>CM072520.1:34740342-35342842 GCA_036898135.1 Oncomelania hupensis | reverse complement strand
TTAATAATATTATAAACATTCAGTGGTACAGCCACTGGTCTGCAAACATACATATAAGTTAAACAACAGTGGTTCCGTACGGGATACAACATGGCGGCGCAACCGGTCGTGTTTCGCCACGTGTTCGGCGTTTCCACATGGTCACGCAAATTCGGATTAACAATTCACATTTATGCATAGCAAATTCTTCAAACATAATTTCAACAATAATATAAATATATCACGATGAAACAGAAGGGTGTTCATTTACCTGTTTGACAAGTTCAGGCCCGTGATGACTTGAGAGAATTCTAAGATTTCAAAGTCCTGCTTCCTGGTCTATGAGTGTAGAGATTTCTCTAGCTGTGGAGATGTTGACTCTACCTCGTCTCACACACGACTGATTCAAACTGCGCTAAGATCTGACACAGTCAAACTGCTCTACCCACTGAGCCTGCTCTGATTGGTTAAAACGGTCCGATTCAAAGCTCAAGTGCTGACTCACTGCGCTAGCGTGGGTCGGGCTCGCGGTGTGTGGTCTGCTGTGTAATCTTAATTGCTGCTGTGTTATATACTGACTCTCTAAGGGTACAATGACTACACATGCTAAATAGTAAATGTGCAGAGTTAAAGCTAGCCAGTTCGTGACAGGCTCCCTCAACTGAAAAAAGGCGATGACTACTGGATTCGACCTTTTTCTACTACAGAGCCTAGTTTAACACTGCACTATCCTAGGGTCCTATTTACAAACTAAGTAAGTTGCTCTACCTGAGCTGCAATGCTGTGCCAGGTAGCTATGGACACTAGTGACAGGGTTTTTATTGGGCGGGGACGAATTCTGGTGCTGTGGCCCTTAGTTGTGTTGGGTGGGCGACAGCTGCTGTGTCCTCCACGAGATGGCGACTGAGGTAGTCGGCTCCGTGGTTCTCTTTGCCGGGGATGTACTCGATTTGGAATGAGTACGCCTGAAGGGTGAGTGCCCATCGCATCAGGCGAGAGTTCAAAGACTTGGAGGCTGCCAGGAACGATAGTGGTTGGTGGTCCACCTGAACTGTGAAGTGGGTCCCATACAGGTAGAGTTGGAATTTCTGTATGGCCCAGACTAGTCCAAGACATTCTTTCTCCGACGTGGCGTAGTGGGTCTCGGCGGGTCTCAATTTTCTGCTGGCGTAGGCGACAGGGAATAGCGTCTCGGCATTCTTGGGGTCGCGCTGTAGCAGTACTGCTCCGAGGCCTAAGTCGCTTGCGTCGGTGCGAAGAACGAATGGCTGAGTTAAATCGGGTAGGTGGAGTACTGGCGCCGATGTCATTCTGTCCTTGAGTGTTTGGAATGCTGTCTCGCATTCGGCTGTCCATACTACTTTGTCCGGGGCGATTTTCCGGGTTCCATTTGTCAGAGGTACGGCGATGCTGTTGTAGTTGGGGATGAACTTCTGGTAGAAGCCGCAGAGTCCTAGAAACGACTGCACTTCCTTCTTTGTCTTGGGCCTAGGAGCGTCGAGTAGGCGTTTCACTGTCTTTTCTACCGGTCGCAGGCTTCCTTGACTGATGGTGTGTCCCAGAAATTCTAGTTCTGTGAATCCAATCTGACATTTGGTGGGTCTTGCCGTCAATCCCGTGTCTCTGAGGCGGGCGAGTAGTTGTCGTAGGAGCGTGACATGTTCCTCCCACGTAGGCGTAGCGATGAGGATGTCGTCCATAAACGAGTGTAGGTGCTCGCTGCTCAGGGGTGCCAGGAGTTTTCGCATCATGGCGCTGAAGATGCTGGGTGCGTTGTGGAGTCCGAATGGAAGCACATTGAACTCGAAGTGTCCTTCCATAGTGCTAAACGCTAGGTACTTTCGGACTTGCGGTTGCACTGGTATCTGGTAGTATCCTTTGCTGAGGTCGATGCGTGAGAAGTACTTAGCTCGCTGTAGCTTGGCAAATAGGTCGGTCTGGTCCGGGAGTGGCTCTGGCTGGAATTGCGTTACGGCATTCAGCAGTCTGAAGTCGATGCACAGTCGATGCTCTCCGTTGGGTTTTCGCAACAATACCGTGCCTGCGCTGTAGGGTGAAGTAGACTCTGAGATGATTCCGGCTGCCAGTAAGGTGTCTATCTCTTCCTTGATGGCTCGCTGCTGCGACAGTGGCATCGGGTAGAGCTTCTGGCGGACGGGTGTTGGGTCGGTCACCGTTAAGGTTACTTCGACGAGGTCTGTCCTCCCTGGTCGGTCTGTTAGCACAGTCTGATGTTGTCGAATGACCTGTCGTACTTGCTGTTGCTGTTTAGCGGCTAGGTCTCCGTTGAGTATCACGTCTTTGTAGGTTTCTTTGGAGTGCAGGGGATACTCTACTGCATTGGTCTCCATGCTTTCTCCTTCTTCCGCGATGGCGATGGCTAACAAGTTGTGAGTGCTGGGGGTCGCTGGTCTGTCCGTATACTTCTTGAGGAGATTGATGTGGTGGTATCGGGCTCTCCCGTTCACCTCTACTTGGTAGACTGTCTTGGATTTCTTGGCAGTCACCCGGTACGGTCCTCTCCAAGCGATGTCCAGCTTGTTGGTTCCACTTGGAAGTAAGAGTAGCACTTGATCGCCGACTTGCAGTTCTCTGTCCTTCGCGTGGCGGTTGTAGTACTTCGCCTGACGGGCTCTTGCCTTCTTCAGTGCTTCACCAGCTTTCTTCCACGTTGCTTTGAGGGTTTCCTGCAGGTCTGCGACGTACTTGGTGGCACCTCTTGGTGTGTCGTCTATCTTGGCTTCCGTCCAACTTCTGCGTAGGGCTTCTAGCGGTCCGGCTAGAGGTCTGCCGAATAGCAATGTTGACGGGGTGTAGCCTGTGGCTGCATGGGGTGTTTCTCGGTATGCGAACAGTGCCGCATTCACGTAGGTGTCCCACGCTTCTGGATTGTCGTCGGCGACTTTCCTGAGTATGGTGAGAAGGGTTCCATTCAGTCTTTCTACTTGTCCGTTGCTGGCTGGGTGGTATGGTGGTGTGCGAATGTGATGGACTTGTATCAACTCGAACACGTCTTGCATCAGCCGGCCGGTGAACTGAGATCCGTTGTCCGTTCTAATGCTGTCCGGGAATCCGACTCTGGTAAAGATGGCGATGAGTGCATCTGCGATCTTCTTGGTGTCGATCGCTGGCAACGGGACTGCTTCGCACCACATCGTACATGCGTCGACGAGTGTAAGTAGAAATCTGTTCCGCTTCTTGGTCATGGGCAGTGGTCCTACTATGTCTACTGAGACTTGCTGGAATGGCACGCCGACTACTACTGATGGTCCTAAGGTAACTGGTACGGTGTGATGTCGCGGGGAATATCGTTGACATTGGTGGCAAGATTTCACGTAGCGCTTGACATCCTCCGTGATTCCTGGCCAATAGTAGTGTGCGCTGATTCTCTGCACTGTGGCTCCAATTCCCATGTGTCCGCTGAGTGGCATGCTGTGGCCTAGTTCTAGTACTTGGGCTCGAAGGGTGGCTGGTAGTACTAGTTGGGTGTGATCTCCATCTCCTTGTCGATGTAGAACTCCCTCTTCCATGTAGAAGTCTCCCTTGTGCGGGGGGGGTGTGCGCCTTGGGTAGCTTCTGGAAGCACTTCGCTATCGAGGTGTCTTCTTTCTGTGCTGTTTTGATCTCTTCGAGTCCTGGATTCGGAGCGAACTCGGGCTGGGGTGGTTGGGTTTTAGCTTGGGCCCTGGTTTGCACTGCAGCTATCTCTACAGTTTTAGGGGGCGTGCCTAAGAACACATACCTACAACCTAGCACTAGATCATACAGGGGTTTCTGTAAAACAGCTGCTTGGATTCGTCCTGTGACGTACCTACTCTCTACTTCGATCCAAGCTATTGGGCAAGTAGTCGTCGGTTTCGTCAAGTCTGCTCCTTGTAGTTCGACTGTCTTGTCTGTCAAGTCCGCGCGCGATACAAGAGATTCGCTGACTATCGCGTCGTATGATAGACCTGTGTCATACAGACAGTTCGCTTCTTTTCCGTTGACCTTGACCGTGTCTGTCACCGATGGGTGATCTCCGATCGTGTGTGGCTTGTTACCGCTACTTTGAGTTAGAACTCTGTGCGCTGGCCGGCTTTCGCGCTCTTCCCTACGTTGTGCGGCCAACTTGAAACATTCTGCGGTGGAGTGATTGTTTCTGTTGCAGAACGAACAATACCGTCTCTGTTCTGCGGGACCTCTTTTCCCGAATTCCGTGTTGGGTCCTTTATTTTGCCCAGGTCTGGGGTTATTCGGCTTATTCGCGGTGCGCTCTTCCCGGTTAGGGCTTCGTTTCTGTGCCTCTTTCCCGTTAGGCTTTAGGTCTCGCCTGAAGCTCTTGGCTTCTCCGTGTGCGGCCACGTACCTATCTGCGACCTTGACCAGATCTTCCAGTCTTTCCGCGCCCTGCTCTACTGAGAATGTTCTCAGCTCGGGGGTCATGGTTTCCCGTAGCTGTTCCCATACTAACAGTTCTGTCAGTCCATCATACGTCTTAGCCGTGGCTGACTGGCTAATCCACTTATCCAGCATTGTGGACAACCGATCCGCGAACTGCGCATAGCTCTCTCCTTTCACTCTCCGATTGGTGCGGAACTTTTGCCGATAGCATTCTCCTGTTAGTTCGAATCCCGTTAGGAGTGCCTCTTTTACTTTGTGATAGTCAGTCACTCTGTCAGTCGGTAGCTTACTGTAGATGTCATAAGCCTTTCCTCTAAGCCCTTGACTAAGCTTAAAAGACCAATGAGTGGGATCTAGTTTGTACTCTGTTGCTAGACGCTCAAACCTAGTCAGATAGAGATCTAAACCTTCTTCTCTCTCATTGAATGTTCCCAGTGGAAATGACATTCCTTGTACAGGGTTGGATGCTACCTCTAGCTGATCTGAGTGGGGAGGGGTTGAGGAAGAACTTGAAGCTCCTGATCCTAATCTTCTTAGCTCTAACTCATGCTGTCTGTCTTTTTCCTTTTCTGCCCTCTCATACTCCCATTTCCTAACTTCTGCTTCTCTCTCTGCTGCTAATGCTGCCTTTTTCTGTTCTCCTTCTAATTCTAGTTTCTTCTGCTCTGCTTCTAATTCTAATTTCTTCGCCTCTCTTGCTGCTTCTAACTCTGCTTTCTTTTGCTCTGCTTCTAATGCTAATTTCTTTTGCTCTGCTTCTAGTTCTGCTTTTCTCTGTTCTGCTTCGAGTTTCTTCTGTTCTCTCTCTGCTGCTCTCTCTGCCTTAGCCTCCTGTTTCTCTACCTCTGCATTTATATACGCAATTAGGTCTCCCCCTGCTAAGTGTAAAGCTTCCCCTAATTCCTTGAAGCGCAATCTCAAGGCCACTGGGTCCGACATTGCCAAACGTGTCTATGAACAACCTCTGAGTCACGTGGAATACCAAAACACTAGCAATATTGCAATTCAATAACAACAATGCAAAGACAATCAAATTCGTAATCAATAATAGAATAAAACAAGAGTCAAATGGCATACAACAGTTACTTAAGCAAAACCTGCAAAAGAACAATGCAACATACAGGCACAAAAATATTTGAAGCAAAAAAGTTTTTAACTAAAGAATAGTGCACCACAACTGATCAGTGTTATATACCCTTACACTATTCTAAGTTATTCTACTTCTACTACTGTTATCTAATTTTATTGTACTTAGGTCCGGTTATACCCAATTCCTATTATACACAGATCCTAGCTAGGCTCGCCAATTAAAGTGTCACGTGGGGTTTATGGGCTCTGCACAATGGAATTATGGACCCTCACGTTTATTCGGTGGGAACTGCTAGTAAGTCACCCTATGAATTACTTTAATAAATTTATTTGTTTAGCTCGTTCTGTGTTAAGGTTGGGGTACAGAAATAGATAGAAAAAATGGTAAAAGATTACTGTCACACTAGCTTTCACACGGCTATGAATCATATGTAGTCCAGCCACTTGATAACAGTTAAAATCACACATTTATTTCTTCTACTCTATACAAAATTCTCTAAGTACTAATCTAACTTAAAAAGTCTCTTTCAATGCTCATAGTTCGATCGCTGATAGTCTAGGCAGCTGTTATTTTCTTCCTCGGGCACTTTGCTAGTATATTTCATGTAGATTTGGACTACTGTGGTCCGTTTTACAGTTTCTGAAGAGTTGGACTACTGTGGTCCTGTTATGATCAGTTTAAGTGCACCTTCGTGTTATGCACTTAACTCATGAGTGGGGGTTCGAAGTCCTTCTGTGAGGTAGCTTCTGGTCCACCTGTGTCGTTGTGTAGTTGGGTTCCCTTGCCACGCTGTGGGGTCTGACAGGGAGTTTTCCGGGTAGCTCTTTCCGTCTTGTGCGGTAGAGGATACTCCGCCAACTAGTCGTTTCTGTGGAGTGGTGCGCACAGGATAGCTCGCCTGCTCGTCTGTAATATAAGAGACGAAATTCTGCACAACCCTGAATAATCGGTTTGTGCAGAGCGTCTCACTGAAAGCCAAAGTAGCCCTCAGTGATAGCTCCACATCTCTATACATAAGCGACGAACATTCTGCTACTTCCGGGTTCCACTGGAATCTCAACTCTAAATTCCTATACATACATAAATATCAATCGTGTCTAACTATACACATACAGAATTAATAATATTATAAACATTCAGTGGTACAGCCACTGGTCTGCAAACATACATATAAGTTAAACAACAGTGGTTCCGTACGGGATACAACATGGCGGCGCAACCGGTCGTGTTTCGCCACGTGTTCGGCGTTTCCACATGGTCACGCAAATTCGGATTAACAATTCACATTTATGCATAGCAAATTCTTCAAACATAATTTCAACAATAATATAAATATATCACGATGAAACAGAAGGGTGTTCATTTACCTGTTTGACAAGTTCAGGCCCGTGATGACTTGAGAGAATTCTAAGATTTCAAAGTCCTGCTTCCTGGTCTATGAGTGTAGAGATTTCTCTAGCTGTGGAGATGTTGACTCTACCTCGTCTCACACACGACTGATTCAAACTGCGCTAAGATCTGACACAGTCAAACTGCTCTACCCACTGAGCCTGCTCTGATTGGTTAAAACGGTCCGATTCAAAGCTCAAGTGCTGACTCACTGCGCTAGCGTGGGTCGGGCTCGCGGTGTGTGGTCTGCTGTGTAATCTTAATTGCTGCTGTGTTATATACTGACTCTCTAAGGGTACAATGACTACACATGCTAAATAGTAAATGTGCAGAGTTAAAGCTAGCCAGTTCGTGACAGTGGTCTAATGGTAGTGCTTCGGCTTGCGGATCGGAAGGTCCCGGGTTCGAGCCCTGGCCGGGCCATTGTGTTGTGTCCCTGGGAAAGACACTTTACTCCTGTTTTCCTACTCCTTCGGATGAGAGTATAAACCGAGGTCTAGTCTGTGTCGCATACATTCCATCATAGCGGACTTTAAAGATCCTGACGCTCATGTCCTAGACGGGTGAGTGCCGGTGACAAGAAAACACCCAGCATGCACCTAGGTCCTTCTCCCCCATCCCTGGCTGCCCAGGATTGTGCTCAGTTGTCCGGGCGTCAGACCATGCGCCCAAAGGCTGCGGGTGGGCGTCTCGGGCGGCTTGAGTTAGATCCTGTATCGGCCAGCGCTTTGAGCAGCTCTTGAGCTGGAAAAGCGCTATATAAGAACGATTAAATAAAAATAAATAAATAAAATAATGTAGTAAGGTGGGGTTCCTACGTCCTGGTCGGCGACTTCTGTGCCGAAGACTTTCGCCCAGTGATGCCGCGCTGACATCAGACCTGTTAATCGCCTCTTACGACACGCCGGGAAACGTTGGGTCTATTCTATTCAGTACCCGAAACCACAGGGCGTGGAATACGAGGGGTTTCTTCAGTTTCCCACCTCCTTTCAATAATTAAATGCAGTAAAAACTTTCTACTGGAAGGGTAAAGCCCACGTGGCTCACATGCTCCTTATGGAACTTGCAATATTCTACATGAAAATGAGTGCCCAGAAAAACTGAAGCGGTGGCATTAAAAATGCAAAGTAATACTGACTTTGATCTTGCTATGACCTTGGCTCCAAACAGACACTATTGTATGATCAAATAAACTACAGCAAAAGTTGTATTACGCCAAAAAAGAGTGACCTTGGGATGATCTTGACCTTTAATTATCTTTACCTAGGGATGACCTTGACATAAACACGACCGCAGATGCTCATGTATGATCAAATAACCCAATGTTGATACAATACTATGGGTCAAATATAGAGCCATTCCACTGTGCAATTACGATTTAAAAAAAATGTTTTTGTAAGGCCTATAATGACCTTGTCCTTTAAGACCAACGCAAAAACGGAATGTATATCAAAGAGTAACCTGTTATCTCTATATACAACAAGTTTGGATATGATAATATATTTCATAGTTTAGGGTCAAGGTCCCTTCAAAGTATCTATACTAATCGATTTTGGATAGCTCAGGTGATCTTGACCTTCAAGCAAGGTTGACCAAATTTGCGTGATATTTGTTTCTCATATCTATCTATCTATCTATCTATCTATCTATCTATCTATCTATCTATCTATCTATCTATCTATCTATCTATCTATCTATCTATCTATCTATCTATCTATCTATCTATCTATCTATCTATCTATCTATCTATCTATCTATCTATCTATCTATCTATCTATCTATCTATCTATCTATCTATCTATCTATCTATCTATCTATCTATCTATCTATCTATCTATCTATCTATCTATATTTTTTCCTACTAGCGGCCCCCAGCCCATCCCACCATTCCCTCCTTCCTCCCCCCTTTACATCACACGTTTAAGAGATAGAAGTGTTTCTTGTGTATGTGAGTGTGTGTAACATGAATATGAACCTGTAGATCGCCTCACTTTTGAGACTGGTGATTTGGGGAAATACGTGAATGTAGCATCCAGTAGTAGTAATAGTAGTAGTAGTAGTTACATTACATGATTATTGCTTTAGGTCCAGCGGACTCTTCCGAGCCAAATAGTAGTAGTAGTAGTAGTGGTAAGCCTAGTAGTAGTAGTAAGCCTAGTAGTAGTAGTAAGCCTAGTAGTAGTAGTAATTGTAGTAGCAGCATTAGTAGAAAGTTCTGTACATACAGTATGAAATTTGGCCGCAGCTGATATTCGGGTGCATTGACATTATTTTACGAATGTTTACAATATAATTCTTCGCGCGACCTCATTTCTTTTAAAATAATAATATTAAGAACAAAAATAATGACCCTGCCGACAAAATGGTGTCGATGACAATGTCTTGGGTATTTTGATGTATAAAAAATACGCTCGCTTGCGACATGTTTTCGCGAATCAGGTGAGAAACTAATACAGCCTAAAGCAGTTGTTGTACACGATAACATATTATTTATTAATGTAAACAAAATGTCTTGCCACCAATGATATAAGGTCATGTTGCTTTGTTTGTTACATGGTGGTGCAGGTGGCCCCAGGTCAAAAGATAACCGTACGAAGCATCGCTGGTGGAGCCGCTGTCAAAGTAGCCGTTGTCCGCTGCAGTGCCAGAGATCTGCCGTACACGGTTCTGGGCAATTCACTCGACGACGAAAAGGGAATCGTCTGCGACTTCTTTTGCGTGAACCACGGAGGCGAACTGAACGTCAAGGTACGTCAATCATTTGTGGGCTCGGTGAGCAAACCACTCATCGAGTTATTTGACACGACACCGTGATAATAATTCTGCTGTGGACTATTCTTAGCTGCAAAAGTTGACCGAAGCGATCTGGGTGGGTCGTGACCACAAATAATTTCTTGGATACAGTTGTGAGGGAGAGGAAGACTAAAACGTCTGTGTGGAACACAGGAAGTATGTGCCTCGCCTAAAAAGATGAACTGGAGTTTATTGATATCATCTTGGTTATAAGCTTAATCCCTATTGGATGAAATCCTCCAGGAAATGGGGGAATGATAGAAAAGATCTATCTCCACCTCTGTGCTGCCAATGGTTTCTTATGCCTACGATATGGTGAGAGGGCTGCTCTGTGGTGCCATGTAAGTAAAGGGAGATAATCTTGTGATCAATTCCGTGTTTGATAGGTAACCAGTGAAGCTGACTAAGAACGGGACTGATATTGCGACGGAGCTTATCATTGTTCTGATTTTCTTGCAGAGCGTCTCAGAAACAGAAGGCGGCGTCTACGAGGATGGCGGTTCAGTGGAATGGCGTGAGGAAGGAAAAATCCTTCATCTAGCACCTAGGCCTTCCTAGAAAAGCTTCTACAGATCGCAATGAAATTAGCACCTATTATCGGGGTTGTAAGCGAAGCTGTCCACGGATACCTTCAGGAGGATCGACACGTTAAGCCTGCTCAGAGTAAACAAAACCAAAAAATAGAATACTAGTGTATACCTGCATCACGTTCTTTCGAAACGCACTCTTTGATAGCGTTCTGCGCCCTGTTGCTTTCTGAGATAGGACGGGTTTTGTTGTTGTTGTTGTTGTTGTTGTTGTTGTTGTTGTTGTTGTTGTTGTTGTTGTTGTTGTTGTCGTTTTCTTTAGCATGCTTTGCTTGTCTACCGTGCTTTAATGAAGGGGTCAGTTTCTTTCACTGTGCCGTTCATTAAAGAAAATATTTTAATTAGCCCTTCATTACAGAAGGAGTTTAATTATTCATTACAGAAGTAGCCATTCATTACAGAAGGAGTGTAATTATTCATTACAGAATGTCGCCTGTACCCAGAGAGCAAACTATTCTGCTATTAAATTGATTTTTCTAATCGAAGGATTGGAACAAAACTTGTGACGGGAGAGGAAGTCGCACTTTTTCAAGCCATTGCATCATGCAATCAGTTACTTTACGGGGTACAACATTCGCTTCCCATGCACAATCATTGTCTCCGCACTACCAATATTATTGTTTTAAAAATTTAAATTTATAATAAATCAAACCACACACAGAATAAAACCCCGTAATTCTATTGCATTGCACACTGCATAGTAAACCAAGGCAAGGGAAATGCAATTTATTCCAATAAAATACACAGGCGGCGGAAGCGGGGGGGGGCAAGGGGGGCACTGGCCCCCTCCAGAAAAATATTGGGGGGGCAAACCTATACATTTGCCCCCCCCAATATTCAGCCCCTCAAAAAACATTATTTGGAGGTTCAAACCAATATTTTCACCCTTTCTCTGGACTGATGCAAGTTAACAATATCTGTGCTGAGACCATTTTCAAAGCACTGAAGGACTGCTTGATCAGATTTGACTTGCCAGTGCAAAACTGTAGGGGCCAGGCCTACGAAGGGGCGAGTAATTTTCAGGGTCATGTGTCAGGAGTTGCAAAAAGATTCAAAGATGAGATCCTTGCTGTGACTGAAAGAAAACAAACGACTTGTGATGACGCAGTAAACGCTGCTGACATTTGTCTGAGAACACTGGAAAGCATGCGGCATGAAGATTGTTATGAGACATTTTTTGCTGACATCACAACGAAAGCTGCAAATTTGTGTGATGAGCCCTGCGTTCCTACACAGAAGCAGCCTCCACGAAGACTGGACGATGGCTCACAGGGTCACAGCTACTCTTGTCCATCTGCTTACTACAGACAGCAATACTGTGAGGCCATTGACAACACCAAAGAACATTTAAAGAGCCGGTTTGATCAAATAGCTCTCGGCTTACCAAGGAAAATTTAAGTTCTTCTAAGTGATGGAGCAGCAGGGAAGAAACCAAAAGTTCCTCAAGAAATCAAAGATACATATTCCGCTGACATCGACTTGGACAGACTCAAAACTCAGCAGGAATCCTCCCACATGCACTGGGTGACACCAGGAGGCGGCTAACTAGGATCACCATCTTCCAAGCACTGCCGGATGAACTGAAAGCTTCTGACACTGTGCGACGAATGCTGAGTGAAGTCGATAAACTTCTCAGACTGTACTTCACCATCCCAACCACAACTGCAACGGCTGAACGCAGTTTTTCAGCCCTAAAGCGGGTAAAAACATACCTTCGGGCAACGATGACGCAGGAGCGTCTAAATAAATGTCTTATAATGCATGTGTTCAAAGACAAAGTAGATCAACTAGACCTAGCGCAAACTGCTTACGAATTTATCAATACAAATGAACGCCGTCAGGCATACTTTGAAAAATTAACGGTGTAATTTCCCATGCCAAATGACATGCATGACTGCTGTTTTTGTTACTGTGATGGATCAACATTGCCAAGTCAGTTTCTCTCCCTTTCTCTCTACCCTCCCCCCCCCCTCTCTCTCTCTCTCTCTCTCTCTCTCTTATATGCACAATTGTAGAAATATATGATATATCTTTTTTCTCTCTCTCACATAGCGTCTATGAAAATAGTTCAAATCATTTGGAGTAAATGTCCAGTGCCGGACCCAGAGAGGGGGGGAGGGGGAGGATACCTGGGTTCTGGCCCCCCCCCCCTCCAAATAAAAAAAAATTGAATTTTTTTTAATGCAAAGAGTTTTTTTTAATTTTTTAAAATTGTTTTTAAAACATTGCAGTTTTTAGTCACTTTTGGTCCAACGTACAAAGAGTTATTTATAGTCAATTCAACGGAAATCCATTTCAAGGGATCCGTTGAAACGTCCCAAGCGTTTTCCCGTTGAAACGACCAAGTAACCCAACCCCTAAGTCTAAATTAGTAAATGCAGCCATATTTTCTTGTTCTGGCCGCAAGCCTCTTCCAGCACCTTCACCTTGATACTGCCCTAATCCACCAAAAACGACTTTTTAGAAATATTAATTAAGATGTTAAGTTGATAATTATGACAATTCGTTGTAACGAACATCCATTGAAACGACCATCGCTGAATCGTCCAAAAACATCGTTGAAATGGAAACCCTTGACAGTGAAGCTGCAGAAAAAGGACAAAAGATGATGTCGATGCCTACTGGGAAATCAAAGAGGTCAGTAACTGCATGTCTTCTATTAGAAGAGATGTCGACACAGCGTTCGTTGCCTGGTTTGGTGAAGTCAGCTAAATGGCAAATGCTTTGACAACTGGTGTTATTGTTCCTCGTCAAGCATCCCGACAGACTCTCCGTGACAACCAATCTGCGGCCACTCCAGAACAATATTTCAAGATTAGTATTGCCATTCCTTTCTTGGAACACCTGTCAACCGAATTGGACTCGAGGTTCAAAAATGCTGGCCTAGCAGTTGATGGTCTCTCTGTCTGGTGCCAAGCACTTTAATAGACAACCAGGATGGTTTCATGCAGGTTCCAGAAGGGGTGAAGACACTGGCAATGTTGTGGGAGTCTGACCTACCAGACAACGCTACCCTTGATGCAGAATACCAACGGTGGGTTTGCAAATGGCGAAGTGCGGCTGAGAATGCGACAGCTATCATCCCATCCACGGCATCAGAAGCACTGAAACATTGTGACAGGGATTTTTATCCCAACCTGTTCATCATGCTAAAGAACCTTTGCACCCTGCCTGTCACTACTGCCGAGTGTGAGCGTTCAAACAGTCAGTTGCGCAACCTGAAAAACTACCTGCGCTCTACAATGGGGCAACAGAGACTCAATGGACTTGCTTTACTGAAAGTGCACAGGGATGTTGATATTGACTTCAAAGAGGCAGTGAACTGTTTTGCCAGAAGATACAATTCACAAATGGTACTAATGCCGAGGAACCTAGTGCAGCAAGACTGAATTAAATGAAAGCAGGGCGGTGATGTTCATAAACTACAAGGTAAAGCTTTATACCGTTAACGATCAACAAAAAGTAGTGAATAATAATAGTATACAAAACATCTCTGCTGATAAATAAATGTTTGTGTGTGTGTGTGTGTTGTTTTTTTTTAAGGGAGGGGCAGAGGATAATTTTTGTACCCCAGAGTTTGTCAGTTCAATTGTTCAAAAAGCTCAAAGTCCCAGACCATCACAAATGGCTTTTTTAAGGTTCAGATTGCATTGCACCAGATTGCACCATTTTGTATCCTTGAAAAAAAAAAATTCTGGGGGAGCATGCCCCCAGACCCCCCTAAAAGGCTCGGCGCTTCGCGCCTTCGCTCAATCTGTAACCTCCCCCTAGACTTTTCCAAGGTCCGGTCCTGATGTCAGTGAATAAAATGTGTGTGTGCCCCCCCAATCCTGAGCAGCTTCCGCCGCCTGTGAAATACCCATTAAGGGCACATGGACATAAATAAATTTATATACGCAAATATGCAAAGTAATTAAATATATAACATTTAACATTAAAAATATTTATTTACAAAGAAAGGTGTTGTTACGTGTCAGAACACACTGTGGATTGTCTCCTACTTTTTTTTACTTGCAACTTTCGGTGTAAGACAAGGAGAAAATGTATCGCCAATTTTGTTCTCATTGTTCTTGAATGATTTAAAGTCATTTTTGGCACAACTTACTGATGATTTTTGTTACCACTGAACTTTGCAAATGAGTTTAATTTTTTTCTGATGTTGAGCAATATCTTCATTTGTTTTTGTTGTTATATGCTGATGACAATGGTTATTCTGTTGGAAACAGTAAATGACATGCAAAGAGTACTAAAAATGCTGGATATTTATTGTAACAAGTTTGGACTTTGTATTAATAGTTTGAAGACAAAAATTATGATAGTCTCCCATGGTAAAGTTAGACGATTACCAGGGTTTACATATAAGAATGAAATAATAGAGATTGTTTGAGAATTTAAGTATTTGGGGACACTTTTTAATTACAACAGTAGATTTCCAAAAATTTTGAAGACTCAGAGTCTATCAGCTAAACACGCTATGTATGCTCTATTAAGGAAGTGTAGAAAGTTAAATTTGCCACTCGATGTGCAAATAGATCTTTTTGATAAGTGTATTAAGCCTATTTTGCTATTTAATTGTGAAGTATGGGCGCACGAGAAAATGGAGATATGTGACAGATTATAACTAAAAATTTTAAAAATGATTTTGAATGTAAAAACTAGCACTCCGACATGCATGATTCTGGGTGAAGTAGGGAGTTTTCCGGTTTTTCTGGATGCAAAATGTAGGTGGTTGTGCTTTTGTACAAATTATGTATTGATTGTGCTAAGAATCCCTCCAAAATATCAGTACTTATGTTTCGCTTGTGTTCCCATCTATTTGTAGCAAAGACTATAAGCTTTCTTGGCTGATTTCTCTGTTCGCACAATTTTGAATGATCTTGGTCTTTTTTTCCTTTATATGGACACATAGTTGTAATTTGTCTTTGAAATGTTTTAAGAACTTAGTTAAGCAGCGCTCAAGGGAGCAGGTCTTGCAAAACTGGCATCAACAAATGTATGATCATAACTGTAACGAAAAGGGGGATTACAAAAACTGCGTGCATGCGTTAGTGGATAATCTGCGTGTCCTCCCGTCTCACACTTCTCTAACTCATAAGAATAAACTATGTTCTCAAACCGCTCTATTGACTATAAACATGAATCAACCAAATTTGCACAAGTACAGAAAAATCAACAAGAATCGAAATGCGATTAGTTTTGTACTCACGTACTTTGAGCAATCTCCAATCTTCGTTTTGCGGATGACAATGAAGGATTGGCTGGAGAGGAACAAGAACTTTAACTGCTTGTACAGAGGCTTGACACCACTTCCAGAGCTTATGGAATGGAAATAAGCGCAGGGAAGACCAAAATGATGACCAACAACACCAATGGCATCAACACGGACATCAAAGTCCAAGGCCAATCCCTCAACACAGTGCATAGCTTCAAATATTTAGGAGCCATTGTATCAGACAATGGGTCCCGACAGGAAGTCCTCTCCAGGATCGCACAAACAACTGCTGCCCTGACAAGGTTGAAGCCCATTTGGAAAGACAGGACCATCAGTCTACATTCCAAAGTAAGACTGCTGCGCCCCTTGTCATCTCCATCTTCCTATATGCTTGCGAAGCATGGACCCTCACAGCAGATCTCCAACGAAGAATACAAAGCATGGAGATGAGGTGCTACAGAAGACTTCTGGGCATTTCCTATGCCCAACACATCACCAACGACGAAGTCCGACAGACCATCACACAAGCCATTGGACAACACGATGACCTGCTCACAGTGGTGAAGAAACGGAAACTCCTATGGTATGGCCACGTCACCAGATCATAAGGCCTTGCAAAGACCATTCTGCAAGGCACAGTGCAAGGAGGTAGAAAAAGAGGGAGACCGAAAAAGAGGTGGGATGACAACATTCGAGAATGGACTGGTTTGACACTGGGCGAAGCCATCAGGGCTGCTGAGGACAGAGAAAGATGGAGTATGCTGGTTAAACGATTATCTGTGGTGCCCCTACGACCTTCGGGTTACGGGACAGGATAGGATAGGATAGGTACTTCGTAAAGTGAATCCGTGAATTATACACCACTCACAATTACATATAAAATTCCAGTCACCGTCGACTGAGAGAATTAAACGTAAAGAGTCTCACTGAGATTATGGTTCGATTTGTCTATGTATGTCCTCTGTTTCTGTCTATGTATCTTCTTCCGCTCATCTCGCCTTCTCCTTCCCCTTTCCTTGTCTTATTCTCTCTTCTCCGTTCTCTTCTTTGTCTTTATTCTTCTTCTTCTGCTGCTGCTGCTGCTGCCACTTCTTCGTCTCTTTTCTTTATCTTTTTCGTTGCTTCTTTTCTGTTGCTGCTGCTACGGTTTCTTCTTCTTCTTCTTCTTCTTCTTCTTCTTCTTCTTCTTCTTCTTCTTCTTCTTCTTCTTCTTCTTCTTCTTCTTCTTCTTCGTCTTCTCCTTCATCTGCTTCTTCTTCTCCTTCTTTCTTGTTCTTTATTCTTCCTCTTCTTTCTTCTTCTTCTTCTTTCTTCTTCTTTCTTCTTCCATCTTCTTCTTCTTTCTTCTTCCTTCGTTCTTCTTCTTCCTCTCGAGGCCCCCAGCAGGAAACTTCTGTGAACAAAGGAGTTTACCACAACCTATGAAATGCGTACGTGCACAGTCTATAGGCCTGCAATCCAACACCTAACATCTCCGGATTGGATTGGGACTTCCTGCAGTCAGACCTCATCTTCTTCAGAAACTGCAGGAGATGAGGAGAATACGAGCACGGACGACGCAGGGGAGATCAACAGAACGGAGAATTAGGTCTACATAGCCATGGCATTCAAGAGCTTCCCTATTGCAACGTAGATTGCTGGGACACTCTCAAATGTGACGTATCAGAAAAGACAATAGAGTGCATGAGTACTTTTATTTTATTTATTTATTTATTTATTTATTTATTTATTTATTTATTTATTTATAAGGCGCTTTCCCTCGCAGAGATCAAAGCGCACACATACACCCACACACACCATGTGTACCGCACAGACACACACACAAATAGCAGCAAAAAAAAAAAAAAAAAAAAAAAAAAAAAAAAAAAAAAAAACATTTTAATTGTATGTGGCAGTAAAAAGGTATGTCTTCAACATTTTCTTAAAAGAGTTATAGGATGTCGCATGGCGTACATCGGCTGGGAGGCTATTCCATATCAATGGTCCTTGAAAAGAAAATGATCTCTCACCACATGATTTGTTTGTAAATGCTCGAGGTTTTAGTTTCATGGTGTCTTTACTAGAGCGGAGAGATCTTGAAGGTGTGTAGATATGGAGGAGTTCTGACAGATACCGAGGGGTGTTGTTCGATAGTGCTTTGTAGCACATGCATGCAACCTTATATTGTATCCTTGCAGACACTTTGAGCCAATGGAGTTCTTTGAGAAGGGGGGTAATATGTTGGCGTCTTTGTGATCTTAAAATCAAGCGTGCTGCTGAATTTTGAACTTTTTGAAGTTTCTTTGTAAGGGAATTTGGGGCTCCCGCAAGTAGACTATTTCCGTAGTCCAATCGAGAGAGCACGAAAGAGACTACAAGAGTCTTAGTTGCATCAGTGGTGAGGTACCTGCGGATGCCTGAAATTCTACGTAGCTCATAGTTAGCTAGTTGACATACTTTAGAAACTTGTTCTTTCATTGACAAAGAAGAATCGAACAACACCCCCAAGTTCCTGACACACTCTGAAAAGGCTATCGTATTCTCCCCAATCTGCATTTCGTTAGGGAGGTACTTTTTGGCATTATATTTTGATGCAAGAAGAATTTCTGTTTTGTCTTGATTAAGTTGAAGTTTGTTGACCATCATCCAGTCACGAACATCTGCAATACAGTTTTGAATGCTTTTAGTTGCAATGCTCAAGTACCAAATACAATTATGAAAATGTCTGCGGTTTTTTTTTTAGATTTCGAGATTAAAGAATTATGATTGACAACATCACAACGTTTCATTAGACTTATTTGGGTTTGATGACTAAATCGTCGAATTCCAGTAGCTTTTAAAATGCGCGCTTAAAGGTTATACACATATATGATCGGCCGAGCAGGCGAAGATACGCGCGCATATGGTAGACTAGGTTAGGTAGGTAGATTAAAGTCCCGCGTGACATGAGCGAATAGGGGACTGGGAAGGGGAGGGGGGGGAATCGGGTTCTTTATTGGTGTATATTGTAGACTATATGATCACCCGCGCTCATATAGACTATGGCGCCCACATACTCGTTTGCCAAAACTCGCCCTTTATTCCCTGTGACCTATATCCTTCTTGACATAGTTAAGGTGTGACCAAAAGGGGCTTGAGCCCTGATGTACCCGTAAATATTACTCAACCGTACTCCATTGTGATAAAGCATACCTGCTTACATAGGAGTGTGTGCATGGGCCTAAGTCTATAGCTATATATACAGCCTACTGTTACATCTTTATATCATCATTATTTTGATGATCCGGAATGACTCACAGTAAATAAATCACGAGTGAAAACTGGAAATTAAACAGTTAACCGGGTACATCTCTAGGGTGCGTATATATACACTTTCATCATGACAATTACAAATAATATAACAACTATCTGGTGATAGTCACAGTGGTGTGGCACCTATCGTAAAATGTGCATGCAGGAATTTCTCTTTGCTGTTTTTGATACTGAAAAATAAAACCACAAATATTTCTTCTAACAGACAAAAGCAACATCTGAAACAAAACCTGTGAGACTGTACTTAAAATTGGCGTGGACAAAATAACAAAACAATATCTTTTTGAACTTGTCCTACCTTTGATTTATTGATTTTCAAGTTTCAGCTGAGTTTATTCCGGAACGACAACTTCAGCTAAAACAAGCTATCCTCAAAAAAGATTTTAATATTTGTAGTGTGTTTCCAAAGATCGTAAGACGTGTTTCTAGGACTTCTGACGTGAAATTCCTACAATGAACACGGCACAAGACATGGCTAGTGATTTTGATAGGGCGAGTTTTCGCCTCGTCAGCAGGCATCGTCTTATACTTGTGTGTTACGCCGTGCTTTGTCAAATAGCACCTATCCATGCCGCTGCAAGAACTTGTCCAGGAGGGTCTTACTTCGATAAGCACACAGGAAGGACAGAGTGTTGTTCAGAGTTGTGCGACCATGTTCCTATCACGGGCTTGCAGCAAGAATGCAACAATCATTGTCCAGGTTAGAGGCGACAGTTTTGCTTCGTTGATTATGTTTGATATTATTATAAGGAGTAGGCGAATTGCTCTCACCAGTGTGGCAGAGTTCTGCATGAGTGGGAATGGGGCAAAATGGCAGGAGAAGGATGGGAGGAGTCCGATGGCTCCCGAAAATAGAATCTTAAGTATTTCCTCGGATTATTTTTGAAATTATGATCACTTGTTTCGTACATTTGGGATTTATTTAAAAAAAATATTTATTTATTTTATTTTAATTTTTGGCTATATTTGTTTTAATGCATTTTACATTGAAGATAGGTGAAAAGGCGATTTTTGTTTTCTCTGGGGTGGACTGCGAACTTCCAACTTGGGGAATAGAAGTTTGTGACACAAATCACCCATACGCAACATTTTGGTTTCTCCTCCAAGTTAGCTTTAGCTTCCCCAATCCCCAAGCAAACTAAAACACCCTCTGAAGTGCAAGCGACTTGTTTTATGACGAGACTTGATTGATCATTATGTGCCATTCTCTGTGCCATACGGTAGATATTTGTGAAGGCATCGAAATGCAGTCCAAAAGCCCCGTTATAATAGGTATATCTTATCCTCATTTTAAATGAGTGTGTGTGAGTGCGCGCGTGTGCGTTTGAGCGCGCGCGCACGCATGTGTGTGTTTGTGTGTGTGCAGCCGCAGAACGTTTTAAACGACTATTGACAGTCGAATTATGATAACATACTTCCTCACGCTTCTTTTTTTTTCTTCTTCAGATTATAGGACCAGTTTTCAAGCAGATCTACAGGCTCAGCCTCAGCCTCAGCCTGTAATGACTCATTCTGGCGAGGATGGTACCAAACAGGACGTCAACGTGATCGCGATTACTACAACCATTGCTGGACTGTTGATAATTGCTGGTTTACTAGCGCTTGCTGTTTACCTGAAGCCTACTGTCTACAACATAGTATGCCATTTTTTGCGCGGCACTGATGTTGATGGTGGAAATAAACACGCCGCAGTCCCTAGGAATCAGCAACCAGAAGTGGAATTGGAAAATGGCCGAGCTGGAGAAAGGCAAAATCAACCTGACGAAGATGCACACCCCGGACAACCTTTGCTAGCGGAAGAGGGAGGCAGAGCAGCAGGAGAGAATGAGCGACCGCAGCAGCAGCAGCAGCAGCAGCAACTGCAGCAACTGCAGCAACTGCAGCAGGAGCAGAACAACTGCGAACAGGGCCCTCGTACACCGATACAGGCAGTAGAAGACCCTCGAAGATCCGGCCGGCCAGTCTTAGAAACCAACCTTGAGGGCCCTGTTCACATCGTTCACATTGTCACTAATGGATCGTAACTCTTTCATTTATTTTGAGAGCATGGCTTTACATGTTGGTGGCTGTGAAACAAAAACACCCACTATTTTGGGCAGTGACATGGGCATGCACGGATTGATTTGAGTTCAAAATCATGTTGGTGAATATACGTTAAACAAACAGACTGACTAATGAAATCAAAGCAGTTGTGGTAAAGCCTAGGGCACTACATGACATTTTCCCCACATCTTCATTCGGCTCCTCCTCAACCTTCTCCTCCTCCTCCTCCTCCTCCTCCTCCTCCTCCTCCTCCTCCTCATCATCATCATCATCATCATCATCATCATCATCATCATCATCATCATCATCATCATCATCATCATCACAGACGTAGGCAGCTGGCTTAATAGATTGTGGTACTGATGGCACGCTTTTTTTTCCAGCATCATTGTTGTGTTCAATCATTTTGTTTCAAGTCATGCCACAGGCGCTTGTACCCTGGATACGCAAGCGCCGTTGCCTATGACGCGTCTCCCTTGTCTTGGTCACTGCGCATGTCTAACCATGACATGGGACAAGGGAATTGTGAAAAATACTGAAACTGAAGGTGCGAAGCGCCGAGCCGACGTCGCGAAGCGCCAAGCAAGCTAGGGGGGTCCAGGGCATGCCCCCCCCCCCCCCCACCCCCCCCCCCCCCCCCCGTAAAATTTTTTTAAAAGGGGGAAGCCAAATGGTGCAATCTGGTGCAATCTGATGCAATCTGAGCAGGACAATTAACTTTCTAGGCTGTTCACTGAAACAGCTACAGTACAAAACAAAAGTTAAATTTTTTGAAGTACTCACCCAAAATCACATGTCTGTTTTAGATTGATCTCTGCCATCAATAGTTGTGTGCTGGGTGTGCAAATACAAATAAATTGTACATAGAAAAGTCTGTTCATTTTGTGACTGTTTATTCTTCATTTCAAGTACTCGCCCAAAATCACATGTCTGTTTTAGATTGATCTCTGCCATCAATAGTTGTGTGCTGGGTGTGCAAATTCCAAATAAATTGTACATAGAAAAGTCTGTTCATTTTGTGACTGTTTATTCTTCATTTCATTAACACTCTAGGAAGTTTGCTGAAGAAATCCCTCAGGTCACCACTGGAAACCTGCCTTTTCGTTGCTGGGTCCGGCACCACATTAGCTTCACTCACGGGCACAGATGACGATCTTTTGTTGGTGGGAGTCTGCACCACCTTCATGGCGGAATAAGAGGCCACCTTGGGAATACAAAACCCCGGAGACACACCATTAGCAGTGACTGGAGGTACAGTTTCCCGTCTCGAAGCAGTGACCACAGCTGATGTGGAGGGTGTGGGAGCCTGCATCTTCTTTTTAGAAGAAGAGGCTACCTTGCGGCTCCATGATTTCCGAGCTAAAGCAATGTGGGATGGTCTACGACTTCGGCCATCAACTGGAACCGCAGCATGATGAGGTACAACACGAGTTGATCTCCAGGGAGTTCCAGTGGCTGCCGAATCTTTGGGTTTCTCTTTCAGGCTGAGGGCTTCAGAGAGAGCTTGGAGTCTTGCATTGTTGCGTGAACGGACAGCTCTCCAGTGGGCAATCCTGGCAGTCTTTTCTGCTTCTGCAAGTTTTACCTTGGCTTCCTGCTTGCTGACCAGCTTCTGCTTCTTCAGAGACAAAGCGAATCTCTCCTTTTCCATCCTGTCTTGTTCTGCTTCCTGCTCTATCTTGCGCTTTCCTCTAGCACCTCTCATGTTCTGAATCCGAAAACGAGTATTTTCAGCTTCGGCAAAGATCGGCAATGATCGTGACCAATCAAAACGCGCGCAAAGTTTGGATAAATGACGTCGCAGTACTTCGTGAAACATGACGGAACGACCCGACAACCGAACTCGCGAAGGCGCCAAAGCTCACCCTACCCGCCCCCCCCCCTCTCCCTCCCCAATTTTCTCTTCGGATTTGGGTCGATATCAGAAATGACCCACTGACTTTTAAAAAATACGGAAATCAGTATAAATACGGATCAGTCCCATGTCTGCTGTTGTTTATTTATTTTATTTTATTTTTTTATAATGAAGCAGAACATTCGATGTGTAATCGATGCTGTTTTGAAGTTGCGAGTGGATTTTGCAAGCTTATTGCTTCGTGCGCCATTTAAAAAACAAACAAACAGTTATATTATTTATTATTATTGGCTAATAATTTGACCTATCAGTGTCATTATTCTAAACCATGTTGTCCTTTTATTTTGAAATGACTCCATCGTTCATTATTGGACTTTTTGTCGTTGTCCTCGTAATTTACGTATTTGTTGTGTGAGTTGGGATGGGTGTGAAGTTTGTGTGTGTGTGTGGGTGTGTGTAGTGTGTGTGTGTGTCTGTGTAATTATGAAGTTGTATGGAGGGAGTGTGAATTGAACGGTTTTGCGTTTTTCCCCTTCCCCACCTCTTTTGCCCCCCCCCCCACCCCCCCCCCCACTTTCCTCACCCAAGAAGTGTGTATGGAATCTCTATGAGTGTTTTTATACGTGTATGGTATATTTCACTGATAGGCCAATATAGCCTACGCGCCTGTACTTTCGTTCAATGTCATTATGTTGACTTCTGCTGTCATGCACGTCGACGTCCTTTGCATAGACCATCAGCCTAGGCGCAAAGGCATTACACGTCAGGGGGATACCCGACGGCGCAGCGGTAGATACCACACCGCCATCGGGGGTCCGCCCAACGTGTAATGCACTTGTAGGCTAGGCTATCTTTCTTGCTTGCTTTTGACACTGGTTGCATTTGACTTCTTTTTTTTTTTTTAAAATAAATGTGCTGCGTGCAACATTGGCCAAATCACATTCCTCCTGATGATACTTGAATACACTGCGTAACTGAAACTGACCGAAGCTCATGCGTACGGTCGCCTCGTCTCAATCTCTGGCGCTGCTTAAAAAAAAAAAAAAGATAACATAAAATAAAAACAATTAAACAATTAAAAGCAGTTAGCAGGTTTTATGGAAGTATCATGTCCTCGCATGCTCCGACCCGAACTGAAAGAAAAAGGGAGACTTGAGGGTCCAAAGTACAAGTTACGTCACCCGGCATCATAGGTAGGCTTTACGCCCAGCTCACAGCAGATTGGGGAATAGGCCTTGGTTATCCTCAGCTGCGTAGTAAGCAATGCAGTATTGTGTATCCTCAGTATTATACTTTGTAAAAACTTCTTTGCATAGATTTTTATTTTCTTTTTTCTTTTGGCGCTGGTGTTTAGGTAAATGTATGCCAAACTTTGCTCTGGTCAGTCACGTCAACCTTATTTATAAATTTAAAAAAAATAAAGTTTCAAAAAATGAAGAAGCGATGTGATGTTATTTTTTATATTTCGTGTGGTATTGAAAGTTTGAATTAAAAACTATAATATTAAGTTAATCTTCAGCTCGACCCTTTTTTCATTCGCTCCTTCGTCTTTCTCTTTGTCTGTCTTTCTGTCTGTCAGTCTAGTCTGTCAGTCTGCCTTTTCTTTTTTTTTCTCTTTCTTTCTTTCTTTCTTTCTTTCTTTCTTTCTTTCTTTCTTTCTTTCTTTCTTTCTTTCTTTCTTCTTCTTCTTCTTCTTGTTCTTCTTCTTCTTCCTCTTCTTCTTCTTCTTCTTCTTCTTCTTCTTCTTCTTCTTCTTCTTCTTCTTCTTCTTCTTCTTCTTCTTTCTTAGTTTTTTTATTATTTGATTTTCTTCTTCTCTTGCTCCACTTTTTTTCCTTCTTCTCCTTGTTGTTGTTGTTGTTGTTGTTGTTGTTGTTGTTCTTCTTCTTCTTCTTCTTCTCCATCATCATCATCATCATCATCATCATCATCATCATCATCATCATCATCATCATTATCATCATCATCATCATCATCATCATCATCATCATCATCATCATCATCATCTTCTTCTTCTTCTTCTTCTTCTTCTTCTTCTTCTTCTTCTTCTTCTTCTTCTTCTTCTTCTTTATCTTCTTCTTCTTCTTCTTTGTTAGTTTCTTTATTTTTTTCTTCTTCTCTTGCTCCACTTTTTTTCCTTCTTCTCCTTCTTGTTGTTCTTGTTGTTCTTCTTCATCGTCATCATCATCATCATCATCATCATCATCATCATCATCATCATCATCATCATCATCATCATCATCATCATCATCATCTTCTTCTTCTTCTTCTTCTTCTTCTTCTTCTTCTTCTTCTTCTTCTTCTTCTTCTTCTTCTTCGTTTCCTTCTTTCAGAATTTCTTTAACGCTTTCTGTAACTAGTGCCACGATCTCAGTATTTAAAGTACTGCGGCTATTATTAACTAAGCCCAAGCCCAATTAATAAAGTTTTACACAGATTGGATTTTCCCTGACTTACATTTAATGGGTCACCATAAATACTTACTTCACCTGCTATACAATAAAAAGCATAGGTATTTCACATTTACACGGTAGGTGGTTCTATTATTAAGATAAGCTCAAGCCCTAGGAATAAGGTTGACACAGGATATGGCGTTTCTTTGTATGACAAAATATGAATCACTGTTCACCTGCTATAAACAGTAAATGGCATAGGTATCTAACACTTTAGTCTATAGTTGAGGTGGTTCTATTATTAAAAATAATCGCAAGCTGTTACGTTGAGACGCGCATGATGGTGCGTGGGAAAATAATGCGCACGATATTATGTGTGAAGCGCGTGCAATGGTAGGCTTGTGTGTGACGCGCGCGATAGATCTGTTCGTTTTATTTTGCAACGCATGCAGTAATAGAGTGTATTTATCTTTGATTTGATTTTGCGTTGTTATTAGTAGAGGCTTTGTGTAACGTTAGTGTTTTTAGTTGGTCGATATTGTTTGAGAATTTTCGGGAATTAGTTGTTTACTATCGATCGAAGCGTGTGGATTGTTCTGTTGGTTACCATGGAAGCTTCCATTCCAAATGAGGTTGTATGACGTGAGTCACGTGATGATGAAATTAAGTTTGATTGGTTGTGGTGTTTTATGTAGGATTATTCTCGTTTGTTCCCGTGTATGTAGAGACTATATAAGCGCCGCACTGTTTAAAAAGTTGAGTGAAATTGTTGATTGTTATTGATAGTGAGTTGGAAAGTAAAATTTGAGAGTGGAAAAGCGATTGAGCGATTGTATGCAATTGTTGATGTGTGCTGAATAAAAGTGGAAAACTTCATACGTCGACTTTGTGACTTGTATGCTGTTTGAACGGGTTGCGTGGATAAACGAATCTGAGTTACACAACTATCAGGAATTCAAGCATCGGGGCTGAATCAAATACTGATAGAAAAACACCACCATCAAACGGAGTGTAACACAAGCCTTTTTAATGTCGTCGAGAAGGGGCAAAGGGGTGGTACACTGGGATTTCTTATATTAAAATAAACTATATTTACATAACCATAAACCACTAAAATAACTTCTGTTTTCTATTCTATTTCTATTCTTATCTTTACTTTTTGTTTCAAAACAAAAATACCACAATAATTCAAACAGCCAAAACTAAGCCTAAACCCCAAACTAAAACTGAACTATGTACAAACTAAAAAACGAAATCCCCTAACAAATTTGCAACAAAGACAAATAAATCTCTATAAAAAAAATAATTTAAAAAAAACCGCCGCTTAGGCGAAACCTGCAAATGCAACTAAAATCTAGCATCAGCTACAACACATGATAAAACTTCTAGATTCTGAACACAGCAAGTGGTCTATTATCAACATTTTCAACATCAAATTACGCATAAGTACAGTCAAATACGCAATCAAAACGGTTGTTTTTGCATATCTTGTACCTTCAACAATAAAATGCAATAACTATACAGCATATCTCAATTTTTTTTAAAAAATATTACCTTTTTGTGAGCAGGGACGAAACTTTAAATTATATCACAATCGCCATGCGGAAAGAAAGTCTCTCAAGCGTGCCCAAAATGTTAACAAAGCAATCATAAAAACAACTGTTATTATAATTGATGATGATGATGTGATCTTGTAAGGCGCCAAAAATCCATGTACGTAGTGTTCATGCACTATGCGCACTAAGACGGTGATTCAGCCATATTAAAACAAGTACGTTTTTAGTCCTTTCCTGAAGTTTGGCAGGGATGGAGCTTGCCTCAAGCTCAGGGGAAGGGAGTTCCACAGAGTGGGTGCAGCATTTTTGAAGGAGCGTATTCCAAGAGTCTTTTTGGTTGTGTTGCTTGTGCGCACACTGGGGGTTTCAAGTCTACACTGAGTCCCTAACCTGAGTTCGCGTCTGGGTTGGTAAGGGGAGACCAGTTCTGTGAGGTAGGTGGGAGCAGTGCTCGTGAAGCACTGATAGGCCAGTGCCAGGATTTTGTAGTCCAGTCTTTTTTCAACGGGCAGCCAATGAAGAGAACGAAGTCCAGGTGAAATGTGCTCATTCCTTTTTTGTTTTAGAACAATCCTTGCTGCAGTATTTTGAACAAGTTGTAGTCTCTGCAGTTGTGTTTTATCATACCGCACCATTTCTAATTTTAAAAATAATAAATATTTTCATATAAATAAAACAAGTATAACTAGTTTGTTGTCGCCCAAACTGAAATTACAGAGGGAGAGTAATAGCTTAGAAACACAACTCTTGTCAACTGTAAAATAAGACAGGCTGCGGCTAACGCCCTTATCCATTTTCATTTTGTTAGATAATAGGTCATCTACCATCTCTCTCTGTCTGTCTGTCTGTCTGTCTGTCTGTCTCTCTCTCTCTCTCTCTCTCTCTCTCTCTCTCTCTCTATATATATATATATATGTGTGTGTGTGTGTGTGTGTGTGTATGGCCGCGCGTATGTGTGCGTGTGCACTCATGTGTGTGTGTCCTATCCGATCCTATCCCGTAACTCGAAGGTCGTTGGGGCACCACAGATGATCGTTTAATCAGCGTACTCCATCTATCATCTGTCTCCCCCTTCTTCTGCCTCCTTGCACCGTACCTTGCAGGATGGTCTTTGCAAGGCCTGATGCTCTGGTTTCATGGCCATACCAAATACCATCGGAATTACCGTTTCTTTACCACTATGAGCATGTCATCGTGTTGTCCAATGGCGTGTGTAATTGTCTGTGAGACTTCGTTGTTGGAGATGTGCTGGGTATAGGAAATAGAGAGAGAGAGAGAGAGAGGAGAGAGAGAGAGAGAGAGAGAGAGGAGAGAGAGAGATTGAGAGAGAGAGAGAGAGAGATTGAGAGAGAGATTGAGAGAGAGGGGGGAGAGAGATATTGAGAGAGAGGGGAGAGAGAGAGATTGAGAGAGAGAGATTGAGAGAGAGGGGGGAGAGAGAGATTGAGAGAGAGAGATTGAGAGAGAGGGGAGAGAGAGATTGAGAGAGGGGAGAGAGAGAGAGAGAGAGAGAGAGAGAGAGAGAGAGAGGGGAGAGAGAGAGATAAGGGGGGAGGGAGGAAGGGAGGGAAGAGCGTTTTTCGGAAACCAGGAAGCATTGTCATTATTAATCTTTTCGAAAGATCTTATGGTTTCAAATTCTGAATACTTAAATGTTTAATCTGCTGCATATAGCATAAAGAAAATATTTTCTTTGAAGAAGACATGGATCTAGTATAGTGGGCAAAACACATTACAGACCTTCTCTTGTTATTAACCCTAACTCTATGATAAGTATGCGAATTTAGCGAAAGATATCAATAATAATAAGGATATTTTAAAGGCGCGTTTTCTAATAAGCAACGTTTCAAAGCGAGTTAATAGCGAGAAAAGTATATCGTGTATACTTCGAAATAGTCGTGACTCAGTACGAGCCAAAATGTCAGTCTGCCGGTCCATCGGGTCGTTGCACACCATGTGTGATGAACCACTGAACGGATTTTAACCAAACGTCGTGTGATCGAACATTATCTAGGTTACCCGTCTACCCCCCATGCCAGCATATTTGCTCTATCATGCAGGTCACTGAGCCATTTTGTCGTTAAACACATTTGGCTCAATATCTAGCAAATGTCTGAAGCGATGTTGTTGAGTGTTTGTATTCGCATACCAAGGGCGGATCAGCAAGTTCACGCGGGAGGGTGCACTTTTTTTTTGGGTGGGTGGGTGGGTGGGGTGGAGGGTGGGGGGGGTGGCGGGGGATAGAGAGAAGTTTTTGTATCTTACCTCACATTCATAGCAAAGAACAGTTATTCTTTCAAAACAACAGTTTATGGGCAAAACGCCCTGACATACATGTGTTACACTTTCTTTTGTTGTTGAGATTTACATGTCTAACATGTGTAGGCCGATTGGTGAGTGTGAGTAAACGAAAGAAGAAAGGAGGCAGGGGTGGGGGTAACAGGAGATTGAGGCGTGAAGAGGGCAGGGATTGATATGGGAAAGAAAATAGGAGAGAATGCATCTTTGAGGTAAATAACGATTATTATTATTATTATTATTATTATTATTATTATTATTATTATTATTATTATTATTATTATTATTATTATTATTATTATTATTATTATTGTATCACTTTGGTGGAAATACTTTAAATACATTAAACAACTTCTTCTTCTTCTTCTTCTTCTTCTTCTTCTTCTTCTTCTTCTTCTTATTATTATTATTATTATTGTCCTTTATTATATTTATTATTATTATTGTCCTCTATTCTTCTTCTTCTTTTTATTATTATTATTATTATTATTATTATTATTATTATTATTATTATTATTATTATTATTATTATTATTATTATTATTATTATTATTATTATCATTATGCTGCTGCTGCTGCTGCTGCTGCTGCTGCTGATGATGATGATGATGATGATGATTAGCATGATGATCATTAGCATGATGATTATTATGAATATTCTGAATATTCTTCTTCCTCTTCTTTTTCTCCTTCCTCTTCTTTCTTCTTCTTCTTTTTCTTCTTCTTTTCTTTTCTTTTTTTTTTGTCGTCCGTGGGGGGGTGCACGTGCACCCGTTGCACCCCCCCCCCAAGATCCGCCCTTGCCATACTTCAAATCATGGACCATCCTTCAGTTGAAGTCCGGTTTTAGGTCAATTAATTAGTCGGTCCTTCTAAATTTCACCTTTTTTTTCAAAACACTTTTTTTTGTGCATTATCTGAAGAATGACTGAACCAAAATTCTTCATGTTTACTTTGCGGATACTTAACTACTGCTAGACATGTTAGATCATTCGTATTGGAACTTTCTTAAAGGTCAAGGTCATTGGTCTTCACCATTTCCTAAACACGTTTGACGCCATTGTCTGATCCGAATTTGACAATTTTTTTTTTAACAATAGTTCACATAATTGTCTATCATTCCCTGTTTTCCTTTTGCTTGGTGAGGATAAAGCGGAGTCACAGCACCGCCAACAACATTAATACTGTCATTTTAAAATGCATATTTTTTTTGGCTAGGTGTAAGCCTATGTTTGAGAAATAAATTTGAATGTTTTTTTGTTTTTTTTTTAAAATAATTTACGTGCTTTGCAACCTTTCTTGAAAATGCCCTTTCAAATTCTATGCAATACGAGATACAACAATGAAAGCGGTAGAAAGAAGTATTTTAAAGTGGACCTGTCTCAATGTTATACTGCTGGCACATTGCCCTCGAAGAAAAAGCAAACAAACCACGTATAACAGTGTTGACAATTTCTCAGGAACGGTAAGTAACAATACAGTGCATGCAAATGTTTCAAGGTCACATATAATGTCGATGACGGTTTATTAAACCAAGAAAGTCAGATAAATTGCACAACCGTAGTGGCAATTTAGCCAGCCCAAAGTAACATAAAGTAATAAGGTATTACAAATGCCCATTATTATTATTATTATTATTATTATTATTATTATTATTATTATTATTATTATTATTATTATTATTATTATTATTAATACATACATACATACATACATACATACATACATACATACATATGGTCCTGATTTGGCTCGGAAGAGTCCGCTGGACCTTTAGCAATAACCATTTAATTATTGTAATGTAATGTAATACATACATACATAGATCTAGATTTATACAACGCACATATCTCATACAAACAAGAGTAATTCGAAGCACAGAAGCCTATATAATCCGCCTGCTATTTAATGCCTTTGACATAACGGTGCTACAGAAGACTTCTGGGCATTTCCTATACCCAACACATCACCAACGAAGAAGTCCGACAGACCATCACACAAGCCATTGGACAACACGATGACCTGCTCACAGTGGTGAAGAAACGGAAACTCCGATGGTATGGCCACGTCACCAGATCATCAGGCCTTGCAAAGACCATTCTGCAAGGCACAGTGCAAGGAGGTAGAAGAAGAGGGAGACCGAAAAAGAGGTGGGATGACAACATTCGAGAATGGACTGGTTTGACACTGAGCGAAGCCATCAGGGTTGCTGAGGACAGGGAAAGATGGAGTATGCTGGTTAAACGATCATCTGTGGTGCCCCTACGACCTCCGAGTTACGGGACAGGATAGGATAGGATAGGACATAACTGTGCAATGAAGTCAGCAATAGCGAGTGTGAAGAGCTGGATGAGTAGAAAAGGTTTAAGTGTACAGCGATTAGCCGAGAGAGGTTCGCAGAGGTCAACGCAACCTCAGTTATTTCCCATAACTGCAGTTGGAGCACACTCGTTTGCGGTCTGGGTCGAACCGACCTTGCCCTAGTCTTGACGTTACAGTTTAGAAAAAAACAGTCTTACCTTTCATACATTATGTTTCTGCACAAAGGCATTGCCCAAGCAAAACAAAATTCCGGGAGATAGATATGACGGCCTACTAGCGTCAAGACCTAATAATTACAAATATCATAAGATAATTATAAATATCACGATAATTACAATGATAAAAGGATAATTACAGCTATCATTGAAAACTTATAAATACATGTAACTTCGCGTAATCATGTTTAATTTTCAGTTTTGGCTCTAGCAATCCGCTTGGAAATGCGCCAAAACCGAAAATTTTAATTATCACGTAATAATTACAGTTTTTACGTCATAATTAAAATTTTTACGTGATCATTCTTAATTCTGACTAGGGCGGCTTACTAGCGCTAAAACGTGCATTTACAGTTATCAGTGATAATAGTAATTAACACGTGTTCTGTGTAATTCACATTATGATGGCCTACTAGCGCCAAAACCTGCTAATTAGAAATATCATGTGATAATTACAAATATCAACGACATATTTACAATGAACACGTAAAAATTGTAATTATCAAGTCAAAATTACAATTTTCGGTTTTGGCCCTTTTCCAGACGGATTGCTAGAGCCAAAACTGACAATTAAATATGATCACGTGGCGATATTTGTAATTGTTCAATGATAATTGTAATTATCCCTTGATAATTGTAATTTTCTTATTATATTTGTAATTATCTCATGACGTTTGTAATTATCAAGTTGTGGCGCAAGGAAGGCGTGGCATATACTAATAATTCTTAATTAATACTGTGGATTACCGGTATCTCTGTAAATTACACAGAACACGTGGTAGATTTTCGATGGCTTATGTGATCATGCTTAATTCTTACTAGACCACCACACAAGCCATTGGACAACACGATGACCTGCTCACAGTGGTGAAAAAACGTAAACTCCGATGGTATGGCCACGTCACCAGATCATCAGGTCTTGCCAAGACCATCCTGCAAGGCACAGTGCAAGGAGGTAGAAGAAGAGGGAGACCGAAAAAGAGGGGGGATGACAACATTCGAGAATGGACTGGTTTGACACTGAGCGAAACAATCAGGGTTGTTGAGGACTGGGAAACGCTGGTTAAACGATCATCTGTGGTGTCCCTACGACATCCGAGTTATGGGATAGGATAGGATAGGATAGGAAGGCGGCTTTCCTATATTAACACGCACTCTTTCTAGCGTAACGCTATTGAAAATCCACCAATTCTTTGAAACCCACCCATTCTAGCTTGGGCTAGATATTACTGCACGCTACACTACTTCATCAGGACACTGTGACACTGAATTAAAGTGGTGTGGTGTGGTGTATCTGTTACCGGCAATAATTATGTGAAATCCAGGTATTCTGTAGTATAGAATTCTATAGTAAAGTATAGAATAATTCTATAGAATGCCTTGGTAAAGTATAGAAGAATGTTCTATACTTTACCTAGGCATTCTATAGAATTATTCTATACTTTACCTAGGCATTCTATAGAATTATCCCATACTTTCCTATCCTATCCTATCCTATCCTATCCCGTAACTCGGAGGTCGTAAGGGCACCACAGATGATCGTTTAACCAGCGTACTCCATCTTTCCCTGTCCTCAACAACTCCATACTTTACCTAGGCATTCTATAGAATACCTGGATTTCACACATTGCAGGTAACATATGCAATGGAAGAAAAACAGGCGTATCAAGCTACCAAGACTGTCTTAGTATTAATGACAATGAGTTAAAAAAATATATGCTTCCCATTAGTAGATTTTATATTCTTCTTCTACTTCTACTTCTTCGTCTTCTTCCAGTACTATCCAGGGTCAAGATACTGACCGTTACTGATATACACAGTGGTGGCAAACATGGTGCAGTCTTAATACAGAGAGGCCTAGATCGTTCGGGATGCCGGGGGTTTCCGTATAAATAGTATCCCCACTTTCTGGAAATTTAGCTCTTTAAATTCCCCCTGTCGCTGTCTTTCTCGTTTGATCTTTCTCCTTCATACTCTGTTCTACCAATCTACTGATTTATCTTGTTCTTCGCTTGACCACTCACCTACCTTTTTTTTCTTCTAAACTCTTCCGGGACAAAACTCCCCATTTGTGTGTGAGGCCTGTTTTATCCTATCCTATCCTATCCTATCCTATCCCGTAACTCGGAGGTAGTAGGGGCACCACAGATGATCGTTTAACCAGCCTACTCCATCTTTCCTTGTCATCAGCAACTCTGATTTCGCTCAGTTGTCCTCCCACCTCTTTTTTGGTCTCCCTCTTCTTCTACCTCCTTGCACTGTGCCTTGCAGGATGGTCTTTGCAAGACTTGATGATCTGGTGACGTGGCCATACCATCGGAGTTTACGTTGTTTCACCACTGTGAGCAGGTTATCGTATTGTCCAATGGCTTGTGTGATGGTCTTTCGGACTACGTCGTTGATCATGTGTTGGGTATAGGAAATGCCCAAAAGTCTTCTGTACCACCTCATCTCCATGCTTTGTATTCTTCGTTGTAGATCTGCAGTGAGGGTCCATGTTTCGCAAACATATTCGAAGATGGAGATGACAAGGGAGCGCAGCAGTCTTTCCTTGGAATGTAGACTGATGGTCCTGTCATTCCAAGTTGGCATCAACCTCGCCAGGGCAGCAGTTGTTTGTGCGATCCTAGAGAGGACTTACTTTCGGGACCCATTGTCTGATACAATGGCTCCTAAATATTTGAAGCTATGCACTGTGTTGAGGGATTGGCCTTGGATTTTGATGTCCGTGTTTATGCCATTGGAGTTGTTGGTCATCTCATTTTGGTCTTCTCTGCACTTATTTCAATCCCATAGGCTCTAGGGGGGGGGGGAGAGTCAAATCTTTGTACCAGCTGTTCAAGTTCTTGTTCCTCTCAAGCCAATCCATCAATGTCATCCGCAAAACGAAGATTGGCGATTGCTCTTCCCCCTATGCTGACTATGCCCTCGTGATCTGCAAAGGCATCTGACATGATGCGCTCTAGGAAGATGTTGAAGAGTGTTGGAGAGAGTAGGCATCCCTGACGCACACCGATTGTTGTTCTGAACCAGTTTCCGATGGCGCTGTTGTGGAGTACTGCACTGGTAACCTTGTCATACAGGCTTTTGATGACTTTAATAATTTTAGGGCTGATGTTGTACACTCTCATGGTTGCTCACAGAGCTGCATGCCAGATTCGGTCAAACGCATTTTTGAAGTCTACGAACACATAATATAGATGTTGTTGGTGCAGTAAGTATTTCTCGCAGATAATTCTGAGGTTGAAAATCTGTTCAGTGATATTTCGCCCTGCCCTGAATCCTGCTTTTTCTTCAGCTATGATTTGTTCAGCTTGGGGTTTCAAACTGTTGAGTTATTATTTTCAGGAGGATCTTGCTGTTTGAATGTTGGACGCTTTTTGCCAAGTGGTCACTGGGGCTTCTTTTTATGATGTTTTTGTTTAGCAATGTAGGCATTTTCTAAGTATGTGTTTTGTTGATGTTTTATAATGATGTTTGTATTCTATTTTGTTTTTGTTGGCGGAGGTTTGATACATTGGAATGTGGCCTCAGCGACCCCTGCGTCGGAGGCCTTTATTGTACAGTGACCGGCTGGTTGACTGCCTTCAGTGTTGCCACTGAGGTTGTTTCAGCAGATGTTTTATGCGGATCGGGCGTGAGTCCTCTTTCAGCCAGGTTGTGAACTTGATTTTGTGGTCCTAATTCCGCTCTTTACAGTCCTCTGTCCCCTGTAAGCAATGAATAACTACTAGTTTGGATCGCTGTATATCTTAAAAGAATCTGAAAATATTTTTCTGCTAAAAAAAAACAAACAAAAACAATAAAAATGAATAAATAAATAAATAAATAAATAAATAAATTAATTAATTAATTAACTAATAATAATAATAATAATAATAATAATAATAATAATAATAATAATAATGGATAGCCTATTACGTTATGTACGCTCTTTTCTCCAAATCGCCAATGAGGCTCAAAGCGCGGCGATCTGCACAACACACTCATATGCTACACACATTCACATGTACAACAAATACACCTATCTATATCACTCAAAATATGTGGTGTATTAGGAGAAGGTTGGAACGAAAATCTTGTTATTAAATTTTCAAATTGTTGATTGACCGATCCGTGGATTCGGGCACTGAATAGAATAGATCCAGACCCAACGTTTTCCCGGCATGTCGTAAGAGGCGACTAACAGGAGGATGTCAGCACGGCATCACTGGGCGAAAGTCTTCTACACAGAAGTCACCGGTCAGGGTGGAGGAACCACACGTTACTAAAGGTTCAACGATTACGTGCTTGGGGCCAAGGAGAGCCACACTGTATTCATGGATTTCGGTGTCGCCAACAGCCTGGAGAGGATTGGGCCTTGCCAGGTCTTTCTTGCCCAAGACACGATATGATGAAAAGAACCATTCACTCCATACCAGATTGGTCGTCGCCCGGTTCATCGTTGGCCACCAGGACGGAGGTGAAAAGTGTGCTACTGATGGACAACTTAGCAAGATCCGCACGAGAAACAACATCCTTATACGAACCTGAATGTCAGGACTCTAACTGCGGATGGAAAATTAGAAGAACTGGCTTACGAACTGAATCACTATCGATGGTACATTTTAGGTATCAGCGAACTGCGCTGGATAGGCCTGGGTGAAACAACGACCGACAAAGACCACAAGCTTTATTTCAGCGGGAGAGAAGACAGGCACGAACACGGCGTTGGATTCTTGGTCCACAGAGACATTCTAGCCACTGTCATGGGTTGCTGCCCAGTCTCCAGTAGAATCATTACCATCCGTCTGAGCGCAACCCCTTTCAACATCACCATCATCCAGGCCTATGCCCCAACATTAGACTATGACGACAGCGAAGTGGAGTATTGCTATGAAAATCTACAGGCGGTCCTTGACCAAGTGCCGAAGAAAGACATAGTCATAGCGCAAGGCGACTGGAACGCCAAGGTTGGCCAAGATGCAAACCACAACTGGGGAGAAACATGTGGACCCCACTGCAACAACAAGGCAAATGACAGGGGTCTGAGACTCTTGGAGTTTGCCAATAATCTGATATATTGGGAAACAAGCTTGATCTCTACAACAAATCCAGACGATGGCCATGGCACAGTCCCGGCGGGGAGCATCATAACCAGATCGACTACATCATAGTCAAGACACGTTTCAGATCAAGCATCAACATTGGCAGGACACGCACTTTTCCAGGAGCAGACATCCGAAGTAACCAAGATCTCGTGATGATGTCCTTTCCGGCTCCATTTGAAGGGAGTAAACACAGCAAAGTGCACCAGACTGAAGTTCGACCTGGACAAACTGCAAGACCATGCACGAGGTTGCAGATATATTTAAGGAAGGAAATTTGCACCACTGCTCGTTTTGGGAGCTGGTGAAGTAGATGTCAACACCATGACCACCGCCTTCAACTCAGATGTGACAGATGCCGCCATTGAGATCCTTGGAAAGCACCCGCCAAAGAAAAAAACGTGGATCACACTTGAACTTTTGGATCTCGGTGATCAACGAAGAGAGATGAAAAAGAAAAAAAAACACCCTACAGGGAGCTGATGCCTACCCAAAAATCAACAATGACATCCGAAAAGGCACGCGCAGAGCAAAAGAGAACTGGATTGAAGATAAATGCCAGGAAATAGAAAAAAGTCTGAACAAAAACAACAGCAAGAAGGCCTACCAGACAGTGAAGCGGCTGACAAGTGTTAAACAGCCCAAGGTCTCCACGATTCAAAGCAAGTCTGGCATATGCCTTACAGAAGAACAAGAAGTCTTGCATAAATGGGCAGAGTACTGCTCTGATCTTTACAACCACACACCAGACACAGACACATCAGTTCTAGCATGTCTCCAGAACAGAGAAGAAGAAGAAATAATCCCAATTCTTCGAGAAGTTGAGGCAGCAGTGCAATCGCTGAAGAAAGGGAAGTCAGCGGGAGTGAACAACATACCCGCGAAATTGCTTCAAGCTGGAGGACGATTGACGCCCTCACCATTATCTATAACAAGATCTGGCAGAGTGGGGAGTGGCCTACACCATGCACCCAATCGCTTGTCATCACTCTTCCCAAAAAGGGTAACCTTCAGGAGTGTGAAAATTACCGCCCGATCAGCATCATCAGCCATCCCAGCAAGGTCCTCCTGAAAATAATACTCAACAGGTTGAAACCCCAAACTGAACAAATCATAGCTGAAGATCAAGCAGGATTCATGGTAGGGTGAAGTACCACTAAACAGATTTTCAACCTCAGAATAATCTGCGAGAAATATCTACAGCACCAACGACATCTATATTATGTGTTTGTAGACTTCAAGAAAGCGTTTGACCGATTCTGGCATGCAGCTCTGTGGGCAACCATGAGAGTGTACAATATCAGCCCTAACATTGTTGAAGTCATCAAAGGCTTGTATGACAAGGCTACCAGTTCAGTCCTCCACAACAGCGCCATCGGAAACTGGTTCAGAACAACAATCGGTGTGTGTCAAGGATGCCTACTCTCTCCAACACTCTATATCATCTTCCTAGAGCGCACGTGCGCATCATGTCAACTGCCCTTGCAGATCACGAAGGCACAGTCAGCATAGGGAGTAGAGCAATCTTCAACCTCCGTTTAGCGGATGGATTGATGGATTGGTTGGAGAGGAACAAGAACTTGAACAGCTGGTACAGAGGCTTGACACCACCTCAAGCGCCTATGGAATGGAAATAAATGCAGAGAAGACCAAAATGATGATCAACAACAACTCCAATGGCACCAACATGGACATTAAAGTCCAAAGCAAATCCCTTAACACAGTGCATAGCTTAAAATATTTAGGAGCCATTGTATCAGACAGAGGTCCCGATAGGAAGTCCTCTTCAGGATTGCACAAACAACTGCTGCCCTGACAAGGTTGAAGCCCATTTGAAAAGACAGGACCATCAGTCTACATTCCAAGGTAAGGTTGCTGCGCTCCCTTGTCATCTCCATCCTATACGCTTGCAATACATGGACCCTTCCAGCAGATCTACAACGAAGAATACAAAGCATGGAGATGAGATGCTACAGAGGGTTTTGGGCATTTCCTAAACCCAGCACATCACCAACAACGAAGTCCGACAGACCATCACACAAGCCATTGGATAACACGATGACATGCTCACAGTGGTGAAGAAACGGAAACTCCGATGGTATGGCCACGTCACCAGATCATCAGGCCTTGCAAAGACCATCCTGCATGGCACAGTGCAAAGAGGAAGAAGAAGATGGAGACAGAAAAAGAGATGGGAGGACAACATTTGAGAATGGACTAGCATGACACTGAGCGAAGCCATTAGGGTTGCTGAGGACAGAGAAAGATGGAGTATGCTGGTTAAACTATCATCTGTGGTGCCCCAACGACCTTTAAGTTTCGGGATAGGATAGGATAGTTTGACTGCCTGCAATACTATTATCAGTACATTTAATTGGTTTGCTATTGAAGTACAGATAGACGTTGAGATGGAAATGAGGCCTTTGATTCTAACCAATATGGGGGTTAAAAGGTCATAACACATAATATGATAACAGCAATGTATTTCTTACTTTGGCCGTTTGAGTAGGGGGTCACCAATTGAGGTCGGTTGGGGTTTTGGCTCGTATAGTTCCAACTTACGGTTTAGCGTGGTGTTTTTTCTAATTGTTTTATTCCATTACTCTCTGTTTTTTGTGGGGTTTTTTGTGTGCATTAAATGATGCATAAAGCTAGTAGGTAAAGAAGCAAGTTGCATTACAGCTTAGGGACAAATGGACATAAACCAATATGAACATTTTGTAGACGAGGTTTTGTATCATGCCAATGTTACAGGAGTTGTGAAAGTTATTGATAGAACTCCGCTTGGTAAACCTTTATAGACTTATATGATTGATGCTTTTTATTTCTTCAAAAGTTAATTGTGTTTTGTAAAATTTAATCTGAAATGTCTAATATCACCTAATTGTGTGAAGACACATTAAATAAATACGGGTTAATTGATAGTTCACTTGGAATCCTCAATGACAAAGAAAAAGAAGACGTTCCCGAAACACCTGGCGACGAGACTTGTAGGCAGAATCTAAGGAAGCGGGATTGTCCCAGGACCGAAACAGCTGGAGACGTCTTGTTCGCGGCCTGTCCCAATCGGGACAAGAGGTGAAATTAAGTAAGTAAAGTAAGTATTTGATAGTTGTTTATGCTTTGTTTATCAGTAAACATTGGCGATTTTTAATTTACCGTCACTGATCCTATCCTATCCCGTAATTCGTAGGTCGTTGGGGCACAACAGATGATCGTTTAACCAGCGTACTCTGTCTTTCTTTGTCCTCAGCAACCCTCATGGCTTCGCTCATATTCAAGCCAGTCCGTTTTCGAATGTTGTCCTCCCACCCCTTTTTTGTCTCCATCTTCTCATGCCTCCCTCTTCTTCTACCTCCTTGCGCCGTGCCTTGCAGTTATGGTCTTTGCCAGGTCTGATGCCCTAGTGACGTGGCCATACCATCGGAGTTTCCGTTTCTTCATTACTGTGAGCATGCCTTCGTCTTGTGCAATGGCTTCTGTCCCTTTTGCCTCAGTGATAGTGATGATGATATGCTGAAAAGTCCAAATATAACAACAACGATTACAGTACAATAGATAGCGTACTTTGTAAGTATACAACATGATTTGCTATAAGAATATCACTGTAAGTATATAAATCCAAATGTGTTGCAGATTTATTTATGTAAGTGGAATTTCCGAAATTCTATTCAATTCAATTAAATAATTTATTTTAACGTCTTTTCACGTATGTGATTTTAGACCATACAGTCATTCTCACGTATGTACACAAACATGTAATATAACAATTTAAAGTTGAACTATAACCATACAAAATATCTAACAGTACTACAAAAGTTTACCAACTGCAGAATTTTAAATTATTCGGGCAATATCTATCATTGCTGGACTATGCAACAAAATGTCAATTGATTCTTGACTATTTACATCGATATTCTTTTCTTTATATAACATAACCAAAATAGGACATTCATATAACCGATGTTTAACAGATATTGGTTGTAAGCAAGTACAAACTACATCTTTTGAAAACTTGGTGTTCCATGAATTTACTCTTAGTTTATGAATTATTCTACACACATGTCTTGGACAAGAAAATTTTTCATTCTTTCCATTGCTAGGTAAATTAGAATATATATTATTTTCTAATAAAGATATTAATTCAAATACTGAAGGCTTTATATTATTATATGTAATAGTATCGCCTAATTTCATTGCTCCTCGTTTAGCCAATTTATCTATATTATTCCAATAAATGCAGGTATGAGAAGGAATCCAACAAAAGGAGACTCCAATACCTTTAGATATAATATAATGTATTAAAGACTTAATTTCAAATAAAATATCTGTCCTCGTTTTATATGACCAATATTTCAAAGAATATAAAACTGATTTTGAATCTACACATAAAAGAATATTAAATAAAGCCAATGAAGAATTACAAATAATATTTAAAGCCATAAGGATTGCATACAATTCGGCTGTAAATATTGAGACATTCTTACCAATATAATATGGCTTTTGAATTTTTAAATCAGAATTTCCGAAACTTAATGGTATTATTCTGCAAATGTAATTGCAGACTATAAGTATAATCGATGTAAAACGCTAGTTTACTAAGGTTAAATATATGGAAGCAATTGTTTTGCAAATTTATTTGCAGACTATATAATTGGTGTCCAAAGGCTGTCTCATTACTTAATAAATGACATGTGTGTGTGTGTACGTGTGTGTGTGTGTGTGTGTGTGTGTGTTTGTATGTGTCCAAAATAATTTCATTTAACATTTGCTGTCGTTTAATGTTCGTATGCATAAGTGTAATTATAAATGTGTGATAGTTTTATCCTCAATATCATTATCATTGTTGTTAATATTATTATTGTGATGTTTATTCCTTGTTGTTGTAATTGTACATCACCATGTAATTTCTTGTAAAATATAATACAGTTGTCTAGTCTAGTCTAGTCTTGTCTTGTCTTGTCTTGTCCCATAGTTGTAAACTTTTAATCTAAATGGCGTGTCCGAGCGCGATAAAATATCGTGTGCTATAAGCAACACATGCCTATGCTCCCTTGCAATTTGTCATTTTTGGCCGCTACAGGCGCACACAATTACACATAGGTCCCAGTGAATTCACACGCGCTGACTGCATAACCCGTATCTTAGGTTAAGTTGGGCAACGAACTCAGTGCCTGTTTTCTTCTGTGACGCTATACTGGAATCCATTTTGTCTTCCGGTTGTTTGGTTTAATTGTTCATTATAATTAGGCTTATTGGAAAGCTTTCACCCCAATAATGTGAATTAATACATTCTTCTAAATGGTCATACTATCTATAGTGTCAACGTTTTCTTTTAAGACCTCAGGCTCATTTTAAGGATATGAGTTAGACGTATGAAAAACGTCGATGGCACATATTATTTATTTATTATTTTATGTATTTCATCGGGTTACATATAGCGCTTTTCCAGCGCAAGAGTTGCTCAAGGTGCTGGACGAAAATAAGTCTGGCTTTGAAATTCTGATCTCTAGCTTCTTTAACTATTATTAGACGTAATGATTCCCGTTATTCTCTCTTCTCTTTTTCCTTCGGACGTAAACTATATTTTTATTTGGTGGACTACAAAATAATTTGATATTATATTTCTTTGAGTGTCCATAAGGCTGCTACGCTTCCTTGTCATCTCCATCTTCCTATATGCTTGCGAAACATGGACCTTCACAGCAGATCTCCAACGAAGAATACAAAGCATGGAGATGAGGTGCTACAGAAGACTTCTGGGCATTTCCTATACCCAGCACATCGCCAACGACGACGTCCGACAGACCATCACACAAGCTATTGAGCAACACGATGACCTGCTCACAGTGGTGAAAAAACGGAAACTCCGATGGTATGGTCACGTCACCAGATCATCAGGTCTTGCAAAGACCATCCTGCAAGGCACAGTGCAAGGAGGTAGAAGAAAAGGGAGACCGAAAAAGAGTTGGGAGGACAACATTCGAAAATGGACTGGTTTGACACTGAGCGAAAAAATCAGGGTTGCTGAGGACAGGGAAAGATGGAGTACGCTGGTTAAACGATCATCTGTGGTGCCCCTACGACCTCCGAGTTCTGTGATAGGATAGGATAGGATAGGATAGGTCTATAGATGAACGTTTCATATAGTTGTTGGAAGAAGACCTGTAGTTGGCGAAACATCAAAGAATAAAAGAAACTTCGTGGGAAGATTGAATGAATGAAAGAATGAATAATTTATAAAGCGCGTAAATATCTCCACGCCGACGGGCATGAGAGAAAGTTGGAGTACGCTGGTTAAACGTTCATCTGTGGTACCCCAACGACCTGGAATGACGGGATAACATATGAGGATAGGATGCAGGTCATGTGTCAATATTGAATCACTGCCAAAGCGCAATCACAAGAGATAGATTATCAATATCTGACATAGAGAGCTATCAAGACAGATACTGGTAGATTTTCTGATTCGCTGCATGCACGCAGTATATTAAATCAGCATTTGCACCTACAACAGAGAATAGGAAAACGTCCGCCGTAACAGCCTTGGTAGCAGCAAATAAACATTGTTTATACAAGTCCGCTCATTTGGTCCCATTAACATTTTACAACCTGGGTCGGTTGGGTATATAGGTCTATCATTTATGATCAAATTACCCATTCCCCCTATACGCTCTATGTGTCCGGGGACACAAATCTAACAAATCAAATTACCCTACGAGAAGGTTACCTTGACCTACGGCATTTGTTGGCACGCACCACCAACTTATTTATACCCGTCTTTGTCCCTTTAAGTTCTTAGCTGGTAATGTTGTGTATGCATTGAAAGATAAACACCCCACAATACCCTTTTTTAAACACATGTAATTGGATACGAGCGAACTGAGGTTCAATGTGTGTGTGTGTGTGTGTGTGTGTGTGTATGTGTGTGTGTGCGTGTGTGTGTTGTGTGTGTGTGTGTGTATTAGCCACTCACGACATGAACGCTGTCGCACAACACACTCGACCGTGAAGACTTTCGGGCACCCACGTTTATTTACATCACACTCTTGATTGTACAGCCAATGGGCTCTATGCACAAAGGCGTGGCGGCCACGTGCTGCGGGAATAACACAGCGTGATCGAGTTTGAAAATGGTGAAGTACTGTGCTGCGTTTGGATGCTCTAACTCCGACGTAAAACCTTTCTGCAAAGAAAAGAACATTTCCTTTCATCGATTTCCACTTCGAGCCCAAATGATGAAGCACTGCATGTCGTCAACTCTAAACTGAATGTCAGTGACAAATCGCTCTGTAATCATTATTGCACGAGTGTGCTATGTTCAAAACATCACAATATCCCAAAATGTCGGTAAATCCATTAAAAAATGTAAATGTAAATTAAATTAAATTAAATTAATCAAGAAATCGTGCATAATGCTGTTTTACTGTACACAAGTGTTTCAAAATAACTTAAAATAAGGGCTGAAGCGATTTTGTTGAGCTTTGGTATACAGGCACTTCAAACCATGGGCCATTCTTTAGTGGCAGTCCTGTTATCTGTCAGTCTGTCCATCTGTCACATCGAATTTTACTACTACTACTACTACTACTACTACTACTACTACTACTACTACTACTACTACTACTACTACTACTACTACTTTTACTACTACTACTACTAATAATAATAATAATAATAATAATAATAACAGGCAATTTATACAGCGCTTTCCAAAATCACTAAGCGCTTTACACAAACAGATGTAAACACAACATGCGTAAATTGGCCAATAACACGCAACCACACACACATCAGAGTTTAACCAAACTTCATAGGAACACTAAATAGGTACTAGGTTAATGACCTTCGGCCATATTTGCTCTACCGCAAAGGTCAGGGTCAATGAAGTCATTTTGTTGCTCAAAACGTTTTGCACCAATGTCTGAAAAAACGGCTGAAGCGATTTTGTTGAATTTTCGAAGACATGTACTTCGAATCATGAGCCATCCTTCAGAAGCAATCCGATTGTCAATCAGTCGGCCCGGCGACAGTTAGTCCGTTATGTCATTTGTGTTTGTTCAAAACACACTTTTTACCTCAGTTCATCATTTTTACTACTGCTAAGCATACTAGATCAATCATAATTATACGTTCTCAAAGGTCAAGGTCGTTGCTCTTCAACATCTTCTAAACACGTTTTGTGCTGTATCTAAACATTGACTGAGCCAATTTTGATAATTATTTGCTTGCAGATAGCGCAGATAGTGGCTTATTATTCTAAGTTTTTGTTTTGCTCCGTTAGGATAAAGCCCTGTCACAACATCGCCAAGATAATTAACACTTTTGAAAATGTTTATTTTTCGGCTATGTGCATGTGAGTGCCTGAAAATACATTTGAATGGCTTGCCCAGCTTCTTTATTCGTGTTGTTGTGCTGTGCTGCAAGGACTTCTATGCGTTGTCACTAACTTTCTTCCGTACTCGCTCAGCCTACGTTAGACACAGTGCTTACTTTATCACAGGCAATATCGTGCATAAATTGTTCTTGAGGCTCTTTACCCAGAACAAAGTCATACTGCTTTTGGCTAAATGCCAATATAAATATACGTTCAATGATACATATTCGTTCAACCTATTTTAGATAAGAGAGCTGTTATATTGAAAGAACTTGTGTTGGAGTGCTTGTCTCAGCTACTCCGTATTCTCTAGATAACAAGACGCTATCAACCCGGTAGATATCATGGGATCACCGCCACAACTATGTTTTTGAAGGGTGTGGAAAGTAGGCAAAGGATAGTTACTGGATTTGGTGAACGCTACACGTGAACAAGCAGTCGACCGATTTAGTCGTTTAGTATTATTCAAGAGGAAGAACTTCAGCAAAGCATTTCTTGAAGAAAGGTGAGTTTAAGGGAGTTTTTTGTTCTTTCTATATTTGATCTTTATTTCTTTCCTTCTGTTTTTAGTAGTAGTAGTAGTGGTAGTAGTAGAAGTAGTAGAAGTAGTAGTAGTGGTAATAGTAGAAGTAGTAGTGGTAGTAGTAGTAGTAGTGGTAGTAGCAGAAGTAGTAGTAGTAGTGGTAATAGTAGTAGTAGTAGTAGTGGTAATAGTAGTAGTAGTAGTGGTAGTAGTAGTGGTAATAGTAGAAGTAGTAGTAGTAGTGGTAATAGTAGTAGTAGTGGTAATAGTAGAAGTAGTAGTAGTAGTAGTGGTAATAGTAAAAGTAGTAGTAATAGTAGTAGTAGTAGTAGGCCTATATTAATAATAGTAGCAGTGGCAGCGTTTGTAGAGTAGTAGTAGGCTAATGATATTAGTGTTTATAGTAGTAATGATAGTAGTGTTTATAGTAAGCCTAGTAATGATGGTAGTGTTTATAGTAGTAATGGTAGTAGTGTTTATAGTGATTAGTAGTAGTGTTTATAGTAGACCTAGTATTCTGTTTATAGAAGTGGTAATATAGTAGTAGTAACAGTAGTAGGGGTGTCGGATAGTGCAGTGGTTGGAGCACTCGCTACTGTGTCGAAAGTGAAGCACCGTCCGGTGCGGTTAGCACTTGGATGGGTGACCGCTAAGGTGTGAAGCGACAAACAACAACGCCCCCAGTTGACTCAACTGTGATTGAGTACCTACTCTCTTGAGGGTGGGGAAGGTAAAGCAGCGAGGGAGAGAGTTGGGCATCACCCTCATTACGCTGGCCCAAGATAAGTGTGATCTCCAACATCACGCTCCCCTACGGCCACAAGGCTATGGGACTACCTTTACCTTTTAGCAGTAGCAATAGTCTGTAATAGTAGCAGTAGCAATAGTAGTGTATTTATAGTAGTAGTTGGTAGTGGTGGTTGCAGTAGTCTCATGACATGCTCTGACGAATAGGTCATGCAATTCTCAACAGGTAGCAGATAACGTTAGGCAGGTTGCCAAAATACACAAACAGTGAAGACGAAAAACGTATTAACTAAAAAAATAATTAAATCCTTTCAGCCAAGAACTACAAGCAACATCATTATTTTGGAAACAACAAACATTTTCAAAGCTGTTATCAGCCGCTATGCATGTCTACATAGGAGTGGGTTATGAAGGAGCTGGGAGGAGAAAGGAGAGCAGGAAGGTATATAGGACAACAGATACAATAAAAAATAGTATCTTGAAATATTTCGAAATAGTCGGAAATCAAAATGAGAACATTTTTGACTTGTTTGTCTGTCGGTTTATCTGTCTGTCCGTTGTCCGCAATATCTCTAAAACTACTGAACGTATTTTGACCAAACGTCATAGGAACAACAACAACAACAATAATAATAATAATAATAATAATAATAATAATAATAATAATAATAATAATAATAATAATAATAATAATAATAATAATAATTCATTTATTTTTTATTTTACTGCTTTATTGTCCCTTTTCATCGGGAAATTCTGGGCCGCCTCCCCTGGGGAAGGCGTAGTCGCAGCCTGTGGCGCGCCCAAACCCAACCTACCTAACATTAGTTGTGATTTTAAAATTTAGAAATTCTTCAAATTTTTGAAATTTTGCTGGGGCACCCGCAGAAAACCCCCGAGACGTTGCCCGAGTCGAAAGTAAATAATATTCGGAGAAACATAACGCCCAGATGCTGAATCGAACCCACAACTGTCAGGCGCCATTGGTTTCTGGCCTGTGGACAAGGCAAGTTAGTCCCCTTGGCCACAACGCTCGCGGTAATAATAATAATAATAATAATAATAATAATAATAATAATAATAATAATAATAATAATAATAATAATAATAATAATGTTACACTCCGTTTGATGGTGGTGTTTTCTATCAGTAGTGGATTCAGCCCCAATGCTGAAGTACTGAAGAGTGTAGCTCAGATTCGTTTATCCACGCAACCCGTTCAATCAGCATACAAGTCACAAAGTCGACGTATGAAGTTTTCCACTTTTATTCAGCACACATCAACAACTGCATACAATCGCTCAATCGCTTTTCCACTCTCAAATTTTACTTTCCAACTCACTATCAACAACAACAACAGCCTTTTTTTAACAGTGCGGCGCTTATATAGTCTCTACATACTCGGGAACAAACGAGAATAATCCTACATGAAACACCAAAACCAATCAAAATTTATTTCATCATCACGTGACTCACGTTATACAACCTCATTTGGAATGGAAGCTTCCATGGTAACCAACAGAACAATCCATACGCTTCGATCGATAGTAAACAACCAATTCTCGAAATTTCTCAAATAATATCGACCAACTAAAAACACCAACGTTACACAAAGCCTCTACTAATAACAACGCAAAATCAAATCAAAGATAAATACACTCTATTACTGCATGCGCTGCAAAATAAAACGAACAGATCTATCGCGCGCGCGTCACGCAAGCCTACCATCGTGCGTGTTTCACACCGCCGCGCAAGTCTCAACGTAACATAACCCCCCACTCAAGAAGAAATTTACTTAATTCCTTTCATTAACGTTGAGACGCAATGAACAAAGTCCAAAATTAAAACTTATTTCAGTCTGCCTGAATACTTTCAGTATTCTCAGTTCATTCACACAGAGTCAATGTTCTTCCATCCGCAAGGAAACGATACCCTCGTCCGTTACGGTTGTCATCGGCCCAGGGTCAAAGACGATGATCACGTGGGCTTTTCTGGAGTCAGTGCATCCTCCGTTGTCTCCTTCTTCCATCGAACGTCCGATGAAGTCGACGTTGTCAGCTCCCAGAATGCACTTACTGGGTCTCAAAGTCAGGTTGGCTTCTTGAAGAAGGTGGAACAGCTCCCTCAAGGTCATCAGGTGCTCTTCCCAGGTGTGGGTGTGGACTAGCAGGTCGTCCCAGTAACATACGACATTGTCCATTCCTTTGAGTATCTTCCTCATTCCTCTCTTCAGGGTAGCTCCGCTGTTGACCATGCCAAAGGGCATCCTTAAGCACTCGTACGTCCCATCAGGAGTTATGAAAGCAGTCTTTGGTATGTCCTGTTTACGCACGGGGACTTGCCAATAACCCTTGCTGAGGTCAATCTTTGAGAATATTTTACTCCCCGATAGTTGGCGGAAGAGGTCTGCTGCAGTAGGCATCGGCTCGGGGTCGAAGACGGTGATCTTATTAACCTTCCTGTAGTCGATGCATACTCTGTTGCTCCCGTCCTTCTTCACGACCACGACAGGGGACGCGTAGGGGGAACTTGACTCCCTGATGATGCCCATCTTCAGCATCTCATCGATGTCTTTCTTCAAGGATTCACGGGCCTTGAAAGGGATCGGGAAGGGTTTTGATCGAACGGGAATATTTGACGTGAGGTGGACTTCATGTTCGACCAAAGTCGTAGAGCCTGGGACATCGCTGAAGTTACGGGGAAACTCGCCCATAAGGTCCTTGAGCTCCATCTTCTGACCTTCCGTCAAGCTTGGTCATAGCTTAACATCATCGATGCCTTCTTTGCTATGGAAATCTCCCAGTTCCAACAGTTCCTCGCTGTCAAAGCTGTCGTCTATCTCAGTTGCTGTCGCTGCCTGTACAGTCTCTGATGGCCTTTCCACGTACAGCTTAAGGAGGTTGGCGTGGTATATCTTGGAGTGCTGGCCGACCTTCACCTTGTAGTCGTTGATCCCCACCACGGTCTCCACTTCGTACGGGCCTTTCCACTGCATCAGCAACTTATTATGATCAGTAGGTAGCAGCACCAGCACTTTGTTGCCAGGTTTGAACTTCCTGTTCACAGCCCTACGATCGTAGTAGTGCTCTCCACAGTCCTGGGACTTCTTCAGGTTTTCTCTGGCTATCTCGAGAGTCTGCTCCAGCTTCTCCCGTAGCTCAAACACGTACTGGTAGCTGTTCTTCACCTCTGGGGTGTCCACTTCCTTCGTCCACAGTTCTTTCAGGATGTGCATCGGCCCTCGGATGGTTCTTCCGTACAGCAGCTCGAACTGAGAAAAGCTGGTGGACTCCTGCGGTACTTCTCTGTAGGCGAAAAGTAAGGCATTGATGTAGCGATGTCATTGTCTGGGCTGCACGCTGCACAGTTTCTTCAGGGTGGACTTCAGCGTAGCATTGAACTTCTCGACGAGCCCGTTGCACATCGGATGGTAGGGTGTCGTAGTTAAATGCCGGATGCTCAGCAGTCTGTTGACCTCCTTCATGCAGTCAGAGACGAACTGCGTCCCGAGGTCTGTCTGGATTTCTTCGGGCACTCCAAGTCTGCTGAACATGTCCACCAGTGCCTCTGCTACAGTTTCAGTGTCAATCTTCTTCAGTGGCACTGCTTCTGGGTACCGAGTCGCATAGTCCACTAAGGTCAGTACCCATCGATGACCTTCTTCACTCGGAGGTCTTATTTCGCCGATTAAGTCTAAGGCCACCCTCTTGAAAGGTCGGTCGATCAGAGGCATCCTCTGCATAGGCACTTTCTGGACCCTTCCTCGAGGTATGGTCTTCTGGCAAATGTCACATGATCGGCAGAAACGGCTGACGTCCGCATGAAGTCCTGGCCAGTAGAACACCGCCTGGATTCTATCCGACGTCTTCTTGATACCCAGGTGACCTCCCATGATTGAGTCATGCGCTACTTCCATCACCTGGCGCCTTAGGGGTAACGGTACGAAGACTTGACGTAGTGGTTTCCCTCCGTTGACCCTCGGGTGCTGGAAGATTCGATACAGGATCTTGGCCTTCACCTCAAAATAGACCGTACCACTGCCTTTGGTCACGGGGTCTTGGCGGTTCCTGTACTTGTTTAAAGTGCTATCAGCTTCCTGGAGCTGGATCAGTTTATCTCTGTCCACGATGGCAGCTTTGGAGTTGTCGGCGACCTTCAGTGGCGTAGACGTCTTGTCTCTCTTGGCCTGGGCCCTGGTAGTGACAGCACCGACGATCTCTGGTCGGCAGGGCTGAGCCGGAGTAGCCACATTGTCCCGTAGCAGCTCTGTAAGGTCTCCATCGGGAAATGGCAATGGATCCTCCTCCACAACTTCGACACGTTGGGTTGAGGCAGGACTCCATTCTGAATCGGGGTCGTCGGGTCGTCTCGCGCCGTCGATATTCCCGATCATCAAATCATACAGCGGCTTCTTCAGGCAAACCGCTTCTACTTCGCCTATGTAGAAAAGGGTGTTGACTTGAATTTTTGCAACTGGCGCTTTCACACATTTGCTGTCGGCCATAAGTGTCCATTTTGAATCGCCAGTGTACTGTTCTTTAGCGATTAGGTCTTTTCTGACGATGACCCCACTGCAGCCAGAGTCTCTTAGAACAGTCACTTCATGATTTCCAACGCGTCCCTTGGAAACAGGCATGTTCTGGACGGTCATAGCTGCGCTGGCGACGACGGGGATGGATTTCCCGTTGGCAAGGAGAAGTTGGCCATCGGATATGCACTCTTGCACGTCCGCAGGAGTAGCTGTGCGCTCGGTCTCACTCGGAAGAATGACGCTCCCGCCGCATACTTGATGGTCAGATCTACTGTTTTGCCGTTGATTGGAGAACCGCCTCTGCCGGTTGCCCGCCGCTGCGTTGTCCGTGCTGCCCCGCTGTCCGCTACTTTTGTTTTGAGGACAGTTAGCCGCTCTGTGGTCTGTAGCGTTGCAAGTGAAGCAGCCTCTTGAATGCCCATCCCTGGGAGGGGGCGTGGAGTCCGTCTGTCTGTGGCTCGTCTGGCTCCCCTGGATCTGGTTCCCATGGTTTTCAGTCTTCTGAAAATGTTTTGTCGCGCTGGGTGGCCCCAGGGTCTTCTCATAAGCGATGAGATATCTTTCAGCAGCTTCAGCAACGTCTTTTAGCGTCTCCAACTTTTGTATTTCCAAGTGGATCGCAAGGTCCATAGGGCAGGCGTTGAGTAATTCTTCCTGACGATCAGATCATGGAGACTCTCGTAAGTCTTCCCTTTGCCTGATAATTCCACCCACTTGTGTAGATATGACGACAGGCGCTCCACAAACTGCTTTGGCGTCTCGTCTGACAGAGGCCGGCATTCGCGAAAGCGTTTACGGTAGCCCTTCTCTGTAAAGTTGTAGCACTGCAACAGGGCCCCTTTCAAAACGTCGTAGTCTTTGGCGTCAGTATTCGACAGTCTGGTGTAGACGTCGAGCGCCTTCCCCGTCAATAGTGCGCTGAGTATGATTGCCCAGTCTTGACGTTGCCATTTAGCGCTTTCGGCGAACCTTTCGAACCTCGCCAGATAGCTGTTGATCTGGTCCTTTTCGTCGACGAATGCTGGCAATTTTGGAGCCTTGAAGTCGCTGATAACGTGTGGCGCGTGCTGTTGTTGTTGGATGCGCGCCATTTCTAACTCGAACCGACGCTCAGCCTCTCTTTCTTCTCTTTCTTCTTGGCGACGCTGCGCTTCGAGTTCTCTTTCTTCACGCCGTCGTTGCTCTTCTTTTTCTTGACGCTGCTGTTCAGTTTCTCTTTCTTCACGCCGTCGTTGCTCTTCTTGTTCTCTTTCTTGTATTCTCTCCTGAGACTTGATGTACTCCGTCAGCTGCTTGCCTTTTAGATTCATTTCAATTCCTTTCTGCCAGAAATCAGCCATCTTGATGCGTTTCTGGAAAGTTCTTTTCTGGAAAGTTCTTTTTTGGAAGGTTCTTGACTGTGCTGTACCTTTCTAGACTGTTCTAGAACAGCACGCTTTCTGCAGTAGCGCTGATGCTTGCCACTAGTCGCCTTCGCTGACGCAGGCCCCGCTGTCCTCGTCGTATGCGACGCTGCACCAAGCTGTTACACGCTCCTGTGCTGAAGTAAACGCGACGTCCGCTCGTCGCTCTTTCTAATACTGGCGTTGTAGCTCCGAGACTATCCCTCAACGTAGTCTTGCGGCAGCCACGTAGTCCCGATCTGTTGTTCGCTCATGAAGCAACTCTTCAGCGACTACACGCCCTTGCAGTCAACCCGAATCTATCGGGGATGTAGTCCCAGTATGTTGGCCCCTCCCGACGCAACTTGTTGGCGGCTACCCTCGATGACTGCCTCTCGTAACGTTTACTCGCTTGTTGTAGCAGTTGAACCCTTGGCTATGGCGTGAATCTCAGCTTGGCCCCCAAAATGTTACACTCCGTTTGATGGTGGTGTTTTCTATCAGTAGTGGATTCAGCCCCAATGCTGAAGTACTGAAGAGTGTAGCTCAGATTCGTTTATCCACGCAACCCGTTCAATCAGCATACAAGTCACAAAGTCGACGTATGAAGTTTTCCACTTTTATTCAGCACACATCAACAACTGCATACAATCGCTCAATCGCTTTTCCACTCTCAAATTTTACTTTCCAACTTACTATCAACAACAACAACAGCCTTTTTTAACAGTGCGGCGCTTATATAGTCTCTACATACTCGGGAACAAACGAGAATAATCCTACATGAAACACCAAAACCAATCAAAATTAATTTCATCATCACGTGACTCACGTCATACAACCTCATTTGGAATGGAAGCTTCCATGGTAACCAACAGAACAATCCATACGCTTCGATCGATAGTAAACAACCAATTCTCGAAATTTCTCAAATAATATCGACCAACTAAAAACACCAACGTTACACAAAGCCTCTACTAATAACAACGCAAAATCAAATCAAAGATAAATACACTCTATTACTGCATGCGCTGCAAAATAAAACGAACAGATCTATCGCGCGCGCGTCACGCAAGCCTACCATCGTGCGTGTTTCACACCCCCGCGCAAGTCTCAACGTAACAAATAATAATAATAATAATAATAATAATAATAATAATAATAATAATTTTATTTATATAGCGCGCAAACCAGACTGACTTTCTGCTCTCGGCGCACATGCACTCGCAGTCATGCTCAAACTTTCAGTTACATCAGAAACATTCAGCACAACTCATACTCATATATACAAACATGGCGGGGCAGAATATATGTGGAAAGGTGTTAAATGGGACGGGAGGTGAAGGGGGCTCGATGTGGGGAGATCACACGAAGGATGAGGAAAAAACCTGGAAAGTTTGGTGAAAAGGCGAGTTTTTCTAATTTTTTATTGAAAGTGGGGAGTGTGTGAGGTAGCTGAGCAGGTACAGAGTTCCAGAGAGTGGGAGAATGAAGAGAATGCTCGTTTTATAAAGGAGTTCAGAGAAAACATGGGACAGAAAAGCAGGGAAGCATCACGAGAACCCAGGGCGTGAGTGGGTTGGAACACGAGTCAAAAGTTCAGAGAGGTCTTTTGGGAAAGAACCAGAGTGAAGACACTAGAAGGACAGACAGGCGACTTTGTATTCAATTCGGGCTTTGATTGGGAACTAGTGAAGGGCTTTGAGGGCGGAAGTAGCGCTAGCACTGCGAGGCTGACGAAGACGAGTCGAGCAATGATGTTCAAAATACGCAGAAGTTGTAAATGTTTATTGTCAGGAAAGCCAGATGAGAGTCAGTTACAAAAATCAAGGCGGGAGAGAGTACATGCAACAGCCAGTTTGTTACAGCGTTAACAGTGAGATAGGGAACAATAATAATTATATATCGCTGTTTCCTAATTAAAAATCGGTTCAAAGCGCAAATCTCACGCATTCACTCACCAAAAAAATATCAATACGATAAAAAAAATGAAGGGATACATCAGAACAAATATATACGCGCTGGCAGATGTGGGTTGGTAAAAACTGTGCGGAACAGACCATTGTTGTGGAAGATGGTTGATGAGCAAAGGAAGAAGAGAAGAGATGAGTTTTTAGGTTCTGTTTGTAGGTACGAATGTTGCTGATTCTACGAATGTTAAAGTTCAGAGATTTGCAAAGGGATTTGAAGACAGAGCTGAGAGGTGGAATGTAGATGATGAATAGTACAGGGCCAAGGAATGATCCTTGGGGAACGCCATATTTGAGAAGGGCAGGTGCGTACAGTATAGTATTGACAGAGACAGATTGAGTACGAGCAGACAGATTGATTGTTAATCCTTACGTCAATCGCTGTGCATTGTTATTAAAAAGTAGGTTATGGGGAAGAGGTGAAAAAGAAAGGTAAGTCTTTTTTAATTGCTCTCGCCACTCACTTCCAGCAATAGAAAAGGGGGAGGGGGGGGGAAGGAGGGGGAGTTGAACAGAGAAATGGATTATTTATAGTGCAAAAGTAATCCTGGCTGCATGTATCAACCTTTTCCTAAACTCCACACACACACACCCCCACACACACACACACACCCACACACACACACACACACACACTCACACATACAAGGTCAGTCACCCATTTCAAGGCTTATGTGTACGCAATGTACGCACACACAAGCAAGCGCATACACACCCATGCACACAATCTCTCTTAAAAGCACACAAAGGAAACAACGACCCGCTTTAACAAACACGTGTCCTCCAGTTGTGCTAGGTCACTCATGAATTTTTTCTGTATAATTTTATTGAAGAAAACAATTTCTCGACTGTCTTAAAACTTCACTGACAAAACATTCAAAGGATTATACATGGATGACAGATGATATGAGAACTATGACGTTATGGTTTGCAGTGATGCCGAGTGTGGATTCGGAAATGGAATTCAGGGTGGACAGTCACTTGGATACTGGTAAGTGTATTTTTAACAATTGAATCATTACCAATTTCTCTCCACAGAATACTGATTACCGCACCTTCAAAGCAAACCTCAATGCTCATTTATTTTTCTCTGAACAAGTGTCCTCTCCTGATTTGTTCTGTCTTCACACTGCTTTTTCCATATTGCCTCACTCATTTTGTGCATGTGTGTGTGTGTTTGTGTGTGTGTGTATGTATGTATGTATACCTGTTTGTGTGTGCGTGTGTGGAGGATCACTTTGTTTATTACTGCCTCTCCCTACAGCATCAACAACATCTGTATCATGTGTTTGTTGATTACAAGAAAGCATTTGACCGAGTCTGGCACGAAGCTCTGTGGGCAACCATGAGAGTGTACAACATCAGTCCTAACACTACTGAAGTCATTAAAAGCCTGTATGACAAGGTTACCAGTGCAGTCCTCCACAACAGCACAATCGGGAACTGGTTCAGAACAACAATCGGCTTACGTCAAGGATGCCTACTCTCTCCAACACTCTTCAACATCTTCCTTGATGCCCTTGCAAATCACGGAGGCACCGTCAGCATATGGGGAGAACAATCTCCAACCCCCGTTTTGCGGATGACATTGATAGATTGGATGGAGAGGAACAAGAACTTGAACACCTTGTACAGAGGCTTGCCACCACCTCCAGAGCCTTTAGAATGGAAATAAGTGCAGAGAAGACCAAAATGATGAACAACAATACCAATTGAGAGCCAGTCGTTTGCAGATGACACGCAGCTGTACAAACCCACCCATCCTTCTTTTGTTAACTTCGCTGTCCAGTCCATGCAAGAGTGCATTGGTGAGGTCAAGTCATGGATGGCCCTCAGTAGGCTGAGGTTGAATGACGACAAGACAGAAGCACTTCTTATCCACAATCACAAATCATCCTTTGCCTCGTCTCTCCCCACTTCTCTTCAAGTACGCTGCTCTGACATACAGTTCTCTCCCTCTGCTAGGAATCTTGGCTACATTCTCTCCGATGACATGTCCCTCAACAATCACATCTCTCACATCTGTCGCTCTGCTTACACCGCCATTCGTCAGCTCAGCATTATTTTTGCATTAGTTTGTACATTATGTTTTTGATAATATTTTATTTCTGCAATAGTGAGGAGAGGCGGGTCTTATCTTTTTTATCCGATCATTGTATTAATTAACCATTGTTAGATGTATCAAATTTTTAGTTACATTTTAAATCTGTATGGTGAATCTTATTATTATTTAATATGCCATTGTATTAATATTTAAAGGAAAAAATATCAGTTGGTCCTGTGAGGAATGCATGCATGAATATTTTTTATTTATTATTCATGAATTAACTTATGTAATGTTTAGCGCTCACGCTAAATGTAATTGTCCACTGCACGTTTAAGTATGCAGTGTGAATGTGGAACAATTAAGATGTGTTGTGTCGTGTTATGTTGTGTTGTATTATGTTCTAAGCTATTGTGCTCTATAATAATGTATTGTATTGTGATGTATTGCATTTCATTGTGCTGTATTATATTGTATTGCAGTGATACTGGAGCGTAAGCGGTCACGTATTGAGGTAAAAGCTGAAAAGGATTGTTGTTGTTGTTGTCGTCGTCGTTGTTGAGGAAGTTGGTGATGACCGTGATGACGATGATGGCGAAGATAAATTCAGCTCAAATGCTTGTGAGAAAACTAAAAGTGTAAATAAATGGATAAAATAAAGCGTGCATGTTCAATGCCCTCACGTAACATTCGCCCAACAACAGAGCCAAACAATCACAGACAGAACTACAGGACCTACTGTCAGTATTAATGTTTAGCAGAATATAAATAAGAATGGACAAGAATCAACGTATAACACAACAATGAGTAAAGCATGTAAAGATAAACAAATATCTTTAATTTCTTATTATCCTAGGCCACACCATGTAGTTAGCAAACTGGCCTGTAGTAATTATATTTTTTTAAATTAAAAAAATCCACTGCACGTGGGACGCTCCAGCCCCTGGCAGCTGCAGATTAGCCACAGTTCATTACGTTGTTTTTTGTTGTTGCTAAAGAATAAGTTGTCTACTCAGTCCTTTAGAAGGGATACTTGTTCGATGAAAAAGGGCTGACAATAAAGAACTCATAACATTTTACTACCTACCTTGAATCTTAAATAATTGTCTCAATAGTTACCTTTTGTAAACTAATTATTTGGGCAGCATACCCAAAGAATCCTCGCCTCGGCCGATTCGGAGATACGTACAGGAACTGCTGACGAACGTAGAGTAGAGCCAGTATCTTCAGTGGTGAATTAACCACTGACATCTCCGGCATCAAGGACGTTACACATCCATGTTTGATTTGACCAAGAAACTCTGGACATAGAACATCTTATGCCTATTAGAAATACCATGCCGACCAAAATCATTTGAGAAAGTTTAAAGAATCGTCAGGAACATCAAGCGATTATAACAATGCAATCAAAAGCGTCGACTTTTGTTTTTCTTTTATGTTTACCTCCATTTGCAGCTATAAATCTGTTCTTCAATTTTTTTTAAAGGGAGAACAGTGAAGCACACACATCAGTAAATAAATATATGTGTACATAATTATATACATAATTTTAAATAAAAAAATTAAATTAATTAATAATACAATTTTTTATATGCTTTCAGAAATTTCTAAAGAGCTTGGACATTCTAATCCAAAGTAAGTAGAATAAAGTATGCCTCGTAGTTTCTTAAAACAATTTAAAAGTAGAAAATAGTAAAAACGTTTGTGTTAATAGTTAGTCGTTGTTTACAGGGTCCAGAGGAGAGAGGGAGGGGGAGGAGAGAGAGAGAGGGAGGGTGAGAGAGGGAGGAAGGAAACAATATCAGCTGGTCCTGTGACAAATGCATGCATGAACATTTTTTATTTTATTATTCATGAATTAATGTATGTAATGTTTAGCGCCCACGCTAAATGTAATAGTCCAGTTATTTTATGTATGCAGTGTGAAAGTTGAACAATTAAGATGTGTTGTTTTGTATTGCGTTGTGTTGTATTATGTTGTAATGTATTGTGTTCTTTAATAATGTATTGTATTGTGATGAATGGCATTGCATTGTACTGTAATATATTGTATTGCAGGGAATGAGAAATCGCTCTCGGGCAAGACTGGGGCAAGTGACCGTAATTCGTCACTTTCTGAGGTAAAAGCTGACAAGGATTGTTGTTGTTGTTTTTGTTTTTTGTTGAGGAAGATGGAGATGACGATCATGACGATGATGGCGATGATAACTTCAGCGCAAATGTTTGTGAGATAAATAATAGTCTAAATAACTGGATAAAATAAAGCGTGCATGTTCAAAGCCCTCACATAAAACTCGGCCAACAACAGAGCCAAACAATCACAGACAGAAATACTGGACCTACTGACAGTATTAAGGTTTAGCACAATATAAATAAGAATGGACAAGAATCAACGTATAACACAACAATGAGTAAAGCTGTAAAGATAAACAACTATCTTTCTTTTTTTTATCATCTAGGCCACACCATGTAGATAGTACACTGGTCTGCAGTAATTATAAGGTTTAAAAAAAAAACAACACTGCTCGTGTGGTGCTCCAGACCCTGGCAGCTGCAGATTAGCCACAATTCATTAAGATTTGTTTATTTTAAAAGAATAAGTTGTCTACTTAGTCCTTTGGAAGGGATACTTGTACGATGAAAAAGGGCTGAGAATAAAGAACTCGCAACAGTTTACTATCTAACTTGAATCTTAAATAATTGTCTCAATAGTTAGTTTCCTAAGGAAAAAGAATTGATTGGGCAGCATACCCAAAAAACTCTCTCCTCAGCCGACTCGGAGGTAAGTAGAGGAACTGCTGGCGAATTTAGGGCGGAGCCAGCATCTTCAATGGTGAAATAACTACTGGAATCTCTGGCATCAAAAACGTTACACATCCATGTTCGATTTGACCAAGAAATTCTGTGTAGAGAACATCTTATGCCTATTAGAAATAACATGCCGACCAAAATCATTGAGGAAGATTAAAGAATCATCAGGAACAACGAGCGATTATAACAATACAATCAAAAGCATCGAAAACTGTTTTTTGTTTTTCATGTTTGCCTCCCTTTGCAGCTATAAATCTGTCCTTCAATTGTTTTTAAAGGGAGAACAGTGAAGTACACAAATCAGTAAATAAATATATAAACATAATTTTAAAGACACCAATCTATTAATAAGAATTTATTAATGATAACAAATGAACAAATTAGTTAATTAATTAAAATATATAGTTGTTCATTACTCAGAATTTTTTATATGCTTTCAGGACATTGACGAGTTCCAGGATCCTGTATACCAATGTAAGTAGAATAAAGTCTGCTTCATGGGTTCTTTAAACATACGAAAAGTAAAAAGTAGTAAATACACGTTTGTGTTTAGTTAGTCGTTGTTTATAGTGTCCAGCGGACTGCAAAGAGCCGAATCAGACCAACGTTTGTGGTGGTGAAAAAAGATCTTTGATAAACGAATGCTGTTGGACATTTCAAATGTAGTCTTTCTTAAAGGAGTTAGTTAGTTATTCACTGCTTACAGGGTCCAGCGGACTGCAAAAAGCCGAATCAGGACCATAAAATCAGGGCGACAACTTGGTTGAAAGAAGGCTCACTCCTGATCCGTATAAAAGATCTGCTGAAACAACCCCAGTGGTAACACTGAAGGTACTCCACCAGCCGGTCACTGTGCAATAAAGGCATCCCACACAATGTATGCTGAGGCTGTACTCTAATTTATCGAACCCCCGTTTACAAAAACAAAATAAAATATAAACATCATAATATAATATCAACACAACTCATAGATACAAAATATCTACATTGCTAAATAATAATATCATAGGAAGCCCTAGTGACCATTTGCAAGGGAAACGTACATTTTTCACGCACAGCCTCTATTGAGAAACATTCACTGGCTTCGGGTTCGCTTAAGAACTGAGTACAAGTTAAAGCGTGGTGAGTCTGGTCATAGGCTGGAGTACCCGCTATATAAAAATCCGTTATTATTATTATTATTATTATTATTATTATTATTATTATTATTATTATTATTATTATTATTATTATTATTATTATTATTATTAAGATTGCGGTGCTGTGCTACCGCAGCCTCCATGACATTGCGCCATCATATCTATCTGACTTACTGTCCATGTAACAACCGGCCAGAACGCTTCGCTCTTCTGACGCCGGTCACCTTGCTGTGCAGCGAATCCGCCTGGAAACATTCGGAAAATGGTCTTTCTCATTCGCCGGACCTACCTTTTGGAATTCCCTACCGGAGTCCCTTCGCGATCTATCCACCATAGTCACCCTCAACAACCAAGTGATCATGCACCATAGTCACCCTCAACAATAAAGTGATCATGCACCATAGTCACCCTCAACAATCAAGTGATCATGCACCATAGTCACCCTCAACAATGAAGTGATCATGCACCATAGTCACCCTCAACAATGAAGTGATCATGCACCATAGTCACCCTCAACAATGAAGTGATCATGCACCATAGTCACCCTCAACAATGAAGTGATCATGCACCATAGTCACCCTCAACAATGAAGTGATCATGCACCATAGTCACCCTTAACAATGAAGTGATCATGCACCATAGTCACCCGCAACAATGAAGTGATCATGCACCATAGTCACCCTCAACAATCAAGTGATCATGCACCATAGTCACCCTCAACAATGAAGTGATCATGCACCATAGTCACCCTCAACAATCAAGTGATCATGCACCATAGTCACCCTCAACAATGAAGTGATCATGCACCATAGTCACCCTCAACAATAAAGTGATCATGCACCATAGTCACCCTCAACAATGAAGTGATCATGCACCATAGCCACCCTAACAATCAAGTGATCATGCACCATAGTCACCCTCAACAATGAAGTGATCATGCACCATAGTCACCCTAACAATCAAGTGATCATGCACCATAGTCACCCTCAACAATGAAGTGATCATGCACCATAGTCACCCTAACAATGAAGTGATCATGCACCATAGTCACCCTAACAATCAAGTGATCATGCACCATAGTCACCCTAACAATCAAGTGATCATGCACCATAGTCACCCTAACAATCAAGTGATCATGCACCATAGTCACCCTAACAATCAAGTGATCATGCACCATAGTCACCCTAACAATCAAGTGATCATGCACCATAGTCACCCTAACAATCAAGTGATCATGCACCATAGTCACCCTAACAATCAAGTGATCATGCACCATAGTCACCCTAACAATCAAGTGATCATGCACCATAGTCACCCTAACAATCAAGTGATCATGCACCATAGTCACCCTAACAATCAAGTGATCATGCACCATAGTCACCCTAACAATCAAGTGATCATGCACCATAGTCACCCTAACAATCAAGTGATCATGCACCATAGTCACCCTAACAATCAAGTGATCATGCACCATAGTCACCCTAACAATCAAGTGATCATGCACCATAGTCACCCTAACAATCAAGTGATCATGCACCATAGTCACCCTAACAATCAAGTGATCATGCACCATAGTCACCCTAACAATCAAGTGATCATGCACCATAGTCACCCTAACAATCAAGTGATCATGCACCATAGTCACCCTAACAATCAAGTGATCATGCACCATAGTCACCCTAACAATCAAGTGATCATGCACCATAGTCACCCTAACAATCAAGTGATCATGCACCATAGTCACCCTAACAATCAAGTGATCATGCACCATAGTCACCCTAACAATCAAGTGATCATGCACCATAGTCACCCTAACAATCAAGTGATCATGCACCATAGTCACCCTAACAATCAAGTGATCATGCACCATAGTCACCCTAACAATCAAGTGATCATGCACCATAGTCACCCTAACAATCAAGTGATCATGCACCATAGTCACCCTAAACAATCAAGTGATCATGCACCATAGTCACCCTAACAATCAAGTGATCATGCACCATAGTCACCCTAACAATCAAGTGATCATGCACCATAGTCACCCTAACAATCAAGTGATCATGCACCATAGTCACCCTAACAATCAAGTGATCATGCACCATAGTCACCCTAACAATCAAGTGATCATGCACCATAGTCACCCTAACAATCAAGTGATCATGCACCATAGTCACCCTAACAATCAAGTGATCATGCACCATAGTCACCCTAACAATCAAGTGATCATGCACCATAGTCACCCTAACAATCAAGTGATCATGCACCATAGTCACCCTAACAATCAAGTGATCATGCACCATAGTCACCCTAACAATCAAGTGATCATGCACCATAGTCACCCTAACAATCAAGTGATCATGCACCATAGTCACCCTAACAATCAAGTGATCATGCACCATTGTCACTCTCATACCCTCGCACCTCTTTTCTGTCAACAATTTGGTCAACTTCTTCCTAATCTCTCTCACTCCTCTGGTAAGGTCATCTCCGATAACAATATTACTTCCTTTTAATTTTTCTTTGACGTTGAGATCTTTAATCTTGTCTTTATAGAAAGTGCATCTTGCGATCAGGGGGGAATTGGGTTTAGAACTAACTCGATGCACCCGATAAAACTCAATGTCCTCTGCAAAATTAAACCGATCAGTAAACAGTTCTTTCAACCTCAATTCACAGCTCTCATTGGTCTCACCTGGTTCTCTGTCCATACCATAGAACAACAGGTTATTTCTTCTGGACCTGCCTTCCACGTCAACCAACGTCTTCTCAAACCCCACCACTCTCTTTAGCAATGCATCATTCGATCGCTGTCATTTTTCATTTTCTTTTTTCAGACCACTAACCTGCTCTTTCAGATTATCCACATCATTCTTTTGTTTTCCAACCTAAACTTTAATCGCCGCCACGTTCGCCTTCACGTCGTCCAGTTTCCCGTTCATAGAACTGTCCATGACGTTCAGTTTGGCCAACACGTCCTCCAAAGTCAATCCAGAGGCACTTCCAGTCGACACCGTGCTCAGCCTCGTTTGCCGTGTTGTTGTAGTCTTGCTGTCCAAGGGACCTGGGTTCAACTCCACATCTCCTGCTCTTATAAGCAACACACTCCCCCAAAACAGTGTGGATAGCATGAAGCCCATGATGAGACCGCTAGTACGTCGTCGCAGGGACAGCACCTGAATCCTCATTTTTGCTCGAAAAATGGCTCGTTTCTTCATAAAAATTAATGTAGATGTAAATGAAAGAGCCACAACCAAACCTAAAATCAGTAGCGCTAGTAGGCAAGGTGCAGAACCCATGAAGTCAGTCAGGCAGTAATTAGCGAAAATCACGGAGCGATATCAGACACGTCTTACTCCGACGAGCGCTATGCACACACTCCCCAGACAGACAGAGAGAAAGAGAGAAAGAGAGAGAATGAGGGAGAGAAAGAGAAAGAGAGAGAGAGAGAGAGAGAGAGAGAGAAAGAGAAAAAGAGAAAGAGAGAGAGAGAAAGAGAGAAAGAGAATGAGCGAGAGAGAGAGAAAGAGAGAAAGAGAAAAAGAGAGAGAGAGAAAGAGAGAAAGAGAATGAGCGAGAGAGAGAGAAAGAGAGAAAGAGAAAGAGAGAGAGAAAGAGAGAAAGAGAATGAGCGAGAGAGAGAGAAAGAGAGAAAGAGAAAGAGAGAGAGAGAGAAAGAGAGAGAGAGAGAGAAAGAGAGAAAGAGAGAGAGAGAGAGAGAGAGAGAGAGAATGAGAAAGAGAATGAGCGAGAGAGAGATGGATGGAGAGAGAGAGAGAGAATGAGCGAGAGATAGGATGAACGAGAGAGGTTGCGATGTGTTGTGTTATATTATGTTGTGTTGTATTATGTTGTGATGTACTGTGTTCTTTAATAATATATTGTATTATGATGTATTGCATTGTACTGTACTGTAATATATTGTATTGCAGTGCCTGGGAAATCGCTTTCGTGCGAGACAGGGGCAAGAGAGCCTAATCGGTCACGTTTTGAGGTAAAAGCTGACAAGGATTGTTGTTGTTGTTGTTGTTGAGAAAGATGGTGATGACAGTGATGACGATGATGGCGATGATAGCTTCAGCCTAAATGCGTGTGAGAAAACTAATAGTGTAAATAAATGGATAAAATTAAGCGTACATGTTCAAAGCCTTCACATAAAACTCGCCCAACAACAGAGCCAAACAATCACAGACAGAAGTACAGGACCTACTGTCAGTATTACTTTTAGCAGAACATAAATCAGAATGGACAAGAATCAACGTATAATACAACAATGAGTAAAGCATGTAAAGATAAACAAATATCTTTAACTTTTTATCATGTAAGCCACACCATGTAGTTAGTACACTAGTCTGTAGTAATTATAGGGTTAAAAAAATGCACGTGGGACGCACCAGCCCCTGGCAGCTGCACATTAGCCACAGTTTATTTATTTTTTAAATGAATAAGTTGTCTAGTCAGTCCTTTAGAAGGGATACTTGTACGATGAAAAAGGGCTGAGAATAAAGAACTCATAACAGTTTACTATCTAACTTGAATCTGAAATAATTGTCTCAATAGAAAGTTTCCTATGGAAAAAAAGAATTGATTGGGCAGCATACCCAAAAGAATCCTCTCCTCAGCCGACTCTGAGATAAGTAGAGGAGCTGCTGACAAACGTAGGGTGGAGCCAGCATCTTCAGCGGTGAATTACCCTCTGGCATCTCCGGCATCAAGGACGTTACATATCCATGTTCGATTTGACCACGAAACTCTGGACAGAGAACATCTTATTCCTATTAGAAATACCATGCCGACTAAAATCATTTTGGAAAGATTAAACAATCATCAGGAACAACGAGCGATTATAACAATGCAATCAAAAGCATCGAAATCTGTTTTTCTTTTATGTTTGCCTCCCTTTGTGGCTATAAATCTGTCCTTCAATTTTTCTAAAAAAAAAAGAACATTGAAGAGCACAAATCAGTAAATAAATACTTGTATACATAATTATATACATAATTTTAAATACAAAATTTAAAATTAGATAATTATACAAAATAAACAAATTAGTTAATTAATTAAAATATAGAGTTGTTCATTACTCAGAATTTTTTATATGCTTTCAGGAACTTCGAAAGACGTACGTTTCAACCCAATGTAAGTAGAATAAAGTCTGCCTCGTAGTTTCTTAAAACAATTGAAAAGTAGAAAGTAGTAAAAACGTTTGTGTTAATTAGTTAGCCGTTGTTTACAGGGTCCAAAGGAGAGAGGGAGGGGGAGGAGAGAGAGAGGGAGGGTGAGAGAGGGAGGAAGGAAACAATATCAGCTGGTCCTGTGACAAATGCATGCATGAACATTTTTTAATTTATTATTCATGAATTAATTTATGTAATGTTTAGCGCCCACGCTAAATGTAATAGTCCAGTTATTTTAAGTATGCAGTGTGAAAGTTGAACAATTGTTTTGTATTGCGTTGTGTTGTATTATGTTGTAATGTATTGTGTTCTTTAATAATGTATTGTATTGTGATGAATGGCATTGCATTGTACTGTAATATATTGTATTGCAGGCATTTTGAACTCGCACTCGGGCAAGACTGGGGCAAGTGACCGTGATTGGTCACTTTCTGAGGTAAAAGCTGACAAGGATTGTTGTTGTTGTTGTTTTTGTTTTTTGTTGAGGAAGATGGTGATGACGATGATGGCGATGATAACTTCAGCGCAAATGCTTGTGAGAAAAATAATAGTCTAAATAAATGGATAAAATAAAGCGTGCATGTTCAAAGCCCTCACATAAAACTCGGCCAACAACAGAGCCAAACAATCACAGACAGAAATACTGGACCTACTGACAGTATTAAGGTTTAGCACAATATAAATAAGAATGGACAAGAATCAAGGTATAACACAACAATGAGTAAAGCTGTAAAGATAAACAACTATCTTTCTTTTTTTAATCATCTAGGCCACACCATGTAGTTAGTACACTGGTCTGCAGTAATTATAAGGTTTAAAAAAAACAACACTCCTCGTGTGGTGCTCCAGACCCTGGCAGCTGCAGATTAACCACAATTCATTAAGATTTGTTTATTTTAAAAGAATAAGTTGTCTACTCAGTCCTTTAGAAGGGATACTTGTACGATGAAAAAGGGCTGAGAATAAAGAACTCATAACATTTTACTATCTAACTTGAATCTTAAATAATTATCTCAATAGTTAGTTTCCTAAGGAAAAAGAATTGATTGGGCAGCATACCCAAAAAACTCTCTCCTCAGCCGACTCGGAAATAAGTAGAGGAACTGCTGACGAACTTAGGGCGGAGCCAGCATCTTCAATGGTGAAATAACTACTGGAATCTCTGGCATCAAAAACGTTACACATCCATGTTCCATTTGACCAAGAAATTCTGGGCAGAGAACATCTTATGCCTATTAGAAATAACATGCCGACCAAAATCATTGAGGAAGATTAAAGAATCATCAGGAACAACGAGCGATTATAACAAAACAATCAAAAGCATCGAAAACTGTTTTTTGTTTTTCATGTTTGCCTCCCTTTGCAGCTATAAATCTGTCCTTCAACTGTTTTTAAAGGGAGAACAGTGAAGTACACGAATCAGTAAATAAATATATGAACATAATTTTAAAGACACAAATCTATTCATAAACATTTATTAATGATAACAAATGAACAAAGTATTTAATTAATTAAAATATATAGTTGTTCATTACCCAGAATTTTTTATATGCTTTCAGGACATTGACGAGTTCCAGGATCCTGTATACCAATGTAAGTAGAATAAAGTCTGCTTCATGGGTTCTTTAAACATACGAAAAGTAAAAAGTAGTAAATACACGTTTGTGTTTAGTTAGTCGTTGTTTATAGTGTCCAGCGGACTGCAAAGAGCCGAATCAGACCAACGTTTGTGGTGGTGAAAAAACATCTTTGATAAACGAATGCTGTTGGACATTTCAAATGTAGTCTTTCTTAAAGGAGTTAGTTAGTTATTCACTGCTTACAGGGTCCACCGGACTGCAAAAAGCCGAATCAGGACCATAAAATCAGGGCGACAACTTGGTTGAAAGAAGACTCACTCCTGATCCGTATAAAAGTTTTGCTGAAACAACCCCAGTGGTAACACTGAAGGTACTCCACCAGCCGGTCACTGTGCAATAAAGGCATCCCACGCAATTTATGCTGAGGCTGTACTCTAATTTATCGAACCCCCGTTTACAAAAACAAAATAAAATATAAACATCATAATATAATATCAACACAACACATAGATACAAAATATCTACATTGCTAAATAATAATATCATAGGAAGCCCTAGTGACCATTTGCAAGGGAAACGTACATTTTTCACGCACAGCCTCTATTGAGAAACATTCACTGGCTTCGGGTTCGCTTAAGAACTGAGTACAAGTTAAAGCGTGGTGAGTCTGGTCATAGGCTGGAGTACCCGCTATATAAAAATCCGTTATTATTATTATTATTATTATTATTATTATTATTATTATTATTATTATTATTATTAAGATTGCGGTGCTGTGCTACCGCAGCCTCCATGACATTGCGCCATCATATCTATCTGACTTACTGTCCATGTAACAACCGGCCAGAACGCTTCGCTCTTCTGACGCCGGTCACCTTGCTGTGCAGCGAATCCGCCTGGAAACATTCGGAAAATGGTCTTTCTCATTCGCCGGACCTACCTTTTGGAATTCCCTACCGGAGTCCCTTCGCGATCTATCCACCATAATCACCCTCAACAACGAAGTGATCGTGCACCATAGTCACCCTCAACAATGAAGTGATCATGCACTATAGTCACCCTCAACAATGAAGTGATCATGCATCATAGTCACCCTGAACAATTAAGTGATCATGCACCAAAGTCACCCTCAACAATCAAGTGATCATGCACCATAGTCACCCTCAACAATGAAGTGATCATGCATCATAGTCACCCTCAACAATGAAGTGATCATGCACCATAGTCACCCTCAACAATGAAGTGATCATGCATCATAGTCACCCTCAACAATGAAGTGATCCTGCATCATAGTCACCCTCAACAATGAAGTGATCATGCATCATAGTCACCCTCAACAATGAAGTGATCATGCACCAAAGTCACCCTGAACAATTAAGTGATCATGCATAATAGTCACCCTCAACAATGAAGTGATCATGCACCATAGTCACCCTCAACAATAAAGTGATCATGCACCTTAGTCACCCTCAACAATGAAGTGATCATGCACCATAGTCACCCTCAACAATAAAGTGATCATGCACCTTAGTCACCCTCAACAATGAAGTGATCATGCACCATAGTCACCCTCAACAATGAAGTGATCATGCACCATAGTCACCCTCAACAATGAAGTGATCATGCACCATAGTCACTCTCATACCCTCGCCCCTCTTTTCTGTCAACAATTTGGTCAACTTCTTCCTAATCTCCCTCACTCCTCTGGTAAGGTCCTCTCCGATGAAAATATTACTTCCTTTTAATTTTTCTTTGACTTTGAGATCTTTAATCTTGTCTTTATAAAAAGTGCATCTTGCGATCAGTGGGGAATTGGGTTTAGAACTAACTCGATGCACCCGATAAAACTCAATGTCCTCTGCAAAATCAAACCGATCAGTAAACAGTTCTTTCAACCTCAATTCACAGCTCTCATTGGTCTCACCTGGTTCTCTGTCCATACCATAGAACAACAGGTTATTTCTTCTGGACCTGCCTTCCACGTCATCCAACGTCTTCTCAAATCCCACCACTCTCTTCAGCAATGCATCATTCGATCGCTCTCATTTTTCATTTTCTTTTTTCAGACCACTAACCTGCTCTTTCAGATTATCCACATCATTCTTTTGTTTTCCAGCCTAAACTTTAATCGCCGCCACGTTCGCCTTCACGTCGTCCAGTTTCCCGTTCATAGAACTGTCCATGACGTTCAGTTTGGCCAACACGTCCTCCAAAGTCAAGCCAGAGGCACTTCCAGTCGACACCGTGCTCAGCCTCGTTTGCCGTGTTGTTGTAGTCTTGCTGTTGTCCAAGGGACCTGGGTTCAACTCCACATCTCCTGCTCTTATAAGCAACACACTCCCCCAAAACATGTAGGATAGCATGAAGCCCATGATGAGACCGCTAGTACGTCGCCGCAGGGACAGCACCCGAATCCACATTTTTGAGAGCCGCAATCAAACCTAAAATCAGTAGCGCTAGTTGGCAAGGTGCAGAACTCATGAAGTCAGTCAGGCAGTAATTAGTGAAAATCACGGAGCGATATCAGACACGTCTTACTCCGACGAGCGCTATGCACACACTCCCCAGACAGACAGACAGAGAGCAAGAGAGAGAGAGACAGAGAGAGAGAGAAAGAAAGAAAGAGAGAGAAAGAGAATGAGCGAGAGAGAGATGGAGGGAGAGAGAGAGAATGAGCGAGAGATAGAATGAACGAGAGAGGTTGCGATGTGTTGTGTTATATTGTGTTGTATTATGTTGTGATGTACTGTGTTCTTTAATAATATATTGTATTATGATGTATTGCATTGTACTGTACTGTAATATATTGTATTGCAGTGCCTGGGAAATCGCTTTCGGGCGAGACAGGGGCAAGAGAGCGTAATCGGTCACGTTTTGAGGTAAAAGCTGACAAGGATTGTTGTTTTTGTTGTTGTTGTTGTTGTTGTTGTTATTGTTATTCCGGCATCAAGGACGTTACATATCCATGTTCGATTTGACCAAGAAACTCTGGACAGAGAACATCTTATTCCTATTAGAAATACCATGGAGACCAAAATCATTTTGGAAAGATTAAACAATCATCAGGAACAACGAGCGATTATAACAATGCAATCAAAAGCGTCGAAATCTGTTTTTCTTTTATGTTTGCCTCCCTTTGCGGCTATAAATCTGTCCTTCAATTTTTCTAAGAGCACAAATCAGTAAATAAATACTTGTATACATAATTATATACATAATTTTAAATACAAAATTTAAAATTACATAATTATACAAAATAAACAAATTAGTTAATTAATTAAAGTTGTTCATTACTCAGAATTTTTTTTATGCTTTCAGGAACTTCGAAAGACGCACGTTTCAACCCAATGTAAGTAGAATGAAGTCTGCCTCGTAGTTTCTTAAAACAATTGAAAAGTAGAAAGTAGTAAAAACGTTTGTGTTAATTAGTTAGCCGTTGTTTACAGGGTCCAAAGGAGAGAGGGAGGGGGAGGAGAGAGAGAGGGAGGGTGAGAGAGGGAGGAAGGAAACAATATCAGCTGGTCCTGTGACAAATGCATGCATGAACATTTTTTAATTTATTATTCATGAATTAATTTATGTAATGTTTAGCGCCCACGCTAAATGTAATAGTCCAGTTATTTTAAGTATGCAGTGTGAAAGTTGAACAATTGTTTTGCATTGCGTTGTGTTGTATTATGTTGTAATGTATTGTGTTCTTTAATAATGTATTGTATTGTGATGAATGGCATTGCATTGTACTGTAATATATTGTATTGCAGTCATTTTGAACTCGCACTCGGGCAAGACTGGGGCAAGTGACCGTGATTGGTCACTTTCTGAGGTAAAAGCTGACAAGGATTGTTGTTGTTGTTGTTTTTGTTTTTTGTTGAGGAAGATGGTGATGACGATGATGACGATGATGGCGATGATAACTTCAGCGCAAATGCTTGTGAGAAAAATAATAGTCTAAATAAATGGATAAAATAAAGCGTGCATGTTCAAAGCCCTCACATAAAACTCGGCCAACAACAGAGCCAAACAATCACAGACAGAAATACTGGACCTACTGACAGTATTAAGGTTTAGCACAATATAAATAAGAATGGACAAGAATCAAGGTATAACACAACAATGAGTAAAGCTGTAAAGATAAACAACTATCTTTATTTTTTTAATCATCTAGGCCACACCATGTAGTTAGTACACTGGTCTGCAGTAATTATAAGGTATAAAAAAAAACACTGCTCGTGTGGTGCTCCAGACCCTGGCAGCTGCAGATTAGCCACAATTCATTAAGATTTGTTTATTTTAAAAGAATAAGTTGTCTACTCAGTCCTTTAGAAGGGATACTTGTACGATGAAAAAGGGCTGAGAATAAAGAACTCATAACAGTTTACTATCTAACTTGAATCTTAAATAATTGTCTCAATAGTTAGTTTCCTAAGGAAAAAGAATTGATTGGGCAGCATACCAAAAAAACTCTCCCCTCAGCCGACTCGGAGGTAAGTAGAGGAACTGCTGACGAACTTAGGGCGGAGCCAGCATCTTCAGTGGTGAAATAACTACTGGAATCTCTGGCATCAAAAACGTTACACATCCATGTTCGATTTGACCAAGAAATTCTGGGCAGAGAACATCTTATGCCTATTAGAAATAACATGCCAACCAAAATCATTGAGGAAGATTAAAGAATCATCAGGACCAACGAGTGATTATAACAATACAATCAAAAGCATCGAAAACTGTTTTTTGTTTTTCATGTTTGCCTCCCTTTGCAGCTATAAATCTGTCCTTCAATTGTTTTTAAAGGGAGAACAGTGAAGTACACGAATCAGTAAATAAATATATAAACATAATTTTAAAGACACAAATCTATTCATAAAAATTTATTAATGATAACAAATGAACAAATTAGTTAATTAATTAAAATATATAGTTGTTCCTTACGCGGAATTTTTTATATGCTTTCAGGACATTGACGAGGTCAAGGATCGTGTATACCAATGTAAGTAGAATAAAGTCTGCCTCATGGGTTCTTTAAACATACGAAAAGTAAAAAGTAGTAAATACATGTTTGTGTTTAGTTATTCACTGCTTACAGGGTCCAGCGGACTGCAAAGAGCCGAATCAGACCAACGTTTGTGGTGGTGAAAAAAGATCTTTGATAAACGAATGCTGTTGGACATTTCAAATGTAGTCTTTCTTAAAGGAGTTAGTTATTCACTGCTTACAGGGTCCAGCGGACTGCAAAAAGCCGAATCGGGACCATAAAATCAGGGCGACAACTTGGTTGAAAGAAGACTCACTCCTGATCCGTATAAAAGTTCTGCTGAAACAACCCCTGTGGTAACACTGAAGGTACTCCACCAGCCGGTCACTGTGCAATAAAGGCATCCCACGCAATGTATGCTGAGGCTGTACTCTAATTTATCGAACCTCCGTTTACAAAAACAAAATAAAATATAAACATCATAATATAATATCAACACAACACATAGATACAAAATATCTACATTGCTAAATAATAATATCATAGGAAGCCCTAGTGACCATTTGGCAGAAAGCTTCCAATATTCTCAAGCTGACCCAACAGACTTCATACACAAATGATGAGTTTTGGAAGAGTTTTCAAGAAAAAAGGTAGGTGACTGTTCAAACGAAGAAGATAGTATAGTAGATTGATTGAACAGAGTAAGAATGACAAAGAACAAAGGCGAAAGACAGCGACAGTGGGAATTTAAAGCACTCAATTTCCAGAAAGTGTGGATACTATTTATACAGAAAGTCCCGGCACCCCACGGGGGCTTCTTAAAGGAGTGAAAGAAAATTGGAAATAGTGTAGTTAAAATAATTAAGGAGCTGAGTGGAATCCATTTTTTATTATTTTTTAAATTTTTTTTAGTATTGTTATGCATTAAGGTGTTCTAATATCCGCTAACGTTTATTTATTGTATACATGTACGCTAAACTTTGTGTTGTCTTCTTAATATGTTAACAGTTGCTGTGCATCACACACAAATATCCTTGTGCAAATGGGGACAATAAAGATTCGTTATTCGTTATAATCGTATAATTTAATTTGCAAGGGATATATCGAGAAGGGGTAAGTGGGTATTCTAAGAAAACATACTAAATTTTATTAAGGATGAGTTGCACTCTCCCCACTCATGTCCACCAAGAAGAACTTGAGAGGCGGGGATGGAGGAAACATACAATAATTTGCCTCCAATTGTGGCTTGGAACATTTCTGCCACCTCCGGGGCTTGCAGTTTGTCCAGGTCAAACTTCAGTCTGGCGCACTTTGCTGTGTTTACTCTCTTCAAATGTAGCCGGAAAGACATCACGAGATCGTGGTCACTTTCGATGTCTGCTCCTGGAAAAGTGCGTGTCCTTCCAATGTTGATGCTTGATCTGAAGCGTGTCTTGACCATGATGTAGTCAATCTGGTTATGATGCTTTCCGCTGTGAGTTCTGCCAGGTCCATCGCCTGGATTTTTGTGTGGAGACCAAGCGTATTTGCCAGTATCAGATTGTTGTATCTGGCAAACTTCAAAAGTCTCAGACCTCTGTCATTTGTCTCGTTGTCGCAGCGGGGTCCACAAGTTTCTCCCCAGTTGTGGTGCGCATCTTGGCCAACCTTGGCATTCCAGTCCCCTTGCACTATGACTATGTCAAGGACAGCCTGCAGATGTTCATAGAAATCCTTGACTTCGCTGTCATCATAGTCTGATGTTGGTACGTAGGCCTGGATAATGGTGATGTTGAATGTAGCTGCTCTCAGACGGATGGTAATGAGTCCACTGGAGACTGGGCGGCAACCCATGACAGTGGCTAGAATGTCTTTGTGGACTAAGAAATCCAATGCCGTGTGCGTACCTGTCATCTCTCCCGCTGAAATAAAGATTGTAGCCTTTATTGGTCGTTGTTTCACCTAGGCCTTTCCAGCGCAGTTCGCTGATACCTAAAATGTTCCATCGATAGTGGTCCAGCTCGTGGGCTAGTTCTTCTAATTTTCCCTCCGCAGTTAGGGTCTTGACATTCCAGGTTCCTATGACGATGTTGTCTCTCGTGCGGATCTTGCTAAGTTGCCCATCAGTAACACACTTATTACCCCCGTCCAGGTGGACAACGGAAGGCGCGGTCTTTGGTTACCTTCATCACATTGTTTTGTAATCAAATCAACTTCTCGCAGTCTGTCAGAAATCTTCGGGTGTTTCTTGACAGGTCCCTCTGCATGGAGCAATATATCAGTTTTGTTTATAGAGCCATCTTCCTTGATATTCGGAGGATAAGTCACTTCAGGCCTTTCCTGTCCGTTGAAGCCACGAAAAAACTCATGTCGGCTGTTCTATCTCAATTAGACTATTGCAACTCGCTTTTGATCGGTCTCTCCGGGTACACTACTTGACAGGCTTCAAAGGGCACAAAATAACACAGCACGCGTCGTCCTTCGGAAACGTACATTTTTCACGCACAGCCTCTATTGAGAAACATTCACTGGCTTCGGGTTCGCTTAAGAACTGAGTACAAGTTAAAGCGTGGTGAGTCTGGTCATAGGCTGGAGTACCCGCTATATAAAAATCCGTTATTATTATTATTATTATTATTATTATTATTATTATTATTATTATTATTATTATTATTATTATTATTATTAAGATTGCGGTGCTGTGCTACCGCAGCCTCCATGACATTGCGCCATCATATCTATCTGACTTACTGTCCATGTAACAACCGGCCAGAACGCTTCGCTCTTCTGACGCCGGTCACCTTGCTGTGCAGCGAATCCGCCTGGAAACATTCGGAAAATGGTCTTTCTCATTTGCCGGACCTACCTTTTGGAATTCCCTACTGGAGTCCCTTCGCGATCTATCCACTTTGCCCGCCTTCATATCTGCTTTCAAAACCCATCTGTTTAGGAAATATCTACGTGAAGACTGACAGCCACTTTGGCTTCCCTGAACTACTTAATTACTGCCATCTTCTCATGAATATGTTTTTCCTCTGTGTGTTATTCTCCGGCTCCACTCTCGCTTTGTAGGCTATAGACCTACCTCTGTTATACTTACTCCACGACCACCCATTTTATGGATTATTTCTTGTTCATGTAGTGTTTATCCCCGCCTCCTCCCACGCCATCCCTTGTATATGTTCTGCTTTTTGTTTATGCTGATTTGATAACATAGGTTTACATTCCAATATATATTTGACTAATCTCTCATAGAATTTTAAGTATTTAAGTATTGATTGTTTTAATGACTTTGTTGTGTTTTTTTTATCTAGTGTGTGTATTACCGATTGTTATTTTTCGTGATTGCATGTTTCGGATTTATGTATGACATTTCGTATTTTTTCATGTTATTTTCGAAATTTAAATTTTGTAAATCTGTTTCACGAAACGCGCCTGGAGCATTCCTGTGTGGAACAAGAGTGATTCTTAAATAAATTAAATTAAATGATGACGATGATGATGATGATGATGATGATGATGATGATGATGATGATGATGATGATGATGATGATTATTATTATGATTATTATTATTATTATTATTATTATTATTATTATTATTATTATCATTATTATTATTATTTTCATTATTAGTGCTTTGTCTGTGTATTTGTGTTACCAGCACTTGTCATCTAAGACATGAGCGTTCTGATCTTTGAAAGTCCGTACATTTGAATGAACACGTTACTTTCGTACATTAAAAGACGAATAAAAAGAAGAATCAGAAACATTGTTATAATTTTTATTGTTGATGTTGTTTAATTTTGAAATTGTAAAATTCTCTTCATGCTGAATAAGTAGGTTTTGAGTTTGTCATAAAACAGTGGAGCAAATCTACACTTTGCGGCCTCCAGGTAAGGAGTTCTATGGTACGAAACCGCATTTGTGTATACCCTGGCACTATCATTTTGTTGCTGTCTTTTCAGGGGTTTCCACGCACCTCTTAATGGATGGACCAAATCAACTTACGTAAGTTTCTGGCGACATTTTAAGATCTGACCTTTCTCACTTTTTTTTAATGGGATCGGCGCGCTCTTCAAGGTTCTTGATTGATTGGTTGATTGATTGGGGATGGCATGCTAACGATGACTTATTAATAAAAACTGAAATCAATAAACTGAAGACTCATGTCCTACACCGATCTGAAAACAAAATGACTGGGGAAAGTGAATATTATTTTTTTCTATGTTATGCTATGCTATGTCGTGTCGATAGGCCTATGAGTGGTTTTTTTAAAAATCTGATAGCCCAAAACTACTAATTTGTTGTAATGATCTGATTTACATGTCTGTAGAATTGAACGATCATTGTCAACGTGCATTCTGTTATCACCACCCTGCTACCTGGAATCATCTCCCTCACTCCATCTATATATATATAAATTGCTTAGCCGGAAGTCCTTCTTCGCCTCTACTATAAAGTTTGTCCGGTATGGACGCTGATCTGGGCAGGTGCTGGGCGCTACGGATCGGCCTGCTGTGTGCTCAAAACCAGCGAAATCGTTATAGCTGACATTTCCTTACCGAACGTTTAACCGTTTCTGAGCTAAATAAATAAACAAAATGTCCACAAACTACAATAGCCTCATTCCGCGCGCTTCCATTGAAAATCAAATTGAGGTTTCAGCATGTTTTCCCATATAGACCAAAAAATTAATGGTCTTTCTAAGAAAGCCTTGGTGGCTCAGTTAGTAAAGCCTTCGCCTCCCGTCCAGGGCGACCCAAGTTCAAATCTCAAGCGGGTCATTTTTTTAACACTACAATATGGATATTTTTCTTTTTAATTTAGGCTTTTTACCTTTAATTTATTATTATTATTATTATTATTATTATTATTATTATTATTATTATTATTATTATTATTATTATTATTATTATTAAACTAATAATAATAATAATAATAAATTATTATTATAATTATTATTATATCTTATATCAAATTTTCTTTTAAAACCTTGGTGTTTTTTTGTTATTTCTATTTGTATTATTCTATATTCATTATTATTATTATTATTATTATTATTATTATTATTATTATTATTATTATTAATAATAATAAACTAATAATAATAATAATTATAATTATTATAATAACAATTATAATATCTTATATCAAATTTTATTTTAAAACCTTGGTGTTTTGTCTGATTTCTATTTGTATTATTCTATATTCAATATTATTATTATTATTATTATTTATTATTATTATTATTATTATTATTATTATTATTATTTATAAACTAATAATAATAATAATAATAATAATAATTATTATTATTATTATTATTATTATTATTATAACAATTTTTATATCTTATATCAAATTTTATTTTAAAACCTTGGTGTTTTTTCTGATTTCTATTTGTATTATTCTATATTCAATATTTTTATTATTATTATTATTATTATTATTATTATTATTATTATTATTATTATTATTATTATTATTATTATTATTATTATTATTACTACTACTACTACCAAGGATCGGGACGGGGTGGTACGTGTAGGTAAAAGGGGGCTACGGGTAGGTTTAAAGGGGCATGGGTAGGCATAACGGGGATACGGGTATATATAAGGGGGTATGGTGATGGTCGATTCCTTTCATCCATACCTGCGAAACGATCAACGGGGAAGTATCAAGGAGGGTACAGTTAGGAACCAAGGAGGTATGGACGGTATCAAGGGGGTATGGGGAGGTATCAAGTGGGTTCGGGGAGTTATCAAGGGGGTATGATGAGGCATCATGGGGGGGACGGGGAGATATCAGGGGGGGGGGTATGGTGAGGTATCAAGGGGGATATGGGGAGGTATCATCGTCCAAATGAAACTCGCAGACAAAAGTTATTTCTGTCTACATTTTAAACAGCATCATGTGTACCCTGGCTTGCCAGGGTACAAAAACCACTAGTAATAATAATAATATTGTGCTTATTTTCAACAGAGCTGAGTGCATGGAACAAAAGGAAAAGAAGAAAACGGAACGACTGCGAACTGAGGTACCCAAGGGCAGAACATCTATCGCAGATTTGTTTTTCATCAAGACGGCCACAGGACCACCAAAGGCAGAAGAAGAGCTGAATACTCAAAAGGCGATTTCAGCTGCCAAACTGGACAAAAATAAGACTCAAATATATCCACTGAAATTGGGCTTGGATAGACAAACTAACAGGTCAGAACAGGAAGACACGAACAACAACAACAACACAAGGGAGACGAATGTGGGGGAAAATATCAACAGGCCAGCTGCAACACAGAAAGACACGAAGACCAGCAACTATCAAGGAAAGACGGATGTGGGCAAAAAGACCACTGCAAAGCGGCAAGACAGGAAGACAAACCATTGGGTTCGGGAAGTACAGAAAGACACGGGAAAAACACCGTCAGGTAGGTTGTCAAACTGCCTTGACCATTTGCAAATTAAACGTTTTCAGTATTATCTTTCTTGGAAGTGTAATATGAAGATTCATCAAGTAAAGACGATACTATCACACAAGCTGCTGGGTAACGTTTATAAATCCATTGCTGTTAAAATAATGAAGCTAGAACAGGTTATATAAGACTTCAGTTATATTTTGTATTCTTTTTATGTGCCTTTGTCGGTGGCATATCGCGCTAGTGTTCATGTGCATGAAGAACCAGTTTACAACTCTAAAACCTATCACCACGACATTTTACCATAATAGTTCATATTGAGTTATTTAACACACGTGTCACCGACTGCCATGGTTATACCCTGTGAGAAAACGAGATTTTTACTTTGTTTTAAAAAAGTCGATTTAAGTTTGTCAACGTCTTAGCCAAATTTTTGGATTTTTCTCCAAAGGCCGGCTTTTATGTACATGTTCGCGCCCGTTTCCTCCACCTCAGCCTCGATACTATATTCTTTTCTCACCAAAGTGCCCTTCCTTGTACTTAAAATTCTTCATCAGAACCCAATTATTGAGGTCGTTGGTTCGATCCTCGGTATGTCGCCAGTCGTTGCTTGAAAGACTACTTAGGGCTAATCACCTTCCAGATTATTTTAAAGAGAGGTTATGCACACTCAAACTTCCTTGCACCCTAACGTTTTGTTCTGTTACCTCTTAACGCTAGCCACCCGAAGCTGCGTTTTTATCTTGTTGAGTTAGCCCATGTGATGGAATAAGCCCAGAGATGACTGTTAAAGGTATGCAACAGGTGCTCCCTTACAAGAATTTAGTGCATCCTTTTTGTACCAAAACAGTACTTTTAATGGTGCAATCTCTGTACTTTTGTGGTACATTTTTAACACTGGTCTGATTGCAACCGTACCAAAAATAGACCACAAATATAACAAACTAAACACAATTTGAAGGAAGAAGATCAGTTGATAAAGTACTGAAACAATAGTTCCTATCCTATCCTATCCTGTCCCGTAACTCGGAAGACGTAGGGTCACCACAGATGATCGTTTAACCAGCATACTCCATCTTTCTCTGTCCTCAGCAACCCCGATGGCTTCGCTCAGTGTCAAACCAGTCCATTCTCGAATGTTGTCCTGCCACCTCTTTTTTGGTCTCCCTCTTCTTCTACCTCCTTGCACTGTGCCTTGCACAATGGTCTTTGCAAGGCCTGATGATCTGGTGACGTGGCCATACCATCGGAGTTTCCGTTTCTTCACCACTGTAAGCAGGTCATCGTGCTGTCCAATGGCTTGTGTGATTGTCTGTCGGACTTCGTCGTTGGTGATGTGTTGGGTATAGGAAATGCTCAGAATTCTTCTGTAGCACCTCATCCCCATGCTTTGTATTCTTAGTCGTAGATCTGCTGTGAGAGTCCATGCTTCGCAAGCATATAGGAAGATGGAGATGACAAGGGAGCGCAGCAGCCTGACCTTGGAATGTAGACTGATGGTCCTGTCTTTCCATATGGGCTTCAACCTTGTCAGGGCAGCAATTGTTTGTGCGATCCTGGAGAGGACTTCCTGTCGGGACCCATTGTCTGATATAATGGCTCCTAAATATTTGAAGCTATGCACTGTGTTGAGGGATTGGCCTTGGACTTTGATGTCCGTGTTGATATGATGCCATTGGTGTTGTTGGTCATCATTTTGGTCTTCCCTGCACTTATTTCCAATCCATAAGCTCTGGAGGTGGTGTCTAGCCTCTGTACCAGCTGCTCAAGTTCTTGTTCCTCTCCAGCCAATCCATCAATGTCATCCGCAAAACGAAGATTAAAGATTGCTCTACCCCCTATGCTGACCGTGCCTTCGTGATCTGCAAGGGCATCTGACATGATGCGTTCTAGGAAGATGTTGAAGAGTGTTGGAGAGAGTAGGCATCCTTGACGCACACCGATTGTTGTTCTGAACCAGTTCCCGATGGCGCTGTTATGGAGGACTGCACTGGTAACCTTGTTATACAGGCTTTTGATGACTTCAATAATTTTAGGGCTTGTTGCCCATAGAGCTGCATGCCAGACTCGGTCAAACGCCTTCTTGAAGTCTATGAACACATGATATAGATGTTGTTGGTGCTGTAGGTATTTCTCACAGATTATTCGGAGGTTGAAAATCTGTTCAGTGGTACTTCGCCCTGCCCTGAATCCTACTTGTTCTTCAGCTATGATTTGTTCAGCTTGGGGTTTCAACCTGTTGAGTATTATTTTCAGGAGGACCTTGCTGGGATGGCTGATGAGGCTGATGGTGTGGTAATTTTCACACTCCTGAAGGTTACTTTTTTTGGAAGGAGTGATGACAAGCGACTGTATCCATGGTGTAGGCCACTTCCCACTATGTCAGATCTTGTTACAGATAATGGTGAGGGCATTAATCATTGCTTCTCCTCCTGATTGAAGCAGTTCCGCGGGTATATTGTCCACCCCCGCTGACTTCCCTTTCTTCAGCGATTGCACTGCTGTCTCAACTTCTTCCCGGAGAATTGGGAGGATTTCTTCTTCTTCTCTGTTCTCGGGACATGCTAGAACTGATGGGTCTCCATTAGGTGTATGGTTTTAAAGTCAGAGCACTACTCTGTCCATCTGTCCAAGACTTCTTGTTCTTCTGTAAGGCATATGCCAGACTTGCTTTGGATCGTGGAGACTTTGGGCTGTTTAACACTTGTTAGCCGCCTCACAGTCTGGTAGGCCTTCTTGCTGTTGTTCTTGTTCAGACTGTTCTCTATTTCCTGGCATTGATCTTCTATCCAGTTCTCCTTTGCTATGCGCATGCCTTTTCGGATGTCATTGTTGATTTTTCGGTAGACATTAGCTCCCTGTGAGGTGTTCTTTTTATTTGTTTTATCTCTCGTCGTTTGTCACACAGATCCAAAGGTTCAGGTGTGATCCACGGCTTCTTCTTTGGTCGGTGCTTGCCAAGGATCTCAGTGGCGGCATCTGTCACAGCTGAGTTGAAGGTGGTGGTCATGGTGTTGACATCTACTTCACCAGCCCCTAAAATGAGCAGTGGTGCAAATTTCCCTCCAATTGTGGCCTGAAATAGTTCTGCCACCTCCGGGTCCTGCAGTTTGTCCAGGTCGAACTTCAGTCTAGTGCACTGTGCTGTATTTACTCTCTTCAAGTGGAGCCGGAAAGACATCATCACGAGATCGTGGTCACTTCTGATGTCTGCTCCTGCCAATGTTGATGCTTGATCTGAAGCGTTTCTTGACCATGATGTAGTCTATCTGGTTGTGATGCTCTCCGCCGGGACTGTGCCATGTCCATCGTCTGGAGTTTTTGTGAAGACCAAGCGTGTTTGCCAGTACCAGACTGTTGTATCTGGCAAACTCCAAGAGTCTCAGACCCCTGTCATTTGTCTTGTTGTTGCAGTGAGGTCCACATATGTCTCCCCAGTTGTGGTGCGCATCTTGGCCAACCTTGGCATTCCAGTCGCTTTGCACTATGACTATGTCCTTCTTCGGCAGTAGGTCAAGGACAGCCTGTAGATTTTCATAGAAATCCTACACTTCGCTGTAGTCATAGTCTGATGTTGTGGCATTTCCCTGGATGATGGTTATGTTGAAAGGGGCTGCTCTCAGACGGATGGTAATGAGTCTACTGGAGACTGGGCTAGAACGTTCTTGTGGACAAAGAATCCAACGCCGTGTTCGTGCCTGTCATTTCTACCGCTGAAATAGAGCTTGTGGCCTTTGTCGGTCATTGTTTCACCTAGGCCTTTCCAGCGCAGTTCGCTGATACCTAGAACGTTCCATCGATAGTGGTCCAGCTCGTGGGCCAGTTCTTCTAATTTTCCTTCCGCAGTTAGGTTTCTGACATTCCAGGTTCCTAAGGCGATGTTGTTTCTCGTGCGGATCTTGCTAAATTGTCCATCAGTAGCATACGTATCACCTCCGTCCTGGTGGCCAACGGAAAGCGCGGTCCTTGTTGAGCCGGGCGACGACCGATCTGGTATGGAATTAGTGGATAGTTTCATCATGTAATGTGTCTTGGGCAAAAGATGACCTGGCGGTGCCCAGTCCTGTCCAGGCTGTTGGCCATAGCCGAAATCCACGAATACAGTGTGGCTCGCCTTGGCCCTGAGCACGTGGTCGTTGAACCTGTAGTAACGTGAGGTTCCTCCGCCCTGGCCGGTGCCGGTGACTTCTGTGTAGAAGACTTTCGCCCAGTGATGCCGTGCTAACATCATCTCTGTTAGTCGCCTCTTACGACACGCCGGGAAACGTTGGGTCTATTTTATTTAGTGCCCGAGCCCACCTAGTTATGTACTGAAAATACTGACCATATGCCACATAAATAAAGGGATATGTGAGTGCCATCATTAATGCAGATACAAGTGTCAGTAATTTGCCTTAAGAAGTATTTGTATTTATTGTATTTTACATATATGTTCTCCTTTATCTCTCACCTTAGATTATTAAGAATTCTGTGGTTTTGCGACTTTTCGTTGTATGATTTTCTTTTGTCCTTGCGTTGTATTGTAGTCTACTGCTATGCATTGTTTCAGCGGGCATGGAAAGGGGGAGTTTTTTGTGGGCTCTCGTGTTTGTGGCTACAACGCTGATGAGAGGTAAGAGGCGTTTACTTTTAATTTCTTTAGTAAATGCTATTGATTGATTGATTTTTATTTCATTGCTTGATTGCTTGATTCAGTCATTAAATTAATGCCTACAGTTTAAGGTTTATTGATTGATTGTGTGAACGTTTGAATGTTAGATTTGACTGATCACGTAAATATGGAACATTTTGTCGCTTGACTATCACCATACCATTGCATTCTCTCTGCTGCGGTGGTTACATTACTCGGTGACTGCCCAGCAAGACCGACATCTATTTCCGTCGTTGAAAGAAAATACCATCCATTATCCAGTTAGAACCACCTCTGGACGATTTGACCTAATGGCAAGTTAACCTCGCCACAACACTTTAATTGAACCAATTAGCACTATGCTCTGCTACATTCATTCATTTATTGACTCACCTGCATAGCAATGAAAGTCTCTGTACTAACAACAAACAAACAAAAGTCCAAAAGATCTTTGCAAATACGTGCGAGATAAGTAATAAATAATCCAAAAATGACATATTATATTAAAAAAAAATTTAAACAATATGTCCGTCCGTCTGTCCTCCTTCCGCTGTCTGTCTGTGCAAAACTTGCAAGTGGATTAATATCTCAGGACCTATTTCAACTATCACAACCAAACTTGGTAAGATGGTGTATGATACCCCATAAATGATCAGTAAATGAATGTCTTCACTTCAAGGTCAAGGTCACAGGGTCAACAAATGTTAGTCAAAAAATGACAATGTTTAAGAAATTTTCACTTTTTTCCAAGTTAGTAATATTAAACTTTTGGTCTTTGAGGATGATAGATATCGATGAGACACACATACTCTGTTAATTTGGTCAACCTCACTCCAAGGTCAAGATCACTGGAGCTGTCCAAAGTCAGTTCGTATAGGTACTTTGAAATAACCTTGACCCTAAACTATGAGATATAACGTCCAAACTTGTTGTATTTAGAGATCATAGATTTATCTTTTATATTTGTTCCGTTTTTGCGTTGATCTTGAAGGTTAGGGTCATTTTAGGCCTAATAGGTATTCGGATAGTGGAATGGATGTATATTTATCCCATAGTATGCAACAATATTGAGTTATTTTATCATACATGAGCATGAGAGGTCACGTGAATGCCAAGGTCATCCCAAGGCCAGTTAAGTTTTTGAAGGTCAAGGTCATCCGAAGGTCACATTTTTGGGGCATAATACAAATGTTGCTGTGGTTTATTTGATCGTGCATGAGTGTATTTGGAGCCGGAGGTCAAGTCATTTCAAGGTCAAGACCATAGAAAGATCAAAGTCGGTATTAATTTGCATTTTAATGACACCACGTTTTTTGGGCACTAATTTTTATATTAAATATTGCAAGTTCCTTAAGGAGCATGTGAGTCAAATGAGCTTTGCCCTTTTTATTTTTTGATTTTTTCATTCACTAACTCTTTCAATCAATGTGATTAATTAAATAATAGACTCTACTTTCACACGATATTATTCTGACATTTAATGTGATTATTTCGTTCAATGTATTTTCTTTGTTTAGTCATTCAGTTATCATACACGATGTATTTTTGCTATTATGATGATAGTGTTTCAACGTTAAAAGTTGCATTGTTTAATCGTCATAATATGTTTTAAACGCCTAAAATCATCTAATTTGTGAACAGACTTTAAATAAATTGATTGGATTGAATTGAATTGAATTATTCATCAGTGTCGTTTATTCATTCATTTGCCCAGTGGTTCACTGGTAGTTTTGAAGCTTTCGTCAACAGGTTGGATTGTTTATCTCTTTTATTTTCTCTCTTTCTATTAGGATGCCTCGCCTCGGATGTGGTGGAATGCAGTACTAAAGTCGCAAAAGTTGGAGAGGACATCACTGCAGAAATACGCTGCAATTATGGAATCAGCTTCGAAGGCATTACACAAGATATCATCGTTCAGAAAGTTGGCCCGCCAAGTCACGTTCCTAACTTTCAGAGTAAGTAACTGTATATTAATCCACCCGCAGATATTGTGTCTATGTGCTAACACGAGAAAAGCTGCTTCCACCCACGCTTGTGCTTCTCCGTCAGTCGAAATGACAGTTGGCGTACTTCTCATGCGAACCTCAGTTGGCTGTGGTGCTTACAAAGATGTTAACACTCCCACGTCCACACACAAAGCGTGCTTCCTGTGTAATTCTCCATTCGAGCGACCCAAGCCTAAGTTTTAAAAAATATTACGCAAACATGGCATATTAACATGTACTACAAATATTGCGATAATCATGTATTAGATGCCTTTGTATTAATAGAGCACACAATATGTAAATGGTATTCATTGGCTATGCCAGCAACCAACGTCTGTACACCATTTATTATTTGACTATACTGTACATCATTACCACTATATAAAGCAAATGAAGTTTGATTTCTTCATACACTCCTTTAAAAAAAAAGCTTATATTATCTTAAATACTGACATTAGAAAATTTTATTTTATTTTATTAAGGTATAAATGTTTGTGTATATTTGTTTATGTATCGCACGTGTGTGTGTATATATGTGTGCATGTTGATGCACATGTGTGTGTATGTGTTTGTGAAAATCTACAATAGTTTTATCAATGAAATGACTTTAAATACAAAACTGAAACTAAAAGTCTTAACTTGCTTGCAGACCTCCTGTTCCACTGCTACTGGGACTTCAGAAGTGACGGTAGGAAGTGCAGCACTCAAAAATATGGCGCAGAGACCCTTGTCGAGGCTGGATTGGTTGGCGTGAAGCTTTCCGGCCTGAAGCCAGACGACGAAGGAGAATACGAGTGTGTGATCCTCTCACGTACACCCTATCCAAACCGCCCTTGCAATCTTTCTCTTTCCCTCCTGGGTAAGTACAGCCACCTTTCGCCTCGGACCATTATAATTATGACGCGTAGTTGTGGTCCAGTCATTACAGCTCTATTCTCACATACGGAGAGAAAAAGACAGAGAGAGAGGGAGAGAGAGAAACTGTAAAACTTTAAAAAAATTATAAATTAGGGTGTTACGTTGAAACGCGCATGATAGTACGTGTGAGACGCGCACGATAGATCCGATCGTTTTGGTTTGCAAAGCACGCAATAATAGAGTGTATTTACCTTTGATTTGATTTTGCGTTGTAGTTGGAAGAAGCTTTGTATAGTGTTGATAATTTTCGTTGGTCGATATTATTGGAGAATTTTCTAGGTTTGCTTGTTTATTATTGATCGAAGCGTGTGGATAAATCTAGTGATAGCTTCGAGATGTTCTAACCTCAATAAAGTTATATAACGTAAGACAGTGATGACGATGTAGTTTTCCAACTTTATTCAGCGAACATCAACAACTGCATACAATCGTTTTTTCCACTCTCAACTTTCCACTTTACAATACTCAACTATTAACCACCTTTTGAAACAGTGCGGCACTGTATATATAGTCTCTCTACATTCCAGAAAGGGTGAGAATACCCCCGCATCTCACACCACAACCAATCAGAAGTAATTTCATCATCACTGTCTCACGTCATACAGCCTTATTTGGAATGGAAGCTTCTATAGTTACCACTAGAATTATTCATACGCTTCGATCGATAGTAAACAACCAACACCAGAAAATTCTCAAATAATATCGACCAACTAAAATTATCAACGTTATACAAATCTTCTTCTAATAACAACGGAAAATCAAATCAAAGGTATATACACTCTATTATTGCATGCGTTGCAAAATAAAACGAACAGATCTATCGCGCGCGTGCCATTCGGACCGCCGCGCGAGTCTCAACTAACAGTTTGTATTCTATTTTGTTTTTGTAAACGGGGTTTCCAAAAATTAAAGTATAGCCTCAGCGTCCCCTGCGTGGGATGCCTCTATTGTAAAGTGACTGGCTGGTGAAGTGCGTTCAGTGTTACCACTGGGCTTGTTTCAGCATAATTATCTTTTATGCAGATCGGGGATGAGTCCTCTTTTAGCAAAGTTGTGGTCTTGATTTTGTGGTCCTGATTCGGCTCTTTGCAGTCCGCTGCACCCTGTAAGCAATGAATAACTAACTAACTGCAATACAGATGCTGATCTTGATTTGTCCTTACCAAACATTACAAAGCAACGTGTGTACCACAGCATATGTGACATGAACACATGATGACTAACACCAACACATTGGAACACATTACAGATTATGCAGTATTCAGTATTTAGACTCTGCTGAGAAATTGACAATAGTCTTCACATGATGATTGAGAGACAGCGGGTGATTCAGTGAAGCTTGACCAAAGTATGGCCCCCTACGAAAAGGGGAGAGATGAGAAAGAGGAAAGGGTCGCCAATCGGGCGAAGGAGTTGCACGTTGTTTTATGCGCACGTGGCGAACAATCCAGTGCTTTCAACATCCCTGCCAAAAAATCCTGGCAACTAGTTTCACCTTGATAAAATGATGCGGCTTTTTTTTCATCTATAGGGAACAGCGAAGCCGAGAACTCACAGACTCATGAGCAGCAGGAGATGACGGTACTATCCGTTGTCGTCCCTTGTGTTGTTGTGGGCTCTCTATTCCTTGTTGCCGTCATCATTGTCATTGGTATGTGCTGTCAGTTATTTTTTTAAAGCGCCACTGTGTGTATCTGTTGTATGCGTATGTGTGGTGCGTGTTTATGTGTGTGTGCGTGTGTGTATGTGTACGTGCGTGTATGTGTATGTGCGTGCGTGCATGTAGCAGAGAGAAAGGAATAATACTGGAAGAAAAGTTAAACTATCACAAACAGTAATTAAAATACGACTCAAGGTTCCCGTCACCCGCACTAAGACATTCGGCCAACGTGCATTCGCCTACGCCGCACCTAAGCAGTTGAATTCCCTTCCCTCCCATATCCGCAACATACAATCAACACAAGCATTCAAAAAGGCCCTCAAAACCCACCTCTTCAAACTGCATTATTCAGACTGATTTGTATCCCGCTGCCATTGTCTCCTCTTTTGTCTCTGTCTGATCCGTAAGTGTATACACGGCTGTACATATTTATACTGTTTTTCCTCGTGGGCCTAACCGGGCATATAAATAGCTGTGAATAGTTTTTTTGCTATTCTATTTCTGTCTTTTCTGTCATTTGTGTACATAGTTGTAAATAGTCTATTTCTGTTTTTTTGTTTTTTTTGTAATTTGTGTACATAGTTGTAAATAGTTGTAACCTTCCTGTGCTGTCTTTTGGTGTATTGTAGCAAAAGCAATGTTTAATCGAGTGCATGTATTTATATGTAATGATTATGTAAAGCGTGGTGAGTCTGGTCATAGGCTGGAGTACCCGCTATATAAAAATCCGTTATTATTATTATTAAATAAATTCGTCTTCCATCAGTTCTTCCTCTTCAAATTTATCATTACGATACTGTTGTATTCTTTTTGTTATTTTTTTTTGTTTACATAGCGAGCGTTGTGTGTGGCCAAATTGTCTAAGGCGGGACTAACTTGCCTTGTCCACAGGCCAGAAACCAATGGCGCCTGACAGGTGTGAGATCGATCCGGCATCTGGGCGTTATGTTTCTCCGAATATTATTTACTTTCGACTCGGGCAACGTCTCTGGGGTTTTCTTCGGGTACTCCGGTTTGCTCCCCCAGCAAAATTTCAAAAACACAACTGGGTAGTTTGGGTTTGGGCGCGCCACACGCTGCGACTACGCCTTCCCCATGGAGAGTGGGGGGAGGGTGGGTGGAGGGCGGCCCAGAATTTCCCAATAAAAAGGGACAATAAAGCGTTACAAAAAACCACAACAATTATAGTTGGCAATAATAATTACATTGCTAAAGATATCACACAGAAGATCGTTTTCACCGGTAGGCTTCCCCAACCTCCACCCTACACACTTCTCCTACCCCCATTGGCCAGTTGGCAGCATGCGTATCATGCATGTATCGTGTTGACTGCATTATTCTTTTGACAAGAGAGCTGTCCTCACAAACTTTTTCATTGCCTGAAATATAATTATAATGAACAGCAACAGGACTTGAAGGGCAGCAGTCTGGAAAATACGTTATATAATAATTATTATAGTAAATGCTATTTGCGCGCTTTTATCCTCAATCAGGTTCATAGCGCGGCAACATATACATATTATACACACTCGCATGTTGCATGCACAATTATAAACACTCATCACTTCCAGGTTTTTGTGTACAATCAGGGAGATCACTTTTATAAATAATGGGTATTTTAAAAAAATATTTATTTGATTTATAATTTATTTCTTTTTTTGGTTCGTAAGAGCTCAAGAGCTGCTCAAGGCACTGGCCAATTCAGGATCTCAGTCAAGCCGCTCTAAGCACCCACTGCAATAGCATGAATAAGAAGTTTAATGTAGGCTTATATAGTCTTCCTACGTATGCAATATCTTTAATGCGAATGTGTATAACGATGTGGCTTATGTATATACTAGTGGTTTTTGTACCCTGGCAAGCCAGGGTACACATGATGCTGTTTAAAATGTAGACAGAGAGAACTTTTGTCTGCGAGTTTCATTTGGACGATGATACCTCCCCATATCCCCCTTGATACCTCACCATACCCCCCCCCCTGATATCTCCCCGTCCCCCCCATGATGCCTCATCATACCCCCTTGATTCCTCCCCGAACCCACTTGATACCTCCCCATACCCCCTTGATTCCTTCCATACCCCCTTGGTTCCTAACTGTACCCTCCTTGATACTTCCCCGTTGATCGTTTCGCAGGTATGGATGAAAGGAATCGACCATCACCATACCCCCTTATATATACCCGTATCCCCGTTATGCCTACCCATGCCCCTTTAAACCTACCCGTAGCCCCCTTTTACCTACACGTACCACCCCATCCCGATCCTTGGTAGTAATAATAATAATAATAATAATAATAATAATAATAATAATGAATATAGAATAATACAAATAGAAATCAGAAAAAACACCAAGGTTTTAAAATAAAATTTGATATAAGATAGTATAATTGTTATTATAAGAATAATAATAATTATTATTATTAGTTTATAAGTAATAATAATAATAATAATAATAATAATAATAATAATAATAATAATAATAATAATAATAATGAATATATAATAATACAAATAGAAATCATAAAAAACACCAAGGTTTTAAAAGAAAATTTGATATAAGATATAATAATAATAATAATAATAATAATAATAATAATAATAATAATAATAATAATAATAATAATAATAATAATTTATTATTATTAGTTTATAAATAATAATAATAATAATAATAATAATAATAATAATAAATTAAAGGTAAAAAGCCTAAATTAAAAAGAAAAATATCCATATTTTAGTGTACTAAAAAAAAAAAAAATACGGGGGCCGGGTGAGATTTGAACTTCTGTCGCACTGCACGGTAGGCGAATTGTTTTACTAACTAAGCTACCAACGCTTCCTAGAAATACCATCAATTTTTTGGTCTATATGGGAAAACATGCTGAAACCTCAATTTGATTTTTAATGGAAGCGCGCGGAATGAGGCTATTACAGTTTGTGGACATTTTGTTTATTTATTTATCTCAGAAACGGTTAAACGATCGGTAAGGAAATGTCGGCTAAAACGATTTTGCTGGTTTTGAGCACACAGCAGGCCTACTACTACTACTACTACTACTACTACTACTACTACTACTACTACTAATACTACTAATACTAATACTAATACTAATACTACTACTACTAATAATAATATTGAATATAGAATAATACAAATAGAAATCATAAAAAACACTAAGGTTTTAAAAGAAAATTTGATATAATAATAATGATAATAATAATAATAATAATAATAATAATAATAATAATAATAATAATAATAATAATAATAATAATAATAATTTATTATTATTATTATTATTATTATTATTATTATTATTATTATTAGTTTAATAATAATAATAATAATAATAATAATAATAATAATCCTATCCTATCCTGTCCCATAACCCGAAGGTCGTAGGGGCACCACAGATGATCGCTTAACCAGCATACTCCATCTTTCTCTGTCCTCAGCAGCCCTCATGGCTTCGCTCAGTGTCAAACCAGTCCATTCTCGAATGTTGTCCTCCCACCTCTTTTTCGGTCTCCCCCTTCTTCTACCTCCTTGCACTGTGCCTTGCAGAATGGTCTTTGCAAGGCCTGATGATCTGGTGACGTGGCCATACCATCGGAGTTTCCGTTTCTTCACCACTGTGAGCAGGTCATCGTGTTGTCCAATGGCTTGTGTGATGGTCTGTCGGACTTCAACGTTGGTGATGTGTTGGGTATAAGAAATGCACAGAAGTCTTCTGTAGCACCTCATCTCCATGCTTTGTATTCTTCGTTGGAGATCTGCTGTGAGGGTCCATGCTTCGCAAGCATATAGGAAGATGGAGATGACCAGAGATCGCAGCAGTCTTACTTTGGAATGTAGACTGATGGTTCTGTCTTTCCAAATGGGCTTCAACCTTGTCAGGGCAGCAGTTGTTTGTGCGATCCTGGAGAGGACTTCCTGTCGAGACCCATTGTCTGACACAATGGCTCCTAAATATTTGAAGCTGTGCACTGTGTTGAGGGATTGGCCTTGTACTTTGATGTCCGTGTTGATGCCATTGGTGTTGTTGGTCATCATTTTGGTCTTCTCTGCACTTATTTCCATTCCATAAGCTCTGGAGGTGGTGTCAAGCCTCTGTACAAGCTGTTCAAGTTCTTGTTCCTCTCCAGCCAATCCATCAATATCATCCGCAAAACGAAGATTGGAGATTGCTCTGCCCCCTATGCTGACTGTGCCTTCGTGATCTGCAAGAGCATCTGACATGATGCGCTCTAGGAAGATGTTGAAGAGTGTTGGAGAGAGTAGGCATCCTTGACGCACACCGATTGTTGTTCTGAACCAGTTCCCGATGACGCTGTTATGGAGGACTGCACTGGTAGCCTTGTCATACAGGCTTTTGATGACTTCTATGATTTTAGGGCTGATGTTGTACACTTTCATGGTTGCCCATAGAGCTGCATGCCAGACTCGGTCAAATGCCTTCTTGAAGTCTATGAACACATGATATAGATGTTGTTGGTGCTGTAGGTATTTCTCACAGATTATTCTGAGGTTGAAAATCTGTTCAGTGGTACTTCGCCCTGCCATGAATCCTGCTTGTTCTTCAGCTATGATTTGTTCAGCTTGTGGTTTCAACCTGTTGAGTATTATTTTCAGGAGGACCTTGCTGGGATGGCTGATGAGGCTGATGGTGCGGTAATTTTCACACTCCTGAAGGTTACCTTTTTTAGGAAGAGTGATGACAAGCGACTGGGTCCATGGTGTAGGCCATTCCCCACTCTGCCAGATCTTGTTACAGATAGTGGTGAGAGCATCAGTCATCGCTTCTCCTCCTGCTTGTAGCAGTTCCGCTGGTATGTTGTCCACTCCCGCTGACTTCCCTTTCTTCAGCGATTGCACTGCTGCCTCAACTTCTTCCCGGAGAATTGGGAGGATTTCTTCTTCTTCTCTGCTCTCGGGACATGCTAGAACTGATGGGTCTCCATTTGGTGTATGGTTGTAAAGGTCAGAGCAGTACTCTGTCCATCTGTCCAAGACTTCTTGTTCTTCTGTAAGGCAAATGCCAGACTTGCTTTGGATAGTGGAGACTTTGGGCTGTTTAACACTTGTCAGCCGCTTCACAGTCTGGTAGGCCTTCTTGCTGTTGTTCTTGTTCAGATTGTTCTCTATTTCCTGGCATTGATCTTCTATCCAGTTCTCCTTTGCTGTGCGCATGCCTTTTCGGATGTCATTGTTGATTTTTCGGTAGACATCAGCTCCCTGTGAGGTGTTCTTTTTCTTTTTTAACTCTCTTCGTTTATCACACAGATCCAAAAGTTCAGGTGTGATCCACGGCTTCTTCTTTGGTCGGTGCTTGCCAAGGATCTCAGTGGCGGCATCTGTTACAGCTGAGTTGAAGGTATTGGTCATGGTGTTGACATCTACTTCGCCTGCCCCCAAAATAAGCAGTGGTGCAAATTTCCCTCCAATTGTGGCCTGAAATATTTTTGCCACCTCCGGGTCTTGCAGTTTGTCCAGGTCGAACTTCAGCCTAGTGCACTTTGCTGTATTTACTCTCTTCAAATGGAGCCGGAAAGACATCATCACGAGATCGTGGTCACTTCCAATGTCTGCTCCTGGAAAAGTGCGTGTCCTGCCAATGTTGATGCTTGATCTGAAGCGTTTCTTGACCATGATGTAGTCGATCTGGTTGTGATGTTCCCCGCCGGGACTGTGCCATGTCCATCGTCTGGATTTTTTGTGGAGACCAAGCGTGTTTGCCAGTACCAGATTGTTGTATCTGGCAAACTCCAATAGCCTCAGACCCCTGTCATTTGTCTCGTTGTTGCAGTGGGGTCCGCATGTGTCTCCCCAGTTGCGGTGCGCATCTTGGCCAACCTTGGCATTCCAGTCGCCTTGCACTATGACTATGTCCTTCTTCGGCACTTGGTCAAGGACCGCCTGTATATTTTCATAAAAATCCTCCACTTCGCTGTCTTCATAGTCTGATGTTGGGGCATAGGCCTGGATGATGGTAATGTTGAAAGGGGTTGCTCTCAGACGGATGGTAATGAGTCTACTGGAGACTGGGCGGCAACCCATGACAGTGGCTAGAATGTTCTTGTGGACCAAGAATCCAACGCCGTGTTCGTGCCTGTCATCTCTACCGCTGAAATAGAGCTTGTGGCCTTTGTCAGTCGTTGTTTCACCTAGGCCTTTCCAGCGCAGTTCGCTGATACCTAGAACGTTCCATCGATAGTGGTCCAGCTCGTGGGCCAGTTCTTCTAATTTTCCTTCCGCAGTTAGGGTCCTGACGTTCCAGGTTCCTATGACGATGTTGTTTCTCGTGCGGATCTTGCTATATTGTCCATCAGTAGCATACTTAACACCTCCGTCCTGGTGGCCAACGGAAGGCGCGGTCCTTGTGCCGGGTGACGGCCCGGGCGACGACCGATCCGGTATGGAATTAGTGGATTGTGTCATCATGTAGTGTGTCTTGGGCAAAAAAGACCTGGCAGGGCCCAATCCTCAATAATAATAATAATAATAATAATAATAATAAATTAAATGTAAAAAGTCTAAATTAAAAAAAAATATCCATATTGTAGTGTGTAAAAAAAAAAAAAACTTAAAAAAAAATATGGCCCGCGTGAGTATCGATCTTGGGTTGCCCGAAACCGTAGGCGAAAGATTAAACCACTAAGCTACGAATGCTTCGTAGAAAAAACCTGAATTTTTTGGTCTATATGGGAAAACATGCTGAAACTTCAATTTGATTTTTAATGGAAGCGCGCGGAATGAGGCTATTGCAGTTTGTGGACATTTTGTTTATTTATTTATCTCAGAAACGGTTAAACGTTCGGTAAGGAAATGTCGGCTATAACGATTTGGCTGGTTTTGAGCACACAGCAGGCCAATCAGCAGCTCTCAGCACCTGCCCAGATCAGCGTCCATAGGAGACAAACTTTATAGTAGTGGCGAAGAAGGACTTCCGGCTAAGCAATTTATATATATAGATATACAGTTATATGAATATGTATGTATACCATAATGTATGCTAATTTGCATGTATACAATAATGTGTATTACAGAAATCTTATCATTATTATGTTCCAGTGTTGCGTCGCAGAGGTTATCTTTGTGAAAAGAGTCCCGAAGATAAAGGCTATACGCAGGATACAGGCAAAGCTGCAGACAAAAAACCTGCCCAAGTTGAAGCTAAAACTTTAATCAGATAAAGGTTTTAGGCATAGCCTAACCTTGCAACCTGTTCTTTTAACATTACGAACATTAACAAAAACAGACCTAAATATATGCATGATTACAAATTGATACATCAAACTATTCACACTAACTTTTAGTCTCATATTCACATGCATACGCTTAAAAAAAAACACAATAAAAACCCCTCCTATATTTAACTAGATTAAACAGATTTAAAACTGTGTGCTCAATTTTTTTTAAGAGACAGCAAGCCTTTTTAGTTGTCTATGTCTAAATGTCAAACAAACATAGAACAAAACTGAATCCGAGAAAGTGTATAGGAAAAAATGGAATCGAAAAACAAAGAACCAAGGGGAAAAAGTATATAATCGAAAACAATGGTGTCGAAAGAAGTGGGATCGGAACCGTTTGAAAACTATGAAATCGAACAAAACATGTGGAAGGTAGCCCGAATTTAAACTTTCAGGGGCAACGAGAATAAGCTTGCAACGAGAATAAGCTCGCAACGAGAATAAGCTTACTTCAAAGTGTAAAAACAAAATTCAAATCGAGAGCAGCAAAGCTGCGTTGGTGAGAACGACGATGAATCTTTATGTTTGTTGCTGAATCATTGTATATATTTGTTTATATTTTTCATGTTTCAAACCTTTGAAACACAATGAGAGTTTTTTGATTGCCAATTTATTTAGTTTGGTTCCTTGATTTTTTTAATTGCTGAGTTTTTTTTTAAATTAGCAATAAATGATAATTCTTTTATGTTTTATTTCATTATCATTTTTTTACTTTTTATATTTATATATTATTATATTTATTTATTAGTAGTAGTACTGGTCTTCTTCTTCTTATTATTATTATTATTATTAGTGAGCATCGTTGTCGACATATTTTAATCAATGTTGTATAATATTATTATTATTCAATTTAAATGTATTTCAATTCAATTTGTTTTTTTGTTTTTTTTTTAAACACATTTTGATTTCGTGCACGTTGTGTATTGCTGCTGTTAACAATTCTCCCTGTGAATATTTATTTGGAATATAAAGGACGGTGTTTGCTGTTTTCTGTATTAATCAGCGACTTTGTATATGTACGTGTGTGTTTGCGTGCGTATGTAAGGAAGGGACAGAGAAAGAGGAACATACTCATGCAAACACCTAACTCCAGTCAAACGAAATGAAATCATTTTTCAGATGTACAAAAAATGTAAGAATATGGACTTTGCAAACCAATACAATACAATACAATACAATACAATACAATACAAGATTATTGCTTTAGGTCCAGCGGACTCTTCCGAGCCAAATCAGGACCAGAGAGACGTTATATTAAAATATTATAAAAGAAAAATCAAATGAACAAAGCAAGAAAATTTAACAGAAGCATACACCCCCTGAGCAATAGAGTCATTCAAAAGAGGTGGATTGCAGACGTGCGTTGTAAAACAAGATGTCAAACCATTCAAATGTATTTCCACACTCGCAGTAGGTGTATGCTTCTAGGACGTTCTTGATCAGCTACTTCATAAGTAACACTATCATGGCATGAGTAACAATCGCTGAACTTTCACTTTCGCTAACAGTAGGTATTACGGACGAAAATTTTATTTTGGTTCAGGATGTTTTATTTTGTTTTTATTATATAGTACAAACCTTTAGAAGAGTAAAAAAATTTAAATTGTTAAAATCGGTCAATATTAAGGCACTCATTTAACTGTGTTCACACAAAAATAAAACGCGTTTTTCCCAAAAGTGGCTCAAGTATCTCAAATTAATACAAAGTGCATAAAAAGGCACTGTATTTACACAACAAAATGCAGAACCCTCTAGTATGCTCAGAAAACAAAAAGTTTTGCCAGTTTTAGCAGAATATACGAAAATAAATATGCATTTATATATATTCATAATTCATATTAATTAATTGTTCGACAACATGAAGATCTTTTTGGGAGTTATGGAGTAAAATACAACAAAAAAAAATTAATACAATGAAAGCCTAACTTGTGTTTAAGAGTTAGAACTTGGGACTTGTAGACAATCAAGGGACATTAACCCACTTACAAACCTAGTATTATTACTGCCGTGCTGATGTAGGTCTACAAGAATATCTAATAGTAGTAGGCCTAACTCACTGGAGAATTAATTATGCAAAACGAAAACCTTGTAAGACCTTGCAATATTCACAGAAATAAGCATAAAAGAAGAAAGAACATTGTTTTGCAAACAAAACTCACCCCTGGAGTTGACATTACTTCATAACACTAAAGTGAAACGCGTGAGTTCTAATCTGAATGCGTGTGTGCAAAGCCGTGACAACGATCGAAAACAACATGGCGGTGACTCGGAAGAGGCGTAACCATTCGTCGTGTGGTCTTGAATTTTGTATAATTTGAAAGGCTTTACGCTCAAAATGTTTATTTTTTGCTGTTTTATTATTTAAAAGACACATCAGGTTACCTAATAAAACACAAATTACAGCCAAGCAATTTTTTATAAAGGACACAACAAAAAAAAAAATGCCGACGAAACCGGAAGGGGCGTAACTATTGGTCGTGGGGACTTTAATTTTTTTAATTTTGAAAGGCTTTACGCGCAGAAAGTGTACTTTTTGTTGTTATAGTAATTTTTAAAAAAAAATCAGGTTACATAATAAAACATAAATTACAGGCAAGCAAATTTTATAAAGAAAAAAAAAAGTATTTTTCGAAGTTGAAGCTGCTCCTCCCAAAAAGGTAGTTGCTCTGCTGCGCCAATGTCTCCCCTTTCGTTATTGGTCATTTGTTTTAGAAAGAACCACTATACATAGCCGTTTGAGACCGTAATCTGACCCTGGTATCAGCGGTAAAATTAGAGTTAGGTTTCCCGGAAATCTCGATCCGCTCGGAAGAGTTACCTTCTCTTGCATCCGTAATACCTACTAACAGCATCAGAGGCACATTTTGACACTAGTCTGGGCTTTTTGCTGTGCCGATTTCCGTGGAAACTGCGCTTTCGTGCCCTTTTACCAAGTGTTTTAGGATCAGAAGACATGTTTACTCACAACACCACAACAATTACAGAAATATCAACTTCAGATCAAAACTTTCGCTAAAACTCGCTTACCGGAAATGTATTGAGGGAGCCACTAGACCTTATTATTTCAGTTTAGTGAGGGGGGAGCTCATTATTTTTATGCTGTACCAGGATACTTAAACTGATGAAAAAAATCAACGATTTTCTAGACAGGAAGTTGGAATTTTTTGTTGGAGGGTACCCTCCTATAAACTGAAATATCTAAAAAAAACAATTTCAGATAATTAAAAATGGTAAACTATGTGATAAAATATAGATATTCAGCAATATTAAAAACTATTTTATTTTACAAATCTAAAAAAAATTTATTTTTGGTTAAAATTTAGTCAGTACTGGCCCCTTAAAATCAGCATTTTCCAAAGTGTTAATGTTCATGGGGATGGTAATAATAATACTGGATGCTATATATGCGCCTTTCCCCAAATCAGTCAGGTTCAAAGCGCTGCGATCTGTACCACCATACATGCTCGAACAGGTGGTGTAAAGGCAGAGAGATCGCTATTGGAAGATGAACAGAAAATCGAATTTCTTTTTGTAATTCTTATATTGATTGCGTCCAGTACCATTATTGAAGGGAGGGAGGAAACCGGAGTGCCCGAAGGAAACCCTCAGTGACCTCAATAGTCTCGTTACCCAAGTCACATACGTTCGCCCCTTGCGGGAATCGAACCCGCGACCTTCGGCATGGGAAACCGGTGACTAATCCACTGCGCCACGAGGCCACCCCAATACTGTGGCTTGCTTTATCCCAAAAAAGCAAAATGAAAGCATGGAATGATGGGCCACCATCTGAACTATCTGCTAGCACCAGGAAAAAATCCAATAACATCAAAACGATTCCGCCAATCTATATATAAATTGCTTAGCCGGAAGTCCTTCTTTGCCTCTACTGTAAAGTTTGTCCGGTATGGACGCTGATCTGGGCAGGTGCTGGGCGCTGCTGATCGGCATGCTGTGCGCTCAAAACCCGCGAAATCGTTATAGCCGACATTTCCTTACCGAACGTTTAACCGTTTCTGAGATAAATAAATAAACAAAATGTCCACAAACTGCAATGGCCTCATTCCGCGCGGCGCTTCCGATTCAACCCGTGTCAAGAACTGCCGTTCCGTAATACCGCAAATTTTGTTTTATTTCCATTCAAAACACTTTTGCACTCATGTCACCAATCTTACAGCTGAAGGTTACCTGTTCACTTTCTTTTTCATCCATACTTATATGCGCACAAAAATTCAATTTGCATAAAATCTTCCATTACTTGAAGCAACTGTGTCATACAAGATCTGTGCTGACGAAAACCATGTTTGTAGAGTTGTAACACGGTTACTTCCCTCTAACTAAATCACTGTTTATGCAGTACCTATATGCGCTACCGCGAATACAAATATACCGGAAGTATTATGGTACCAATAGAGATTACTTGCATGCCTAATATTTTTAAATAAAGGTATGACATTTAAAAATACGTTGCCTAACATAAATACTAAATTACAATAAAATATTTTAGTGCGTTACTCAAACATGCACCTATACTCTGTTCTGCAGTACATTGCAATTATCATTTTAAATTAAAATAGTTCAATGCATTGCTCGAGTCGAACATCAACATGTACCTTTTAATCTACTCTGTTTTGCAGTGCTTCATCATTCGACCCCTGCAAGTAAACTATTGCAATCATTTCAGTGCATTTTTAATGTTTACTGCTAACTCGCAGACAACAGTTGTCTCTCTGTCTACATTTTAAACAGCAACCTGTGTACCCTGGCTTGCCAGGGTACAAAACCACTAGTTTTGATATAAAGTGCCAAACATTTGTATAATATGATTGACCTTATCAGAGACCTTGACCTTTGGGAAAGAACACAGGTCAAACACGTAAAGGCTCAGTGGTGCTTAAAAGTATATGCTGTTGCATTGTAAATATAATACACATTTTTGCAGTCATTCCTGAGATAAAGCAAATAAAATGTGTAATAAACAGTACATTCGGAACGACTTAAAATCTACACTCCATAATAATCTTCTAAAACATACAATATACTCTAATTCACATTTACCTAAATATTAATAAAATATGCCAATATGAAGTTTAAACCAATCTTTTGAAGTAACAAGGGGAGACAGGCAGTGTGTGTACCACACAAGTGATAAAGGTGTCTCCGCCTATAGAGATGAACTGGAGTTCATGGATAGCGTCTTGGATAAAGTCCTTTTTAGTTGATGTCCTCCGTGGAATGAGGGAATGATAGCAAAGATTTATCTCCCTTTCTCTGCTGCCAGTGTGTTACACTCAATGTTGGTTTGTTTTTATCAGTAGTTGAGAGAGCCCCAATGCTTGAATCCTCCTAATAAGTGTAACTCGGATTCGTTTATCCACACAACCTGTCCACTCAACAAGGCAGAAGTCGTCGTATGAAGTTTTCCAACTTTATTCAGCGTACTTCAACAACTGCATTCAAACGCTTTTTCCCACTTTTTCTACAACAACTTTCTAACTCTCTCTTTAACAGAAACAGTGCGGCACATATATAGTCTCTCTATACTCCAGAAAAATTTAGAACACTCCAGCGTGACGCACCACAACTAATCAAATCAAACTTCATCATCACTGTCTTACATTATACAACATTCTTCATCATGAAAAGAACTTCTCAGCTGTTACTACACCCATCGCGAAACTTCGATCGATAGTAAACAACCAACTCTAGAAAATTCTCAAATAATATCGATCAACTAAAATTACCAACATTATACAAAACTTCTAACAACAACGCAAAATCAAATCAAAGGTAAATACACTCTATTATTGCAAGCTTTGCAAAATAAAACGATCCCACACGCACCATCGCGCGCGTCTCAACGTAACACAATGGTGTGCATTTGTGGATGTGTGCCATACATAAAGATGGCCATGTGGTTGTGTCGTCAGCTCGTCAGTGTATCAGCTGTGCTTGGTGAGAAATCAAGGGACTGATTTTTCGAAGCTTGAGAAGACGCCTGAATGAAGTTTCTCAGAAAATATCTTCATATGAAAAAAGTATCCACAATTTGTATGGCTGGCAACAGAGATAGAAAAGAACCTAACTTTCTGAACGAGAATTCATGGCCAAACATAGTTGTATTTTCTAAAATACAGTATTTTCTAAACAAAACACAACATTGTGATGATAACCTGGAGAAGATACGATAATCTTACAAGGGGATTAAGATCTGTAGATAGATGTGGCGTTTAGCTATCTCTATCAGTCGTTCTTTACCAAGATTCCTAAGCGATGTGAGAGACTAGATCACGGTGCTTGGTCACATAAAAAAATTTATATTTGTTCTCAGGTTGTAAAGTATCATTGGTTCACTTTAAGAAATGATTTTTGCTAGTCAAATGACCAAAATAATTGGTCTCAGAGAAAAAGAGCTAGTGGACACACAACAATACAAATACAATGACACCAGTCGTATGTATGTGATTTCAACTTTTATATGTTCAACACAAATTGTAACTGTCTTTAATTAAAGGTAATTAATACTATAAACTGTTTACTGTGCTGGGAAAATTCTTTAGCAAGTCTTCTTCATCACCTGCTACAAAGTTATATGGGTTGATGGTCTACTATTGTTCCGAGTATTTTTGACATCAGTTGCAGTTGAGAGGGACTTATCTCTCAGTTTCTGTGAGTGCTTGAGTCGGGTGGTCACTCTGAGGGAGTCTGGTCACTCTCAGGATGATCGGGCGAGTCTGGTAGCTACGGGTCCGGACGTGGCGAGGTAGATTCGAGTTGATCTCCTTCTTTCCACGGGAGCAAGCGTCAGACGTTGACTCCCCAAACCGTCCCAGAGCTGAGCTGGAAAATCCAGAACTCTGGCAACAATATTCTATTCAGATATATTGGTATGCAGTGCCCTCGGCAAGGAGTTTACAAGCATCAGACACTTGCCGAGTTTCCCATAAGCACACTACGACATCTGAATCTTAAAGCTAAAATATATTGAGCAATATGCACAACATGTCATAAACAATAGTCGGTTTCTGTAAATTCATATAACATGGACATGCTAATACATGGCAATCAACATAATATATAAACATACAAGTACTAGAAAACTACTAGTCTTAACTTACTTCTAGTCTCTGGGAACCGTGAAACCGTCTCTAGTCTATCACTCTGTTTGTGATGGCTGAGGATTATTTCTTCACTTCAGTTCGCTCCTAGACCTTCGTTGTTCTACACTTCGTTTTCACTGCCCGGTTAAAGCATGGGTGTACGGGGGATATAAAGGAATCTACACGTCATCTTCGACCAATCATCTCGTTCTCGCGCATACGTGAATCTTTTCTCGTACGTCTTTGTCCTCTTGCCCTGCTTCTGGGACACTATCTGTTACCTCTCAACTTCAAGTGTCATGGGAGAGACGCAGGGTAGATCTAAGAGTGATATGATTCACGTGGCTACTTAGCGGTCCAGTTACACCGGTCAGATGTCCAAGTGGGCTAAGTTACATTTTTGTTAGCGAATTCTGCTTGGTTGTATCTGGAGGGAACGTCTTAAGGATGTTAATTTAATAACTGCCAACATTCCTTTAGAGAGCTGGTAAATTAATGTCAGGTTTTGTTCAATACTATCTGTTTATCTCTAAGCTGAGTTACCACATCTTTGTTGTCAACATTCCTGATATTACAGCCGGCTGGCAACAGAGATGGGAAAAAAACCTAACTTTCTGAAAGAGAATTAATTGCCAAAAATGCGTAGTTCTAAAATCTAGGGTTGCAGTATTTTCAAAACAAAACACATTTCAAGTAACGGTTGTGCATTTACTAATATTTAAGGACTATGTTCTATGCAGGAAGACAGTGTTAACTTTTCAGGAGAAAAAGATAGAACTAAGGGCCTGATGTCATTAGTGTTGCATCAATTGAATACAGTCATCTCTCTCACTCTCCCTGATCATTGGGTCAAACTGAATACAGAGAGTCACCTCCCTTACTCCAACTTGTACTTAAAAGTGATATGTGTGTATGCACTGAATGAATTAGTTCTTTTTTATCCTGCAAATTTACAGATAATTAGGTTTTAATCATGCACTGAGATCAGTATTATCTCAAGTTTGTCTAAGATTTTTATCCTGAAGCCAGTTTTAATTTGGTGCAGACGGTGATGGGACTGGTTTATAAATTTTCTAGCACTAAGGTTAAGCATTCATTTTGACTTTAGTCGTTCACACGGTCACACACTCAATATAAACAATCACACACGCAATCGGTTGCCAACTGTCACGTTTCCTGCAACCGTTGAGACGAGAAGATGGTTGGAAATACAAAGATGAACAACATAATGGCACTACGGAAAATATGTTTACAAATGCAATCACAATTTATTCAATCTGCACGTTTTCACACATCACATATCAAATTAATATAACAATGAAAAAGCAACTGAAATAAACAGCGGTTCACCGACAGAGTCCATATACTGTAGTAATATCCACCAGTGGAAATTCTCCAAACTTATTATAACTGTCTCTCAACACCGGAGGAGGGAGGGTAATAATGGGGAAACAGTAAATAAAGGTGAATATTACCAGACTGTGTCTAAACCATGGACTCTATCTGTAATTTAGTGTGTACGTCGAAACGGTCGATCGATGATGAGGCGATTAATGGGGTAGGCCTCGAGTCCACGTGTCGAACCATAATAAAGATGGCGGCTACCCACTCCCTCTACGCTTCATACAGCTTCTTCAGAAGTAGGCTCTGACAAAGTACAGTCCCTGTGGGAACTGTAACAATGTTGAGGTGCACTTGAGCCCTCGGCCCATCGCTCCGCACACCGCAGTTGAACCAGGAAACCAAACCACAGTGAAGTGGAGCAATCCAAAGCGATCAGCAACACCCATAGTAAGTCTGCCGTGCGATGGCAAAGTCAAGCAAGTCCAGTACCTTATTGTATTTGTCTCTTTCAGGACATGCGACGGTGGCCTGTGGCCGTGCTGCTGCTTTTACTATGCCTTCTGTTGCTGACTTAACTCCATGTCATGACAGCCGTGCTCCAGATACATCAACTTCAAGAGAACAATGCAGGAGAAAATGAGAGAAATACAGGCAGAACAAGTTCTAATAATAACGATAATAATAATTTATTTTATAAAGCGCAATTCCAAACTAAAAAGTCTGATCAAAGTGCTCACACGCATACTGTCACACAAGCACTCGCACAATAAGACACTGTACAGTACAAAAACACGGAGCTTATAAAAAGAAATAAATACGTTTAAAAAAAAGGATTAAACTACACACATCTAACATATGCCCGCACGCAAACACACACAAAATCAATATAAGATAAATTTCGTGCATGTACACAGGTGCAAAACAATTAAACACAAGTAAAAAAAAAAGAAATTTACAGACGTAAAAAACATTAACACAAAACTACACATGGCTTTATACAATTAAATATACACTGACAGAACTTAAATCTGACACTGACTGGCTGAGCCAGTAAAACAAACAAGCATCAAGTGATCGACGTAGTGATCGACACGACGACTGTGGTTACTTATCAGGAAGAACAAGACAATATAATAATACAACTACCGAGAAAAAATGAAGAAAAACCATAAAAGTCTGAACATGTGAAAAGTGGTCAGCCAGAAAAAGAAAAAGCAGGAATTGATTCATTAACTATCACAGTATTTAGATGGTCCTCCGCAAGATTTTATGTCAAGTGGGATACAAATGGGAGAAAAAAAGAAGGCCTGGTGGTCAGCAAAATACAAAAGTGTGGCCTTGTCTCTAAATCTTGCAAGTTGGTAAAAGAAAAAAATCTTCACTTTGCCAAGCATTGCTACACTTCGCGTAACAATGCGGAAAGTGCAGGTATACCTGGGCATTTGTGAAAATATTTTGAGATCGTTAAAGATTAAGATCTATTCCATGCTACCAACTGCTATCCTATGTGCTATAGTGCTAGTCGAAATGGCCATTTTTTTCGTTGTGATGAATAGGTGAAGATGATTACCTTATACAAACATTCTTTGCATAAGGTATGTGTTTGTAAGATGCAATGTTTGAAAGCTTATGGCGGTGCTCTGTAGGCGTTTTCTGTTTATCTTGTCAAACCTAGCCTGGGAAAAAGTCCAAGGCCAATCCCTCAACACAGTGCATAGAAGATTTCTGGGCATTTCCTATACCCAGCACATCATCAAAATCTTTAATATGAAAATAGCATTAGGTCCTTTGGACCTCTATATGAACAAACACCTAAATCACATTAAAGTCATTTTAATATGGAATTCTTTACCAGAAAAGGTCCAAAAAGTAAATCATTACCATCTTTTAAAACAAAGCTCGATACATATTTAAGCTCCCTTTGCTCCTAATATTTAAGATGATTGTATACCTCTTTGTTCTTCCCTACCAATTACAATAAAGCCGTTTTAATATATAAATGAATTAACAATAGAGCTCATGCTTATTTAAAGCACTTTTTACCAAGTCATCATCTCGTTATTCATCTTTCCGACATAATTTGACATTTCCAAGACCACGCTTAAGCATATTTAAAGCATTTCTGCTATTTTATGTTCCAAGCGTGTGGAATTCTCTACCAGAAGAGGTCAAAAAAAGTAAATCATTACCATCTTTTAAAACAAAGCTCCATACATATTGAAGCTCCCTTTGCTCATAATAGTTAAGATGAATGTATACCTCTTTGTTTTTCTCTACCCAGCCACAATTTCAGTTACTAAAAATGTGAATTTGTATGTGTGTGTGTGTGTGTGTGTGTGTGTGTGTGTGTGTGCGGAGGGAGAAGGAGAGGGATGGGGAGGGGAAGAAGGGTGGGAGTATGTGTATTAAAATGCATTAATTTGCTTAGTGATTTGTTACCGTAATTAAGGAATATGTTTGTTTCAAACTATTTTATGTTAATTATTTTGTTTATTGTGCATTGTTTATTAAGGACTAGCTGTAAGACAGGTCCAAAGGACCTAATGCTATTATCCTATTAAAGGTTTCGACTTCGACTTTGACCTACCTCTCTCTCTCTCTCTCTCTCTCTCTCTCTCTCTCTCTCTCTCTCTCTCTCTCTCTCTCTCTCTCTCTCCTTCCTCTTTCTTCTTTCTGCCGCTTACTTCCTTTTCTTTCTCTCGCTTTTCTCCCTCCTCCCTCTATGTCCTCCCCTTATCCCTTTTCTATATCATTCTGTCTGTCTGTCTCTCTCTCTCTGGCCCTGTCTCCGGTTGTTGTTCGTCTATTAAGCTGACTTACACAACTTTCTACCCAATAAGCCATTTATTAGCTCACCTGCTGACATATTCACAACTCTATTCACAACTCCATTTTGGAATCACCTTATTTAAAATTTTAACGCTGGTAATTTTTGTCCTCGGGATGAATTTTTTGGAGTGCTAGACTCTGGTTCTGATGAAGTGCGTTGCTACATCTATATACTGGTATAGGCGCAATAGACTATCGGTTTTTGGTCTTGTGCTTCGTCATTCTGAAACACTTGGTGTTTGTTATCAATTTGTTTACTAAAAAAATTGTTTTATTTTTTCTTATTCAGATTTATTTTTACGCTGGATTTGTTTGCCATCTGGGTGAACATATTGGAGTGCTAGACTATCGGATTTTGGTCACCAAGTTTGGTCTCATTCTTCGTCATTCTGAAACACATCTACATACCTATGAGCTATATACAAACCATTTCTGTTACACTTATAATTTTCAAAAAAAATTGTTATTACCTAAAAGGATAATTTACTTATTGTTTCATAAGCATCTGTGCATATTTACCTAACATTCTGGGTCGTTTGATTTAAAAAGCTGCCGATTAGAAGCATTCGACTTTCGAGGTTTATTTACTTGTCGCTATTCATCAGATTGTATCCCCTGATTTTTTGTTATCACGATGACCGCTTAGGGCGCTTTGCGCGGAATGTTATCATTATGTTTTCTTCCCTAAAGAGCCAAATTGGGGACTCTAAAAATTAATGTGCAAAAGGCCTCTTAAAATTCGACAACTCAGCGTCCCATGAACTGATTGTCTGCTTTTGAGGAAATGTTCAACAATAATTTTTTTTAATAAAAGATTTAAAAACATAAAATAATTATTGTTAATTAAAAACTCCGCAATTTAAGAACAATTGGAGGAATAAAACCAAAAGATATGGCAACCACAAAATTTCACACGGTAAATAGAAAAACAGAATTAAAATTGTAAAAAAAAAATTGGCAAGAACATTTCAGAAAGTTTATATATATATATATATATATATATATATATATATATATATATATATATATATATATATATATATATATATATATATATATATATATACAGAAAGACACAGTCCATGTTTTCATTTACACAAAAGAAGAAAAAACAATCTTAATTCCTTGGGTCTTGTCCATATGCACCATGGTTCTATTCAGATCAGTGAAAACCAAGGCGAGGACAGCTGGTATCCAACAATCTACCATTGATCATCATAATTAATATAATAAAAGGTTAGGAAAGGAGAAAAAATAATAGAAGAAGAAGAAGAAGAAGAAGAAGGAGAAGAAGAAGAAGATGATGATGATAATGATGATGATGATGATGATGATGATGAGGAGGAGGAGGAGGAGGAGGAGGAGGAAAGAACAAAAAAAAGAGAAAAAGGAGGAAAGGGGCCCTGATTAATTGTAACAATAATTAGTCATTTGGACAACGCTTTTCCTCCATTCGAGCTCAAAGCGCTTGATTGACGAATGGGAAAAAAATGTTAGAAAGATAAGCAAAAAAAAAAAAAATACCGAAACAACTGAATAAGATGAAAAGAAGGAAACTAATTAATCGATTAATCAGTCCCTAAAGGAAAAAATCGATGATTTTAAAACCAGATCATGAACTTCTGTGATGACACAAGCGTAACAAATACAACGGAAACAAAACGCCACAGAGAAATTCCGTAATTTAAAATGTTAAAAAAAATACTTTGTTGTCAACCATTAAAACCAGAAATCTGTTTTCCAAAAAAAAGCCATGTCAGTGATATTTGGGTCTGATAACCAGCTGCATAATAGATCTACAGTTAAGAAAACTAAATTAAATTACTTTGACAATAAAAACTGTCCACTCAGCGCTGCCATCAAGACTTACCCAATCAAAATGGACAATACCGCACTGGTTTATATTGTGATGGCAGAAGTGATTTGAATTTGAAGTATTGATTCTTCACTCTTCATTAAAATAAAACCACCTTCGGAGCAAATTGTGTCAACAGTTCCTATTCAAAAGTACTTATTCTGTTGTTGTGAAGAGGGGCAATACACGATAAGGTTTATGCTGTAACGTGGTGATTTGGTTTCTAGGCTACTAGATGTAAGCATTGATAGGTAGCTCTCTCTCTCTCTCTCTCTCTCTCTCTCTCTCTCTCTCTCTCTCTCTCTCTCTCTCACTCACTCACTCTCTCTCTCTCTCTCTCTCTCTCTCTCTCTCTTTGTTTTATCTTGCATCTTTATGCGATTTTTCTTTTGAGTGCCTATCAATTTAATATTTCTTTCTTTCTTTATTTTTTATTTTATTTTATTTCATTATTTTTCTATTTTAAAGGGGTGTCACAAATGTTTGAACATTGTTGTTGCTTTTGTTATTTAGTGCATATGTTATTGTTTGTAGTTAGAGGCTGCCGTGTCTTGTAATATAGTGCCGTTCTTGTAATCATTATGTATATATTGTGTATCCCTATCTCCCCATCTTCCCCTCCTTGTCTGGCTATACGCCCCCCCACCCCCTACCCCCTTGGGCTAGGAGCGTAACTTGATATTTGCTGTTTATTCATTTGTTTGTTTAATAAAAGGACAAAGTTCCAAAGTTCCAAGTAACTTTGTGAGGTGTGTGTGTGTTGGATCGTTAATAATTCTTACATGCCAAATAGCTATAATAGCAGCTGCAGCAAAAGGGGTAGGGGGAAATGGGGAGAATAGAACGAAAAAATTGACAAATTTGAAATAAAAAATATAAATTGATTAATTAAACATTACCCAATATTTTAATGTTACTCATTTTACCCGCTCTCGGCCTGCGTAACTGGATTAAATCTTAAATTTTATTAGTATTGTTAACTCTATGTTTTCCTAGACAACCAAATTTGCTTTCTCACAATAGTATTTACTGATCTCTTTTGTATATTCTTACACGTTGGTCTTGGTAATTGCCCTTAGGTGAATGCCAAATGAATGTCATATAAGGAAACGAATGATTCTCATAGAACCTTTACATACGAATGTCCTATCCTACCCTATCCTATCCTGTCCCGTAACCCAAAGGTCGTTAGGGCACCACAGATGATCGTTTAGCCAGCATACTCCATCATTCTCTGTTCCAGCAACCCTCATGGTTTCGTTCAGTGTCACGCCAGACCATTCTCGAATGTTGTCCTCCCACCTCTTTTTCTGTGTCCCTCTTCTTCTGCCTCTTTGCACCGTGCCTTGCAGGATGGTTTTTGCAAGACCTGATGCTCTGGTGACGTGGCCATACCATCGGAGTTTCCGTTTCTTCACCACTGTGAGCATGTCATCATGTTGTTCAATGGCTTGTGTGATGGTCTGTCGGACTTCGTTGTTGATGATGTGCTGGGTATAGGAAATGCCCGGAAGTCTTCTGTAGCACCTCATCTCCATGCTTTGTATTCTTCGTTGTAGATCTGCTTTGAGGGCCCATGTTTCGCAAGCGTATAGGAAGAGGGATCTCTATATCTCTGCGCTAACCCAAACCACTGCGCTACAGTGGAATCCAATCCTGGGATTTCGATCTAATCATGTAATGACCCTGGGGGTGTAATAGTATGGTAACTGTGCCTTCGGGAGAACGAGGTGTTTACCTGATCTGGATGGTTGGACTACCTGTGGCGGAACGAAGGCAGCAACAGTTTCCCCCAGAGCAGGAGCCTTGGACGTGAGTGAAGGAGTCCAGTCTTCAAACGCTTTCCGGTCTGAAACGCAGATTGGGGTATTAATTCTAATCAACTTATCGCCACTGTCATTTGGAAGACTGAATTATCCGCTCCTGTTTTACACCCTCACGTTCATGCGTTCTCTCTGAGACAGTAGAAGAAACTACGTCACTTCTGGTGTTTTCCAAGACGGCTAATATTTATTTCTAAACATACTGCCCACGGCCATATACTTGTCAGATCCCTAGCTAAGTTGTAGCACAATTTCACCGCGTTTGAGCGCTTCCATGCCGACATGCAAGGCGATCAGCGTTCACCTAAGAAAAGTGATCAAATAAATAATGTAGTTCAGTAAAAAGGCGATCAGCGTTCACTTTCGTTTGGGACAATGTAGTTTATTGAACACAGAGTACAGTATTATCATGGAAGTTTTGAAATTCACTCTGCCGACGAAGTTCACTTAAAATTGCGTATATAAAACGACAAATTGTTTCTCAAGTAGGCTACTGGCGAACATTGAAATCATAGCTGGAAAACGAGGGGCTCCTATTATTTTTGATGGCTTCAAGTTTCAGCGCGACAGGGTTCATCTATGACAGGGTTCATCAGTGACGGTCCAAAGTAGGGGTGTTCGGTTTTACCGGTTTTCCGGTTAAAATCGGTTCGACTTTCTCACGGTTCGGTAAACCGGGTTGGCCTTAAAAAAACCGGAAAACCGCGGTTTTTCTAAGGAACATCACTCGTCCCGTAAAGCACTAGCAAAATGGCAGAAACAGAGAAATTCGTAGCGAACACGCGTGGGAAAGCTGACATTTGGAGATTCTTTCTCCTGCGAGAGACAGAAGCAGGAAAGGTTGACCATAATACCGGTTACTGTAAAGAGTGTAAGGCAAGTATTAAACTTGGCGGTGGCACTTCAAATCACATTAGCCGACACCACCCTTTGCTGCTGCTGAAGCCAGCCAAGCCTGCGGGCCCTGCACCCAATAGATCTAACCCTAGTCCTACATGCTAGATCTAGTCCGTGTACCAGCAGCGCTGACGCTGACGTGAGCATTGTGACTGAAGGAGGTGCCAGTACAAGTAAAGGCGACACAAAACAAATGACAATCAGTGAAGCACTCAAAAAGAAGCAGGTATATCCAGCTAACTCCAAGAAAGCATCCGAAATCAACGAAAAGGTGACAAAATTCATCGTGAAAGAACTTTAGCCGTTCCGAATTGTGGAGAGTCGGTATTTCAAAGATCTACTGGAAACACTCGATCCCAAATACAGCGTCCCTGGAAGAAAGTACTTCCAGGAAACAGCCGTACCTTAAATTCCAAAAAAAAAAAAAAAAAAAAAATTCAATACAGAGGTTATTTCCCTTGCTTACTATGCGCCTTTACCCGGGGTAACCAGTTGTAACTTCTAGCCGGTTAACCGGTTTTAAACTGCGGTTTTCTATTGGAAAAACCGGTTAAAAACCGGTTTAAGAAATCGTACCGGTTCCACCCTCTAGTCCAAAGCCTCAAACACGCAAATTTAACAAAATAAGAACTACTACTTACTGAAAAGGGGAAGGCGCTCAAATGCGGCGACCAATGATGAGACAAACCAACATTTTCACATAAAATTATAGACCCAAAGGACACCGACAACGCGTTCAATCGTGGTGCACCCGCACGAAGGGTCACATAATTATTTTCAAGCCCACACCCCATTACCTTCCCCGCTCTTTCTTTCGGCATTGGAGTCTAGAGTTATATCTCGACGTTTATTAGGATTGTAAAGTCTCCGTAATAGAGATACATTTCATTCGCTTTGATCTGATGTTCCAAGTATATGAGAAGACACACTATAGGATGTGTTAACGCTATATTAATTAATTATAATGATTTTTTAAAAACTTATTTATTTAGAAGAAGAGCTTATTTATTTATTTAAAATTGTATTTCTTTAAGAAGAACAGCTTACCTGGTAGTTGACAGACTTCAGATTCAGTGGACTCGACATCAGTCATGGAATGAATATGACAACGAAATCTACCATGCCATAGGTCTCGAGGGATTCGAAGCTGAACCTGGCAAAAAGCAGTATTTATTTATTTATTAAGATTTATGTGTGTGTGCTTTTTCCCCAGACTCATTTGAAATAGTCTGGAATCAGAACAAGCCAAATGTTTGTCTGTCGGTGGTCGATCGGTGGGTCCGTTGGACGCCGCATATTAAGAACCACTGACTGGATTTTGACCAATCATCATAGGATCATTACTTAGATACTGGCCTGACTCTGGTGCCATCGTATTTACTGTATCACAAAGGTCAAGGTCATTTTTTTCTAAACACCTTTTGCTCAATATCTTTTTTTTTACTGTCTGAAGCGATTTTCTTGACTTTTAGAATACAGGTACTAGGTACTTCAAAGCATGGGCCATCCTTCTGTTGCGGTCCAGTTGTCGGTCAGTCGGCTGGCCTGTCACTTCCATTTTCACTTTTTTTGTTGTTGTTCAAAACACACTTTTACTTTACCTCATGAAAAGCTGAACCGAAATTCATCATGTATTACTTAGCAGATACTTTAACTAATTTTAAGCATGTCGGATCATTCATAGTTGTACTTTCTCAAAACGGTCAAGAAGGTTGTCCTTCACCATGTTCTAAATACGTTTTGTGCTGTATCTAAAACGTGGCTGAACCGATGTTTATAATTTTTATGCGTACAGATAGTTCATGTAGTGGCTTATGCCGTGTTTTCCTTTTGCTTGTTATGATAAACCCTGAATCACAACACCGCCAACAAAATTAACACATCTGAAAAGTGCTCATGTTTTGGCTATGTGTGTGTGTGTCTGGAAATACATTTGAATATCGTTGTCACGTCACCCTAGTGGGTGCCGTGGACGTTCAGCTCAACAGCGAGTGAGGGGATAAAAACTCAAACAAAAGAACTAATACAAAAGCCAGATGTACAATCACACTCTTTTATTCAATAACGAATGCACACTCACAGGACAATGGGAATCTAAACCACCCTCCACCCCTATCTAAACCCACAACCCAGTATTTACTGAACAATTACCTCCCTTGTCTAACCTGAACCCCAGAACTGTACACAAACAAAATGCCCACAACAATATGCAACAATAGCAACAATCAATTAAATTTCATATCACTACAATTCCAAACTAGGTAAACAAATCAGCAATCTTAGAAATTTAATTGTGTTGAACTAGCTAGCTTATAATGCAGTGTCACCGTAAATAACTTAACTGTTCTTAACTGAGCTCAGAATAAACTATAGCAGTTGATCACACAGATAATTGAAGTAATTCACACGAAATACTGACGATGGAGATATGTTTTATGTGCGTGAAATGCGAATCTGTGTGTGTGTGTTGGTGTGGTGTGGCTGGTATCCTGTAAACCCCGATGGAAAGCTCCCGGTCGTCCAAAGTACCAGGGCAAGTCCTGGCGGTGATGGAGGACCACACCCAGCAGTGGCGCCCACGACAAGGAACGACGTGGCGGTGGTGGTGGCGAGGCCTGGCAACGTCCACACCTCACAGTGGCAAAGGCAGAGGCCTCAGAGCCTGCAGTATACTTGGAATGGTAGTACAGCAGTAAAACCGTAGAATTAGCGTAGAATTATCGTAGAATTATAACAACAGTGATATCCAGATAGTAGCAGTAGCAGTAACAGTAGGCCCAATCTGTCAACAAATAAATTGTCTCACTAGTTCATCCTCAAAAATGTAAACACTACATAACAAATACTCCTTCCGCCTTCCGCCATCTTGACCTGTTTATGCATGCATCTCAATAATTCAATGCAATTCTTAATTCTAATAATTTATATTTATTTCATAAAACATAGTTGTTTATATAAATATACATAATTATTACAATTGCACTTCCAGTCACACAATCCCGATTCATCTTGTTCTCACATAAACAATATCAACATCATCATACAAACCTTGTGTGCCAACAAAAATGTTCTCACCTTCTCCTTCATCACCCCTCTCCACGTTATTGTACATTATCTCATTTCATTCACAATTATCTCTATCACGCTATAATGCAACATCACCCTTCCCTCATATTCATTACCTTCATCGCCCCTCTCCAACATAGTACATTGTCTCCCTTCCTTTACATACATCACCCCCCCCCTCTCTCTCTTTAACATATATACCTCATCATCACCCCCATTTTGGCAACAACATCAACATTTTCCATTTACATATTTAAACAAGAAAATCATATAAAATCATATAAAAATCAATCAATTACTATTTATCAAAATACATCCCTTTCCCCCTCATTCTCCATCATTCAGTCACGTACGCAAGCTCGGAGTGCATAGCCACTAAGGAAATGAATTACAGGTTTCACACTCACCTTTTAGTTCTCGGCCTGTGACACACGGATACACGTACACACACAGCACAACACAAAACAGTACAGCACCACACTAGTTATCCGTTTGAGAATATCAAGTTCGTTTCTGAGCTAATGCTATGCTTTGCACTGGAGCATCTCAATACTGAGGAGGTACTTGAGCCTTTGAAGGTGCCTAAAGTTAGGCCACACAACCTTAAGAAAGAACCCTACACTTATTACTTCCTGAATAAATGGCGGTTACAGTCTTTCCACTACAGTCTTTTAGTCATTCTTGTCCCAACAAGGGTGCAAGACCTTGGGTTGTTCGAAACAACGAGACTCTACCCTTACAGAAGCACTCTAACCTGACCCAACGCTGTCAAAAAGTTACTTCTGTCCAAAAAACCGACTGCTCGCAAAAGCTTCCAACAAGACTCTGCTGGCTAAATCTTCTACCAGTTCACAGTACAAGGTATCGAGTCCAGCTCAGTAACCCATTCTCCCACTATGCATCATCCGCTATGCGTTAAAGACGTAAAAATCATACATACTTATCTAACATACGCAGTAGAAAAACTGCCGATACAACTTTGTACACTGTATCACTAGAGCAAATCTGCACGATATGTAACTACCTCTAGCTTGCGCTGAAAACTCGTGTCATCACAGTCGTGCTATCTTGTTTCTTTTTACAATTGTAACCATAAATAATCATATAAATCACAATCATGCAATTACCATCATAAACAATATCAACATCATCATACAAACCTTGTGTGCCAACAAAAATGAAACGTACTTAATCTATATTGTTGTTACTGTCCATGGGTTGCCTGATGGTTAATTTGTAATAAGAACTGGCAGAATGGGGAGTGGCCTACACCACGGACCCAGTCGCTTGTCATTACTCTACCCATCCGACTGGCAAACAACACGCTCAAGCGATAAGAATGCTAACCCTTGTAATAAAGGAGGCAATTTGCTTTCGTGCAATATATCTGCTGCAAACAATTATATGAGAATGTGGTGTTCTTTTCTTATTCAATTTTGACTAGAGATTTTATCAATTAGTTAATTTGGTTGCTGTTCTTGTTATAATTATTATTTTTATTAATTTTGTTCCCCGAGATTATCATAAAGCTTCGTTGTTTTTTTTTTTTTAGTTGTTATTATTATTAGTTGTAGTAGTATTGTTATTATTATTATCATGTTATCATATCTTAATTATTAGTTGTCTGTTGGTGCTGCTGTTGTATTATTTTTTTATTATTATTATTATTATTATTATTATTATTATTATTATTATTATTATTATTATTATTATTATTATTATTAGTTGTTGTAGTTGCATTGTTACTATTATTATTTTTATAATTATTCTAATGATTATGATTATTATTAATATTATGATGATTATTTTGTATTATTATTCTTATTATTATAATGATGATGATGATGATGATGATGATTATTATTATTATTATTATTATTATTATTATTATTATTATGATCTAGGATGGATCTAAGGCATGGAAGAATGGGTGAGTGTTGTAGTTGTGTATACATATACTGTGGAATAATTTTCTGTGTGTTAAATGTGTACGCATGGGTATGTGGCTGGTTACCTGTTTATGCATGTGTGTTAGTGTTTATAGATTTGTATTTTGGTATGGAAGTTGTTTTCGCTACTAGTATATCAAATGTATCAATATTGTATGTCCATGTTTGTAATAATTTTGATGTTGTTATCTCCTTCCTTATTGCACTGCTAAACAAATATCCATGCCTTGTGTTTGGACAATAAAGGATCGTGAATCTTGAATCTTGAATCTTGAAAAAGGTAACCTTCATGAGTGTAAAAATTACCGCACCATCAGCCTCATCAGCCATCCCAACAAGGTCTTGAAAATAATAATCAACAGGTAGAAACCCCACACTGAACAAATCATAGCTGAAGAACAAGAAGGATTCAGGGCAGGGCGAAGTACCACTGAAGAGATTTTCAACATCAGAATAATCTGCGAGAAATACCTACAGCACAAACAACATCTATATCATGTGTTTGTAGACTTCAAAAAAGCGTTTGACCGAGTCTGGCATGAAGCTCTGTGGGCAACTATGATAGTGTACAACATCAACCCTAAAATGAGCGAGCGTTGTGGCCAGGTGGGCTAAGGTGGGACTACCTTGCCTTGTTCACAAGCCAGAAACCAATGGCGCCTGACAGGTGTGGGTTCGAGCAAGCATCTGGGCGTTATGTTTCTCCGAATATTATTTACTTTCGACTCGGGCAACGTCTCGGGGGTTTTCTCCGGGTATGTCACGCGCCGGCTACCATACATTTTTTTTACTGTACATAAACCCGTGTTTTTCTTAAGTTAGTTGCTATTTCTTATTTAGCTGTCAATTCCGAGCAAGAGTGCACGCATAAATGATAGATAGAGAGGAAACCAGCTAAGGCCTGTGAAGCCAGAGGGTGGGTCAGCTACAGCCGTTTACTGAGCGTGTTCACTATTCTAGAAAGTTACAACGGGTATTGTACTGAAGTGATAGAAGTCAGTCAGTCAGAAAGCGTCAGAGAGAACGGACGTCCGCACCGTGGGTAGGACTAGGCGTATATCTATGTGTTTGATATCCTTAGTAAGCAGTAGTGGAAACTCTTTTGGATCCCCTGCAAGGCCATTTTCAGTAACCCTGACTTGGATGCCCTGTGGCCCGGTGGATGTACGGCGGAGACTGAAGGACGCCTCAACTTGTCCTGTCATGTGTTGTGTTGTCTGCGTGCCAGTTGGGGTTTTATCACCAGTGGAGGTAAATACTCATGCTTTTCTTTAGTGGCGTGCCGCATTCTCTGGTGTATGGATGTGTAAATAGGTAAGCGTGTAGAATGTAATATTGTTTAGACATTATGTTAAGTCATAGGTTTGGTAGTAAAACATTCATAGGGGGGATTTTATTCTGTTATTTTATGATGGATTTTTGTTCCGATTCATGATTATTAAATGTCTTTCATCGTACACAATCTTGAATATACTCTCTCTAAATTGTTTACTTTTGCCTTCAACTCTGAGATTTGTTGCTTTAATTTAACGTCTATTCACCTAAGTGATTTTAGACTTGATGGAAGCAGGGGGAAATATTAAACAAATAATGAATGGTCATAATGAAGCGAAAAAGGGATTAAACAAAGTACACAAAACTGAACAATTAAACAATCAAATTTGTGAAATAATTAGAAATTATACAAATTACGTCCAATATAACTACTAACCAATCCTTGTAAAATAATCTTCATGATTTACAGGATCCAGCGGGCTGTAATAAGCCGAATCAGGATCATTATATCTCATATAATTATGTAATTCAATGTTCTGAATTTATACATATATAATATTCAATGTTCTTAATTTATCCTTCAAAGAAACAATCTATTAGATCTAGTAAATAATCTGTACTGACTGTTGTTGTTTTTTTTACAAAAAACAAAATATATTAATGATTTTGCAATTGATATCCAGTAAATAATATTTTTATCCTGAATATTTCGAATATGTTGTGGAATATATTGCGCAATTGCACTGCATTCATTAATGAGATGATTAATAGAAATTGCTTGTTTGCAAATGCAAGCAACTTCCTTACAGTATTTTGTCCTCCACGAGTTCAAAGCAAGACGATATGCTAAACTGATAACAGTCCGCGAGGAATGTAACATTCCATTATATAATTTAATTCAAGGAATTTTATTTTTTATAGTTTTCTCAATTATACAATATACTTCATTTTTTGAGAATGGAATATCGAGCTGAAGAACAGTACTTCCATTTTTTGCCCCTTTTTTTGCAATCCTATCAGCCCAGTCATTATGATTTAATCCACTATGAGATGGTATCCAGCAAAATTGAACATTTGTTCCATTTATGATTAAACTATGAATAAGATATTTAATTTCATCTATAATACAACAGCCTTCTTTATTAGAATTTGAATCCAAAGTTTGTAAAACTGATTTAGAATCAACACAAAATAATATATTGAGAAAGTCAGTGTGTAAACTAATGATTTTATTCAATGCCATAAGTATAGCAATAAGTTCTGCAGTAAATATTGAATGCCCTTTCCCTAAAAAGTAAGCCTCGTTAACTTTTAAAGCAGGTATAACATAACCTGCTCCTGTTTCACCTGATTCTAAAACAGAACCATCAGTATAAATTTGTAGGTAAGAATAATATTTTTCATAGATACGTTCCTTTGCTTCTGCTGCTAATAAAATGCTGTTTTCCTGTTTTCTTAATTCAGAATAGTCCATGTCAAAATTTGCTCGTTGAAGTTCCCAATTAGGTATAGGTATTTGGGAAATTATGTTTGAATCGATTTTACAATTTAAATTAGATTCGTTCATGAGATCATTTGTATACGTTAAAATAGTCTGTAAATAATTAATACCCTGTGCTCTTTTGGGAAAATGTAAATCAGAGCGTATTTCTAATTCTGAATCTGTGAAATTTTCAACTGCAGATGCCCTCACTATATATTTAGCACATGATAATTTTCTCCATTCATGTAATGGTAATACACCTGCAGCGTTATAAGCATCAGATGTTTTTGTGTGTATTGGAACACCCATAGCCATTTTAATTGCTTTGCTATCCATACTTTGAAGTAATTTTAATAAGTATTTTGGAGCAGAGAAGTATACCTCTTGGCCATATGTTAATTTAGATCGAACAAGCATGCACACCAGTTGAATCAAATTTTGTGTATCTTGTCCCCATTTTTGATAACTTACAATCTTTATTAAATTGAAACTTTTAATAGCCTTTTGCAACAAATAATGTATATGTTTCAACTCTGAGATACTCCAGCACAAATCTTTACTATTTACATCATGCCTTATGAAAATACATAAAAGATGAAATTCAACAATTGTTTAGATTCTAACCACACTCAAACTTTTAACAATATAGCAATAAAAATACCTCCAGTTAATTTACGCTTTATTTTGAATGCAATCATTCCACTACTAAAATACTTATTAAATTTCCTTTTAAAATACTGATAATATACTGACAAATTATCTCCCTTGCAAAAATAATGAAAGCAATGTATATATACAGAATAATTCTCTCCCTTCATTTCATAAAACGATTATACTGTATTTAATAATTTATTTCCTATTGAATAAATAATAATAAGAAGAAAAATCCATCATAAAATAACAGAATAAAATCCCCCCTATGAATGTTTTACTACCAAACCTATGACTTAACATAATGTCTAAACAATATTACATTCTACACGCTTACCTATTTACACATCCATACACCAGAGAATGCGGCACGCAACTAAAGAAAAGCATGAGTATTTACCTCCACTGGTGATAAAACCCCAACTGGCACGCAGACAACACAACACACGACAGGACAAGTTGAGGCGTCCTTCAGTCTCCGCCGCACATCCACCGGGCCACAGGGCATCCAAGTCAGGGTTACTGAAAATGGCCTTGCAGGGGATCCAAAAGAGTTTCCACTACTGCTTACTAAGGATATCAAACACATAGATATACGCCTAGTCCTACCCACGGTGCGGACGTCCGTTCTCTCTGACGCTTTCTGACTGACTGACCTCTATCACTTCAGTACAATACCCGTTGTAACTTTCTAGAATAGTGAACACGCTCAGTAAACGGCTGTAGTTGACCCACCCTCTGGCTTCACAGGCCTTAACTGGTTTCCTCTCTCTCTATCATTTATGCGTGTACTCTTGCTCGGAATTGACAGCTAAATAAGAAATAGCAACTAACTTACGAAAAACACGGGTTTATGTACAGTTAAAAAAAAAGTATGGTAGCCGGCGCGTGACACACCTCCCCCCCAGATCAAACACCCGCGTTTGATTACCTTCTGGCTACCTGACTATTTTTCTTTTACTCCCTTCAAGTGATGTACATTCTGTCTAAATGTTCCTGCTAAGAAAATCGGCTGGTACGTTTTCCTTTCCTGGGATGTTCTCTATTCGGATGGAGAACGGTTGTAACTGTAGCGCCCATCTCATTAGCCTACTGCTAGTGGTTTTCGCCTGCTGTAAATACTGTAGCGGTCTGTGATCGGTTTGTACCACAAAGGTTCTGCCATAAAGATACTGTCTAAACTTCTGAACATCCCAAACTATGGCTAGGCATTCCTTTTCTATGGTAGAGTAATTACGCTCCGCTTTTGACAGTTTCTTACTGGCGCATGCGATCGGTTGCAACCCACTACCCTTGTCTTGACCCATCGCCCCTACTCCTCCCTCTGACGCATCTGTCTGCAGGACGAACAGACGATCAAAGTCAGGCAGCGAGCACACAGGACCTGAACACAATCTGGCTTTCAGCATTTCGAAAGCTGTCTCACATGCATCGGACCACCTCACTGACCCTGCTTTACCCCCTTTTGTCAAGTCTGTCAATGGAGCAGCTATGGCTGCAAAGTTTGGGACAAACTTCCTATAATAGCCCACCAACCCCCAAAATGACCTAACCTGTCATTTTGTCTGCGGTCTCGGCGCATCTCTGATGCGTTGCATCTTGTATTCCTCAGGACTGATCTGACCGTTCCCTACAGTGTGCCCAAGATACTCTAGCTGTTTGAAACCCAGGTAACACTTCGTAGGTCTGGCTGCCAACCGAACCTCTCTCAACCTACAGAAGATTATAGCTATGCACTGCAGATGGCGCTTCTTAGTCTCAGACGCTATCATAACGTCATCCATGAAGTTACTCACTTCTGACAAATGCAACGGTTCCAGGAGCTTCCCCATCATTCTCGAAAAGATTGCCCCTGCTGTTTTCAGTCCAAATGGCATCACTGTTACACTCAAGTTCGATGTTGGTGTTTTCTATCAGTGTCTGATTCAGCCCCGATGCTTGAATTCCTGATAGTTGTGTAACTCAGATTCGTTTATTCACACAGCCCGTACAAGTCACAAAGTCCACGTATGAAGTTTTCCGCTTTTATTCAGCACACATCAACAACTGCATACAATTCTCAATTCAACTCAACAACTTTCACAGCAACTCTCAGTTTCACTATCAACAACTTCACTCTCTCAACAGCGACTCGGCTCACGATTAAATAACCTCTCTCTTTTCTGGAACGATTTGGTACGTGGTAGAAATGACGCACTGCCACCAATCGAATAAAAGATCGTCATCACTGACTTACGTCAATACATATTTTTATATCTTCCAGAACGACCTCTTGCTTCGACATGTATCGGGAAGTTTCTATCAAGAGTAAACACGCATATCCAGAAGATTCTCAAATAATATCGACTAACGCAAATTATCAACGTTATACAAAGCCTCTCCTAACAACAATGCAAACTCAAATCAAAGGTAAATAAACTCTATTATTGAATACTTTGCAAATCGAAACGATTAGATCTATCGTACACGCTTCAGCCATACTATCATTCGCGTTTCAACGTAACAATCACGTTCCACTAGAATTGGCCTGCTGGTGTGGTAAATGCTGTTTTCGCTTTGTCACTTTCAAGCATGGGTACTTGCCAATATCCTTTTGCTAAATCCAGCTTGCTGAGATATTTTGCCTTTGCTAGACGTGAAAACAAATACTCGATGTCTGGCATCGGCTCGGCATCGAATATGACTTTCTGATTCAGCTTCCTGAAATCCACACAAAACCTGATAGTCCCATCCTTCTTTCTGACCAGTACGATCGGCGAACTGTATGGTGAATTTGCTCTCTCTATAACCCCCATTACCATCATGGTTTCGACTTCAGTCTTAATGACTTCCAGCTGTGAATGAGGTAATGGATACTGTTTCGTCCTAACAGGTATTTCATCCACCAGGCGAATTTCGCACGTGTCCAGGCTGGTTCTTAACGGAAAATCTGTGAGAACATCACTGTACTGACTAGCCAAAGTTCTCAGCTCGGGATGGATCTCGGGACAGTTGGGATCTAAGTGTATGTCTGCCGGACCCTCGGACGCTTTTAAAGGGACTGTTGGTACATCCCCTCTCAGCACTGACATCTCTTCCTCTTCATCCTCATCCCTTTCCTCCACTACCACTGTGGACAATGCAACTCGTTCCTGGAACTTCTTAAGCAGGTTGGCATGATAGAGCTTAGTCTTGCTGCCCACACGTACACGATAATCAAACTAGCCCACACGTTCTATCACCTCAAATGGTCCCTGCCACGACATCTCCAGTTTGTTGTGCTTTACAGGTAGCAACAACAACACCCTGTCGCCTGCTATGAAACAACGCTGCTTAGCTTTTCTGTCAAAATGTTGTTTCTGCTTCTTCGATGCTGCTTTCAGATTGTCCCGGGCTAACCTGCACGTTTCCTCGATGCGATTCCGTAGATCTACAACATACTGGCTAGCATCTCGTATCTGTTCTTCCATCTGTTCCTTAGTCCACAGATCTCGCAGCACGGACATCGGTCCCCGGACTGTCTTCCCATACAACAATTCGAATGGCGAGAAACCTGTTGATTCTTGGGGTACTTCCCTGTATGCAAACAGGAGTGCGGGAATATACCTATCCCAGCTCTTCGGTTCTTCTGACGCCAATTTCTTTAACATGGCCACCAAAGTACCATTGAATCTCTCTACTAATCCATTCGACTGCGGATGATAAGGTGTTGTACAATGGCCCTGAATACAGAGTAGCCTGTTGACTTCCTTCATAACCTGAGAAGTGAACTGTGACCCTTGGTCTGTGAGTACTTCCCTCGGGATACCTACTCTGGACCAGATCTCCCAAAGTGCTTCGGCCACCCTTTCCGCGTCTATCCCCTTCAAAGGAACGGCATCGGGATACCTAGTAGCATAGTCCACTGTCACCAAAATGAACCGGTTTCCCTTGTCGGATGCTGGTGTGATGGGGCCCACTATATCTACTGCTACTCTTTGGAATGGTTCTTCTACCAAAGGTAAGTGCTGCATAGGAACTCGGGGCACCCTTCCCCTCGGCACTACCCTCTGACATTGCTCACATGACTCTCAGTACCGTCTGACTTGACTGCACAAACCAGGCCAATAAAAGGTCCCCCATATCCTCTCTCGGGTCTTCTTCCCTCCCAAATGTCCTCCCATCGGCGGATCATGCGCTAGTCTGACTACCGTCTCTCTCAGCTGCTTTGGTACTACCAACTGTGACATCTGACTTCCACCTTTTGCGTACATTCGGTAGAGAATACCCTTCTTCCTACAGAACTCTACCAGTCCCTTCCCTGAGGTGATGGCCCTACCTTCATCTGCAAGCTTACGTGCTCTGGCCAAAGTCTCGTCTTGGGTTTGCCACTCTATCAATTGAGAATGTTCACATCAAGATCGGCCTGCTTGATCAACTTCAAAGCACCCTCCCCCTTCTTTTCTTTCTTTGCCTGCGCTCTAGTCTGGACAGCTGCTGCCATGGCGCACTCACTAGCGTCTACGGTCACTGGGCTACGTTGTCCGTCAGCGAAAGTCACCCAATTACCAAGTATAACGTCTGGTCCCATGTGCTCAACCACTATGAGTTCGATTTTCCCCCTTACAAACGGCGAATCTAACTCAACCCAAGCAGTAGGATACTTAGCCGATTTGTTGTGGTCTACGGGATTAACGTCAACATGCCTCCCTGATAACTGTTCTGGCTGCACCCACTTCGCTGCAATCGCGCCCATGTCTGCACCTGTATCTCGCATAATGCGGACTTCTCTCCCTTGGGCTAATCCCTGACTCCAGGGGTCAAAAGGTACTATGGCTTTCACCCCTACAGTTACCGGCCCTGTCATCGTGGTTGACGTTTCGGGAGCTATTGTCATTTGGTTGACGGCTGCTTTGTTCTGACAATTCCGGGCTACATGTCCTGGTTTGTGACACTTGAAACACAGCCGTTCTTCCGGCTTCTTCCCCGAACTAGACTGTTCCCCTTTGGTTTCTACCTTGGTTCCTGTACCTCTGTTAGGTTGTTTATCCTTTTTGAACTTGAAAGGACCCCCCATAGGTGGACGTGTAACTGCCCTCTTAGCATCGAGATGGAGCTGTGCCAGCTCTGCTGCTTCCTCCCCATTCCTCGGGCGTTTTTCCCTAACAGTCATCTCTAATTCTGGATTCATGACCCCATACAGTTGCTCGGCCAGAAACATGTCTAATACTACTGCAACGTCTTCGATGTTTTTGTTAGCTAAAGCAAACCAGCGCGTTACTGCGGTCCTTAGCCTAACATACAGCTGAGCAAAAGTTTCTGCAGGTTCTTTCTTAGCCTCTCGAAACTGACGGCGGTAGTACTCGGCGTCTCGCCTAAACCTCTTAAGCAACGCCCCCCTTACCACCTCGAAATCCTTGCTCTGCTCAACAGTGAGCCTGAGATAAGTGTCACGGGCCTCTCCCTGTAACAATGGAGCTAAACGTACCTCCCACACCTCCTTCGGCCAACCCTGCGTCACGGCTACCCTTTCGTACAGCTGTAGGTACGCTTCGACATCCTCTTTGTCGTCTATCGGCTTCATCTTTAATGAAAAGGACTTACTCGCCTCTGACGCTTTTCTATCCGCTTCGGATTTCTTCTCTGACGCAGCTATCTGAAACTTCAGCCTTCGCTCGGCGGCTGCTAATTCCTCCTGACGAGCTTCCCTCTCTGCGGCTAACCTTCGCTCGGCGGCTGCTAATTCCTCCTGACGAGCTTCCCTCTCTGCGGCTAACCTTCGCTCGGCGGCTGCTAATTCATCCTGACGAGCTTCCCGTTCTGCGGCCAGTCTACGCTCGGCAGCTTCCCTCTCGGCAGCTAACCTACGTTCCAAGAGACGCTCAGCAACCTCCTGCTCTCCCTTACGCCTGACCTCGGCTATCACAAACTGCGCTAATGCTGCACCAGTGAGGCCTAAATTCTCCCCTAACTGTTTGATGTGCTCATGCGGGCTTACCCTAGTTCCTAACCCCTCCTTAATTTCCGGGTTATCACCAAGAGTCAGACCTGTCGCACCAGGGGTATGAGTAAGCGTACTCACTGTGGTTTTCTTCCCTGATGGGGTAGCCAAAGTGGCTTCTTCCTCGCCTTGGGACTCGTCCCCCGGTTCGCTTCCCGCGGACTCAGCGCTGGGCCCCACGGTGGCACCACGCCCGTCCGAGTTGGTCGTAATTCCTTCTTTGGCGGCATCACTGACACGAATGCCCGACGACCCGGTGGTGACGACGGTTCCCGTCAGGACACCTGGCCAACAAAAAACAGAAAACGATTAGGACTGGACAACGAATGATAACTAGATAGACAACGACAAGAGCCAGAGGGTTCCTACCACCTGGTACCTAAATGGCAGGAGGCAAACACTCACGCCCCCCTCCGATCACGCGTGCCGCACTCTCTGGCCGTGGCCCTCAGAGCAACACACTCCCACTCCCGCCAACCGCCCGCTAAAACACATTCGTACACAAACACGTACACACACGACCACAGGTACACACAACTACACAAATTCCACTACTCTACCTAAGTACCTAAACAGTTACCTCCCCCTAATCCTATTCAATCCCACCGCTGCCACCAATTAATGTCACGGGATTCTGACTTACGTCAGCGTCACGTGACAGGGTACTCCGGTTTGCTTCCCCAGCAAAAATTTCAAAAAAATTCACAAATAATGTTACATAAGTAGGGTTTGGGCGCGCCACTGGCTGCGACTACGCCTTCCCCGGAGGAGGCGGCCCAGAGTTTCCTGACAGAAAGGGATAATAAACTGCAGCTAAAAAAAATAAAAAATTATTGGTCATCAAACGCCTGTATGACAAGGTTAGTGCAGTCCTCCACAACAGCGCCATCGAGGAACTGGTTTAAAACTACAATCGGTGTGCGTCAAGGATGCCTACTCTCTCCAACACTCTTCGACATCTTCCTACAGCGCATCATGTCAGATGCCCTTGCAGAACACGAAGGCACAGTCAGCATAAGGGGTAGAGCAATCTCCAAACTCAGCTTTGTGGATGATATTGATTGAAAACTTGAACAGCTTGTACAGAGGCGTGACACCAGAGCCTAGGGAATGGAAATAAGTGCAGAGAAGACCAAAATGATGACCAACAACACCAAAGGCATCAATATGCACATCAAAGTCCAAGGCCAACCCCTTAACACAGTGCATTGCTTCAAATATTTAGGAGCCATTATATCAGACAATGGAATCCGAAAGGAAGTCCTCCGCAGGATCGCACAAAAAACTTCTGCCGTGACAAGGTTGCAGCCCACTTGGAAAGACAAGACCATCAGTCTACATAACACGGTAAGGCTGCTGCGCTCCCTTGTCATCTCCATTTTCCTATTATGCTTGCGAAACATGGACCCTCATAGCAGATCTACAACGAAGAATACAAAGCATGGAGATGAGGTGCTACAGAAGACTTCTGGGCATTTCCTATACCCAGCACATCACCAACAACGAAGTCCAACAAATCACCACACAAGACCTTGGACAACACGATGACATGCTCACAATAGTGAAGAAACTGAAACTCCGATGGTATGGCCACGTTACCAGAGCATCAGGCCTTGCAAAACCCATCCTGCGAAGCACGGTGTAAGTAGGCAGAAGAAGATAGACGGAAAAAGAGGTGGGAGGACAACATTCGAGAATGGACTATTTTGACACTGAACGAAGTCACGAGGTTTGCTGAGAACAGAGAAAGATGGAGTACACTGGTTAAACGAACATGTGTGGTGCCCCAACGATCCTTGAGTTACAGGATAGGATAGGATAGGATAGGCGTATAATGCATCGATTATATATATATATATATATATATATATATATATATATATATATATATATATATATATATATATATATATATATATATATATATATATATATAATATTGTCACGGACCGGTTTTATACTATTTCGGTCTGATGACTTTTTTGTGTATTGTAATCTATTCATGTGTGAAGACATAAATGTTAATATTTTTTTAATTGATAACTGAATTCTGATTGGTTGAGCTGGTCCTGTGACGACTCACCAATCACATTCAAACGTGTAGCCATTCTTTTCTTGACTGGACCACGGAGTGGTTGTGTTGTACTTCTAGCAGCTGTGACTGCAGGTATATATATGTGACCCTCCACCACGGTTTGAGTCTTATTGTGCCTCTGGGTCATTTTGAGTTATTTGTGCTATCTTTAAGTATTGTGAATGCCAATTTCAATGAAAAAAAAACGTTTGAAAATCTGACAAATAGTCTCGGAGCTACATGCTTTTTACTTTGCCCCCCCCCCCCCCCCACCTCAAAAACGCGATTCTGAGAAATCTCGAAATTTGTGTTTACAAACTTTAAGACAGTAATGTCCTTAGCAACCATGCATGGATCTTAATGAAATTTGGCACTGTAATCTAGCACAGCATTAACAACACACACACATACACATTTTCATTTCAAAGTATGAAGTATTTTTATTTGTAAACTTTTTTAAAATACATGTTAAAATGCATGTTTTACTTAGTTAACATTTGTATGCAGGCCGATTGCTACTACTATAATAATTTTATTCATAACAATATTAAAATCATTACAAATGAGCAAATGTCCACAATTTGTATGAGATAGCAGCATAAAATAAAAAGTATGTGGTCTAAAAATTGTTTAATTTTTTTCAGGAGGCGGGGGGCAGGGGGTGAGGGTGGGTGATTTTAATCGCAAGCCACCATGAAATTATCCTAAATTAATGTTTACCAAGAGACATACAATTTTAGTTCTTTTCCAAGCAGATAAAGCTTTAAGTTTCTGATACCCCCAAAAAATAAAAATAAAATTAAATGATGCATTTCGCTGTCTGTGTCACTAGTTTCCTCTTCGTGTTTTAGGCCTACACCATCACAATCACTTTCGACACCACCACTCACTTCATCATCACTTTTCTCCTCGTCCTCGCATAAATCACCGGTATCTTCCAATTCTAGAGATGTAAAATACTCTCTTATCAGACTTTCTAATTCTTCTGAATCGTTTTGGTCCGTAATATTTGCATCTCTGGCCGAATTCAACGCTTTTGCGACGAAAGCTTCGGAGACGCCACGAGCAGCCATGTTGCAAAATTTTAATTACCTTCCTGCTGGTTGGTTGGTTAACGTCACGCGCAGATATTAGCCAATCGTGGAGCGAGCTTCCCCTACATGGTGACGATTTGTTTACAGGGGCATTCCCGGAGAACTATTAGTTTTAGCCTATCGTTTTAGCTTTCTATTTCGAATCAACCAATCGTATTCTACATAGTTTAAAAGCTGAGACAAAGACCTTTCAATCGGTGCATAGTACATCGGGTCGGCTCGAAAATCATAGGGAGGACAGGTTGTTCAAAAGAAGTGGTTTTGGCAAGATTTTCTCACCAAAACGGGATACGTGGTGCTTTTAAAACAAATTTATAATACTTTTAGAAGTGAATTTTAACAAAATTCCAACGGAAACATGTAGATAAATGATTAAAGAATCAGCAACAACTAAAATCTCCAAACCGACAACCCACACCCCCTGCACCTATTTTCAGTGATTGCTCGGAATGGACTGAGGCGCAATACGACTCATCCCGTGGTGGAGGGTCACATATTGGTTTATCATTGAAATATTGTGTTATAAACGTAATAATATTTAACCATGATTATATTCTACCTATTGTGGAATAAGAATTAATAATAGATAATTTTGATATTAGTATGAAGGATGGATTAGGGAGGTGATGGAGATGGTGGATTGTTGTATGTTTGATTAATGAACTGAAGCTGGATTAGTATTTGGTTTGAAGTTGAAACCTCAACTTGCAATGTATAGCATTATATTTATTTTTGTGAATGAAAGTAATTAGCGTCAGGAATGTAATAATAAGTTGTTATAATTAGAGTTACAATTTTTGCGTATGTGTGAACTGTGTTCGACACATATGAGCTTTGAATTATATATTGCTGGTCTGGTCCCGTCACAGAGGAGAGAAAATGTATATGTGGTAATACAGAGAAGGTCTATTGTGTTACACTCCGTTTGATGGTGGTGTTTTCTATCAGTAGTGGATTCAGCCCCAATGCTGAAGTACTGATGAGTGTAGCTCACATTCGTTTATCCACGCAACCCGTTCAATCAGCATACAAGTCACAAAGTCGACGTATGAAGTTTTCCACTTTTATTCAGCACACATCAACAACTGCATACAATCGCTCAATCGCTTTTCCACTCTCAAATTTTACTTTCCAACTCACTATCAACAACAATCTCCAAAAACAGCGTGGCACATAATTTTATAACCTCTCTCTCTTCCCGAACAATTTAGAACACGGTAGAAATTACGCACTACCACCAATCAAATAAAAGATCGTCATCACTGACTTACGTCATACATATTTCTTCTCCTTCCGGGAACATTCTCATCCTTCGATATTTATCGGGAAGTTTCCATCGATAGTAAATACTGAAATCTAGAGAATTCTCCAATAATATCGACTAACGAAAATTATCAACGTTATACAAAGCCTCTCCTAACAACAATGCAAACTCAAATCAAAGGTAAATAAACTCCCCATTGAATACTTTGCAACATGAAACGATTAGATCTATCGTGCGCGTTTCAGACACTACCATTCGCGTTTCAACGCAACATAACCCCCCACTCAAGAAGAAATTTACCCAATTTCTTTCAACAACGTTGAAACGTAATGCACAAACAAAGTACAGAATTAAGACTTTCTGAATACTGTCAATGCGCTCAGTCTATCCACACAGAGTCAATGGTTTTCATCTTCAAGTCTGTTTGAATATTGCCAATGTTCACATTTATCTACACGGTCAATGTTTTTTCATCCGCAAGGAAACGACGCCCTCGTCAATTGCGGTTGTCATCGGCCCAGGGTCAAAGACGACGATCACCTGGGCTTTCCTGGAGTCAGTGCATCCTCCGTTGTCTCCTTCTTCCGTCGGATGTCCGACGCAGTCAACGTTGTCAGCTCCCAGGATGCACTTGCTGGGTCTCACGATCAGGTTGGCTTCTTGAAGACGGTGGAACAGCTCTCTCAAGGTCTGCAGATGCTCTTCCCAGGTGCGAGTGTGGACTAGCAGGTCGTCCCAGTAACAAACGACATTGTCCATCCTTTTGAGCATCTTCTTCATCCCTCTCTTCAGGGTAGCTCCGCTGTTGACCATGCCAAAGGGCATCCTTAGGCACTCGTACGTCCCATCAGGAGTTATAAAAGCAGTCTTTGGTATGCCCTGTTGACGCACGGGGACTTGCCAATAACCCTTGCTGAGGTCAATCTTTGAGAAGATTCTACTCCCCGATAATTGGCGGAAGAGGTGTGCTGCGGTAGGAATCGGCTCAGGGTCGAAGACGGTGATCTTATTAACCTTCCTGTAGTCGATGCATACTCTGTTGCTCCCGTCCTTCTTCTTCACGACCACGACAGGGGACGCTTAGGGGGAACTGGACTGCCCATCTTCAGCATCTCATCGATGTCTTTCTTCAAGGATTCACGGGCCTTGAAAGGGATCGGGAATGGTTTGGATCGAACAGGGATATTCGAAGTGAGGTGGACTTCATGTTCGACCAAAGTCGTAGAGCCTGGGACATCATTGAAGCTATGGGGAAACTCGCCCATAAGGTCCTTGAGCTCCAACTTTTGACCTTCCGTCAAGCTTGGTCCTAGCTTAACATCATTGATGCCTTCTTTGCTGTGGAAGTCTCCCAGTTCCAACAGTTCCTCGCTGTCAAAGCTGTTGTCGATCTCGGCTGCTGTTGCTGCATGCACAGTCTCTGATGGCCTTTCCACGTACAGCTTAAGGAGGTTGGCGTGTGTTACACTCGGTTTGATGTTGGTGTTTTATCAGTAGTGGATTCAGCCCCAATGCTGAAGTACTGATGAGTGTAGCTCAGATTCGTTTATTCACGCAACCCGCTCAATCAGCATACAAGTCACAAAGTCGACGTATGAAGTTTTCCACTTTTATTCAGCACACATCAACAACTGCATACAATCGCCTTTCCACTTTCAAATTTTACTTTCCAACTCACTTTCAACAACAACACTACTCTTTTTGAAACATTGCGGCACTTAAATTAGTCTCTTGATACTCCCGAACACCCTGGATCAATCTCGTATGACGCAATTTAACCAATCGCTTCTAACTTCGTCATTACTGACTTACGTCATACATATTTCTTCTCCTTCTGGGGACATTCTCATACTTCGATATTTATCGGGAAGTTTCTATCGAGAGTAAACACGCAGATCCAGAAAATTCTCCAATAATATCGACTAACTCAAATTATCAACATTATACAAGGCCTCTCCTAACAACAATGCAAACTCAAATCAAAGGTAAATAAACTCCATTATTGAATACTTTGCAAAACGAAACGATTAGATCTATCGTGCGCGTTTCCGACATACTTTCGTTCGCGTTTCAACGTAACATAACCCCCCCACTCAAGGAGAAATTTACCCAATTTCTTTCAACAACGTTGAAACGTAATGCACAAAGTACAGAATTAAGACTTTCTGAATACTGTCAATGCACTCAGTCGATCCACACAGAGTCAATGGTTTTCATCTTCAAGTCTGTCTGGATATTGCCAATGTTCTCAGTTCATTCACACACAGTCAATGTTCTTTTATCCGCAAGGAAACGACGCCCTCGTCAGTTGCGGTTGTCATCGGCCCAGGGTCAAAGACGATGATCACGTGGGCTTTCCTGGAGTCGGTGCATCCTCCATTGTCTCCTTCTTCCGTCGGATGTTCGACGCAGTCGACGTTGTCAGCCCCCAGGATGCACTTGCTGGGTCTCACGATCAGGTTGGCTTCTTGAAGATGGTGGAACAGCTCCCTCAAGGTCTACAGATGCTCTTCCCAGGTGTGGGTGTGGACTAGCAGGTCGTCCCAGTAACACACGACATTGTCCATCCCTTTGAGCATCTTCTTCATCCCTCTCTTCAGGGTAGCTCCGCTGTTGACCATGCCAAAGGGCATCCTTAGGCACTCGTACGTCCCATCAGGAGTTATGAAAGCAGTCTTTGGTATGTCCTGTTGACTCACGGGGACTTGCCAATAACCCTTGCTGAGGTCAATCTTTGAGAAGATTCTACTCCCCGATAGTTGGCAGAAGAGGTCTGCTGCGGTAGGCATCGGCTCAGGGTCGAATACGGTGATCTTATTAACCTTCCTGTAGTCTATGCATACTCGGTTGCTCCCGTCCTTCTTCTTCACGACCACGACAGGGGACGCGTAGGGGGAACTGGACTCCCTGATGATGCCCATCTTCAGCATCTCTTCGATGTCTTTCTTCAAGGATTCGCGGGCCTTGAAAGGGATCGGGAGTGGTTTGGATCGAACAGGGATATTCGAAGTGAGGTGGACTTCATGTTCGACCAAAGTCGTAGAGTCTGGGACATCACTGAAGCTATGGGGAAATTCGCCCATAAGGTCCTTGAGCTCCAACTTTTGACCCTCCGTCAAGCCTGGTCCTAGCTTAACATCATCGATGCCCTCTTTGCTGTGGACGTCTCACAGTTCCAACAGTTCCTCGCTGTCAAAGCTGTCGTCGATCACAGCTGCTGTTGCTGCATGCACAGTCTCTGATGCCTTTCCACGTACAGCTTAAGGAGGTTGGCGTGGTATATCTTGGAATGCTGGCCGACCTTCACCTTGTAGTCGTTGATTCCCACCACGGTCTCCACTGCATACGGGCCTTTCCACTGCATCAGCAACTTATTGTGATCAGTAGGTAGCAGCACCAGCACTTTGTTGCCAGGTTTAAACTTCCTGTTCACAGCCCTACGGTCATAGTAGTGCTTTCCACAGTCCTGGGACTTCTTCAGGTTTTCTCTGGCTATCTCGAGAGTCTGCTCCAGCTTCTCCCGTAGCTCAAACACGTACTGGTAGCTGTTCTTCACCTCTGGGGTCTCTACTTCTTTCGTCCACAGTTCTTTTAGGATGTGCATCGGCCCTCTGATGGTTCTTCCGTACAGCAGCTCGAACGGAGAAAAGCCGGTGGACTCCTGCGGTACTTCTCTGTAGGCGAAAAGTAAGGCGTTGATATAGCGATGCCATTGTCTGGGCTGCTCGCTGCACAGTTTATTCAGGGTGGACTTCAGCGTAGCATTGAACTTTTCGACAAGCCCGTTGCACATCGGATGGTAGGGTGTCGTAGTCAAATGCCGAATGCTCAGCAGTCTGTTGACCTCCTTCATGCAGTCAGAGACGAACTGCGTCCCGAGGTCTGTCAGGATTTCTTCAGGCACTACAAGTCTACTGAACATGTCCACCAGTGCCTCTGCCACAGTCTCAGTGTCAATCTTCTTCAGTGGCACTGCTTCTGGGTACCGAGTCGCATAGTCCACTAAAGTCAGTACCCACCGATGACCTTCACTCGGAGGTCTTATTTCGCCGATTAGGTCTAAGGCCACCCTCTTGAAAGGTCGGTCGATCAGAGGCATCCTCTGCATAGGCACTTTCGGGACCCTTCCTCGAGGTATGGTCTTCTGGCAAATGTCACATGATCGGCAGAAACGGCTGACGTCCGCATGAAGTCCTGGCCAGTAGAACACCGCCTGGATTCTATCCGACGTCTTCTTGATACCTAGGTGATCTCCCATGATCGAGTCATGCGCTACTTCCATCACATGGCGCCTTAGGGGTAACGGTACCAAAACTTGACGTAGTGGTTTACCTCCGTTGACCCTCGGGAGCTGGAAGATTCTATACAGGATCTTGGCCTTCACCTCAAAATAGACCGTGCCACTGCCCTTGGTCACGTGGTCTTGGCGGTTCCTGTACTTGTTTAAAGTGCTATCAGCTTCCTGGAGCTGGATCAGCTTATCTCTGTCCACGATGGCAGCTTTGGAGTTGTCGGCGACCTTCAGTGGCGTAGACGTCTTGTCTCTCTTGGCCTGGGCCCTGGTAGTAACAGCACCGACGATCTCTGGTCGGCAGGTCTGAGCCGGAGTAACCACAATGTCCCGTAGCAGCTCTGTAAGGTCTCCATCGGGAAATGGCAATGGATCCTCCTCCACAACTTCGACGTGTTGAATTGAGGCAGGACTCCACTCTGGATCGGGGTCGTCGGGTCGTTTCGCGCCGTCGATGTTCCCGATCATCAAATCATAAAGCGGCTTCTTCAGGCAAACCGCTTCGACTTCGCCTATGTAGAAAGGGGTGTTGACATGAATCTTCGCAACTGGCGCTCTCACACATTTGCTGTCGGCCATAAGTGTCCATTTTGAATCGCCAGTGAACTGTTCTTTAGCGATTAGGTCTTCTCTGACGATGACCCCACTGCAGCCAGAGTCTCTTAAGACAGTCACTTCATGATTTCCGACGCGTCACTTTGAAACAGGCATGTTCTGGACGGTCACAGCTGCGCTGGCGACGACGGGGATGAATTTTCCGTTGGCAAGGAGAAGTTGGCCATCGGTCATGCACTCTTGCACGTCCGCAGGAGTAGCTGTGCGCTCGGTCTCACTCGGAAGAATGACGCTCCCGCCGCACACTTGATGGTCAGATTTACTGGTTTGCCGTTGATTGGAGAACCGCCTCTGCCGGTTGCCCGCCGCTGCGTTGTCCGTACTGCTCCGCTGTCCGCTACTTTTGTTTTGAGGACAGTTAGCCGCTCTGTGGTCTGTAGCGTTGCAGGTGAAACAGCCTCTTGAATGCCCTTCCCTGGGAGGTGGCGTGAAGTCCGTCTGTCTCTGGCTCGTCTGGCTCCCCTGGATCTAGTTCCCATGGTTTCCAGTCTTCTGAAAATGTTTCATCACGCTGGGTGGCCCCAGCGTCTTCTCATAAGCGATGAGATATCTTTCAGCAGCTTCAGCAACGTCTTTAAGCGTCTCCAACTTTTGTATTTCCAAGTGGATCGCAAGGTCCTTAGGGCAGGCGTTGAGTAATTGTTCCCTCACAAGCAGCTCATGGAGACTCTCGTAAGTCTTCCCTTTGCCTGATAATTCCACCCACTTGTGTAGATATGACGACAGGCGCTCCACAAACTGCTTTGGCGTCTCGTCTGACAGAGGCCGGCATTCGCTAAAGCGTTTACGGTAGCCCTTCTCTGTAAAGTTGTAGCACTGCAACAGGGCCCCTTTCAAAACGTCGTAGTCTTTGGCGTCAGCATTCGACAGTCTGCTGTAGACATCGAGCGCCTTCCCCGTCAATAGTGCACTTAGTCGAATCGCCCAGTCTTGAGGTTGCCAGTTAGAGCTTTTGGCAAACCTTTCAAATCTCGCCAAATAACTGTCGATCTGGTCCTTCCCGTCGACAAACGCTGGCAATTTTGGAGCTTTGTTATCACTGATAACTTGTGGCGCATGCTGATTGTTTTGGATACGCGCCAATTCTAGCTGGTACTGACGCTCAGCCTCTAATTGTCTCTCGTCCATCTCGTCACGCCGACGCTGGTCCTCTCTTTCTTCTCGGCGTCGCTCCTGTTCAATTTCCAGACGCTTCCGTTCTAATTCTATTTCTTCTCGGCGACGCTGTTCTTCCTTTTCTAGACGCTTCTCTTCTAATTCTCTTTCTTCACGGCGACGCTGCTCTTCTAATTCTCGTTCTTGTATTCTCTCCTGGGATTTGACGTACTCCGTCAACTGTTTCCCTTTTAGATTCAGTTGAATCCCTTTCTGCCAGAAGTCAGCCATCTTGATGCTTCTGGAAAGTTCTTTCCTGGAAAGTTCTTGACTGTGCTGTACCTTTCTAGACTGTTCTAGAACAGCACGCGTTCTGCAGTAGCGCTGATGCTTGTCACTAGTCGCTTTTTCGCTGACGCAGGCCCCGCTGTCCTCGTCGTATGCGACGCTGCACCACGCTGGCGTTGATGTATACGCTCCTGTGCTGAAGTAGACGCGACGTCCGTTCGTCGCTCTCTCTAATACTGGCGATGTAGCTCCGAGACTGTCCCTCGACGTAGTCTTGCGGCAGCCACGTAGTCCCGATCTGTTGTTCGCTCACGAAGCAACTCTTCAGCGACTACACGCCCTTGCAGTCAACCCGAATCTATCGGATGTAGTCCCAGTATGTTGGCCCCTCTCGACGCAACTCGTTGGCGGCTACCCTCGATGACTGCCTCTCGTAACGTTGACTCGCTTGTTGTAGCATTTGAACCCTTGGCTATGGCGTGAATCCCGGCTTGGCCCCCAAAATGTTACACTCGGTTTGATGTTGGTGTTTTATCAGTAGTGGATTCAGCCCCAATGCTGAAGTACTGATGAGTGTAGCTCAGATTCGTTTATTCACGCAACCCGCTCAATCAGCATACAAGTCACAAAGTCGACGTATGAAGTTTTCCACTTTTATTCAGCACACATCAACAACTGCATACAATCGCCTTTCCACTTTCAACTTTTACTTTCCAACTCACTTTCAACAACAACACTACTCTTTTTGAAACATTGCGGCACTTAAATAGTCTCTTGATACTCCCGAACACCCTGGAACAATCTCGTATGACGCAATTTAACCAATACTTCGTCATTACTGACTTACGTCATACATATTTCTTCTCCTTCCGGGGACATTCTCATACTTCGATATTTATCGGGAAGTTTCTATCGAGAGTAAACACGCAGATCCAGAAAATTCTCCAATAATATCGACTAACTCAAATTATCAACGTTATACAAGGCCTCTCCTAACAACAATGCAAACTCAAATCAAAGGTAAATACACTCCATTATTGAATACTTTGCAAAACGAAACGATTAGATCTATCGTGCGCGTTTCGGACATACTTTCGTTCGCGTTTCAACGTAACAGCGTGGTATATCTTGGAATGCTGGCCGACCTTCACCTTGTAGTCGTTGATTCCCACCACGGTCTCCACTTCGTACGGGCCTTTCCACTGCATCAGCAACTTATTATGATCGGTAGGTAGAAGCACCAGCACTTTGTTGCCAGGTTTGAACTTCCTGTTCACAGCCCTACGATCGTAGTAGTGCTTTCCACAGTCCTGGGACTTCTTCAGGTTTTCTCTGGCTATCTCGAGTGTCTGCTCCAGCTTCTCTCGTAGCTCAAACACGTACTGGTAACTGTTCTTCACCTCTAGGGTGTCTACTTCTTTCGTCCACAGTTCTTTCAGGATGTGCATCGGTCCTCGGATGGTTCTTCCGTACAGCAGCTCGAACGGAGAAAAGCCGGTGGACTCCTGCGGTACTTCTCTGTAGGCGAAAAGTAAGGCGTTGATATAGCGATGCCATTGTCTGGGCTGCTCGCTGCACAGTTTATTCAGGGTGGACTTCAGCGTAGCATTGAACTTTTCGACAAGCCCGTTGCACATTGGATGGTAGGGTGTCGTAGTCAAATGACGGATGCTCAGCAGTCTGTTGACCTCCTTCATGCAGTCAGAGACGAACTGCGTCCCGAGGTCTGTCAGAATTTCTTCAGGCACTCCAAGTCTACTGAAGTATAGACAGGTGAGCAGTACACAACAATAGAATGAGTGCAGACTCAACACGTTGGCAAACTGTCAGCCATGTGTATTTCTCCAGAGTGCATTCCCTTGTTAGTCACAATCATGCAAGAGTAGTGGTTCTTGTACCTTAATCTATCACATACCCCCACCTTTAAGATGACTGTTAACATCATTACAACTAACTGAAAAACTTTATGTTAAAATAATCAACTCCTGTTCAAACCAACTAAACATAAGTCTTATCTTGTAACTTCTGGTAACCTTTAAAATTAATACACAAATCAAAAACATTTTCTGGGATATTCTGTCTCCATTTTCCCCTTCCGAGTTGTCGTAACGGAAACTAAAAGAGCTCTAGAGGGAAAAACTAATAGAAAAAAAGAAAGAAGAAAATTACAAGTCCTTTGCCAGTTTGCCATTGGTTGAAACCTAAAACAAAGTAACCAAATAATCAGAACACTGTTCATTCTTTGCCGTCCACATGGTCACATCACTTCCGGACATCTCGAAACCGTTGGAGCACAAAGTCTTTGAGATGCGCAGGCAATCTCCGCTGACGCTGTGGATGACCCACTGGTGCCAGCGATTGACACTCTAATGCCAGTGATGGACATGACGGCACTGCTGGCATGGAACTAGACATCAGCGGCGTCTGTGCACCATGGTCTGCAACAGTGTCCCCAGGCAGCGCCGGCAATTGTGATGTCGGCATCGAACCTGCGACAGACGTCGATGGTACCGGTGTTACTGATGGACCCGTGGGTTGGTCCGCCACCTGCGGTGGAGGCCGATCACCGCATGGCGGAGCTTGGATAGTTTCGGGTTCAACACAGTTCCAATCTCCCACCTCTTCTGACTCGCTAGCGCGAGGTAATACATGATCCACATGTCTCTTCAACACCCGACCATCCGACAACTTGATCATGTATGACAAGGGTCCCGTCATCTGCATTACGATTCCCGACATCCATTTAGGACCCGTGGAAAAGTTCTTGATGTACACCCGGTCACCTGCCGCGTAACTCCTGGCGTTTGAACGATCATGATTCAGCTTCTGCTGTAGTTGTCTCTGTACCACCTGTCGTTCCATACAGGGCTGAACCAGATCCAGCCGTGTTCTGACCTTCCGATTAAAGAGCAGCTCGGCCGGGGATTGTCCAGTCGTTGTCTGAGGTGTGACACGATACATGGACAAGAAACGCGACACCCGCGTCTCAATAGAGCCTGATTTCATTTTCCTCAGACCTTGCTTCAACGTCTGCACCGCTCGTTCAGCCAGTCCATTAGTAGCAGCGTGATACGGAGCTGACTTGATGTGCTTGATGCCATTCTTCTGCATGAACTCTTGAAACTCCTCACTGGTGAAACATGTCCCATTATCCGACACTAACGTCTCTGGCAACCCATGTATGGCAAACGACTGCCGCAGTTTCTCGATGGTAGCCGCTGATTTCGACGTGCTCAGAGGGTAAACATCCATCCACTTTGAGTGAGCGTCTATGACAACCAGGAACATCTTGCCCAAGAATGGACCTGCATAGTCTACATGCAGTCGGCTCCAAGGACGATTCGGCCACTCCCATGGGTGAAGAGGCGCTGAACTCGGCATGTTTCTGTGAGTCTGACATTCAATACAGTTTCTCACTGCAGATTCAATTTCACTATCAATGTTCGGCCACCAAATATACGAGCGTGCCAAGGCCTTCATTCTGCACATACCTAGATGTGATTCATGCAGGTCGTTCAATAAGCGCTGACGCCCTTTCGGTGGTACAACCACCCGTGTGCCCCAGAGCACACACCCATCAACGACACTCAGTTCCGTGTTTCTCACAAAGTAGGGTTGAAGGCGTTTGTCTCTCATACTGTCTGGCCATCCCTTCAAAACATAGTCCTTCACCCTAGACAGCACGGGATCTCGGTTCGTCCACTGACGAATCTGCCTGGCTGTAACAGGCATGGTCTCCACTTGCTCCATCAGAAGTACTGTCTCACCATACTCAGGCTTCACACTCTCCGTCACCTCACGAGGCAGCCTGCTCAGACCATCGGCGTTGCTGTGCTTCTTGCCCTCCTTGAACTTCATTGTGTATTCGTAAGCAGACAGAGTGAGAGCCCACCTTTGAATTCTGGCTGCCGCCATGGCGGGTATTTGCTTGTGTTCATTAAACAGTCCCAGAAGGGGCTTATGATCAGTATGGATCTCAAACTTCTGCCCATACAGATACTGGTGAAACTTCTTAACACCAAAAACGACTGCCAAGGCCTCTTTTTCCACTTGGCTGTAGTTCTGTTCAGCACTGTTCATAGTTCGAGATGCAAACGCCACAGGCCTCTCACTACCGTCCTTCAGTCTGTGAGAAATCACAGCACCCAATCCATAACTGGAGGCATCACATGACAATACAATATCTTTACTGGAGTCAAAATGAATGAGGACCTTTGGTGACTGCAGCAACATCTTCGAGTGAATCCACGCTTGTTCCTGCTGATCGCTCCACATCCATGCTACCCCCTTCTTCAGCAAGGCGTATAACGGAGCTAACGCTGTGGACAAATTCGGCAGGAACCTGGAATAATAGTTCACCATTCCAAGGTAAGCCTGAAGCTGCTTCACATCTGTGGGCGGAGGCATCTCTTGAATAGCCTCTACTTTCTCAAGAACCGGCTGGACGCCATTCTGGTCGATCTTCAAACCAAGATAGACCACTTCCGTAGCCATGAAGACACACTTTTTCTTCTTCAGCTTCGCTCCAGCCTCCTTCAGTCTTTGCAGCACAGTCCGCAATGTCTGCAGGTGTTCATCACGTGTTGTACCTGCCACCAAAATGTCATCAATGCGGACATACACTTTGGCAATACCACGTAGCAAATTCTCCATCGTTCGTTGAAATATGCCTGGAGCTGATGACACGCCATAGGGCAGTCTGTTGTAACGATACAGCCCCTGATGTGTGTTGATGGTGGTGAACTCTTTTGACGCATCATCCAATTCAAGCTGTTGATACGCCTGCGTCAAATCAAGTTTGGAGAAGAACTTTCCACCGCCCAGTTCTGCTAACAGATCATCAGTCTTGGGTATTGGATAATTATCCAATTTTGAGGCTGAGTTCACCGTAACCTTGTAATCGCCACAAATGCGAAGGCTTTTGTCAGGTTTAACGACCGTAACGATTGGCGCTGCCCAGTCAGAAAACTGCACTTTCTCAATCGTGCCTTCCGCCTCAAGACGATCAAGTTCTTGGCTCACTTTCTCGCGCAGAGCATAGGGTACTGGGCGCGGTTTGAAGTATCGAGGTTTCTCTGAAGGATCAACGAAAATGCTGGCTTTTACTCCTCGAATGGTGCCTCGTACCTCATCGAACACCTCTGCGTTCTCCCCAAGGATCTGCTGTAGGTCAGCGTTCTCCATACCGCACTTGGTGGAATGCAGCGAAAAAATCTCAGACCAGTCTAATTTCAAATGTTTGAGCCAGTCTCGTCCCAGCAGATTCGGTCCCTCTCCTTTCACCACAATTACCTTCAATGTCATAGGTGCACTGCCTTTGTACCTCACAGCAAATTGACACTCGCCCAGCACAGGAATATCATCCCCTGTATATGTTTTCAGTCGCTTGCTGCATTTTTGAAGAGGCAGGTGCGCCGAAAGTTTCAAAGCTCTCAGAGCCTCTTCACTGATCACTGTCAGTGAAGCGCCAGTGTCCAACTCCATTTCAACAGGAACACCGTCCAACTCGACGGTCACCAAGTAAGGCTTCTCCTTATTCTGTGATCTGAGCATCGTGAACACTTCCCCATCAGAGTCCGAATCGTCAACGTTTTTCACTGTGCCACGTTTTTCAGATTTGCGATCACTTCTCGCCTGTCGACGTTTCACTCTCTCAGCACGATACTGCTGGCACTGTCTCTGCATATGACCTTTGCCTTTACAGAACCAGCACTCAATGTCTTTCGGCGATTTCCCTCTCTTCATGAACTGAACGTCCTCAGAAACAGCAGTACCCGCATTGTTGACTGTATGCACACTGACAGAGCCATCAATAGAAGTAGCCCCACTGGAACAGCTGCCCTGTAGTGTAGCGGCACTCTTCTCCGCAAGTTCCATAGCAGTGGCCACTTCTAACGCTTTAGCAAAAGTCAGTTCTTTCTCAGCCAAAAGTCGTCGCTGTATACGATCGTTGTTTATTCCACACACCAACCTGTCTCTCAACATCAGATCTAATGACGCACCAAAATTGCAATCTAGAGACAAATGACGTAATTTTGACACGTATGTTGACACTGTTTCGTCGTCATAACGTAAGCGTGTGTGGAATTTGAAGCGCTGCACAATTTCCGATGGTTTAGGACGAAGATAACCTTGCATGGCCTCTTTCAGTTCATCAAACGTCTTGTCGCCTGGCTTTCCTGGGGTCAACAGGTCACACATCAGCCTGTACGTCGCCCCACCACATGCACTCAACAGAATGGCCTTTTGCTTGTTGGCATCAGAAATGTCATTGGCCACAAAATAATGTTCCATTCTCTCAATGTACTGACCCCAGTCTTCTCCCCCCTCCAGTCCGAACTCTTGTAGTCTTCCAAAAGACGGCATCCTCGTCGCCAGATGAAGTATAGACAGGTGAGCCGTACACAACAATAGAATGAGTGCAGACTCAACACGTTGGCAAACTGTCAGCCATGTGTATTTCTCCAGAGTGCATTCCCTTGTTAGTCACAATCATGCAAGAGTAGTGGTTCTTGTACCTTAATCTATCACATCTACTGAACATGTCCACCAGTGCCTCTGCTACAGTTTCAGTGTCAATCTTCTTCAGTGGCACTGCTTCTGGGTACCGAGTCGCATAGTCCACTAAAGTCAGTACCCGCCGATGACCTTCTTCACTCGGAGGTCTTATTTCGCCGATTAAGTCTAACGCCACCCTTTTGAAAGGTCGGTCGATCAGAGGCATCCTCTGCATTGGCACTTTCGGGACCCTTCCTCGAGGTATGGTCTTCTGGCAAATGTCACATGATCGGCAGAAACGGCTGACGTCCGCATGAAGTCCTGGCCAGTAGAACACCGCCTGGATTCTATCCGACGTCTTCTTGATACCCAGGTGACCTCCCATGATTGAGTCATGCGCTACTTCCATCACCTGGCGCCTTAGGGGTAACGGTACCAATACTTGACGTAGTGGTTTCCCTCCGTTGACCCTCGGGTGCTGGAAGATTCTATACAGGATCTTGGCCTTCACCTCAAAATAGACCGTACCACTGCCTTTGGTCACGTGGTCTTGGCGGTTCCTGTACTTGTTTAAAGTTCTATCAGCTTCCTGGAGCTGGATCAGCTTATCTCTGTCCACGATGGCAGCTTTAGAGTTTCAGTGGCGTAGACGTCTTGTCTCTCTTGGCCTGGGCCCTGGTTGTAACGGCACCGACGATCGCTGGTCGGCAGGGCTGAGCCGGAGTAGCCACATTGTCCCGTAGCAGCTCTGAAAGGTCTCCATCGGGAAATGGCAATGGATCCTCCTCCACAACTTCGACGTGTTGAGTTGAGGCAGGACTCCACTCTGGATCGGGGTCGGCGGGTCGTCTCGCGCCATCGATGTTCCCGATCATCAAATCATACAGCGGCTTCTTCAGGCAAACCGCTTCGACTTCGCCTATGTAGAAAGGGGTGCTGACGTGAACTTTCGCAACTGGCGCTTTCACACATTTGCTGTCGGCCATGAGTGTCCATTTTTAATCGCCAGTAAACTGTTTTTTAGCGATTAGGTCTTCTCTGACGATGACCCCACTGCAGCCAGAGTCTCTTAGAACAATCACTTCATGATTTCCGACGCGTCCCTTTGAAACAGGCATGTTCTGGACGGTCACAGCTGCGCTGGCGACGACGGGGATGGATTTGCCGTTGGCAAGGAGAAGTTGGCCATCGGTCATGCACTCTTGCACGTCCGCAGGATCGACTAACGAAAATTATCAACGTTATACAAAGCCTCTCCTAACAACAATGCAAACTCAAATCAAAGGTAAATAAACTCCACCATTAAATACTTTGCAAACCGAAAGGATTAGATCTATCGTGCGCGTTTCAGACACACTACCATTCGCGTTTCAACGCAACATATTGTATCAAGAGATTTAGTTTGGATAAACTTGTGTGTTTCCAGAAGTTTCCGGCCGAGGGGCCTCGAGGCGGAAAGAAGAAGAGAAAGAAGAAGAAGAAGAAAACTTCAAGAAGAAGAGAGAGAAGAAGAAGAAGAAACTCCAAAAGAGAAGAGAGAGAAGAAGAAGAAGAAACTTCAAGGGACGAGAAAGAAGAAGAGGAAGAAACTTCAAGGGAGAAGAGAAAGAAGAAAGAAGAAGGAACTTCAAGGAGAAGAAGAAGAAGGAGGAGAAGAAGAAGAAGAAAAGAAGAAGGAACTTCAAGGAGAAGAAGAAAAAGAAGGAGAAGAAGAAGAAAGAAGAAGAAGGGGAAGAAGAAGCTTTAAGAAGAAGAAGAAGAAGAAGAAGAAATTTCAAGGAGAAGAAGAAGAAGAAGAAGAAGAAGAAGAAGCTTCAAGGTGAAGAAGAAGGAGAAGATGAGAAGCGGTGATAGCAACAGCGGCAGCAACCGCCACAGCAACCACTGCCACATCAGCAGCGGTAGCAACCACTGCCACATCAGCAGCAGTAGCAACCACTGCCACATCAGCAGCAGCAGCAACCACTGCCACATCAGCAGCAGTAGCAACCACTGCCACATCAGCAGCAGTGGCAACCACTGCCACGTCAGCAGCCGTAGCAACAGCAGCAGCAGCAGAAATAGCGGCGGCCCAGGAAGATTGAAGGTGGTGAAGGTGACAGTGGAGAGAGGAGACAGCCTAGGATAGACAGAGAGAAGGACAAGGAAAAATTGAGAGGAACGGAAGATAGTATATAGACAGAGACAGAGATTAGAAACAAAAGAAAGACACAGCAAATCCTAACCTCCGTAAGACTCCTGGGGGTAACTCTCTCTGTCGACGGTGACTGGGACTTTATTGGTGGTTTTGTGAATGGTGATTTAATTCCCGGATTATCTGACTGGAACTTATGTGTGTGTTTTGTGGATGATATGATTCACGGATTACCTCTCCGAAGTACGTGAGTACGCAAACTATTTGTATGTTTTCATGTGCTGATGTAAACTTTGTTGATTCTTGTTTATTTTTTTCTAGTAATAGAAAGGGGGTGTGACAACAAAAGAATTCTTGAGAGTTAGGGAGTGTGAGACATATAGATATGAATTGTTCTGATGTGGGGCATTTTGCCTATTTTTGAGTTTATTGTGGGGCATTGAAAAATTGTGGGGCATATAAAATGCCCCGCAATTTTAACCTGTTTACAATATTGCCGCGGGGTTCCTGATTACTGTCCTGTACAAATCTCACAACAACGTTATATATAAAATTGTGACAAAAAAATAATTGGATTGCCTCCCTTGCTTCAAAACTTTTCAATCTGTCCTCCATGGTGATTTTGCCATGGTGATTTTAATCTTCGATGTGAAAGGAGGGTTACCGTTCTTGATTGCAACGAGAATGGCCTGACGAAGATTCAGCGAGCCTGTGCTTAAACCGGTGAGTGGAAATTTGTTATACTAGTACAACACTAAGTTTGAGCAAAATTGGTCGATGTAGTTGTTTATCTTTCAAATCAAATTGTGTTTTTAACATGTCGGCGAAGGTTGCTCAGTGAAGCACCAGTGGGTCGCTATTTTTCATTGAACTTATTTTACTAAGTCTAAGGGGTTTGGTCTAGGTGCATGAGTAAACGCGTGTTCAACTATGCATTGCATAATGTTACAATCTTCTTCTTCTTCTTCTTCTTCTTGGATTATAGCACTACAATAACATTTTGATGACAAAGAAGACACCTTCGCCGATGTTTTTAACGCAACAAAAATCGTGATTTGTTTTGGGAAAGTGACGTTTTTGCGGTACCTATAAAGGTCGAAAAGACAACTAAAGACAGCTAAAGACTACTAAAGACAACTAAAGACGGCTAAAGACAACTAAAGACGGCTAAAGACGGCTAAAGACAAGGGCCAAAAAAAGACAACTAAAGACAGCTGAAGACTACTAAAGACAACTAAAGACAACTGAAGACAGCTAAATACACCAGGGGTAGAAATTTTAGAGGGTATACAAGGCTATCCTATCCTATCCTATCCTGTCCCGTAACCCGAAGGTCGTAGGGGCACCACAGTTGATCCTTTAACCAGCATACTCCATCTTTCTCTGTCCTCAGCAGCCCTGATGGCTTCGCTCAGCGTCAAACCAGTCCATTCTCGAATGCACAAAAACAAAAAAAGTTTTTCTTTGCCTTTGGTTTATTGGTTTATTACAATGCTGTGACAAAAAGCTTTTTTAACTTACTACTTTGGATTATTTTTATTTGATTAGGCTAATTATTTCATTTATTTATGTAATTTTTTATTTCATTTTATTTATTTTATACTATTTTATTTATTTATTTTTTTTGGGGGGGGAGGTAGGGGGAGGGGGGTGTTGAACTTGTATCATTTTTTTTCAGAAATCTAATAACTATATTAAATCAAAAAGTGAAAGAAGAAATAGTTTCCAATGGTAAAATGCCGAAGTTGCAGTGCATAATTTATTCTCGTTTGTCACTACCCTACGGTAAAAAAATGTATGTACTCTCCTCCCTCCCCCCTCCCTCCCGTCGCAAATTTGGAATACCCTCCCCCCTCCCCCCCACCCTCTGAAGGCCTTGATCCGGCCCTGGCTCATCAGAGAGAGAGAGAGAGAGAGAGAGGAGAAAGAGAGAGAGAGAAAGAGAGAGAGAGAGAGAGAGAGAAAGAGAGAGAGAGAGAGAGAGAGAGAGAGAGAGGATAGAGGGCCTAGTATAATGCAAAACGAACCACATCCTTGAGAGTAGATAATGATGTAGGCTTTGGAGACAGAGGAGATAGCACGCAAGAAGTAAAAATGTTAGTCCCCTGTACTTCTTACTAAAAGGGTAACACTGTATATATATATATATATATATATATATATATATATATATATATATATATATATATATATATATATATATATATATATATATATATAAATATAAATCCACCCTTAGGGCTACCATTGAAAAAAGGTACCTTACGGCTGCCAGGGCTATATCTTTGTTATGGAGGTGCACTTTAATGAAAGTTTCTACAAACACTTCAATAACATAGTGCTCTTCATTTGTAGTGAGTTTTATGTAAAAATCAATATACAAAAAGATATAGGTTTTTTACCTGGTCGACCTAAGGAAAATAACTAAAAGATGGGTGTTAGGTCGACCAGTTTTTGGGTACCTTAGGTCAACCATTTGTTTTGTTGCAATAAGGTATCTTACGTCTACCAATATTTGTCAACCTATTTCTTTCGTTTTTGATAAGCTAGCATAAGCCCACAAATATTTTAAATTTATATTTGGATAGTTAGGGATTGAAATTACAGCCCTATTAATTTAGTTTTTTTTTTTAAAGCTCGATGACGTTATTTATTTTATTTTTTTTTAAAGACAGTGGTTTCTTCCCTTTAGCTTGCTCTTCTGTGAAGAAAATCACATTTGACCCCGTTTAGAAGTCAACAAAAATAATGTGTTCAATCCACTGCATTCCAGGCTCAGAAAATGAAGAAATCTTCAGTTTTTTGCATAAGAGGTGGACCACTGTGTTACAGTTTAGTAAAAAATGGGTCAAACTTGACGGCAGTGAACGTGAAAGGGCAGAACGTTTACTTCAGAGGCCAGAACTGAGCGCAGAAGAGGGATACCATGTGGCATGTTATTCCACATTCACACACAAGCTTTGAATTGACCAAGCAGAAAAATGGGCTGCTAAAGGCATTCTTGTGCGGAAAAATTCCCCAGTAAAAACAACGGTTGAGAAGTAGAGCAGGTTCATCAAATGTTCTGCCAGCTGTGTGCATCATTTGCAGGAAAATTAAATGGACGAAATGTACAGGCAGCGGGTCAAGTACACGCGAAACATTAGTGCAGGTAAGCATTTCTGTCTGATATAATTGTTTTCATAATGTCTTACATGGCACTTGTAGCATATACAGTCAGATTGATACCTTCAGTTTTTGAATGCCAGTAGTAATAATTAAAAGGAGCCTTAAGCAGGACATAGTTAGCTTGCAAAACCAGGTAATAACCACTAACCAGGTTATTTAACCTGGTTAGTGGTTATTACCTGGTTTTGCAAGCTAACCAAGTTAGATTTAAATCTAACTTCAGTGACAGCACATCTTGACAGACCAAAGCTGTTGAAAAGTGCTTTCTTAAATATTTTGTTGATTGCAAGGTTGTAATATTACCCCCCCCCCCCCAAACAAAAAAATTAAATAAATAAATTATAAAAATAAATTAAATAAAATAAATAATAAAAATAAAATAAAACAATAATAAAGAATTGAAATTTGTTTGCTGCAGATTTGGATGAGTACATTTTACAGCTATGTATTAACAATGTAGTGGTATTTTTGTCTGTAGAGTGGAAGTGATGGTGTTTGACAGCTATGTATACAATGTAATGGTATTTTTGTCTGTAGGGTGGAAGTGATGGCCACAATTTCCTGCAAGCAGCATGTAAGCTGGGCAGAGACGATATCCAGAGGGATTTGCAGTACAAACCAGATCTGCTTGCTGTTGAAGCAAAGTAAGTGATGTGTGTCTGTGTAAAACTAAGGTGATATCTCACTCGGTGCATGGGGCACTGTATCAATGTATAACGTCATGCAACTTGTAATGTACAGTCTTGTTTGTATGTGTGTGTGTTCATTAATTTGTTTTCTTCTTTATGTGTTTATTAATTTGTGGCTCGATCTTCACAATATATATAGTTTGGGAATGAGTTGTCATGCTGGTGACAGGAACCCTGACTAACCTAATTTTGTGTATGTGAGAGAGAGGGAGAGAAAGAGGGGAGGGAGTAGGAGGAAATAGAGAGAGAGAAAGAAGGAAACAACCCCCTTTACTTACATCTAGGTGACAAAACTTGCTGCACCAATTACACCTACTGACACACACACTGCAACGTGTCTGATTTAAAGGATGTTTTAACATATATTTTTTAAGTGTCCAGCAACCAACCTACTGAGTACTGGCGTTTTTTTCTGTTCAAAAGAGTACATTAATCATGACATTGTTTTGGTCTATGGTAATTGTACAACCTTTTTTTTTCAGATACCATAAGTCATGCTACAGAAGTTTTATGACTTCTGCTAATCGGTGTCGGCACTGGTCGGGAACATCTAACACCACCTCAAGCTCCTACTCTGCTACTTCTACAGACAGCACCACCACTGGACCAGCCTACCTGCAAGCATCATTCCAACATTTTTCCAAAGTAGTTGAGCCCCGCATGCAATAACTGCTCTAACCATAGTTCGCATGATGCGGAAAACAGTGAGCCAGATGAATCTGACAGTGATGAATCTGACTGCTGTCAGATGATTAATGAACACTTCACGGCCAGACCTGTGGTGGTAATTCTTCAGTCTGCAAAAGCACTCTTTGACACTGGTTGAATGGAATTGTTTCTTAAGTAATATATGTCTAACTCACTTACCTATTATTACAAAGACTAGTACAACAAGTTACTACAAAGACTAGTACAACAAGTGTGTGGAACAGTTATGAAGTGTATGTAAACTTAGAAGGCTTCGGGTGAAGATGCATCATTTAGTAGCAATACAGTTGAATCCTATTCACAAGTGATCAGTATTTTGAGTGACCTGGGAATGTGAAAATAATTGCCATTGTATGAACTGAACAGCTTTATTTCTTAAATGGCATGAACAAACAATGTCCAGGAATATTCAGGACTAACAAGCATAGCTTATATGCCATTCAAACTGATCTAACGGTACGCGAAATAGTTTTACATGTTACAACAAGGGAGGTAATTAAATGAAATATATATATTTTCAATACTATTTAAGTGTTTTATGTGTGTGTGTGTGTATGTTGTATTCTCTTTTTCATGAAATAATGATAATTAGTCATGAACAATTGCTTTTTATGCAGTTTGGTCACACTGACAGGTAGTATCTTGGTTCAGTTTTATTAATCCAAACATTAAGAAATAGCGACATTAAAATGTCCGCTGTAGACACAAGAGCAAGAAATTTTAATTCAAAACTTCACAGTAAGTAGTTTAGACCTATCAGATCACCAACATGCAATTTTTTTGGGCCACAATAGGTAGACCACGTTCTCTTTTTGTAGGCCTCGTAGGCCTGTAGTGCCCCTGACTATGAGTATGTGAATGAAAGACAGGAGAAGAGTGAGGAAGAGGGAGTGAGGCAGTGGGGAGGGAAAATAAGGGAATTAGAAAGTGCGAGAGGTCTGGGAGCAGATATATTGACATCAGTGGACAAACAACAACACCAACAACATACTTTGCACCTGTTCACTCTCCGATTAAAGTATTTGTTCACACATAAGTAAATTGTAAAACCACAATGAACCACAACATTCAATCAGCTTTGCCCATCAGGCCTTGTCAAAAAGTGTAATGCCAAGAGAGAAGTGTAATTTGGAGTAAAAGGAAATGTAATTTTAGGAGATGGTAGAACAAAACTTAATTACACACATAAAATAACCACACATAAAAAATGCTTAACTTCTTTTTATTTTTTATTTTATTTCAAAATAAAATTTGCATCCAGAGGTACCAACCCCCTAATCTTCTTGTCAGTATTTCCGGACCCGTTTGTCAGTGTTTTTTAACACTTGTCAGTATTTTTTTTTTCTCGCAAAAACCTAGCCTATGACACTATAAAGTAACGACAGGCTTCCCTCTGAAACAGAAGGCTATTTTCAATCCTCTAAAATCACGATAAAAATCAGCTTGTTGAACACCACACTTATTTTACTCTAAAATCACCATGAAAATCAGCTTGTTGAACACAGCGACGTTCAGTGAGTGCAGGAGTACTATTATGAGACCAGAAACCGGTACAGAAGCACCGCTGGCAAAGATAAACGATCGAATAACGAATAACGAATCTTTATTGTCCCCATTTGCACAAGGATATTTGTGTGTGATGCACAGTAACTGTTGGCATATTAAGAAGACAACACAAAGGTTAGCGTACATGTATGTATACAATAAAGAAACGGTAGCGGATATTAGAACACCTTAATGCATAACAATACTAAAAAAATCTCAAGACTATTAGTGCCATTTTCTCAATCATTCACGCTTTCTCATGACCATGCTAATCCTTGCACATTCATTCTTATCCACGCACCGACTCATCCCACACACACCCTTAATACATTTAAGAGGCTCACTGTAGTTACGCTAGTCGTTCTAGGGTTACACATTACACACTTCCACTGTCAACGCTATGTCAACATTGTTGTTTCCCTTCACTAACTACAGGGGAGTGGGGTTTTTACATACATTATAAGAAAATAGGTAACAACAATAGGCTGCTGAGCAAATTAAATGGTGTATACACATGACTAGTTACAACTAGAGACATTCCGCAACGAATACATCAGTAAACTGTTATTACTTCAAAAACATATGACTTAGATTTAACATTGCTAATAAAATCATGGTACTACGTAGGCATCACGGATCAGGGTCACGTATGATTATGAACCACTTAATTAAGAAACAGCCACTCACATACACCTTACTATGTGTGCATCACATTCGCATACACACACTCACACACCCAAACACGCACACACACGCCCACACACACATGCACGCACAATGTCACAGGAATACGTAGTCAATCAACTGCTCTATGCACTGATGTAGTATCCATGGCTCTATGACTATAGGTTTGCGGGTCAGTCTGCATATCTCTGCTACACTGCGCGCGCACACACGCGCACGCACACACACACACCACCACCACACCACACAGTCATAATACTGTTTTTCTGTGGCACATGACTTAGTGCACACTCTCTCTCTCTCTCTCTCTCTCTCTCTCCGGCAACTTTTCCTCCGTATTTTTATAAAAGCTACCGTATTTCCGTATTTAATTCACTTCGACGGAATTAAATACGGTCAATCTGTACTGGTTGGCACCTCTGCATCACAGGAGGCTTGGTCATTGGGCTTGATCTTTGGTGTTTTGGAAGAATCGGCTAAGTTGTCTGGGATGTTGGTATTCTGGCAGTCTCTTCTGTGTTGGCTTCACAGGGAGGCTTGGTCATATTTATCCTGTAAACCAAAAGTATCAGACATAATCACTTCCATCTTACATAATAAATATACTGAATATCAACAGAATTGCATTGGACCCAACAAACAATTATTGGAAAGTATGAAAACAAACCAAAAAATATTCCTTCTTTTCGCGTTAGAATCCTTCAAAATCTTGAGCTAAAAGTGACCCTAAACAAATGGTATATTATTCAGTTATGTACCGGCAGCTTACTGGCTGCTGTGCTGTGCTAGACTTCAAAATTGTGGTTTTAAGTTAAGCATTTTTCGCAAGCGTACACAAAAAGTATCTCCGGAACTAACCAAGTTATCAAATTATTATATAATATTATTATTTTGTTGTTGTTATTTGATTGTATTCGCAAGTACTTTCATAAAACATGCCTCACCTTGACCTTACTGTATAATAAAATTTTGGCTGCCTGTACATAATTCAGTACAAACTTATCTACCAAAAAATAAAACATTAAAGATCCAAACACCCTCTCCTAGAAAATACATGTGTCCATGATCAACATGACAACTAAGAATATTTCCACAATCCGAAGTAAAATTTATTCTTTTCAATAATGAGGTCAATCAATGATTAAAACGAAGTAATTGCAATGGCAAGTCCAGAAGAAGAAGCACAGGTATGGGTACAGTAAAACAAACACTTAAAACAACACACACACACACAGGTTTGGGTACAGTAAAACAAATACTTAAAACAACACACACACACACACACACACACACACATAAACAAAACAAAAAAACACATACCTTGAGTGGGAGTCGTAAAGCTGGGAATTCCTCAGACATGCTACTACCAGTTTGTGCATCCGGAGGGTAGTCTGGATCCTGAAATAGCATTCATTGTGTTTACTATGGCGCACATAAATTAGAACATTTCTATCCACGACATGCTAATTTTCAATTAAAACAACACACACACACACACACACAGAGGTATGGGTACAGTAAAACAAACACTTTACATTACATTATTATTGCTTTAAGTCCAGCGGACTCTTCCGAGCCAAATCAGGACCGGACAACCCCCGATCTGCATTAGATCTGCTGAAACAACCCTAGTGGTAAAACTGAAAGCTCTCCACCAGCCAGTCACTTTACAATAAAGACATCCCACGCAGTGGACGGCTGAGGCTTCACTCCAACTTATTGAACCCCCGTTTACAAAAACGAAATAGAATACAAACATCATTATAAATTATCAACAAAATACATACATATAAAATGCCTACATTGCTAAATAATATCATAGGAAGCCCTAGTGACCACCTGGCAGAAAGCGTCCAATATTCCCAAGCTGATCCAACAGACCTCATACACAAACAAGGAGTCTTGTCCCGGAAGAGTTTTCAAGAAAAAAGGTAGGAGACTGGTCTAGCGAAGAAGACGATAGTATAGCAGATGGATAGAAAAGAGCAAGAATGAGAAAGAGCAAATGAGAAAGACAGCGACAGTGGGAATTTAAAGCACTAAATTTCCAGAAAGTGGGGATACTATTTATACTGAAACCCCCGGCACCCCAACGGGGGTAAACAAACACTTAAAACAACACACACACACACACACAAACAAAACAAAAAACACATACCTTGAGTGGGAGTCGTAAAGCTGGGAATTCCTCAGACATGCTACTACCAGTTTGTGCATCCGGAGGGTAGTCTGGATCCTGAAATAGCATTCAATGTGTTTACTATGCACATACATTAGAACATTTCTATCCACGACATGCTAATTTTCTTTTTATTACAATTCATATCACAAGGAACAAGAAGAGCAAATATTCATGATTCACCTCTGAGGAATTGATTGATTGAAATTGAATGATTGTTGCTTTAGGTCCAGCAGACTCTTCCGAGCCAAATCAGGACCGGACAACCCCCGATCCACATAAAAGATCTGCTGAAACAACCCTAGTGGGAAAATTGAATGCCCTCCACCGGCCAGTCACTTTACAATAAAGACATCCCACGCAGGGGACGGCTGAGGCTTTACCCCAACTACTCAAACCCCCGGTTACAAAAACAAAATAGAATACAAACATCATTATAAATCATCAACAAAACACATACATATAAAATGCCTATAGTGCTAAATAATAACATCATAGGAAGCCCTAGTGACCACCCGGCAGAAAGCGTCCAACACTCCCAAGCTGATCCAACAGACCTCATACACATAACACAAACAAGGAGTCTTGTCCAAGAAGAGTTTTCAAGAAAAAAGGTAGGTCATTGATCTAGCGAAGAAGAAGATAGTATAGCAGAGTGATAGGACAGATCAGGAATGGGAAAGAGCAAATGAGGAAGACAGCGACAGTGGGAATTTAAAGCACTAAATTTCCAGAAAGTGGGGATACTATTTATACTAAAACCCCCGGCACTCCAACGGGGGTACTGTTGCCGCAGTGAATCGGTCTTGCCTACAAAGTCAAGACAGGTTTTCAACTGGGGCTTTCACTTTTCCCTTTATAGGTTAGAACAATCTACAGTGGCAAGATTGCTCATGACCCCAAGGGGTCCTCTGAGGAATTAAAATATAATGAGAATCTATTGCAAAAGATAGGAGGTGCAAGAGAAAAAGTCAATTTTGATATTATTTTTACTATAACCATGCTGTAATAGCCTTGTACTAGCCTCCTATCATAACTAAGGGAGAAAGACAAGAGAATTCTGCAAAGAAGAAAACTTTCCCATAACCCCTAAACAAAAAAAACATCTCCATTTCCATAAAATTTATTCCTGCCTTGTTAAATGTTCTTTAAAAGTTCTACAAAGGTGGTATCATATCAGAACTAAACTCCTCATATGCATGCAGGATCTAAGAAAGTAACCAACATGATAACGCTCAAAGCAAATTATCAACCCAGAACACTTTACAAATAAAGGCAACCCCCCACCGCCGTAGCTCAAGTGGTAGAGCGTTTGCCTGGCACACCGATATGACCCAGGTTCGAATCCCGTGGTGGGCGATATAAAATGTGGCCATTTTCACTATCCAATTTAGCAGTATGATTGCTCTGGTGGTTCAGTTCTGATTCAGGTCCCTACCCTTGTTTTCCTGGGATGGTTATCCCAGTCTGCCATATAACCAATGGTGGGTGTGGACGTTAAACCTCAATGTTCATTCAGGCAACCCACGCAGGGGACGCCGAGGCTCCTACTCTAATTTATCGAACCCCCGTTTACAAAACATATGGTCAGAACAGCTTCTCTTGTAAGTATTTTTAAATATTAATAATAATAATAATTAATAATAACAATAACAACAACAATAATAATAATAATTTAATAAAAATAAAGTGGTGTCAAGATCAATCATGCGGTAACTTCTGCGTCCTAGATTCTATTTTTTTATTTGATTATTTATGCCGTCATCAAATAAATCTTGTTCGTTGATAGTCTAGAAATAGAATGAAAACATCACACACAGACACACACACCCACACACAAAACAACCAAAAAGTACACAACGTCTTAGTACACATCGTTGGTTGGTTTATTAATGTCTTGTTCACCAAAGATGATAAGACAAAAAAAAAAGGGGGGGGGGGAGACATTTAAACAAATCTAGCTACTGGTGTATCAATTAAGATTTTTGCCACGACAGAGCATAAATCTAAATCAAAGTCTGCTAGACTTGTTTTCCTGTCTATGACTGGAATAAACAAGGGGGTAATAACATTGCAATCAAAAAGAATATGTTTGTGAGAAGGGCTGGTTACACACACATTCAATATTTCTACAATATTTGGTCCGCACAGCATCTAGTAGTATTCTATATGACATAGAATAAATTACTCTTGAAGTTTTGTAAATCACTGCGGTATTGAACATTGCCTTAGTATTAAAGGATTGTGTCATATTCCTTTCAATTTGGTTTTGCAATTCCTTGGATGATGGAAATATATCAAGGTATTTTGCATTAACATTTAGGGCTCCTTGCTTAGCTTTTCTGTCAACTATGTCATTATACACCAATCCACAGTGTGAAGGTACCCAGCAAAAGCTTTTACACATCGTCCGATCTAGTAGTGTTCACATCGCCGAAATTTAGTAGGCCTACACAACGACTTAGTACACATTGCACATGCATAGTACACAACGTCCGTAACCTTCTACTAGTCTAGGTGTACTCAAATAGGCCTACATGTAGGCTACTTGGGTTAAAAACTTGATCTATGTAGTCTATATCACATGGCTGTGGGCTAATGTTTCCATTTGATTTGTATAATGAAGTAATAAAGTATTTTTGCCTCGAAACACCCCCCCCCCCCCCTTTTTTTTTTTTTGTGCGTGTGGTTAAGGCCTAGATCTACTTTTTATTCCGACAGCTACAGATTTCCTGATAAAATCACAGGCTGTGAAGTCCGTAGGCCTTGCCTCAATTACATACTATACATAGTATGTAATTGAGGCCTTGTATAGTATGTAATTGAGGCAAGGCCTACGGACTTTACAGCCTGTGATTTTATCTGGAAATCTGTAGCTGTCGGAATGTAATTGAGGCAAGGCCTACGGACTTCACAGCCTGTGATAAAATTAGAGTAGGCTATTTTCAGAATTATTCAGTGTGAAATTCATTTGAAAACATTAGCCCACAGTCATACAGATAACACAGATGAAGTCTATATCCATATAAACCGAGTAACGAAATAAGGATAATTTGTGTCTAAGCAGGGTTAGCTAATTCTGAAGAAGAATCAGAAAAAATGCAATTGATAGGTTCGATTGAAACTTTGTAATCCTTCTTTTACCGTTCGAACACTACTGACACATTCCACAATGCTTTCGATTGATTTTAGAAAGCTACATATTAATCTGAACTCAAAAGAATCAAATACAAAGTCCACAATCAAACTACAAAATCCACAAAAATACTAACCTCGTGCGAGAATCATCCGCCATTTACAATCACCCTGGCATGCTGCTTGACGGTAAAACAGGTTATGCCATATGAAGATACGTTTAGATCCACGATGGCTCAGGGGTCGACTATATATCTCACAAAAAAATTGTGTTCCGCAAAACCAGAAGTAGCACGCATTCCTCGTTGTTTTTATTGTATTAAGAATAAGAAAAAACATAGAAAATAAAAATTTTTCGTAAACAACCCTCTCAGTTTAAACAATATTCCACAAATTATGGTGGTAGACAGAAGGTACCTTTTTTCAAGGGTTCACTTATATGCTCAATGTTTTGTTGGAAGATTGCTCTCAAATGGAACATTCCCAAATAGCAATTTCTTTACTGAAGAATCGTCTGCCTCTGGTTTATCGAATGCGCATGGAAACAATTCAGTTGGCCCAATGGTTAGTCAGTAAATCAGCAAAACCTTAGGTCGACCGAAATTCGGTTGACTTAAGTCTGAAGTGTTGCAAACAGGGGGTCTTAGGTCGACAGTTGGTTGACCTAAGTCATACTTACGATTTATATATATATATATATATATATATATATATATATATATATATATATATATATATATATATATATATATATATATATACAGTGTTACCCTTTTAGTAAGAAGTACATAATATAGGCCTAAATATAAAATTTCTTTTTTTTTTACTTTGTTTACACAGTGGATCGTACATGCAAAGTTCAGCAGTGGTTGAAGGGCAATCCAGCACAGACCTGTGATGAAACATCTATGGAATCGTTGGTAAGAAACATGTTGTCTAGGCTACTGTTGTCTGTTAAGTTACTTTCTTCTTCTTCTTCTTCTTCTTCTTCTTCTTCTTCTTCTTCTTCTTCTTCTTCTTCTTCTTCTTCTATCACCATCGTCAGCAGCAGAAGCAGCACCAGCAGCTTTATCTTCCTCCTCCTCCTTTTCACCCTCTCCTTATCATCATCATCATCATCAACAACAACATTATAATCATCATCTTTTTCTTCTTCTTCTTCTATCATCATCGCCAGCAGCAGGAGCTTTCTCTTCCCCCTCCTCCTCCTCCTCCTCCTCCACCTCCTCATCATCATAATCATCACCATCTTCTTCTTCTTCTTCTTCTTCTTCTTCTTCTTCTATCTCCTCCTCCTTCTACTTTTCCACCTCCTCCTCTTCCTCTTTCTTCAAATTTTTTGTATTCTTTCTTGATTTTTTTCATTCACTTTTCTTATTTCTTTAATTTTCATTTCTTTGACATTTCTTTTTTTCTTGTGTTTTTTTTTTCCTCCCTAGTCTTTCTTTTTTTTTTTCTACAACTGCATTTATGTACAAAAATGTAAGAAAATTTGGCATGAGATTCGACAATTCTTAACTTACAAAGTCATAAAATTTAAAAAATCTAGAACAACAATTGTCGAAGTTATGATGATTTAACTGACTTTATGGGTGTTATTCCACCCAGGGGTGGCAGCAAAGGTTAACTGTGTGACTTCAACATTTCCACTTAAATTGGGTGAAATGTTGTAGCTTTGCTCAGATTGCAAGCTGCATTCCTGTCTTGATCTACTGGGATCATGATAGTTGCAGATACATGTATCGAGATGCAGTGTTTTTTTATATGTCCTCAACCATGATAGCGAGTTGCAGTTCTTTGTTGAATATATAAAGCTCACTCCAATTGCTTAATCACCTTTAACTTCACCACTGTTCAAGGACTTTGCTTGCAAGACATCACACTGTTTACTTTAAATCAAATAGCTGTGTCACCCTATGGTGTGGGGCATTTTATTTGTGATTAAACAAAGATAGCTTTAAGTTTTAGCCCCTTTTCTTCACCAAAACTGTTATGTTTTGTACTAAGTAAATAGAACAAGAAAGCAATAATCTGCAAGCGATTCATTTATTTTCCCAGGGACATTACTGAAACACTGTCTAACATAAAAAATATAACATACTGTTTATGAAAGTGCTGTTTCACATCATGTTATGGGCCATGTGAGATTGTGAGGATTTTGTAACTTTGTTGTGTTGTTCTGTGAATCAGAAACTTTTAGATAACCGTTTTTTACTAATCTATCATTAGGGATACATTGTCCTTGCTAAGAAAGCAATTACCAGCAAATCGATGCATGTATCTCCAAGAAAGAAAAAAAATTGTTCACGGCAATTTACATTGGCTTACTCTTGTGAAGGAAAACTACATGCTACATCATGTACATGCCAAATTGTCTCCTGTTTTAACGCCCAGCAGACAAAAATTAGAGCTACTCTTTATTGTCTAACTTTAATGTGCATGTCAGGGCTTCTGAAAGACTTTTTTTTCAACTAGCCCGCCGGGCTAGTTACTTAGAAAAGTTACTAGCCTGCAAGAATTTTGACTAGCCCTGCTGAAATGGCGAAGCATCAAATAAGCTGTAAAATCTATCCTTTTCGATTTTTTTCTGATGCGATTGTTTTACTTTTTTAGCCGGTGTATCAGATTCGGCAGAAGTTGAACCAATTCTTTTTACAAATCGATTCATACTACCATAACCATAGCTAAACCGAAAGCGCTAACAAACTAAGCTGAGCGATCATGTAAAGCCTTCTCTGATTGGTTCATATCGATCAATATTACGCGCTACGAGCCAATCATACAGAGTATTTTTTCAAGTAATTCAGGAAATGAGGCACAGTAAGGGATATTTTTCTCCTCTTTTCCTTATGCGCTTATTGTCGAATGATATGAAATGAATCATCACCCATACGGTCCCTCTTCACTGATCGTTCTTGGCGAAACGCACACGTGTAGAGCTGTGCAGTGTAAAGGGTTCGTAATCAAGCCGATGTTTTTATTTTCATCGGGGATTGACAAACTGAAGAGAGAAAATCAACTAGCCCGTCGGGCTAGTAGACTTTGAACTTTAACTAGCCCGTGGCAATTTTAACTAGCCATTGGCGAGCGGGCTAGTGCATTTTAGAAGCCCTGGCATGTTTATACTTTATTTTAATTTTATTATTATTATTATTATTATTATTATTATTATTATTATTATTATTATTATTATTATTTTAATTCAGCCTCCTGATTGCTCAGACGATGAAAGGCTTGACTTTGAGTTCGACCCAGAATCAGAGTCGGAGGTGGAGTCGGTGATGGAGTTGGTGATGGCACTTGACGGTAATTTTGTTAATATTACTGAGAAATAATATTTTGGTAATTTTCCTGAAAGACCGTAAACAGTGGAATCTGCTGGACACACTTTAAGGGTTTTGTGTTTATTCAGTTGTGGTTTGTCTGGTTTGTTTCCACTAGATCATTAAGGCCATAGAAGTAAACTGGTCCAACATGACTTTTTCTTGTTCAGAAAAACTACCTCCAAAGGTTTTGGAAAACGTATGTCGGGACACATTTTACATCATTTACTTCACTTACTTTAAAATGTGTCTGTGTGTGAATTGTAGACACTGACATATATTTGGATAAATTATGATGTCATGCTATTGTTTTTCATATGTATGCTTCAGTTCATCGGTGTGGTTATATTCCAAAAACTTGTACTATTAGTATTACCTTGGGTTGTTTTTTTTAATGTGAATGCTTCAGTTCCTCTATATGTTTATGTCCTGAAAACTTTTCGTGTACTGTAAATTGTTCATTTATCCCTTTATAAATGGGGCAAGGGCTAGATGTAAAGAAGCACCCCTGCTTACTCTTCTCCCTGAGAATAAAAAGATTTTTTTTCTCTCTCTCTTTCTCTCTCTCTCTCTCTCTCTCTCTCTCTCTCTCTCTCTCTCTCCTATTTTCTTTCCATTTTTCCTTCCTAAATTTGGGTGGTTTGCATCCAAGTGCAATACTAATTTTCTTATTTTTAAATTTTGAGTGTGTGTGTTTACAGGTGCTGCGGATTGGACGAGGAGAACTAACAGTGGTCAGGCGCCCAAGTTCTGTAGAAGATGCTAAACGTGAAAACTATCTTCCTTGTGTTCAATGTAAAGGGTGGATTTTAGAAAACAATTTATCGCTACATTCAATCAATCATTTTATTGTCCGGTTTACCCTATAACCAATGTTTTATCTCATCTTATTCAATAATCTGTAGATATGTAGCAATCGTTACATATATAAAATTAAAACTTACAACAAACGAGGGGAAAATGATTTGGTAAAATGCGAATTTTTTGTTGCATTTTACCATGCCATATTTTGATATATTTTTTTACTTTACAAGAATGCAAGTTTTTGTGTGCATGAAAATCGTTTCTTTTGTTTTACTTGAGTGGTAAGGGAGAAAGGTGTATAGGGAAGATGCACTTAAACAAAATACATAAAAATGTACATTGAAAGTACCCTTTTCAATACCTAAGGTGCTAGTAATTTTGTGCCCAAAATGCCTTAGATGTCACAGATTTTAACCTTTATTTAAAAAAAATTTAACCCATGTAAATGCCAATTACCTAAAAAGAATATTTGGCATATTTGTTTTGCATAATGATCTGCTGTAATAAAGTTTACAGTGAAAATAAACATTCAGTAAAAGTTTTATTTAAAAAAATCTCTCTCTCTCTCTTCCTCTCTCTCTCTTTCTCCCCCTCTCCCCATCTCTCTCTCTGTCCTTCTTCTTCTCCTTTCTTCTTTTTCTTCTTCTTCTTCTTTTCAAGTTTTCTTTACCTTAGTTATTGAAAAAAAATCGGAATACTCATTTCATGTTTAGTTCGTTGCCAAATTTTCAGCCGATTTGGGTCAACATAATAATAAATGAAAAACAAACAGGGTTGGTGGGGGACATTTAAGGAAGAGAATAAGTATTCATAAGAAGACACTAAGTAGAAAGTAAAAAGAAAATAAATAAACTCAACCTTAATCCATACAATAAATTATAATAAAAACATTAATGATGGGCTTTAGAATGATTTCATTATGCATTCATTCACTTATTCATTGATTTATACAATCCTGCTTCGTTCATTCATTCTTTAATAGTTTACATTGTATCGAGAGCAGAGACATACATTAATTTGAATAAAAATGTAGCAGATGAAATATTTAATTTCCAATGATCAAAAAATGCATGAAACATTCATTCACACTGCAATTGCACAACAATAAATTATTTTCTTCCTTTTGCCATTCACATATAATGGCCCACAACTAGCAACAGTAGGCCTATATATCTGCCTCATAAACAATTCTATTATAAAAAGCCCCACAATGCTCTACATTTTCAAAAACATATAAATATAATGCCCCTCAAACCAACACCAGACAGAAAACCCCACAATAGGCTTATATATATAATGCCCCACAACTAGCAACAATATACATCTGCCTCATAAACCATTCTAATATAAAAGCCCCACAAAGGTCTAATATATAAAAGCCCCACAAAGGTCTACATTTCATATATATATATATATATATATATATATATATATATATATATATATATATATATATATATATATATATATAAAGCCCCACAAAAAAATGCCCCACAAACCCACGCCAGACAGGAAACCCCACAAAAGGTGAAATTCATGTATATATATATGTGTACTGAATAAAAGTGGAAAACTTCAAACGGCGACTCCTGCCTTGTTGATGATTGAACGGGTTGGGTGGATAAACGAATCTGAGTTACACCGATCAGGATTTCAAGCATCGGGGCTGAATCAACTGATAAAAAAATAACATCGAGTGTAACACACTATAACTGACTCCCGAAATTACAGAAGCAATGTCACAGCGAGACAAACTTAAACATGCTAAAGATTTTTAAGAGTATAAAAAAATCTCGTAAAAAATCAAAAACATGGTGCCTGACTCCAAAAGAAATTATTTTAAAAAACAAATAGAAAATAACAGTGACATTTCTGAACTATGGCATGCTCTAAATTCTTTTATTGAGGGCTCATCTTCAAATCACCATGAAATTACATCCAATTTATCAGCTAATGCCTTCAATAATCTTTTTTTCAGTCTGTACTGAAATCGGATTGCTCAAAATATTCACAGTCCAATTGTTCAGATTGTCTCACTACATTTTGTAAACAAAGAACAAGTAACTCTTCACCATTTAAAATACTACCCATTACCATAAATGAAGTAGTAAAATCTATATAAAACTTAAAAATAAAATGTCGGCAGGTCCTGATGAAATTAGTAATAAGGTCTTGAAACTGTCTTTGCCTTATATGATGAATTTCCTTTCCTACACCTTCAACTTAAGCATTATTAAAAATAAATTTTCAACCACATGGAAACAAGGTAAGGTTATTCCCCTTCCAAAATCAAAAGTAAGTTCTGATCTTAATAACTATCGTCCAATATATCTGCTTCTACATTTTCAAAGATATTAGACCATCACATTCACACTCACTTAAGAAAATATATAGAGGATCTTGATCTTTTTCATTCCTTACAACTTGATTTTCGTAGTCACCATTCTTGCTCCATTGCACTAGCTCTTTTAACTAACAAATAGCTTTCTGCTGTGAATAACTCTACGTTGTCAGGAGCTGTTTTTCTAGATCTTTCCAAAGCGTTTGATATCGTTAATCACTACATACTGCTCCAAAAGCTTGAACTGTATCTCAATTTCTCTGTTTCCTCGGTTTTTTTTTAAATTCATATTTTAATCATCGGACGCAATTAGTACATCTCCATGGTAAAAATTCCTATGTAGGCCAAATCAAGCATAGGGTTCCTCAAGGATCTGTTTTAGGTCCTGTTTTATTTTGTGTTTTTAGATTAACGACTTACCTTTACATCTCGCAGATAATTCTGTTGAGTGTCATATGTTAGCCGATGATACAACATTACAAAATTAAGGCAGTAACATCTCTAAAATTCAGCAATCTCTACAATGTGCCCTTTACAGTGTTGCTGCAGTTTAAACCTCACTGTCATAAACTTTCCTTGTGCGTGTTTTTAAATAATTAGCTTTATTCCAATAAGATTCGTACAAACTTGGTATTAGTTTGTAAACAGTTTTTAATGTTTAAATTTCACATCTACACGCATTCATCAAAAGGCCTTTCTTATACAATTACACAATTTCTTACACAATTACATTTATCATTTTAAGAAAATATTTTATTCATTTACAAAATAAACATTAATATTATATTTCCAAGAAGTAAATCATAAAATATAAATATTCAAATTACCGCGTCCGTCATGAATGGAATCCAGAATCACCATAAAGAAAAAATAGAAGTAGCCTACACAGTAATGCAATTTTTCCAAGTCACACAAAGTATGCTTTCAAAATATCAAACAGGTTGAAAGTCATAAACTTTAGACGTAATCATAGATAACAAACGTAGTTGGCATTCACGAATTGAACATCTTTGTAAAACTCTCTCAACAAAATTATTTATGTTGTCTAAGCTTCAATATATTATAACTGCCGATGATAAAAAAACTTTTTTATAATGCTCATATCAAACCTCACATTGATTATGTATCAACAATATGGGACGCTGAAGTGAAGCCTTCTAAAAAAAAATAATTCTATTCTCCGCAGAGCTGCAAAATTAGTTATCCCCAACGCTTCCATCACAATTGATTCAAAACTAAAAATAGCTGGCATGCACTTAGACACAGTTAGATATCTCTATCGGACTGTGTGCAAAGCATGTGGAATTTTCTACCAGAAAAGGTCCAAAAAAGTAAATCATTACCATCTTTTAAAACAAGGCTCCATACATAATTTATATATTATTTTTTTCTTCCCTGATGAGCCAAATTGGGGACTCTTAAAAATTAATGTGCAAAAGGCCTCCTAAAATTTGATAACTGAGAGTCTCATGAACTGATTGTCTGCGTTTGATCAAACGTTCAACAATATTTTTTTTAAATACAAGATTGAAAAGCATAAAAGAATTATTGTGAATTAAAAACTCAGCAATAAAAAACAAATTGGAGGAACGAAACCAAAAGATATGGCAACCAACAAAATTCACACGGTGGAAAAAAAACAAACAGAATTAAAATTCTAAAAAAGACATTTGGCAAGAACATTTCAGAAATGTTTAAATATACAGAAAGAAACAGTCCAGGTTTTGGATTTAGAACACAAAATAAGAAAAAGACCACAATCTTGATTCCTTGGGTTGTGTTCATGTGCACCTTGGTTCTATTCAGATCAGTGAAATAAAGGCGAGGACAGCTGGTATCCAAAGGAAAGAAGAAGGCCAGAAGTCACACAAAGTATGCTTTCAAAATATCAAACAGGTTGAAAGTTATAAACTTTAGACGTAATCATAGATAACAAACGTAGTTGGCATTCACAAATTGAACATCTTTGTAAAACTCTCAACAAAATTATTTATGTTGTCTAAGCTTCAATATATTATAACTGCAGATGCTAAAAAACTTTTTTATAATGCTTATATCAAACCTCACATTGGTTATGTATCAACAATATGGGACGCTGAAGTGAAACCTTCTAAAAAAATAATTCTATTCTCCGCAGAGCTGCAAATTTAGTTATCCCCAACGCTTCCATCACAACCGATTCAAAACTAAAAATAGCTGGCATGCACCTAGACACAGTTAGATATCTCTATCGGACTGTGTGCAAAGCATGTGGAATTTTCTACCAGAAGAGGTCCAAAAAAGTAAATCATTACCATCTTTTAAAACAAGGCTCCATACATAATTTATATTTTTTTTCTTCCCTGATGCGCCAAATTGGGGACTCTTAAAAATTAATGTGCAAAAGGCCTCTTAAAATTTGATAACCGAGAGTCTCATGAACTGATTGTCTGCGTTTGATCAAACGTTCAACAATATTTTTTTTAAATACAAGATTGAAAAGCATAAAAGAATTATTGTGAATTAAAAACTCAGCAATAAAAAACAAATTGGAGGAACGAAACCAAAAGATATGGCAACCAACAAAATTCACACGGTGGAAAAAAAAAACAAACAGAATTAAAATTCTAAACAAAAACATTTGGCAAGAACATTTCAGAAATGTTTAAATATACAGAAAGAAACAGTCCAGGTTTTGGATTTAGAACACAAAATAAGAAAAAAAAAATCTTGATTCCTTGGGTTGTGTTCATGTGCACCTTGGTTCTATTCAGATCAGTGAAATAAAGGCGAGGACAGCTGGTATCCAAAGGAAAGAAGAAGGCCAGAAGTCACACAAAGTATGCTTTCAAAATATCAAACAGGTTGAAAGTCATAAACTTTAGACGTAATCATAGATAACAAACGTAGTTGGCATTCACAAATTGAACATCTTTGTAAAACTCTCTCAACAAAATTATTTATGTTGTCTAAGCTTCAATATATTATAACTGCAGATGCTAAAAAACTTTTTTATAATGCTTATATCAAACCTCACATTGGTTATGTATCAACAATATGGGACGCTGAAGTGAAACCTTCTAAAAAAAATAATTCTATTCTCCGCAGAGCTGCAAATTTAGTTATCCCCAACGCTTCCATCACAACCGATTCAAAACTAAAAATAGCTGGCATGCACTTAGACACAGTTAGATATCTCTATCGGACTGTGTGCAAAGCATGTGGAATTTACTACCAGAAAAGGTCCAAAAAAGTAAATCATTACCATCTTTTAAAACAAGGCTCCATACATAATTTATATATTATTTTTTTCTTCCCTGATGAGCCAAATTGGGGACTCTTAAAACTTAATGTGCAAAAGGCCTCCTAAAATTTGATAACTGAGAGTCTCATGAACTGATTGTCTGTGTTTGATCAAACGTTCAACAATATTTTTTTTAAATAAAAGATTTAAAAGCATAAAAGAATTATTGTGAATTAAAAACTCGGCAATAAAAAACAAATTGGAGGAACGAAACCAAAAGATATGGCAACCAACAAAATTCACACGGTGGAAAAAAAACAAACAGAATTAAAATTCTAAAAAAGACATTTGGGAAGAACATTTCAGAAATGTTTAAATATACAGAAAGAAACAGTCCAGGTTTTGGATTTAGAACACAAAATAAGAAAAAGGCCACAATCTTGATTCCTTGGGTTGTGTTCATGTGCACCTTGGTTCTATTCAGATCAGTGAAATAAAGGTGAGGACAGCTGGTATCCAAAGGAAAGAAGAAGGCCAGAAGTCACACAAAGTATGCTTTCAAAATATCAAACAGGTTGAAAGTTATAAACTTTAGACGTAATCATAGATAACAAACGTAGTTGGCATTCACAAATTGAACATCTTTGTAAAACTCTCTCAACAAAATTATTTATGTTGTCTAAGCTTCAATATATTATAACTGCAGATGCTAAAAAACTTTTTTATAATGCTTATATCAAACCTCACATTGGTTATGTATCAACAATATGGGACGCTGAAGTGAAACCTTCTAAAAAAATAATTCTATTCTCCGCAGAGCTGCAAATTTAGTTATCCCCAACGCTTCCATCACAACCGATTCAAAACTAAAAATAGCTGGCATGCACTTAGACACAGTTAGATATCTCTATCGGACTGTGTGCAAAGCATGTGGAATTTTCTACCAGAAAAGGTCCAAAAAAGTAAATCATTACCATCTTTTAAAACAAGGCTCCATACATAATTTATATTTTTTTTTCTTCCCTGATGCGCCAAATTGGGGACTCTTAAAAATTAATGTGCAAAAGGCCTCTTAAAATTTGATAACCGAGAGTCTCATGAACTGATTGTCTGCGTTTGATCAAACGTTCAACAATATTTTTTTTAAATACAAGATTGAAAAGCATAAAAGAATTATTGTGAATTAAAAACTCAGCAATAAAAAACAAATTGGAGGAACGAAACCAAAAGATATGGCAACCAACAAAATTCACACGGTGGAAAAAAAACAAACAGAATTAAAATTCTAAAAAAAAACATTTGGCAAGAACATTTCAGAAATGTTTAAATATACAGAAAGAAACAGTCCAGGTTTTGGATTTAGAACACAAAATAAGAAAAAAAAACAATCTTGATTCCTTGGGTTGTGTTCATGTGCACCTTGGTTCTATTCAGATCAGTGAAATAAAGGCGAGGACAGCTGGTATCCAAAGGAAAGAAGAAGGCCAGAAGTCACACAAAGTATGCTTTCAAAATATCAAACAGGTTGAAAGTCATAAACTTTAGACGTAATCATAGATAACAAACGTAGTTGGCATTCACAAATTGAACATCTTTGTAAAACTCTCTCAACAAAATTATTTATGTTGTCTAAGCTTCAATATATTATAACTGCAGATGCTAAAAAACTTTTTTATAATGCTTATATCAAACCTCACATTGGTTATGTATCAACAATATGGGACGCTGAAGTGAAACCTTCTAAAAAAAATAATTCTATTCTCCGCAGAGCTGCAAATTTAGTTATCCCCAACGCTTCCATCACAACCGATTCAAAACTAAAAATAGCTGGCATGCACTTAGACACAGTTAGATATCTCTATCGGACTGTGTGCAAAGCATGTGGAATTTACTACCAGAAAAGGTCCAAAAAAGTAAATCATTACCATCTTTTAAAACAAGGCTCCATACATAATTTATATATTATTTTTTTCTTCCCTGATGAGCCAAATTGGGGACTCTTAAAACTTAATGTGCAAAAGGCCTCCTAAAATTTGATAACCGAGAGTCTCATGAACTGATTGTCTGTGTTTGATCAAACGTTCAACAATATTTTTTTTAAATAAAAGATTTAAAAGCATAAAAGAATTATTGTGAATTAAAAACTCGGCAATAAAAAACAAATTGGAGGAACGAAACCAAAAGATATGGCAACCAACAAAATTCACACGGTGGAAAAAAAACAAACAGAATTAAAATTCTAAAAAAAAAACATTTGGCAAGAACATTTAAGAAATGTTTAAATATACAGAAAGAAACAGTCCAGGTTTTGGATTTAGAACACAAAATAAGAAAAAAAAAATCTTGATTCCTTGGGTTGTGTTCATGTGCACCTTGGTTCTATTCAGATCAGTGAAATAAAGGCGAGGACAGCTGGTATCCAATGGAAAGAAGAAGGCCAGAAGTCATACAAAGTATGCTTTCAAAATATCAAACAGGTTGAAAGTCATAAACTTTAGACGTAATCACAGATAACAAACGTAGTTGGCATTCACAAATTGAACATCTTTGTAAAACTCTCTCAACAAAATTATTTATGTTGTCTAAGCTTCAATATATTATAACTGCAGATGCTAAAAAACTTTTTTATAATGCTTATATCAAACCTCACATTGGTTATGTATCAACAATATGGGACGCTGAAGTGAAACCTTCTAAAAAAAATAATTCTATTCTCCGCAGAGCTGCAAATTTAGTTATCCCCAACGCTTCCATCACAACCGATTCAAAACTAAAAATAGCTGGCATGCACTTAGACACAGTTGGATATCTCTATCGGACTGTGTGCAAAGCATGTGGAATTTTCTACCAGAAAAGGTCCAAAAAAGTAAATCATTACCATCTTTTAAAACAAGGCTCCATACATAATTTATATATTATTTTTATCTTCCCTGATGAGCCAAATTGGGGACTCTTAAAAATTAATGTGCAAAAGGCCTCCTAAAATTTGATAACCGAGAGTCTCATGAACTGATTGTCTGCGTTTGATCAAACGTTCAACAATATTTTTTTTAAATAAAAGATTTAAAAGCATAAAAGAATTATTGTGAATTAAAAACTCGGCAATAAAAAACAAATTGGAGGAACGAAACCAAAAGATATGGCAACCAACAAAATTCACACGGTGGAAAAAAAACAAACAGAATTAAAATTCTAAAAAAAAACATTTGGCAAGAACATTTAAGAAATGTTTAAATATACAGAAAGAAACAGTCCAGGTTTTGGATTTAGAACACAAAATAAGAAAAAGGCCACAATCTTGATTCCTTGGGTTGTGTTCATGTGCACCTTGGTTCTATTCAGATCAGTGAAATAAAGGCGAGGACAGCTGGTATCCAAAGGAAAGAAGAAGGCCAGAAGTCACACAAAGTATGCTTTCAAAATATCAAACAGGTTGAAAGTCATAAACTTTAGACGTAATCATAGATAACAAACGTAGTTGGCATTCACAAATTGAACATCTTTGTAAAACTCTCTCAACAAAATTATTTATGTTGTCTAAGCTTCAATATATTATAACTGCAGATGCTAAAAAAATTTTTTATAATGCTTATATCAAACCTCACATTGGTTATGTATCAACAATATGGGACGCTGAAGTGAAACCTTCTAAACAAAATAATTCTATTCTCCGCAGAGCTGCAAATTTAGTTATCCCCAACGCTTCCATCACAACCGATTCAAAACTAAAAATAGCTGGCATGCACTTAGACACAGTTAGATATCTCTATCGGACTGTGTGCAAAGCATGTGGAATTTTCTACCAGAAAAGGTCCAAAAAAGTAAATCATTACCATCTTTTAAAACAAGGCTCCATACATAATTTATATATTATTTTTATCTTCCCTGATGAGCCAAATTGGGGACTCTTAAAAATTAATGTGCAAAAGGCCTCCTAAAATTTGATAACCGAGAGTCTCATGAACTGATTGTCTGCGTTTGATCAAACGTTCAACAATATTTTTTTTAAATAAAAGATTTAAAAGCATAAAAGAATTATTGTGATTTAAAAACTCGGCAATAAAAAACAAATTGGAGGAACGAAACCAAAAGATATGGCAACCAACAAAATTCACACGGTGGAAAAAAAACAAACAGAATTAAAATTCTAAAAAAAAACATTTGGCAAGAACATTTCAGAAATGTTTAAATATACAGAAAGAAACAGTCCAGGTTTTGGATTTAGAACACAAAATAAGAAAAAAAAACAATCTTGATTCCTTGGGTTGTGTTCATGTGCACCTTGGTTCTATTCAGATCAGTGAAATAAAGGCGAGGACAGCTGGTATCCAAAGGAAAGAAGAAGGCCAGAACTTGTGGAGTCCGTAGGTGCCTGAGAATCAAACAATCTACCATTGATCATCATAATTACTATAAAAAAAAGGTTTAGGAAAGGACAAGAAGAAGAAGAAGAAGAAGAAGAAGAAGAAGATGATGATGATGATGATGATGATGATGATGATGATGATGAAAGAACAAAAACAACGAGAAAAAGGAGGAAGAGGGCCATGATTAATAATTGTAATAATAATTAGTCATTTGTACAGCGCTTTTCCTCCGTTCGAGCTCAAAGCGCTAGATTGACGAGTGCGAACAAATGGTAGAAAGATAAGCAAAAACAACCGAATAAGATGAAAATAAGGAAATTAATTAATCGGCTAATCAGTACTAAAGAAAACAAACAATGATTTTAAAACCACGTGAATTTTTGTGATGACACAAACGTTACAAATACAACGGAAACAAAACGCAACAGGGAAATTCCGTAATTTAAAAAAAAAAAAAACAACAACATTGAAACTAGAAATCTGTTGTCCAACAAAGCCAGGTTAGCGATATTTGGGTCTGATAAGCAGCTGCATAATAGATCTACAGTTAAAACAACTACATTAAATTACTTTTACAATAGAAACTGTCGACTCAGCGCTGCAATCAAGACTTACCCAATCAAAATGGACAATACCGCACTGGTTTATATTGTGATGGCAGAGGTGATTTGAATTTGAAGTATTGATTCTTCACTCTTCAGTAAAAGAAAACCACCTTCGGAGCAAAGTGTGTCAACAGTTCCTGTTCAAAAGTAATTATTCTGTTGTTGTGAAGAGGGGCAATACACGATAAGGTTTATGCTGTAGCGTGGTGATTTGGTTTCTACTAGATGTAAGCATTGATAGGTAGCTCTCTCTCTCTCTCTCTCTCTCTCTCTCTCTCTCTCTCTCTCTCTCTCTCTCTCTCTCTCTTGGGGCTGGTGGCCCGAAGAATTTGTGTTTGTTTTATTGTTTGTATGCTTTTTGGTGAATACACGGACGATGTCCAAACGTCAAACGTCTCTCTCTCTCTCTCTCTCTCTCTCTCTCTCTCTCTCTCTATTGCGTAATTTTGTGTGTGTTGGATCGTTTAAAATTCTTACATGCCAGATAACTATAATAGCAGCTCAGCAAAAGGGGGCAGGAAGGGGTGGGTGGTGGGGGGAAGAATAGAACTAAAAAAAAAAGAGAGATTTAAAATTTAAAAAAATATAAATTGATTAATTAAACATTACCCAATATTTTAATATTACTCATTTTACCCGCTCTCGGCGTGCGTAACTGGATTAAATCTTAAATTTTATTAGTATTGTTAACTCTATGTTTTCCTAGACAACCAAATTTGCTTTCTCAAATAGTATTTACTGATCTCTTTTGTATATTCCTACACGTTGGCCTTGGTAACTGCCCTTAGGTGAATGCCAAATGAATGTCATATGAGGAAACGAATGATTCTACTAGTTGTCTTCTCATAGAATAATTATTTGAAAATGAATGTTGTTAATGAAAACAAATGACCTCCAAAAACGTTTTTAGGGAGGGGGAGGGGAGACAGAGAAACGAATGATTTTTTAAATATAATTTTAACTGGTGCTGAGAGGTAGTGCCCCCTAGTGTTTATCTAATCTCTGAAAATCCTTATCGGGAAGAGAGGGGACTATAAACTGATTAAAATAAATAAAAAAATATACACTGATGTGCCTATGGACATACATTCTATTGTATCGTATTAAGCATTGTGTACAATAATATTGCGTATTTCCAATGCTATCGCAAATCCAAATTTGAACACTAGCAATGTGGGGTGTATGTACCACCAAGAGTGAGTAAGAGAGAGGGAGGGAGGGAGGAGAGAGAGGGGGGGGGAGAGAGAGAGATGAGTGCGCAGCAGAGATGACCAGGAACGACCACGGCTTACACGTCGCCTCTATGGTGATGTGTCATCTGCCTCGGTCGTCTCTGCTGCGCATTGTGAGAGTATGTCTCTCTCGCACAATGCTTCCCTTCTTTTTCTTTCTTTCTTTTTTTTTTTTTTTAAAAATCAGTTTATAGTCCCCTCTCTTCCCGGTAAGGATTTTCAGAGAGGAGACTTACTGTTTGTTTTGTTGATGTTAGAGTTATATATCAGTGGATTTTGCAATTATATTTGACTCCAAATTCTCTTTGAAGTGGATTCTCCCTCGCCAACTCTTATATTTTATAGTTGAGTATCTTTGTGAGGTATGTGTGTGCGTGCGTGTGTGTGTCAATCTGTTGCATCAGTGAATGGGTGCTGAGGAATTAAAACATCACAACAGCTTGCGTGTGTCTGTGTGTACTTGCGTCTGTTTCTGACAATGCCTAGGTGTTTGTGTATGGGTGCGATATAATGTCTACGACATCATGGTCGTGATCTTTTAATAATCATTCTTCATATCTTATGTGACTGACTCTTTTTTTTTTTACTTGGAATTTGATATTTACTTATTTATTGTCCAGAGTTTAAAAGGTGTGATTTCATTTCTAATAACATTTTCTGTTTTTACATTTCCCATCAATTTTATTTTATTTTATTTTATTTAGATAGTTTTTTGTGTTTTTTTTTTTTTTTTTTTTTTGGGGGGGGGGGGAGGTTGTTGTTGACTTTTTAATTATATTTTTAGTCTTATTAAGCTTTTAGTACATTGTTTTAATGCGACTATTTAGTGAGTGAGGTTTACTTCCAATTTTTTATTTTAAATTTTAATGAATTTTGTTTTTAATTTTATTTATTGATTGTATTCTATCTATTGTATTGTGCGTGTGACTGTGTTTGATGCGCCTTGAGCAGACTATTGTTTGATAATGCGCTTTATAAATAAAATTATTATTATTAATAAATTGTTATTATTATTTTTTTTAAATGCTGCATCCAGCCACATATTCCGTCGTATGTGCGGGTAAATTGCCAATTATAAATACGTATACCTTTACACACGAACGTCCGGGGATCTCTATGTCTCTGCGCTAACTCAAACCACTGCGCTACAGAGGAGTCTAATCCTGTGATATCGATCTAATCATATAATGAACCTGCGGGTTGCAATAGTATGATAACTGTGTCTTCGGGAGAACGAGGTGTTTACCTGATCTGGGTGTTTGGACTACGTGTGACGGAACGGAGACGGCAACAGTTTCCCTCAGAGCAGGAGCCTTGGACGTGAGTGAAGAAGTCCAGTCTTCAAACAGTTTCCGATCTGAAACGCAGATTAGGGTATTAATTGTTATCAACTTACCGCCACTCTCATTGGGAAAACTGAATTACCGCCGACTCCTGTTTTACACCCTCACGTTCATGCATTCTCTCTGATACAGTAGAAGGAACTACATCCCTTCTGATGTTCGACAAGACGCCCAATATTTATTTCGAGGCATATTACCCGTGGTCCCATACTTGTCAGATCCCTAGCTATCGGGGCAACCTCAGGGAAGCAAGAAGGGTCACAGAGAATTACTACAAGCAACCCACCCCCTCCCTCCTTCCCCGCTCTTCCGTTCGGCATTGGAACCTTCGCATTGGAGACTAGAGGCTTATCTCGACGTTTATTATGATTGTAAAGTCACCGTTAACAGAGAAACATTTCATTCATTTTGTTTTATGTTCCAAGTATTTGTGAAGACGCAGTATAGGATGTAGAGAGGAGTCAACAAATATGGACCAGCGACAAATGTGTACCATCTAGTTTTCAACAAATGAAGAGCATTGTTGGGCGATTTGAGCTTTATTAACCACCCATGGGCGTCAACTGTGGCTGTATCCAAACGGTGAATGGAAATTCCCCCCTTCCCTCCCATCCTCCCCCGAATATTTCGACTAAAAATATAAAGACATAAAACGTTGTATAACTAATCATCCTCACAAATGAAAACGAATTATTTTAACATACCCTGTTATTCAGAAACGTGCATGTTTGATCGTCTGCACTAATAACTATAGGATATTTTCTACAGTCATGCTCCAGTTATATGGACCATTTCATTCTACATAAATATACCATGTAGTGCTCCAAATTAGTGGACTGTAATCGATATAGGAAATCACTTTTATTGTTATTTCTTGAGTGTTTATTTTTTGAAAGCGCCGTTGGCTCAGTGGTGTAGGCAGTGTACTCGAATGTCGGGCGATAACATTGCAGCCTGTACAGGCAGTAGTTCAAAGCCCGCTGACGGCCTGACGTAGTATAATAATAATAATAATAATAATAATAATAATAATAATAATAATACCTGACGTAGTATAATAATAATAATAATAATAATAATAATAATAATAATAATAATAATAATAGCAAAAATAATAGGTTAATAAAATTAATTAAATAAAACAAAAAAATAATATTTAAAAAATTATGAGACACTGCGCCCCTACTCCTTCGTATGAGAATATAAACCGAGGTCTAGTCTGTGCACGCACGCATACGCATTCCGTCGCAAAGATCCTGACGATCATGCCTTAGACGGGCGAGTACCGGCTACACAATTACACCCAGCACGCACTAGGTCTCTTCTCCCAATTCCCGGTCTCACAGAATTATGGCCAAAGGTTGCCGGTGGGCGCCTGTATCCTGTATCGACCAGCGCCTTGAGCAGCTCTTGAGCTAGATAAGCGCAATATAAAATAGCTGTAGTATTCTAGTTGTGCCAGTTTTATTCAGGATGTATGACGTACAGTCTAGACATTAAAACAGCCATGAATAAATACACTGTGTTTGCGTCCGGAAATGTTATAGAAGCTGTGACAGACGGACTAGTTTTACCCTGCTTACTTTACTATTTAGCCCCGTTTAGTCATTGTAATCCTAGAATGTTAATGTAGTATATAGCAGACGATTACAGTATAACGGAGGTACACACACAGCGAGTTTGACGCAGGCAAGCCAGGGTACACAGGTTGCTGTTTAAAATGTAGACAGAGAGACAACTGTTGTCTGCGAGTTTCATTTGGACGATTTTGCCTTGGCTTGTAAAAGTATCTTCATTTATTATTTTATTTTTATGTTTTTGAAAAAAAATAAATTAGGGTTGGTGCAAAATGTACAGGGTCGGTCAGGTGACCATAAACGGACAATTTTTTTTGTCTTTGGCCTAAGCGCTGCACATAGGAATAAAAAAAAAGTACAAAGCACATATGAATGATTGCAATAGTTTACTAGCAGGGGTGGAATGATGAAGCACTGCAAAACAGAGTAGATTAAAAGGTACATGTTGATGTTCGACTCGAGCAATGCATTGAACTATTTTAATTTAAAATGATAATTGCAATGTACTGCAGAACAGAGTAAAACATAAAAAATGCACTGAAATGATTGCAATAGTTTACTTGCAGGGGTCGAATGATGAAGCACTGCAAAACAGAGTAGATTAAAAGGTACATGTTGATGTTCGACTCGAGCAATGCATTGAACTATTTTAATTTAAAAAGATAATTGCACTGTAGTGCAGAAAAGAGTATAGGTGCATGTTTGAGTAATGCACTAAAATATTTTATTTTAATATAGTATTTATGTTAGGCAACGTATTTTTTAATGTCATATCTTTATTTAAAAATATTAGGCATGATATTTATTGCAATGTACTTACACTTACAGCCGACGCTGTTGTCAAATGTCGTCTGCAAAGTTATATGTGACGTCACGTTTGGCGCTTGAATGGGATTCTTGCAAGATTGTTTGCGAATGAATTTTTGTGCGCATATAAGTATGGATGAAAAAGAAAGTGAACAGGTAACCTTCAGCTGTAAGATTGCTGACATGAGTGCAAAAGTGTTTGAATGGAAATAAAACAAAATTTGCGGTATTACGGAACGGCACGTTCTTGACATGGGTTGAATCGGAAGCGCGCGAAATGAGGCTATTGCAGTTTCTGGACATTTTGTTTATTTATTTATCTCAGAAACGGTTAAACGTTCGGTAAGGAAATGTTGGCTATAACGATTTTGCGGGTTTTGAGCGCACAGCAGGCCAATCCGCAGCGCCCAGAACCTGCCCAGATCAGCGTCCATACCGGACAAACTTTACAGTAGAGGCAAAGAAGGACTTCCGGCTAAGCAATATATATATATATATATATATATATATATATATATATATATATATATATATATATATATATATATATATATATATATATATATATAAAATTAGTATATCATCAACCCAGCTGCTTGCACCACACCACCACAAAGTCGTATGTTTGTCTTCTAATAAAAGAAGAATAGCACATAACATAAAACACTTTGAGAACGACAACATGTTATCCACTCAATTTGAATTGCCAAATTTTCGGTTTTAATAACCTTCTTCAGGGCATTACAATGTCAGTGTGAAAATGTACAAGCGTTTTACCTATTACTATAATTCATGACTATAATTCATAAAACACACATATATACTAAGTGAACATGAATACAACTCTATTATAACTCTATTATAAAAACCACACACACACACACACACAACACACACACATGTAATATCTATACTACCACAACCAACACACACATACAACAACACACACACATATAATATCCCACACAACACCTACACACATAATATACCACATACACACTACACATACACATACATACCACACACACAACGCACACATATAGACAACACACTCAACACACACCACATAATGTCAAACACACAACACTCACACACATATATATATATATATATATATATATATATATATATATATATATATATAGAGAGAGAGAGAGAGAGAGAGAGAGAGAGAGAGAGAGAGAGAGAATATGTAAAGTATCTAGTGGAAAAAAACAATCAACATTTATAATAAACATATACAATAAACACCCACACTATCTCTGCTCCATAATCACATAACCAACACTTACACATACAGAATAAGATCTATAATAAATACAGCTCAACAAAACTACTATCAAAGTTTTAAAAACCACACACACACACACACTCACACACACCGATAACACACTCAACACACAAACATAATATACACACACCACCCGCACAACACACACACATATATATATATATATATATATATATATATATATATATATATATATATATATATATATATATATATATATATATATATATATATATATATATATATACATATATATATATATATATATATATATATATATATATATATATATATATATATATATATATATATATATATATATATATATATGTAGAGAGAATATGTAAAGTATCTAGTGGAAAAACAATCACTTTAAATCCATGATCAAAACCAATCAACATTTATAATAAACATTTTCAATAAACACCTACACTACCACTGCTCCATAATCACATAACCAACACTTACACATACAGAACAAGATCTATAATAAATACATACAGCTACTACCTAAGTTTTACAACACACACACACACACACACACACACACACACACACCCACACAGACCATGCACACTCTAAATACAATCAACCTATCCTACTTAAGTATACTAAAGGATATACATAAAGTTCTTTATAACACTAAATATCCAGTTTAACACAGTCTTTAATCCGGGTAGTGAATCCTACTTCTCAATAACACTCCAAAACCCCGCCTCTCATTACCCCCACTAAGCAATGTGCCCAAGTTAGCCTGCCAAAAAATCTCTCTCTGTAGCAGCTCTTCTTCTTGCTGAACACCCTCAATCCCAAATATTATCAAATAAGACAAGGTTGGATCTTCCGGATGAGGAAGGGAATTGCAATGCCGTGCTACCCTACACTTTTGGGATTTTCCAGTCTTGGCATCACTTTTGTGTCCAGCCCACCTCGATTTCAAATTTACAGTTGACCCACTGTAAATAAAATCCTTGTGTTCATTACACAATACCACATACACTGTGTTGGGAGTACTACACGTCAGATGTTGTTTTATTGTCCAACGCCTATTATCCCAAGGTGAAACAAACTGCCGGACTTGCTTCGAATGCGCACAAGTATCACACTTCCTCGAACATGGAAAAAATCCCCCTTGTTCACATGGCCCATGCAGGACCTGACTACGGGGAACTGTTGGTTTATAGATTTCACCCAGGTTTGTTCTTCTTCTATCTGCACCTATCAAACACTTTTTAGGGAACAAAAGTCTGTTTTGAGGGTTCTTGTATAATAACCGGAGATTATTCTGAATGATTTTCCCTTTGTTAGGTACTCTCGGGTCATACTTCGTAACCCAAGCAATCTTCTTACCTTCCTTCTTCATTTTCCTACTCTCAAGCTTCAAAATTTGCTCTCTAGGTTTGCTCGCACCTTGTTTCAAGTCTTCAAGAGCCCTACGCTCCTCCCATCCCGAGATAACCAAATAACGGGCATATTCCTTTATCCTTAGTTGTAGTATTTCATCACTTGAACAAATCATTCTCAATCTTCTACCCATACCTATTGCCAATCCCTTAAAAACTGAAGGTGGATGGCAAGAATGAGGGGGCAGGTAGCTGTGTGAGTTTTTTGAAAATACATCTGTCTCTATCATTCCTTCTTCTGTAATTTTAACCTTTACATCAAGATAGTCTACTTCTTTGCCACATGATACCGTCCAGCGAATATTCTGAGGATGCAACAACTGTAGATGTTCCTGGAATTTGACCACATCCTGGACGTCAGGTAATATGGTAATCCCATCATCTCTGTACCTACTCCAATTCAAGTACTGTAGTTCCTGTTTTAACTTCTCATCAGATAACAATGATGTTAACAAAGGAATTGGTGACTTATCTACCAACTTCCTGTCCAAATCACCCATAAATATGTCAACATAATCTGGTGCATGGCAAGGACCCATTGCTGTGCCTTTATTTGGAGTTGCATAAACGATCACACCCTCTCCATCTTCATGCATGCATACATTATTGTTTAATGCTATTTTCAGACCTTCTGTTACACATTGCGGAGATACCTCTAACGGAGATGGGTATTTTGTGATCATCTTTTTAACTGCAGGGATCCCCATGTTGTTGTCAACGCTGGGATACAATGATATTACATCACAGACTGCAAAACCTGCTGATTTGGGAAGCGGCGTCATTTTCTCTTTGATGATCTCAAGTTTGTGCAAAAATGCTTTGGTGTCAACTATCTGATAAGGTAACTGGCTAGTCAAATGACTAATTGTCAACTGAATAAACTTCGATAATGGTTGAGTTGGAGTACCACATCCTGACAGTAACAACCTGTAGGGATATGGCGCTGGCTTGTGTGTCTTTAAATTACTAATGGCTTACATTTTGCTGGATGAGTGTCTTTTATGTTAGAAATAAATGTCACAACATCATCTGTCAACTCGCCTTTCTTTTTCCATTTATCTGCCCATTTAACTACTTCTTTTATCACAGTGTTTGTTGGATCTTCATTGAGCACATCGAACTGATTTGCATCCAATAAATCCTGACGAATCTTCTCATTATCAGCCTTAATAGACGTAATCACTGTTATTCCTGATTTATCCGCGTGCCTACACGCCACACCTTTTGTGACTGGCAGCATCTTCAATTCTTGCAGCGCCTTTCTTTGACCACACGTCATGTTGTCCCTAATTTTACGTCTATTTTTAATGTCTAAAAACTCATCGGTGCATTTCGAGATGAAAGTTTCCAAAGCAGGATCACCCTTCGGTGCGGCTTTCTCAGTAGGTTTATACCAAGGCAATTTTACAAATTCATCTTCACTGTCTGGTTTTCCGTTATTGACATCACTCAAACTTCCAACAACTTTTCCCTTTCTCTTCTGTAATTCAAAAAATCGATGCCATCGTAACCTTTCTGCCCAAGCATGCGTACCTAACATCTGATCACAAACATCGATAGGTGACTTTGGAGTTGGAACAAAACAATCTGCCAGTCTGCATACTTCTACTTGCTCAGGAGTCAACTCTATACCCTCTGCAAGAACAATGGGATCTCTTAGTTTTAGTTCTTCTTCTGATATCTGCACTTTCTGTCTCCCTATCTTCTTTGGTCTCCAAACTACCTTTCCTCTTCGTTTTTTTCTATGAGGTCTGTTTTTATGAATACCATTGATACTATAAGGATTATCTTCTTTAATTCTAAATTGACATGCTACAATTTTCCTAGATCCTTCAAACATTCCCAGATTCTGACTGTCAACTACACAGCTTTTCTTGATGGCTGCTTCTTTCTCCAATCTCAACAACTTCACATTATGCGATTTTTTTATATTAGTAATTAATTCCTTATTCTTCTTTCTAATACATCCTACACGTCTGTTACAATACAGTTCTCCGTGCACCTGAGACCATCTATTCCTCTCTCTCTCCAGTTCCCTCTCACATCTCGCTGCCATATCCACAGCAGCATCATGCACCGACATCAATACTTCCGTACTTGCTACTTCCAAAATATTTTTCAGTACCTCTACCTTTGACGAATCTACATCTAATGCCAAATGAAGTTTCAGTCTCACACCTTTCGGCAACACTTTCTTGTCGATGCATTCTCGCAGAAATTTTGTACGCAATGTAGATTTTTCAAACCGCAACTGAATCTTTTCCATGCGGACTTCTGACTCTTGAATTGAGGAAACGTTGATAACAGCAGTAGGGGGCCAACAAGGGTAGACGTCCAGTCAAAAGGTAATGAAATTAGTATATCATCAACCCAGCTGCTTGCACCACACCACCACAAAGTCGTATGTTTGTCTTCTAATAAAAGAAGAATAGCACATAACATAAAACACTTTTAAAACGACAACATGTTATCCACTCAATTTGAATTGCCAAATTTTCGGTTTTAATACCCTTCTTCAGGGCATTACAATGTCAGTGTGAAAATGTACAAGCGTTTTACCTATTACTATAATTCATGACTATAATTCATAAAACCCACATATATACTAAGTGAACATGAATACAACTCTATTATAACTCTATTATAAAAACCACACACACACACACACACACACAACACACACACATGTAATATCTATACTACCACAACCAACACACACATACAACAACACACACACATATAATATCCCACACAACACATACACACATAATATACCACATACACACTACACATACACATACATACCACACACACAACGCACACATATAGACAACACACTCAACACACACCACATAATGTCAAACACACAACACTCACATATATATATATATATATATATATATATATATATATATAGAGAGAGAGAGAGAGAGAGAGAGAGAGAGAGAGAGAGAGAGAGAGAGAGAGAGAGAGAGAGAGAGAGAGAGAGAGAGAGAATATGTAAAGTATCTAGTGGAAAAAACCAATCAACATTTATAATAAACATATTCAATAAACACCCACACTATCTCTGCTCCATAATCACATAACCAACACTTACACATACAGAATAAGATCTATAATAAATACAGCTCAACAAAACTACTATCAAAGTTTTAAAAACCACACACACACACACACTCACACACACCGATAACACACTCAACACACACACATAATATACACACACCACCCGCACAACACACACACACATATATATATATATATATATGTAGAGAGAATATGTAAAGTATCTAGTGGAAAAACAATCACTTTAAATCCATGATCAAAACCAATCAACATTTATAATAAACATTTTCAATAAACACCTACACTACCACTGCTCCATAATCACATAACCAACACTTACACATACAGAACAAGATCTATAATAAATACATACAGCTACTACCTAAGTTTTACAACACACACACACACACACACACACACACATACGTTCAAAGCCTCCCAACTGGGTTTCTTTCCAAAATGATGTCAACTGGGTTCCACATGATGTAAACTAGTGAGGACTTCAAAACTCAGCATACAGCCTAATTTGACTGTACATGATTCCAATATCAGTAAAAAATTAAAATATATAAACAAACTTTGATGTGGTTGACTTTGGAAAAGTGGGTTCCTTTTTGTACAAGTGGGTTCCTTCAGGCACACACGAACGACCAAACTAGTACTTTGGGTTCCATACATGATTCTGCTTTTTGGAGTCTAAATTTGGACAACCAAACTTGGTAAGATGGTGTGCTCAGAAATGATCAGTAAATGAATGACTTTACTTCAAGGTCAAGGTCACATGGTCAACAAATGTTACAAAAATGACAATTTTAAACAAAATTACAATTTTTTTCGAAGTTATTAATATTGAACTTATGATTCTTTGAAGCATGATAGATATCAATGACACACATATTATATGCAAATTTGGTCAACCTCACTCCAAGGTCAAGGTCAAGGTCACTGGAGCTGTCTAACATCGGTTAGTATAGGTATTTTGAAGTGACCTTGGCCCTAAACAATGAGAGATATAAAGTCCAATCTTGTTTCCTTTAGAGATTTAGAGATGGGAGATTGATCTTTCGTATATGTTCCAGTTTTGAGTTGATCTTGAAGGTCAAGGTCATTTTAGGCCTTGCAAAAATATTTTTTTTTAAAAAGGTAATCGTACAGTAGAATGGCATTAACCCATAGTATGCAACAACATTAAGTTATTTGATCTTTCATGAGCATGAGATCCTTGTGAAGGTCAAGGTTATCCCAAGGTTAAGGTCACTGAAGGTCAAGGTCATCCAAGGGTCAGTCTTTTGGCATAATACAACTTTTGCTGTAAATATTTGATCGTCAATAAGTGTTTTTGGAACAGGAGGTCAAGGTCATCTCAAGGTCAAGAGCATAGAAAGATCAAAGTCGATATTCATGTACATTTTAATACCACAGTTTCATTTATTTCTTTATGGGCATTCATTTTCATGTTAAATATTCTTATCCTGTCCTATCCCATAACTCGAAGGTCGTTAGGGCAACACAGAAGATCGTTTCACCAACATACGCCATCTTTCTCCGTCCTCCTCAACCCTCATGGCTTCGCTCAGTGTCAAGCTAGTCCACCCTCGACTGTGTTGTCCTCAAACCTCTTTACCTGTCTCCCTCTTCTTCTGCCTCCTTCCGCTGTGCCTTGCAGGATGGTCTTTGAAAGGACTGATGATCTTGTGACGTGGCCATACCATAGGAGTTTCCGTTTGTTCACCACTGTGAGCATGTCATTGTGTAATGGTCTGTCAGACTTCGTCTGGAAATAGGAAATACCCAGAAGTCTTCTGTAGCACCTCATCTCCATGCTTTGTATTCTTCGTAGTACACCTGTTGTGAGGGTCCATGTTTCGCAAGCGTATAGGAAGATGGATATGACACAGGAACGCAGCAGTCTTACATTGGAATATGGACTGATGGTCATGCCTTTCCAATTGGGCTTCAACCTTGTCAGGGCAGCAGTTGTTTGTGCGATCCTGGAGAGGACTTCATGACTGGACCCATTGTATGATACAATTCCTCCTAAATATTTGAAGCTATGCACTGTGTTGAGGGATTGGCCTTGGACTTTGATGTCCATGTTGATGCCATTGGTGTTGTTGGTCATCATTGTGGTCCTCTCTGCTCTCATTTCCATTCCATAGGCTCTGGTGTGTCAAGCCTCTGTACCAGCTGTTCACGTTGTTGTTCCTCTCCAGCCAATCAATTAATGTCATCCGCAAAACGGAGGTTGGAGATTGCTCTACCCCCTAAGCTGAGTATGCCTTTGTGATCTGCAAGGGCATCTAACATGATGCGCTCTAGGAAGATGTTGATGATTTCAATAATTTTAGGGCTGATGTTGTACACTCTCATGGTTGTCCACAGAGCTGCATGCCAGACTCGGTCAAAGGCTTTCTTGAAGTCTGCAAACACATTATAGATGTTGTTCGTGCTGTACGTATTTCTCGCAAATTAATCTGAGGTTGAAAATCTGTTCAGTGGTACTTCGCCCTGCCCTGAATCCTGTTTGTTCTTCAGCTATGATTTGTTCAGCTTGGGGTTTCAATCTGTTGACTATTATTTTCAGGAGGACCTTGTTGGGATGGCTGATGAGGCTGATGGTGCGGTAATTTTCACACTCCTGAAGGTTAACTTTTTTGGGAAGAGTGATGACAAGTGACTGGATCCATGTGTAGGCCACTCCCCACTCTGCCAGATCTTGTTACAGATAATGGTGAGGGGCGTTAATCATCGCTTCTCCTCCTGCTTGAAGCAATTCCACGGGTGTGTTGTCCACTCCCGCTGACTTCCCTTTCTTTAGCGATTGCACTGCTGCCTCAAATTCTTATCTGAGAATTGGAAGGATTAATTTTCTTCTTCTTCTCCGTTCTGGGAACATGCTAGAACTGATGGGTATCCGTTTGGTGTGTGGTTGTAAAGGTCAGAGCAGTACTCTATCCATCTATCCAAGACTTCTTGTTCTTCTGTAAGGCATATTCCAGACTTGCTTTGGATCGTGGATACCTTGGGGTGTTTAACAATTGGCAGCCGCTTTAAACAGATCAAGTCTCCACGATCCAAAGCAAATATTGCAAGTTCCATAAGAAGCATGTGAGTCATATGGGATGTGTCCTTTTAGTTCAATTTAATATTAATGAAGTATGTGCATATTCCATTTTTACTGTCCATTTTAGCAGTACGATTGCTCTGGTGGTTCAGTGTTGATTTAGGACCCTACCCCTCTTTCCCTGAGTTGGTTATCCTCGTCTGCCATATGACCAATAGTGGGTATAGACATTAATAAACCTTCATGTTCATTCATGTGCACACAGAACGCAAGCGTTTATGGCTGGGCTGACAGAGCTGAAATTTCGCGTGTACCTTCAAAGATGTGTACACAGGGTTGTGGCTTAAATTCATTTTGTGGCTTAAATTCATGTTCTTAGTTCGTAGTTATTACGTCAGGTTGTCATTTTTTTCTATACAACGTCCCTGAAGTATTTGCACCCATACTCCTGAAAAGCTGATAATGGTTTTGGGACAAGATTTGTAGATGACATTCACGGAATTAGATGCTCGTGTTCCTGTAAATGTGGGGGTCTTATGGCCATTACTATTCAAATGCGGCATTATGTTCCAATGTTTTGTATCATTAACCTGAAATCCAGACACTGACATTTCATTGCCCCGAGATAGTTTATTAGCCACAATCTGGTTTGCCAAGGGGTTATTCGTATCCTGAGGGTCAACACTTTTATAATTTTTAAATAAATGAATTATTGGGCAGGTCAAGATGTTGGCCGATAAAGAATCTAACTCAAGCGGCTCAAGGCGCTCACTTGCAACCTTTGGGCGCATAGTCTGACGCCAATTCGACTAAGCAATCCTGATGAAAATTTTTTAAAGTATTTGCAAGGCCTACAATGAACTTGACTTTGAATATCATCGAAAAAACTGAAAATATATGAAATATCAAACTATATTATCTCTAAAATCAATTTTGGACATTATACCACTCATAGTTCAGAGCCAAGGTCACTTTAAAGTACTCATACGAACAAACCTTAGAAATATGTTGACCAATTTAACAATCTCATTTATATGTATCATAAAACAAAGAATCGTAAATTCAATATTAATAACTTAGAAACTTTAGAAATGTTGTCAAATATTTAATAATTTTTTACCCTATAAATTTGCCTTTAATTCGCGTATCATTTTCGAGGTCTCGTGGGTATACTCCATATTACGTATTTAGGTTGTGTTAGTTAAAACAGTACTTGACCACTTCAATGTCTTGCTCAGTCGACGGCGAGAGACCGGACAAATTATTATTTGTCAAATGTCATTTTTGGTCTATTTAGGACTCATTTTGCGTCGAGTTTTGAGCGAATACATAGTCAAAAAAAGTCGTATGCATTTGCAGTATTTGACATTCGACACAAAATGTATTCGACCATAGGCCAATCTACATTGTTTTAGCATTATTTGTGAAGTAATACTCTAACTCATACACCTAGATGAGGTCCTCTCATTCGGCTCATCGTATTCCGCTGGACCTTATAAGCAATGAGTAATCAACTTTAGACCTGGAGGCAAACACTCAAAACGTATCAAACACTCAAGACAAATATATCAAATTTAGTCTGAAACAATTTTATTTCAATGAATAACTGACAAGTACTTTTTGTAAACAAAATACAGAATGAATAACAACAACAAAATTAAAAGAAAGGAACGTACACCATTGGCATGTCATAATGCATAGTTTAATTTCAACTGTTTTAAAGTGACAATGCTGTTAGGACCAATCTTCCCCGAGGGGGTTGGTGGTGGAGTGAGAAGTGAAATTGGTCCATTGAGTAAAACTGTTAACAAAAACTGACGACATCTCTTTAGGTAAGAAAAAAAAAACAACGTATAAAAAATAAATTCAAATATTGCAAAAAACATAATATTCAATTGAATAAGAAACAATTTATACAATCTGAGCAACCTCTAGCTCTTCTTTGTGAATTCGTTGAAGATGGGTTGACATTTTTTCATTAAATGTTCTTGGCAAAAAATACAACATTGCTTTTTGACAATGCATCTTTGACTTGAGCAAAAAACTGAACACTTGAATGGGCACTTGAATGGTCACTTTCTAGGACTTGACCATTTGCTTTGGCTTGCGAAGAGATGATCGGCATCCTGGATCTGCAGTATATAACATACCACAAGGGTTATTGCTAGGGTTTGAGACAAAATACATCTTACTCACAAAAGATCGAGCAAGAAGAATTATATTTTAATGTAGTCTATGCAAGCAAAGTGGTTTTTATTTGGGTGAACATAGAACTGGTGAAACAGAGAGAGTGAGAGAGAGAGAGAGAGAGAGAGAGAGAGAGAGAGAGAGAGAGAGAGAGAGAGAGAGAGAGAGAGAGGGTTGGCATGGCGGGGGTCGAGGGGATATTAAGTATGCTGCCAAGATGATTAACAAACAAACCATTTTAAAAACACTTAGTAATCTGACAATCTACCCTGGACCTTAACACCCCAAAACTAACGATTTCATTTTTTATTTTTTAGGTGATACGCCACTATGGGCGATAGCACTTATATATTTTTGGGGGGTGAGCATAGCCTAGAGGCCAAGCATAGACATGGGGGAATAGAAACATGGGAATTTAAACATCAGGGAATAAAGACCTGGAGAACATAGACCTGAGTTAACATAGGCCTGGAGGATGACAGGCCCGAGGGAATATAGACCTGTGGAAAATAAACCTTGGTGGACACCGACCCGAGGAACAGACCTGGGAGAACACAGACCTGGGGAAACATAGACCTGGGTAATCATGGATCTAATTCAGGACAGTACAACAGTCAATGAAGATAAGGCTAACCTAGAATGTGGTGATAAGTATGAACAATCGGACGAAGACTTGAACGGCCCATTTTGTCGCCTCCTCTTTCGTCCTCGCATATCATGGCTCTCTGTTGACGCTTTTGATATTCTGGTTTCTTGGGTCTCTCTCTTGCACGATGTGACACCCTGTTGAAAAACAAAAGATTCAAGTAGTGGAGAGCCAGAACTTTCAATATTAATATTGGGGAAAATATTCAGCTGACAAGAATGCAAACGGACTAGATCTAACATCATGGTAAGTGAGGTTAAAGTATGAAACAGCCTAAGTCCTGGTAGGGGAAGTGCGTGGCATGAGGCGAGCTGTTACCTACGCAAGCTCGGCCATCTAGCGTTATCTCGCCCGATCTGAGTCGGGCATCGAACTGGGCCAACAGTTCACTAATAGCACTGAGGTCAGGATAACCACATGGGCCCACTTCTTTAGGGGCGGCGGACCCACCACCGCCTCCACCGCCCCTGTCGGAACTTGCAACCGCCGCCGGGACCTCCCGAGGGGAATGGCCTTGTGCACGGCCACCAGAGAGGGAGCTCTGTGACCCAGATCGCGCTCGGCGTAGAGGACGTCGGCGCCAACCTGTTTTTGGGTAGGAGCAACCGGTGCCCCGGCCGTCCGGCCACGGACCATCTCGACAAGGTCCACAACGGACTGGATCAGTCTTTCGACAAGGCGTTCGAGCCTGTGAATAGCCACCCAAGGGTCGTTTTTGGCACCAGGTGCCAACCTCACAGGCTCTGTGTAGGATCCCGAACCCACCCCCGTGACCGGCTGGGCTGTAACTGTATCCCCTTTCTCGCTCCCCGCCGCCAAGCGTCAGAGAGAACCACTCCAAGCACTAGGGAGGGAACGGGGTGGAGCAAACACCCCCGCAAGAGCTGCAACGCCGCCCGACACGCCCGAGGCCACGTCCCCAATCGCCGACTCAGACATAATTTTTTGTTTGGCCAGGCATAAGGCCTGCGCTCGTGGCATGAATGTCGCCGCTCGCAATTCATTCGCCAACAGGCGCTCACTGCGAGTAGGGTAGTTATGATTAGCGTCCGAGTGGTCACATCGACAGTTGGCACAAGTTCGCCCTACGGCTCTACAAGCGGCCCCCGAGTGACCGGCAGCCCTGCAGGAAGAACAAATCTGCGTAGAATTAAAAATTTTTCGAATGTGCCTGAATCTTTGGCACCAGTAGCACCTAAGTGCCGTTGCCACGTAAGGAGTCACCAGGAACTCCCTACAATTGAGAAGGAGAGCTACCGCAGCGTCATCGCCTCGACTGTCACCCTAACCGCGGTGGACGGCTGTCCATCTGACCGGAGGATGCGTTGGAATTTCCTAACCTTGCAGGTGCGGACGGTACCATCCGGGTCCACCGATTCATTGCACTTTTCGAGTATCTCCTCCACCGGCACGATGGGGGAGAGGGGTGGGGGGATGCCAGAGACAACCCCCTCCACCACCGGCACTGGGTTAGTACATGCTATCATAATCTGGCCCACCTGCGAAAGTTCAATCAGTTTCTGTTACTGCGTCAAGGTTTTACAACCTATGAGGAAACCTTCATCTTTATGTAGGGGAATTACCCTGTCCACCGCGCCCACAGAACCGCGCAAGAGGTCTGCCAGCTTCCAACCAAATGATTTGAATGAAACCAAAGTGGTATCACCTTTTTGTCTAATAACTACCGCAAATTGACAAAGACCGTAATTTGGTGTGCGAGTCGGCCCCAGGGGTCGTCTCATTTTGTTCTTTCTTCTACTGGTAACAGTAGACCACGCTTGACCCAACGGGGGGGGGGGGGGGGGGTGAGGGGGGGGGGTCACTCGAAGCAGCGACTGGAGGGGTCACCAGGTGTACCACCTCCTCGAGCGTGGGACCAGAATCAAGGGACTCCGCTCCCGAGCAAGGATCTGAGGAAGAGGGAGCAGCCCTCTCTTCCATAAAGTTACCCTCAATCTCCTCCGGAATGGACGAGAGAGATGGGTCATGGGCCCCCATCCACCTAGAGGAAAAGAGCCAGGGGCCAGCACTAACGACCGCTCCCGAACAAACGTCCAAGGGGGTGGGAGCAACCCCATCCTCCATAGAATTATCATCAGTCTCCTCCGGGATGGACGAGAGAAAGAGGAATCAGAGAGTGTTTCCTGGGCACTCTTCCACCAAGGAGAAGAGGGCCCGGGGTCAGCACTAACGGCCAAATTATTCAGTCAGAGAGCAACGCCCCCACCGTCCTGCGAGTTCCGTTTACCAACGTCATCGTCTCTCAGTTCAGTTTTGTTTTGAGTAACCGGGTGATCCTTTCCACCCCTTTTCTTCGCGGCGATGCGCCTCAAAGTCCAAAAATTCTACCCGGATCTGTCAAAACCGAGGTTTAAAGATTTAATTCAAAACCTATCAAAAACATATCAAAACCGATCTCCAATGAGGACCCAAACATCTCAAATTCCTAGCTAAAAAAAGGTTACGAAGGCTTAAAAACTTTTTAAAATCTATAAAATATTCACCAAAGGAGCAGGTAGCGCCAAAGCCATTAGGACATCCAATCTCAAAAAGGTAAGGCAACGGCGCAGCAGTCGCAAGCAGTAAAGCGGTGAGGCATCTCAGGACAGCAGAGTGCAAGTACGTGCAAGCCCGTTTAAGTCTCGCCAGCAGAAGATGCAATTCAGCAAAGCGTAAGTGGCAACCAGGTGTGATACGTGACACGTCCTCCTCCGATAATGTTCCGCCTGAGAATCATTCCATTCCCTCAGTGGTGTATTGCTGTCTGCTGACCCTTGGGGTACCCTGGTTTTATAGGTATCTGTGGCACCTTGTGAAACCCTGTTGGAAAACAAAAGAATCGAGTTGTGGAAAAATAAAACTATCAATATTAATGCTGAGATTACAAAAAATCTGCCAGCTCTAATCACGCCTTCAAAACCACTTTCTCTGGTGGCTTTCATGGTTTTGGTGATGATGACTCCAAACCTGTTTTCCAAAGGTTGTGGTGATTCCCCTGGCGCCGACGGCACTCCGTTAAATACTAGGTTGTGACGTCTTGAGTCATGTTCTGCCATGTCCTGCCGTGTGCCTTTCTTGTTCAGGCGCTCACTCATCATTTCCACTTTCTGTAGTTTCGTTTCAAGACTATCCACTTTTTTTCCTTAGCTCTTGGTTTTCTCTTCGATCATTTCCAGCTTGGCACTCATCTCACAATATCTCCACAAATTCTCTCTGTGTCGCTTTCCAAAGCCTGAAGTCTCTCATCTAGCTTCTCCTCCGCCTGGTTCAGTTTGATGGTCACAGCTTGGGCATTATTCACTTGCTGTTTATCGATGCGATTGACGGCTTGAAATACTTTTTCGATCGCTACCAACACTCTGCTGTCACCGCCGTTGCTGTCGGTGTGGACGCCTTCGTCGGCGTTGTTACATAATTTTCATTCGGTTACGGATTCATCTCCACCTCGCCACTTTGAATAATGGGAGCCACAGTCAGAAACAGCACCACCAAATCGGAGGGTGTTACGCTGGGTTGTTTCGAGTTTCTATGGTCTGAAGCGTAGTGCAGCTTTCTTCACCCTTTTTGCTATAAATGCTATGAAGCAGCGGTGAAAGACGCCAACAACCAGCCTATGTTTTACAGCTGTAGTGGGCATAGTTTTACAGTTATGTAGATTCACCGTTGCAGTTAGGTAGATAGCCTACACCGTTGCAGTTAGGTAGACAGACTACACCTTGCAGTTAGGTAGGTAGCCTACACCGTTGCAGTTAGGTAGATAGCCTACACCGTTGGAGTACAATACTATATAGTAAACTAGAAACCGCAACACATTTTTCTGTCAATAAACATCACTAATTAATATCTGAACTCACTGCTCCAGCAAAATGCGTCCGCACGCTACCATGACTATGTTTCAACTCAGAGAGAGAGAGAGAGAGAGAGAGAGAGAGAGAGAGAGAGAGAGAGAGAGAGAGAGAGAGAGAGAGAGAGAGAGAGAGAGAGAGAGAGAGGATGACAATTTTATTTTCCAATGGTAAAAAAATAAGCGCTGGCTTCCTTTTTTGTCAACATCCTGCCCTTGTAACAATAATAATGAATTACTAAATTAACCTTATAAAAATAAACATCAGTCTATGATCTTCATGCAACACACACAAGCTAGAGAGAGAGAGAGAAAGAGAGAGAGAGTGGGAGAGAGAGTGGGAAAAGAGAGAGAGAACCAATCCATAGTGCACAATTTTTAATAGTGATCCTTAATCTCACCTTTGAATTATCCCTTGTCCTTTAGGAAAAGCAAACACCTGGCTTGTTGAAGAAAACATCTGCAAATGAAATGTAAAAACAATGACAGCAACGAAACACACATTTATTGTGTTTCTTTTCTCGCCCTCCATTCTCTTCTTTAACTTCACTTTCAGTTTATATTTGACAACATTATATTCCTTACTCAAAGCAAAACATGGTAAAAGGTGTTTTCTATTCCTTTTATTTAATAGCATCCTGCGTCACTTTAGCTCAGAATAAAAAAAATATTTTTTTTAAGATCTAATTTCCCTTCGTAACCTACACACAGTCGATTTAGATCAAAATTTATTTCGTCTTGAATAGAGTATCAGTAATTTGGTTCATTTGCTGATAATGATTAGAAATTGTTTGAAAATGAATGCGGATTGTACTCCTTTTTAGTTTGTGTATTGGGGCGCTGTGAATGTCATGTGCTAAACTTCCTTGGTCAATTTAATTTATATAACAATATATAATAGAGTGTAGGCTACACAATATTTTAGTTATGCATTACCGCAATCCAAATATCAACATAAAACTATGATTAAAAAAAAATTCTAAATCGACACATAAAAACTTCATTGAAAATAAAAATTATCAGAGATGAAGAGTAACATAGGACAGAATTCGTACACAAACAACAGCACATGCACGCTTAGATGCACTCTTTTAATCTGTTTCAAACACACTTAATGGCAACATATATATATATTATATTACTATAAATCTGTCCTCGTCTTTTACAAATCGGAAAACATCTAGTCCTCTGCTTCAACTTATATTGGGGGCATTATCACAGCCCCCAGCACGACAAAAGACACATGCTTTCCCAACTTCCTACGTTTTATGCCAAATAAAATGTTTAGCCATATTACCTATCCTTATAATATACATTCTGCTCTGGATGGAAAAAGAAATGAATCTAGATGTAACGACGGCTTTTTTTTATTTTATTTCGTAAAAAACAGATCTACTTATCTCGCCTAGATCTAGCTTAACTTCGGCGTTCGGTTCCCGACCATTCGATCGATCACAGTCTCATTCCAATACAATTATAACCTACGAATAAAAGATCATCAACAAACAAGTAAAATCAACCATTACAAAAGCATACAGTTTATGTTCCATAACACATATCAAACAATCGTACAATTAAAATTCTTGCTCACCTTGGGGCCACAAAGCATCGCCATCTTGAAACTGCAACTCGTCATTGAAAGTTATCTTCCCTTGCCATGTGTGCTTTGGCAAGTGGAAACTTTTTTCACACACTTTGATGTGTGAAATAATTCACACACGAATTTGACGAAAGTGCACAAGGAGGTTCCAGCCTTGAAAACTTCTAAAAATCCCGATTTAGCACTTCTCTTCAAGAAACAGTATTAAAAAAAGTGGGTTCCATTTTTTGAAACCCACTTGTTTTTGGAACCCAGTTGGACGCTTGTGTGTTAATCTAAGGAACCGAGTTGGATAGTTGTGAACGCACACACACACACACACACACACACACACACACACACACACACACACACACACAGAGACCATGCACACTCTAAATACAATCAACCTATCCTACTTAAGTATACTAAAGGATATACATAAAGTTCTTTATAACACTAAATATCCAGTTTAACACAGTCTTTAATCCTGGTAGTGAATCCTACTTCTCAATAACACTCCAAAACCCCGCCTCTCATTACCCCCACTAAGCAATGTGCCCAAGTTAGCCTGCCAAAAAATATCTGTGATTTCTGTGATCTGTGATATATATATAGATTTACTTGCTGGAAATATAATGCATAAAATATTTTCATAAATTGATAAATGTAATGTTCTGTTTAACCGGAAACGGGATTGCTTCAGAGAAAAATAAGATCATATAATAGTTCAGCTATTTATTATTTTCTTACTCTAGGGGTTATAGTTTTCGTGAATATAGTTTTCTTGAATTCAGTTTTAATTATTATTCTACTACCTTGAGTGAAAAAGAAGAGAACCATAAAATTAGCAAAAACTATATTGGTGTTGTGATCCCACTGTTGCGTATTTTACGTCTTCAGTGTTTCAAGTTACAAACTAATATCAAGTTTGTAGGAATCTTCCGAGAATAAAGCTAATTATTTTATAACACACGCAAAGAACTTCATGACATTGAAGGTCTTTAAAACTGTTTTTTTTTTTTTTTTTTTTTTTTACCAGGCCTATTCTAAAATTTCTGAATAAACAGGCTACAGATCTTTTGATAAGATCTAAACTGGTACAGACACAGTACAGATCTAACTGATGAGATTTTCCCGGCAAATAATTTGAAATGTTATAAAAACTTAATTACATAAAAGTTGTGCAGTTTATGGGTACATTTTGTACACATAATTATGATAAACTGTTTAGATATGCCACGAAATATTGGAATTCAGTCGAGTTTTCAAGCGAAAGAAGCCATGCAAGGAGCTTCTTGCTGAGAATACACATGGTTCAACTGTAGAGTCCCCATCAGACATTTTCGGCAAAACCATCACAGCTGCATACATAAATAATCTTTGGCTGCATCAATGTTCACTACCTGGGGAAAAAATCCATAACTACACTTAAATTTCTGTGATAAATAGTGATCGCTTGCCTACAAAAAAATTAAATACAAAACAATTTTCTGAGGGGACAATTATGAAATGAGGGTTACCAAACTTACATTATACTAAGATTTTTTACTTAGAATTCATTAATTCCCACCTAAACACCAAGTTTCACAAAAATCTGATCAGTAGTTTGGGTGAAAAAATTGCACTGCGTATTATGGCTGCAAGAAGGGGATCACGGAGTCAGGAACGATAATCCATGGCACACATGCCCCCACGGGCTCGGCTCCGCGCGCCGGGGGTGGACCCCATGCTTCTCTCTGGCTGGGTGACCAAGTTGCCTACCCCTTTTTCTTCTCTTTTGTCTTGTTTCTGTCTTATTGGTCCTTTCACCTATATTCTCTTCACCCTTAAATTCTCCCAGTATACTATGCAGTTTTGACTCCCTTTCTTCTGCCTTACCGGACTTTCCCTGTCTTCTTTTTCCCCATCATTCCTTCTTTTTCTACCCTTCTTTTTCTCTGTGGCCTTCTCTTGGCCCCCTGCGTTTGCCGTGCAGGGCAACCCGTGTCGGGGGAGAATGGGATCCTGGAGGTTGAGGTCACTGAGGGACTGCGGTCCCTCACACTAACACACCTCTTTGGCCCGGACTTCTCCTAGACGGGAGGCTGGCGTGGCCCGCGTCAGTCAAGCGGCTGGTCGTGTATTGCCCTAGCTCTGCTAGAAGGCTGCGGCTCATGGGTCAAACTTGAACAAAACCGTAGTGGCAGTGCGGGATTGTCTGGGTGTATATCCCCCCTGTAACCCTGGTGCGTTTCCTTGCTGGACTTTCCGCTTGGACGCATCCCCTTGTTGGACTCCGTGGTGGGTGGGGAGCAGGGGGGATGAATTAACAAATACTTAACATGGCATCAACAAAAAAAAAACGAATGCATGATGACGGACTGGACACGGACACGGACAGTGACATGGAGACGAGACAACAAGCTTGTGCATCGGGGGTGGAAGGGGCCTGGCCTCGTTTTTTGGTTGTGGAGGGAGCAGATCCGGCTATGCCAATAGGCAAGCTGTCTCCGTTCGCAATACAGAAGGGTTTTCAATCCGTCTGCACAATCGGGTTCAAAGATGTTAAAAAACTGAGATCTGGGGCCTACCTGGTGGAGTGCTCAACCAAAAGGGCATCGGATTGTCTTCTAAAGAGGAATTTAACCGTATTTGTTGACAGACAAATCAAAGTTTCTGTGCATGGACGGTTGAATTCCTCCAAGGAAGTCATCCGATGTCAGGATTTGATCGACATGTCGGAATTGGAAATCCGAGAGGAGCTCTCCAGCCAGGGGGTCACAGCAGTTCAGCGGGTCTTCGTCACCAAAGGACCCCAACGTATCCCCACCAACACACTTTTTGTGACCTTCGCTATGGCCAAGTTGCCGGAGTCACTCAAGGTGGGGTACCTTAGGGTGAAGGTGACGCCGTTTGTACCATCACCGTTGCGATGCTACCGCTGCCAAAGGTTTGGTCACGGTAGCAAGACCTGTAAAAGCAAGGAAATATGTCGTGATTGTGGTAAAGAAAAACATGAAAACGAATGCAAAAATCCGATTTGCTGTGTGAATTGCGCCGGGAATCATTCTTCCAGCTCCAAAGACTGTCCTCAGTGGCAGTTGGAGCTGGAAATCCAAAAGGTGCGGGTCACTGAGAGTTGCTCCTTTGGCGACGCAAGGAAAAAAGTTCTTGCAAGTAGGCCGGTGCTTAAAGAGAGGTCCTTTGCGTCTGTGGCGGGTTCCACATCTCATGTGGAACCTAGCGCACACCCGACAATGGACACTGCCATGAGTAAAATAACACAGATCTTGGAAACGTTGTGCAGACGATGGATGCGCTAGAAAAGATGCTCGCGTTGTTTGCCCAGAAGGGGGTTTCTCCAGCCCCACCGATTCCACTGGAGAACGTGCCGACGGGCACGTCCCCAACCGTCACCCACAACACGCAGACGGCCGTGACAAAAGCCGTCACACCTGCTTCAAAGGAGGCTAGGCCTCATGCCACCGCACCAGCAACGACCGGTTTTAGCGACCGGGTAGTTGCTGGGGCGGCAAAGATGCTAGTCGCTCAGCAGAAGAGCGTCAGAGGAGGAGAGGGAAAGATTGGCAGGGGTGAAGGGGAGAGGGAAGATATAAAATCTGGTGCTGGGGAGAAGGGGAGGAAGTCCGCTGGCAGTTCAGGTTCCGGGGCTTTGGCCAAAAATCAAAGGCCCGGACCCCTTTCTTCCAAGCCCCATCAGCCTCTCGAAACGGAGAACCGTTTCGGGGGGTTGATGGAACATGAAGAGATGGACGAGGGTCAAAAAGATAAAGAGACGTAATTGTGCTCTCGGAGATGAAAATTTTAGCATTCTTTTACTTAATTTTTATGTCCATTTTACAATGGAACATCCGAGGGATAAGGGCAAATTATGAGGAGCTCTGCTGTCTGCTGACAGAGCATCGACCTGAAGTATTGGCCCTTCAGGAAACTCTCCTGTCAGAAAAACATCCTATAGATATTACTGGTTATTCCTCTCTAGATTGTTTATCCTCTAGAGGCGTTTCACTCTTTATTCATAGAAATGTCCCATTTAATCCAATTTTACTTAATACAAGTTTACCAGCAGTTGCAGCTAGAGTATCTCTTTTTAAATCCCTCACAGTTTGTTCTCTATATTTGACACCATCAATAAATGTAACTAAAAGTGAACTTGAGAATTTGGTCCAACAGTTACCTCCCCCTTTTTTGTTGTTGGGAGATTTTAATGGACGCTCTCCCCTGTGGGGTAGTGATCGTACCGATTCTCAGGGTAAAATAATTGAAGACATTTTAGACTCGTTAAACCTAGTAACTTTGAACGAGGGTGCTCCAACTTTTTCCTGTTCTAGAACTGCTTCTTTGTCCCACATTGATATATCGATCTGTGATCCCTCCTTACTTTTGGATTTTAAATGGACAGTTTTAGAAGATCTCCATGGCAGCGACCATTTCCCGGTTTTATTAAAACATGATTCAGATAACCTTGAGCAAACTCATGGCAGGTGGAAACTGAAACAAGCTAACTGGAGTCTGTTTTCTAACCTGTCTGAGGTTCAGTTGCGTGCTAAGAAACAGGAATTTTCGAACGCCATAGATCCAATACAGCTTTACACTGACATAGTTATAAACAGTGCCAAGGAGTCCATTCCGCAAACGTCGTCAAACCCTCACACACTTAAAAAACCCTGGTTTGACGATGAATGTCGAAAACTTCAGCAAGCTCGTAAAAAAGCTTTAAGAACTATGTTTTTACACCCAAGCACTGAAAATAAACAAAACCACCAACGTTTGCGAGCGCACTGCCGACAGCTCTTCAAACGAAAGAGAAGAGAATCGTGGAGAGGTTTCTGCTCCACGCTTAATTCGAAAGCGAAACTGTCGAAGGTGTGGAAAGTAGTCCGCAAACTCAAAAATAGAAGTAACAAACAGGTGAGCCCATGCCTTACTGTGCAGGGTGACGTAATCGGAGATAAAAAATTAGTAGCTGATCTTTTGGCTTCTTCTTTTGCTGCAAATTCTTCCTCTGAAAATTATTCTGTCCCAAACAGTTAAAACCCGTAAAGAAAAACAACAGTTACATTTTACCTCCGATAATTCTGAAAATTACAACATTCCGTTTTCATTAGTTGAGCTTGACGATGCAATTAACAAAAGTGCAGATTCAGCAGTTGGACCGGATGATGTTCATTATCAATTTCTCAGACATTTAACAAGGTACTCACGGTCTCAACTGCTGGACATCTTCAATCAGCTCTGGATCACTGGCACCTTTCCTCCCTCCTGGAGAAAGGCCATTATTGTACCCATCCCTAAACCTGGCAAAGACCATACTAACCCGACAAACTATAGACCAATAGCCTTAACGTCTTGCTTATGCAAGACGCTAGAAAGAATGGTTTATTCTCGTTTACTGTGGTATCTAGAAACAAATAATATTTTATCCAACACTCAACGTGGCTTTCGAAGTGGTCGAAGTACTGTTGACCACCTGGTGCGACTGGAAACTTTTATCCGTAACGCGTTCGTCCAGGGTGAACATGTCGTTGCCATCATGTTTGATTTGGAAAAAGCTTATGATACCACATGGAAATATGGCATTCTTTCAGATTTACAAGAAATGGGTTTGAATGGACATTTACCTCTGTTTATATCCAATTTTCTAACGGACAGACTCTTTCAGGTTAAGGTTGGGGGATCTTTGTCAGATATGAGGGAACAGGAGATGGGAGTGCCTCAGGGTAGCATCTTGTCTCCCTTGCTGTTTAATATTAAAATAAATAATATTGTTCGTTCCGTTAAACGGGGAATTGACAATTCTTTGTTTGTTGACGATTTTGCGTTAGTAGCCAAAGGTAAAACTTTGGCATCTGCAGAACGTCAGCTACAGTTATGTGTCAAGGCCGTTGAAGACTGGGTTTTACAAAATGGTTTTAAATTTTCGGAAGCAAAAACTGAATGTATTCACTTTTCCCAGCACCGGGGAATTATTCAAGACCCTACTATTCTCCTCAATAAAACTCCAATAAAGGCGGTCAAACAAGTCAAATTTTTGGGTGTTATTTTTGATCAAAAGCTATCATTCATTCCTCATCTGAAAATTTTGAAAACTAAATGTCAACAGGCCTGCAATTTGCTCAAGGTTATCAGTGGTACAGACTGGGGTGCTGACAAGAAAACTTTATTGCTGTTATATCGTTCTTTAATTAGATCCAAGTTAGACTATGGTTGCATTGTCTATGGTTCTGCTAGAAAATCTTATCTTAAGATGCTAGATCCAGTTGCCCATCAGGCACTACGCATTGCTTTGGGTGCGTTTCGCACTTCCCCTTGTGAAAGCCTTTACGTGGAAGCTAACGAACCTCCGCTGGAGCTGAGACGTACAAAATTGTCAATGAATTACTATTTAAAATTAAAAACTGATCCTATGAACCCTGCTTATGACTGTGTTTTCAACTCAGATTTTGTTCAGAAATTTGAAGCCAAACCTAACACAATTCCTCCGTTTGGCATCAGAATGCAAGCTCATTTGGTAAAAGCAGGCATTGATGTTGCTTCCATCAACGACGATGAACTTCGGACTGAAGCTCCCCCATGGAATATATGTATCCCAAACATTAATTGGCAGTTGTCCGCTTTCCTTAAAAACAATACATCCGAAACCGTATATAACCAACTTTATTTAGAACAGTGTGCTTTATACCCAGGATATGAACAACTTTTTACAGACGGGTCAAAGAAAGGAGATTCAGTTGCTGCTGCATCGGTCTCTGGGAGACACTTAGACCAGCCTTTGCAACAGCGTTTACCCTGATTTTTGTTCTGTTTATACAGCTGAGCTCAAGGCAATTCATTTAGCTCTGAAACAAGTTTATCAATCCAAAAGAACCTCATTTTTAATCATGTCTGATTCATTGTCAGCACTTCAGGCTCTTTCCACGAGAAAGATATCACACCCTTTTCTGGCAGAGATCCATGACCTCCATACACAACTTGTTTCTGAGGGTAAAAAGATAGTTTTTATGTGGGTCCCTGGTCACATGGGCATCCGCGGCAATATTGCAGTAGACAGGGCGGCTAAAGATGCTCTACATCTCGATTTCCCTCCAGAGATTTTCCAGTTTGTGCCCTACTCTGACCTACGTTGTATGACTGGATCTTATTGTAAACGACTGTGGCAGACTGACTGGTCTAACCATGTCAACAACAAATTATTTCAAATTCTTCCCGATTTGTCCACTTCTTTGCCTAACTTTGCATCCACTCGCAAAGAAGAAACAGTGTTATCTCGCCTTCATATTGGTCATACTTATGTCACCCACAGTTTCCTTTAAAAAGGAGAAGAACCACCATGGTGCTTTGCATGTGATCAATCTTTTTCTGTTCGCCATTTTATGTCTGAATGTGCTGATTTGATTGAGGAAAGGGAAACATATTTTGGTTCCATACCTTTCAAAGAGATTTTTAAAGTAAGTAATGGTCAACATCTGTTTCAATTTTTACATGATGTTGGTTTGTTCTATCGCATATAAATTGTATCGACATGTTTTGTTTAGTTTGGATTTTATTAGGACTGAATTTAGTGATTTGATTGAAGAAAGAGAATATATTTTTAATACATCAGTTTTAAAGAAGTCTCTTAAAGAGGCGTCATGTGAAAGTTTGTTTGTGTATTTAAGAGTAACAGGCTTGATTTTTAAGACTTGAATTATTTTATAATATTTTAAGATAACGTCTCTCTGGTCCTGATTTGGCTCGGAAGAGTCCGCTGGACCTAAAGCAATAACCTTGTATTGTATTGTATTGTATTGTATTGTAATCCATGGCATCGACCACATATGACGTAAGAAGGAGTGTCCGATGTCCTCTTACAAGACCTCTGCATAATTATATTACATGGTTGTTGCTTTAGTTTTTGCGGACTCTTTTGAGCCAAATCAGGGCCAAGATCTCTGCATATGTATACCACAGTCCACCAATATGGACCACTGGTCCAAATTACTGAACGTCTCTTACTTTGGAACAAATTGGGGGAAAAAACTGCCCAAGTTCATTTTAACATAAGCGTATTGGTTGTTTTTTTTATGTTAGTCTTTTAGATTAAAAAAAGGTATTTGCCAATTATTATCATATTTTGTGTTTCCACATTGTTTTTATGGCGGGATGAAAACAAATAAAACAAAGGATTAATAGTTCTAAATTTTCCTTTATTAACGCTGTGTTAATTAACTAAAATTATTTAATTAAAGTATTTAATAAATTAATTTAGTAGAACAGCTTACGTGCTCTTTTGGGATGACAGACTTCAGATTCGGGGGACTCAAAAGCATCCAGGGGAAGAATATGACAACGAAATCCACCATGCCGTAGGTCTTGAAAGACTTGAAACTGGACCTGGAAAGAATCAGAATTTATTTATTCAGATTTATGTATGCGTGCTTTAAAAAAATCAAAGATTTCCAGACTTATCTGGAATAGTTCGGAATCAGAACAAGCCAAATGTCGGTCGGTCGGTCCGTTGGATACCGTATCTCAAGAACCACTGTTAAGATTTTAAGTAATCGTCATAGGAACATTACCTAGGTTCTGCTTCTCGTGCCATCATATTTGCTGTACCGCAAAGGTCATTTTGTTTGTGAACCCATTTTGCTCAATATATCAAAAATGGCTGAAGCGATTGTGTTGAGTGTTTGGAATTCAGATACTCAACATCATGAGCCATCCTTTCAATTGCAGTCCAGGTTTGTCGGCCAGTTTGTCGCTTTTTTTTTTTTTTTTTTTTTTTTAATCAAAACACACTTTTTGCTTAATCAGATCATTCGTCCTACAAGGTCATTTCACAAAATTTGCGCTGTAATTATAAACGTATCACATCATTGGATCATTATTTTTTTGAGATAGTCCTGTCATTCCATTTTATAAATTAACAAAATCAAAAATCCAAACAACATATAACCACAATAGGATAGGATAGGATAAAAACAATCTCACGCATATTTTATTGTAACACAACATATTAACTCAAACATATGGGTACAAAATAAGCGAAAACATATGTCACATAAATGTTTAAGCTCTGAGCACAACCCACTATTAGCTGAAAATCAAAACTTATACAAATATACCACCAAAATCACCATCATCAAAACCACCACATCACCAACATCTTCATCATCATTACATATCAACAGCCAATCAAATCACAACACACTCCAAAACATACATCCAATACATATACATAATTCAAAAAATTTACATTTTCTTTATAATACTTTTCATAACAACTCACACACAAAAATTTAAACAAGAGATCGATTGTTTCTGAAACAGCAAAATATACAATAACCGTTTTCACAAGTGTTACAAAACAAATACATAATTTACCATTTCTGTTAATAACTATATATATCACCCCTCCTGCTACAACAAAATCGTCCCTCGGGCAATGCAAACCGAACAAACCAAATTTCTATAAAATTTCACAAACTTTAATCATAATCTTAATCTACACCATGGACCCCATCGTTTGCCATCACTCTTTCCAAAAAGGGTAACCTTCAGGAGTGTGAAAACTATCGCACCATCAATCTCCCCATCCCAAAATAAAACTCAACTAAAACCCCAAGCTGAACAAATCAAAAGACCAAGCAGGAATCAAATCACTGATAACCTCAAATAATCTGCTAGAAATACCTACAGCACCAACGACATCATAGACTTCAAGAAAGCGTTTGTCCGAGTCTTGCATGCAGCTCTGTGGGCAACCATGAGAGTGTACAACATCAGCTCTAAAATTATTGAACTCATCAAAGGCCTGTATGAAAAGGCTACTAGTGCAGTCCTCCACAACAGCGCTATCGGGAACTGGTTCAGAACAAAACCAATCGGCGTGCGCCAAGGATGCCTATTCTCTCCAACACTCTTCAACATGTCAGTAGCCCTTGCAGATCATGAAGACACAGTCAGAATAGGGGGTAGAGCAATTTGCAACCTCCGTTTTGCTGACGACATTGATGGATTGGCTGGAGAGGAACAATAACTTTAACTTAAACAGCTGGTACATAGGCTTGACACCACCTCCAGCGCCTATGAAATGGAAAATAAGTGCAGAGAAGATCAAAATGATGGCCAACACTACCAATAGCATCAACACGGATATCAAAGTCCAAGGCCAGTCCCTAAACACAGTGCTTAACGTCAAATATTTAGAAGCCATTGTATCAGACAATGGGTCCCGACAGGAAGTCCTCTCCAGAATCGCACAAACAACTGCTGCCCTGACAAGGTTAAAGCCCATTTGGAAAAAGTGGACCATCAGTCTACACTCCAAGGTAGGGATGCTGCGCTCTCTTGTCATTTCGATCTTCCTTTACGCTTGCGAAACATGGATCCTCACAGAAGACCTACAACAAAGAATACAGAGCATGGAGATAAGATGCTATAGAAGACTTCTGGGCATTTCCTAAAGCCAAAACATAACCAACGACAAAGTCCGAAAGATCATCACACGAGCCATTGGGCAACATGATGACATGCTCACAGTGGTGAAGAAACTGAAACTCCGATGGTATAGCCACGTCACCACAGCATCAGGCCTTGCCAAGACCATCCTGCAAGGCGGCAGAAGAAGAAGGAGACAGAAAAAGATGTGGGAGGACAACATTCGAGAATCGATTGCTTGATCATGGGCGAAGCCATGAGGGTTGCTGAGGACAGAGAAAGATGGGGTACATTGGTTAAACGATCATCTGTTGTGCCCCAACGACTTCCGAGTTACGGGATATAGCTCAGTGGTCAGAGCGCACGACTTGTGTGAGTGCGTCTTGGGCGACGTGGGTTCGAATCCTGACTTCAGCAAACTACTGTGTGCGTGTTGGATATTAGTGGCCAGCGCCTTGAGAAGCTCTCTGAGCTTGTAAGTGCGCTATATAAGAACAATCTCTTTCTTTTTAGGATAGGACATGATATGAATGTAATCTTTGCTGGAGGTCCTTAGACAGGTTCTCTAACTATTAATAAGTATTATGATTGGCCGAGACCTAATTCGCACGCGAAAATGAACTGTCAAATTGCAATTCTTCCCTTATAAGCTGAAGAGCAATTTTGCGCTGTACCGTGCTCTCTCGCAGCTTCGTCCGCATGCAAAGAAACATTATGTTTCTTATGATAAATTAATCTGCATGCTTTATAGTTCTTTGTGATATTCTGTAAAACATTATTGAAATGAAAATGAAGCTTGTTTTAGATTTTTGATATTTGAAATAATGGTGTAAAAACGTAATAAGTCTGGAAATGATAAATTCAATTCAATTCAATGGTTGAATTTATTGTCTCTTCACGACAGTGATATTAGACAATTAATTTAGTTACAAAACAATAAAACAAACAACTGTAGTGATATCAGTTACAACACTGTTGATAAGGACGATTTCATGATGACGTTTACGATATCGTAAATAATAGGACTTCGCACAACTTCTTGAATGTCACAAGTTGTTACGTTTACACCATTGTCTTTGTACATTGATTGCAGCACTGGGCAATCAACAATCAGATGTTGGACTGTAATGTTTTCTGAACATATACATGTAATATCTTTCACATATTTCGTACTCCATGAATTCAATCGTAATTTATAAACCAGCCTTGACACACTTCTAGGTCCTTTTACAGCACTTCCTAGTTTAACATTTCTGTTAGCAACTTTTTCCAAAAGGGCAAAATATTCACATGCAGCTAAGTCAACCTTGAGCATGACAGCGTCAGAATTGTCCGCTCCTGACTTAGCCAACGCATCCGAGAGCTCATTACCATAAATACCTACATGAGATGGTACCCAACAAAAAGTCACACTGGTACCTCTCATACGTAAACAATGTATAAGAAATCGTATTTCAAACAAGAAATCTGTACGATTTTTGCTTTTCCAATTTCTTAAGGCAAGGAGCACAGCCTTAGAATCAACACAAATTGCTACTTGAAGTATTTGTTTAGGAATAGATAAAATGTATTCTGTAGCCATTAATATAGCAACAAGTTCACATGTGAATATTGATAAATTATTACCCAAACAATAAGAACGGTTGATTTTTAGTGCGGGTATACTAAACCCTGCACCACATGCTGATGACTCGAGTACACTACCGATTATGCTCTTGAAACTCAGATTTAAGCATATTATCATTTTCATTTTTTTAACTCGGTGTAATCTAAATCAAATTCTGCTTTTAAGTGTTCCCAAGGTGGAATTCTTGGAGAAACAGGCATTATCGGAATGTTTGCAATATCAATAGTACATTCCATCATAATGTCCTGTGTATAGTCTTGTGTTGTTTGAATAGAAGAAATATTCTGTGTTACTTTTGGATATTGTGTTTTCGAAAAGTTTATAATTTCCTCTTTTACTGAGTTTTCTACAGACAAACCTCGTATCAAATATTTTGCAGTTGCTTATTTTCGTTGTTCTGACAATGACAGTAAACCACACTCCTTATACACATTTAATGTGTTTGTGTGCACTGGAACACCCAGGGCCACTTTAATGGACTTACTGTCAATACTTTGAAGCCTGTTTAAGAGATAAGTAGGGGCTGAAAAATAAATTTCTTGGCCATATAACAACTTTGACCTAACAAGGGACGTCGCTAAATGCAACAAAGTTTTAGTGTCTTGGCTAAATGGTTGAAAACTTAAAATCTTTAAGAAGTTCAACCTTTGCCTTGCTTTTTTAATTAAATACTCAATATGAGATTTCCATTTTAACATGGGAGTAAAATGTACACCTAAGAATTTAATATTTTGCTTATAGGATAACACTTGATTTTCTAATATAAGGACTGGTAATTGTTTTGGATTTGTACCATTATTGAATAACATTAAACTCGTTTTTTTCACCAGACAGTTGCAAACCATTTTCTTGCATAAACAAATTTAGGTTGTTTAATTCAAGCTGATACAGTTTTTGTATGTATAACACTGTTCTTTTGTTGGTTCGTTTTCTAAGTGTTGTATTAATCCAGATAGCGATATCGTCTGCATATTACACGACATGTGTATTTTTAGATAATACACGTGGGAGGTCACTTATTGGGAGAGAAAAAAGTAACAAAGTAACGGTGCAATGATTGACCCTTGGGGTATACCCATATCAATATTTCTCAGGGCTAGAAATTAACTTTTTTCTTTGGGGGCCACCGGGCCCCTTGATTGAAAAATTTGAGGGCCCACAAGCAACTTTCGGGGCCCAACTTGAAAAATAATGCAAACAAAAAAACAACAGAATTATTGACAATATAAGTAGAAAGTACAATTTGTCTGATAATCTAAAATAAAAACAATGGAATTTCCAATTGTGCTGAGTGATGTCATTTTTATTTGCCTTTTCTTTCACTTTCAAACATTACCAACAAAAAAAGGGGAAAAAAAACACACACACACATTCAGTGACACACATATTCCAGTGACTAGTGAGCCTGAAATGGCCATTAAACAAAATAGAAAAAAATCAAGTGAGTCTCTTGTATAATACTTTTCAGTTTTGTGACTGAGTATTGCACAATACACATCATTAAATTTTTAATATGAGTAACCTAACAAAAAATCTGTCCTCAATGCACAAAAGTTCAAAACAAAACCATGAAAGGGAACTAAACTTAACAGAACTCTTCCTCGTTCACTTCAAGGCCATGCCATGGAAATCTTTTTTTCCACCCTTCATTGTAGTTCCTTGATCTTTTTTCCTCTTCATACTTCTTTTTTCTCTCTTTTTCTTGTTCTTTCCTTTCGCCGACGTTTTCTTCTGGCGTCTTTCGCTTCCCAAAAATTGGAAAAACGCAATCGCCGTAGCAACTGTATGGCGACGATATGTAGCTATACTTTCGTACTTGCAAAGATGGACATTTTGCGCTTATGTTGTGCCATAGCCTTTTGTTTATTATATTAAAAAGATAGTGAAGTGTATATTAAACTTTTGAGTGCAAAATTAAAGGGTTTTCGCTTCTTTTCTCTGTTTTTTTTTCTGTCCAAATTTAGGGCACCGGTGTGGGTTGCTTCCCTTGGCCCAAATACGAAACTGCCGAGTAGAGCTAGCTGTAGCAGACGAATTATTTTGCGGGCCAAGCGGGCCCGTCGTTTTTCAACTTTCCGAGCCCGAAATCAACTTTGCGGGTTTTTGGCCCCGGGCCCCCGCTAATTTCGAGCCCTGTTTCTATTAGAAGAATATGTGTGTCCTACTCTAGTACAAATAGTCCTTTCCACCAATAAGCTTTTTATGTACGAATAGATGCTTCCACTGAGACCGATAGTTTTCAACTTATACAAAAGTCTTGCGTGCCAAACACTGTCATACGCTTTCTTTACGTCGAAGAAAGTAGCAAGCACACTTTTTCTTTTAGAAAACTGTTTTTTAATATGACTAGTGAGTTTAACTAAATGGTCTGTTGTGCTACGACCTTTTCGGAATCCAGATTGAGCCGTTGGAATAATGTTATTTTTATCACCAAAAAAAACCTACTCTCTCATTTACATTTTTTTCCAATAATTTTCCTACATGGGATGTTAACGCAATAGGACGATAACTGTTTACAGATGTCGCAGACTTACCTTGCTTTAAGATAGGAACTATTACTGACTGTTTCCAGACTTTAAGTACAGCTCCACTTTCCCAACATTTTTGAAAAAGTGAGAGTAATATTTTCTTCCAAATTATAGGTAAATGGTGCAGCATCTGGTAGGAAATGCCATCGATTCCAACAGCTGAAGTATTAGTTGCAAAAGACTGTAATTTTTCATTGAGTTCATCAAGAGTAATAGGACAATTTAAAAACAATTCATCATTAATAGGGGGATCTGTATACATTTCTTTCCTTTCCTTTTCTTTTCTACTGTTGCGAACAGTCTGACTTAAACTGCTTGTAGAGCTTAGTTCAGCAAAGACAGTTACAAAGGCCTCCGCCTTTTCTGCATGAGAGGGAAATATATTATTTTCTAATTTTATGGGGTAGGTTTGTGCCTTAGGTTGATTTTTCATGTCTTTAATTTTTTTCCAAACTTTATGTACATCTTTTGACTCAGTAATTTCTTTCTCACAAAACTTTACCCAGTGTTCCTGATACACTCCGTTCGATGTTTATTTTTCATCAGTAGTTGATTCAGCCCCAATGCGTGAATGCTCCTGTTGAGTGTAATCTCGGATTCAATTATCCACGTAACCCGTTCAATCAGCATACAAGTCACTGAGTCTTCGTATGAAATTTTCCACTTTTATTCAGCACACATCAACATCTGCATACAATTCTCAACTCAACTCAACAACTCTCACAACCCCCTTTTTTGAAACAGTGCGGCACTTATATAGTCTCTTCATACTCCCGAACACCCTGGATCAATCGCGTATGACGCAATTTAACCAATCGCTTCTAACTTCGTCATCACTGACTTACGTCATACATCTCTCTAAACATTCCAGGAACGTTCTCAAACTTCGACATTTATCGGGAAATTTCTGTCGACAGTAAACACGCGAATCTAGAGAATTCTCCAATAATATCGACTAACGAAAATTATCAACGTTATACAAAGCTTCTTCTAACCACAACGCAAACTCAAATCAAAGGTAAATAAACTCTATTATTGAATACTTTGCAAATCGAAACGATTAGATCTATCGTGCGCGTTTTAGACATGCTATCCTTCGCGTTTCAACGTAACAGTTCCCTTTTAGCTTTCGCTATGATTCTATTACAGTTAGTTTTATGTTGCTTCATATTGTTAAAATTTGCTTCACTTTTATCTTTAATCCAATTTTTAAAAGCTTCTTTCTTTTTGTTAACTGCTTCTTTACATTCATCATTCCACCATGAATTGCAATGTGTTCTCAACCCTTTATGGCGAACCTTGGGTATTGCTTGTTCAGCAGCATGGTATACAGCTACTCTAAAATTTTCATAGAAAACATTTACATCGTCGTCACGTACATTCTCACCATCACAAGTTTCAAGAAAATGTGAAAATTGTCCCCAATTTGCCCTACTGTACACAAATTTAGGTATCTTATCCTCCTTGCTGTGTTCGTCATCTTCTATCTTTTTATGTATTTCTAGAATGACTGGCAGGTGATCACTACCTAGGCTATCTTCTTCAACAAACCAATGACAATTAAGGGCTATGTTACATGACACAAGTGATAAATCAATTGCTGTAGGTCTATGTGTGTGTATGTCTGGTATTCTTGTTATACTGCCATCATTTAACAAAATGAGTTGGGAATCAACAATATGTTCTGTAAAACGACTACACGTATTAGACTTGCAGTCTTGCTCCCATACTGACGAATGAGCATTAAAGTCTCCAAGTATAGCCCAGTTGCCCTTGGAAAAATCAAAATGTTTGAGCCAATCAGAATTATCTTGCCTTGGGCCACCCGGGAAATAAACTGAGGGAACGTTGAGTATACAGCTATCATTAATTTTCACACACACCCCACTTGCATACACGCCGTCAGTGTTCTTTAATAATAATAATAATAATTACTGTATTTATAATGCGCTTATCTTATAATAATTATAACTCTAAGCGCGCACTCACAACTCACGCTCGCATGTGCACGCTTTAGACAATGACACATGTAACAATTACGCAAAAAATACATTCACTCAAATATACTCATACCACAAACAGACCAGACACTATATGTAAGAGACAGCTGGCGATGGGGTGCGTAGTGAGGTCATAGTGTTAGAACTGCTTGAAAAGGTAAGTTTTGAGGGCAGACTGGAAGGAGGTGGGAGAGGGTTTCTGACGGAGAGAGAGTGGAAGAGTATTCCAGATGGATGGGCCGTAGACAGAGAAGGAGCGGGACCCGAACGTGCTGAGTTTGGAGCGAGGAATGCGGAGGCGGAGAGGGTCGGAGGCAGAGCGAAGAGAGCGAGAGGGAATGTATGGGTGAAGTAAGTCAGAGAGATAGAGAGGAGCGGAGTTGTTGAGGGACTTGTAGCAGAGAGACAAGGTCTTGTATTGAATGCGTTGGGAGATGGGAAGCCAGTGTAGGGCTTTGAGCAAGGGAGTGACGTGGTCAGATTTCTTCTTTCTGAGGACGAGGCGGGCAGTATTGTTTTGAACGCGTTGGAGAGGGAGAGTGGTGGAGCGGGGAAGGCCGGAAAGAAGGGAGTTGCAATAGTCGATGCGAGACAGGATGAGGGAGACAGCGAGTTTGGTGGCAGCTTCAGTGGTGAGGTATTTTCTTATCTGACTGATTCGACGGAGGTGGAAGTAGCAGGCCCGGGCGGTTGCAGAGACAAAGCTAGTCATTAAGAGAGAAGAGTCAAGGATAACGCCAAGGTTCTTGGCAGAGTCGGAGAGAGGGATAGAGGTACCGTCAAGCTGAAGATGGAGAGAGGAGGGGAGCTGAGGGAGTTTCTGGCGTGTGCCTACCAGCATGGCTTCCGTTTTGTCGTCGTTCAGTTTAAGTTTGTTTGCTGTCATCCAGTCCTTCACGTCTTCACAGCAGTCGGCCGTGCGAGTCAGGAGTGCCTGAATGTTGTCAGGTTTGTCTTTGTCTTGTAGTTGTGAGTCGTCAGCATAAAAGTGGTGGTTTATGTGATGAGACTGGATGATGTTGGTCAGAGGGGAGGTGTAGAGTGTAAAAAGGACCGGACCCAGGACAGATCCCTGAGGAACTCCGCAGGAGAGCCTAACTGGGTCAGAGGATATGCCATCGATGATAACGGACTGCCGTCTGTCGGAGAGGTAGGAAAGAAACCAGGAGTGAGCGGAGTCAGTGATGCCAAAGGAGTGTTGAAGGCGGTGGAGGAGGATAGAATGGTCAATAGTGTCGAAGGCGGCAGAGAGATCGAGTAGGGTAAGAAGGGAGATGTTGCCCGAGTCAGTTGAGAGAAGAAGATCGTTCAGAATATGTAAAAGGGCTGTTTCAGTGCTGTGGTGCTTGCGATAGGCAGACTGGAAGGGACTGAGGAGATTGTTGATGGTGAGGTGAGCGTTGAGCTGGTTGAGGACAACCTTTTCAAGTAGCTTAGACAGAAAAGAGAGATTGGAGACTGGGCGATAGTTTTTGAGGTCATTTGGGTCAAGGTTGTGTTTTTTGAGGAGAGGGCGAACGATGGCAGACTTGAAGATATCAGGAACGGAGCCAGTTTCTAGAGAGGTGTTGATGATATCGGTGATGAAAGGCAGAAGTTTTGGGAGACCGTCCAAATACAGGGAAGCTGGGAGGGGGTCTAGTTCACAGGTTTTGAGAGACATAGTCTTTATGATTTTGAGAACTTCTGCCTGAGAGAGAGAGCGGAAAAATAGAGGGGGGTGCCTGTGAAGGGGGAGTCAGGAGGGCAAGGCGGAGATGGTAGAATGTCAAGTGTGTTGCGCAGAGATTGAATTTTGTCAGAGAAATAGGTGGAAAAGGCGGATGGGAGTTCTTCTTTTTTGTGTGTGTTGGGGAGTGGAGATTCTTTAGGTGTGCCTAAGAGTTTGTTCATCGTAGCGTAGAGAGTTTTGGAAGAAGTGGATTCTAGGATTTTGTTTTGGAGGTGTTTGCGTTTGGCATCAGAGATCAGTCTGCAGACTTTGGATCTGATGATTTGGAAAATCTGTCTGTGAACGGTTAGGCCAGATAAGCGCCAACGGCGCTCAGCTTGCCGACGCTCACGCTTGGCCGTTGCTATCTCATGGGTGAGCCAGGGGGAAGGGAGTCGGTCGGGCCTGGAGCAGGAGGTGACAGGGGCATGGTTGTCAAGAAGTTTACGGAGAGAGGAATCAAAGTGAGATGCGAGATCAGAGGAGGAAGAGTCAGAGAGAAGGTCGACAGCTTCGGCGAAGAAGATCTCACGGTTGACAGGTTTTAGTTTGCGGCGAGAGACAAGGAGTTGTTGTTTGTGAGGGGGAGGTAGATTGAGGAAGACGAGAATAGCGAGGTGGTCGGAGGGGAGTACAGAGGAGATGTCTGAGTCGAGAAAGAGTTTATCGGAGGTGCGAGTGATGATCCAGTCAATGGTGTGGCCAAGACGGTGAGTAGGTTGTGTGATGTGTTGTGTAAGATTGTGGTTTGAAAGTGACCTGCATAGGCGTTTTGTGTCCGGGTGATCAGGTTTGTCAAAGTGAAAGTTGAAATCACCAAGGAGGATGTGTTTGCCGGATCGTGTGCTGTAATGGTCGAGGAGGAGGTCAAATTCAGTAAAGAACATAGAGTTGGTGAGTTTGTTTTGGGAGCTAGGCGAGGGCGATAGATGCAGGAGAAAATGACTGAGTGGCCGGGGAGTGTTGCTTTGGCCTCGACATATTCAAATGAGGGATGTGTGGAAGGGCAGAGATTGAGTGAAAGAGAGGTGAGCAGAAAGGCAGTCCCTGTAAATGATGGCAATGCCGCCTCCCCTGGAAGCGCGCGGAAAGGAGGCAAGTCGGTAGCCACTCGGAGTGGCGCTTGCGATAGTAGGTTCGTCACCCACTGGCCGGAGCCATGTTTCAGTTATCACGACAATATCTAGGTCATTGTCGGAGATGAAATCCGAAATCACGTCGGCCTTGCCATCTTTGCAGATAGACTGAGCATTGAATAGACACAGTTTCAGGTTAGAGGAATGATGGGAAAAAGAGGTGGGAGAAGCAGACGATGACGAACACGCGTGGGGTGGTGGGGGAGTGTGGGGGGATGGAGTGGGAGGGGGAGGGATTGGAGAAAAAGAGGAAGAGCAAGGGGAGGAAGGTGAGGGGGTAGAAAGAGGGGATGGAGGGAAGTGTAGGGGGATTGGGTGGGAGGGGGAGGGATGTAAGAAGGAGAGGATGAGAGAGAGAGGGGTGAGAAGGCAAGGGAGCAGAAAGAGGAAAGGGTAGTAGAAGAAGACGGAGAAAGAGCAGACGCAGAAGAGGACGAAAGTGAAGGAGGGGGGTGCTGGTGTGAAGAGAGGCATGGAGAAGAAAGAAGAGGAAGAAGGGTGGCAAGAAAAGAAGGAAGTGGAGAAAATGAAGAAAAATAGGAAGAAGTGTGGGAGGAGAAGGGTGACAGAACAAGAGCAGGGGGGAGGAGAGAGGTGGAGGGGGACGGATAAAGAAGAAGGAGTGGGGGTAGGAGTGTGTTTTGATCGGCGTGCACCGCGTCGATGTTTGCCTCCTCGGTTCCCGCGTCTTTTCATCCGTATTGCGCGTAGCGCGTTTTCGACTGTGTCTGTACTAGCCGTGTAGTGGTTGTCGTGGCGGTTGAGAAGCATTAGCTGATCACGCGTGTACTGAATAAGCATCCTTGTTTGTTTGTTTGTATGTTTACAAGAGAACAGTGGAGAGAAGGAGAAGGGTGCAGAGAAAGACAGGGGAGATGTGCGTTAAGGTGTGAGTGTGTGTTGGGGTTTGTGTACGTGAGCGGATGCGTGTGTAAGAATATGAAATAACAACACACGAAAAATCCCTAGAACAGAGAACAGTGGAGAAAAAGAAGGGTGCAGAGAGATGGACAGGGGGAATGTGGGTTAAGGCGTGAGTGTGTGTTGGGGTTAGTGTGCCGGTGCGTGTGTGTTGGAATCTGAAAGTAACAACACACAAAATATCCCTAGAACAGACTTACAGAGACAGACACAGATAACGACACAGCTACAAGAACAATCACATGTGGAGAGAAAGAGAAAGGTGCAGAGAGATGGACAGGGGAGATGTGCGTTAAGGTGTGAGTGTGTGTTGGGGTTTGTGTGCAGGTGCGTGTGTGTTGGAACATGAAATAACAACCCACGAAATATCCCTAGAACAGAGAACAGTGGAGAGAAAGAGAAGGGTGCAGAGAGATGGACAGGGGGAATGTGGGTTAAGGTGTGGTGTGTGTTAGGGTTTGTGTGCGGGTGCGTGTGTGTTGGAATATGAAATAACGACACACGAAAAATTCCTTGAACAGAGAAAAACACGGATAATGACACAGCTACAAGAGCAAGCACATTTGACAGCTATTCAATTCACTCTTACAACAGCCAGAGTACACGAACACAAGGTTGCAATCACAGGAGGAGAAGGTGTGAAAAAAAAGAGGGAGGAAGGCTAGAGAATCACAACGATTACAACACGAAGCACTTCACACTGACTAGTAGGGACTATAAGCCGAGTCACGCTCTGCTGGTCACTGACCCACGTGTAACAATGAACGAAAAAAATGGCGAGAACAGAAATTTTAAACAACACACACTATTAACTACGATACCACTGGAACAGCAGACGGATCCAACGAAACAAGTTGACAATCCTCATCAGCACACTCAGACACAGCACTTAGCAAACTTTCAGCACACAAACATTCAATGATCCCAGTGAAAAAGCACTTATTATTCGAGCACGCTTGACACACGGCTGCCTCCTGAAACAAGATGGCGCCATATTCTTTGGCACTGGGAATGCATCAAGATTGCAGTAAGACAAGTCACGTCGAATATAAACAGCTGTCTGAACTCTCTTAGTGTTCTTGTCAAAACTGCACAGTGGGGGATAAAAATAGTTGTCTAGTTTTGGGAAGTTTATAAATTTGCACGTCCAGTGACTGGAGAGCAAGCACACAGTACTCTTCTTGCTCCACAGCGTGCTTAAACGCTAATAAATTACTCGACACAGAACGGCAATTCCATTGAAAAATGCGTTCTTGATTAGATCTTGTCATAAGAGTCACAACGTAGGTAGAGGAAATATTCAATATTTAAAAATAACATCATAGTAGACTTAAATTTAAAAATGACATGGATGCTCTGGATGCTTGGGGAAAGGGAACTGTGGGCATCCCATAGGCGTCCACTGCATGGGCGGTTGCATGAACCCCATAGGAGGTAATCCTGGCATGGGCAAGCCTGGAGGTTGCCTGTAGATCATGTTCATACCTGAGTGGGGTTGCATGGGGCTCGTGTGTGAACAGTAGCCCTGGTTACCGTAGCCCCGCTGTCTGTCATGGGGAACTCCGCGCCGTCGTCGGCCGTCCGTGTAACCACCACGCCACTGACCACCCGTGTAGCTACCACGTCGCTGCCCGTCCGAGTAGCCCCAGCGCTGACCGTCCTGATGATCACCGCGCCGCTGCCCGTCGAGTCGCCTGTCGATAGAACCAACACAGCGCTGCCCAGCAGGAGAACCCCCGCGTCCGTGCACGTCCCGGTAACGATCGTATCGCTCACCGTATGGTTTCTCTGAAGTTGAGCCATCTTGCTGGGAGCCATCCCCTCGAGTGCGTCGGTTGTGGTGTTGCTTGTATTGACCTCGCCTTCTCTTCTTCTCCCAAAAGAGAGACTCAATGTGGCGGCCTAGGGTTCTCGCCACAACAGTAACGCCTTTTCCTGTAGGGTGTACTTCATCTGGACTGACCAGCTTCTGTACATTGGGCATATGATAGTCAACGTACGACACTCTATCCTCGTCGACCAGTGCAGCTTTCGTTGTAGCCACAAAAATGCCACGGTCAGCATTCAGCTTAGGACGTCGAACGGGAGTGGGGTGACTGACCACCACTTTGGCCTTCGGATGCTCTGCCTTGATGCTGCGTATGCAAGCTGACATTGTGTCTGCTACTTTGTTCGGATCGCCGGACTTGAGATCGTTTATACCGAAGTGGGTCACCACGCAATCGGGCCCCTCTTCTCGCTCCTTCATGGCATTCCGCAACGCCTTCCCACACTCGTCTACCGTGAAAACTTTGTGCGACTCTGCCTGGAACCCGTACGCAAGGCCAAGCCGCTTGCAGTCTACTCGATCCATCGTCGAGTCGTGTAGTATCAACACTGTAGGAGGGATGTCTCTTTGTACTTTGCCGTGAATTGGAGGATGTTCAGAGGCGGGCCACCAAACTATTGCCCTCATTGAAAGAGAAACCTTATCCAGAAAGACTCAAAAGCCTAAACCTGCCAAGTCTTGAGCACCGTCGCTGTCGAGGCGACATGATTGATGTCTACAAATATCTTCATGGGATGTACTGTACCCAGCGGCCTGGCTTCGAGCACCCCCCTGCCGACTTAGGACTGAGAGGAACCACTCTAAAGCTCCAAAAGAACAGGTTCCGATTGAACATTCGTGGCCACTTCTTTTCAAACCGAGTGATCTCAACCTGGAACTCTCTACCACAGAGTGTTGTTGAAGCCCCCTCGGTTAATGCTTTTAAGGGTAGGCTGGATGCACACTGGCTTTCCCTCCCCACCCTCTATGACCCAACTTGCTACCATTAGTATTTGGAGCCACCACGCGCAGCGCACAATACTAATGACAGTTGTTAAAATAACTACCAGGAACTATGTAAAGGCCATCAATGGCCTACATCATAGAGAATTTCAAGTTCAAAGTTCAAGTACTTCTAAGTCCCTAGATGCCATAGAACGATTGTCGTCACTTCCGGTAGTCAGCAGCCATTTTGACGTCATTTTGTAGTCTGCTATGATTCTTGTTTCCTTTCACGGAATCCGCATACGATGCATGCTTTTCGCGTTGATCGGACTTATGAATCGTAGGCCCCGCATCATCAGATTTGTTAGTAATCGGCTTGTTAGACTCACCCGAGCCTTGTTTGTGTGATGTGGAATGCGTAAACGTAGTGGCATCTCGTACGGCCCACGCTTGAATATGGAGCTACGATATGGGACCCTTATTTGAAACAGGAGGTAGATAAGCTTGAAAGAGTTCAACGCCAGGCAGCCCGCTTCATAACAAGAGACTATAAGTCCCGGAACCCAGGTTGCGTGAGCGCCATGCTGGAAACCCTGAAACTCCCATCACTTGAAGAACGACGCAGGCAGCTTCGCCTCAAACTCTTCCACAGAATGATAGATGGCGAAATCCCAGCACTACCTCCTGACAAGTTCCTCCACCCTGCCCCTACCGGCCGACGAAGAATACGTCCTACAAGGTTTAAAGACTACAGCAGTGACAACATCGTCCAAAGGCAAGCGGTGAATAACTCGCGCGGCTTCCGCATCCCTCCATGCAGGACCGAACAGTACAAGCACTCATTCTTTGTACGGACTGCAGTCGAGTGGAATCAACTAAGCAACAATGACATCGCCAGCGCAGCATCACCAGCGCTGAGGACGTCACCGCTAGGGCTGTCAATCCACTGACCAATTCCATGTTTTTAACCAGTTTTTAAAACCAGTGACATTTGAAGTTTTAAACAAGACCCTCCAACAAGTAGATTGCGCCCCCAGGCCCGTCACGACGATAGCCAACAAGGCTCCTGTGACGTATTATTCCAGATCCAGATCCAGTGGCCTTGTTGTCGTTTGAATTTGGCGTTGCCCCATCGGTCGCGATCGCAGAAGTGCGTGGACATCGCTCCAGCTTGTCGATCTTCTTGATCAAAGTTGTCAGCATTTCCTTGAGATGACGCACTTCCCTCAAAGTTACTTTACAGGTGCTGCAATCAACTTTTGGACCGTCGTTGCCAACGACCTCTTTCTTGTCGGATGTCGACAGCTGCAAAGGTTCCAGTTCTACGGCCGACCACAGGCGTTGAAGTCCGTAGGCCTCGCCTCAATTACATACTATACATAGAAGGTCCACCACTCTTTTAACGTCCGGTTTACGTCTGACCCCCAAAAACGCCTTTCCTACCTTTTGTGCCCACTTCAAACTCAAACGGAGGGACCAGACGAATCACAAACACTCATAGCAACACATTCGTTACACTTCCAACGATGTCGGCTCCAAATTCACTGCGAATTCGTTAAAAAAACGTAGTCACATAGGCTGGTTCGAATTTTGACACGACGCCGCGAGTCGATCCCAATATAGCAACTGCTTTAAAACCTTTCATTGGTCGCCTAAGAATACTCTCTGTTAGGCCTAATGAAGGGCGAACTACTCTAGTGATATCAACAAAATGATCGTTGGAGACTTTATAATCGCTAGAGTGGTCTGCCCTTCATTAGGCCTAACAGCGCGTATTCTTAGGCGACCAATGAAAGGTCGTAAAGCAGTTGCTATACATATTGGGATCAACTCGCGACGTCGTGTCAAAATTCGAACCAGCCTATGTGACTGCGTTTTTTTTAACGAATTCGTAGTGAATTTGGAGCCGACATCGTTGGAAGTGTAACGAATGTGTTGCTATGAGTGTTTGTGATTCGTCTGGCCCCTCCGTTTGAGTTTGAAGTGGGCACAAAAGGTAGGAAAGGCGTTTTTGGGGGTCAGACGTAAACCGGACGTTAAAAGAGTGGTGGACCTTCTATGTATACTATGTAATTGAGGCGAGACCTACGGACTTCACAGCCTGTGGGCCGACTCGGTACATGCGGCAGCATCCGAGACATCTGTAGACAACTTCAATATCTCTGTGTCATTGATGACTTTGTTTTTCTTCTTTTCTTTGTCTTCTTCCACGTTCTTCTGCTTTAGGAGGCTCTTCATACTTTCCGTCATCCTCTTTATGGATCTCCTTTTCGACATCCTTGCAACTGCAAATCAGTCGACCACCATGTTTAGCGTAGGAATCCTGGAAATGAGAATTGTTTGCGAAAACTGAGGACTATTTACAGGAGTATTATAATTATTAACTGTATTTGTTTTGTGGGTTACTGAATAACGAGCATACGCCGTATAACTACATGTATGTTGATTCAATATAATGTACTACTGTGTGTTTGTAAAATTAGTAAGCAGTGTTCTGTGAAAGCATGTAACAACTCACCTGTTTCTCCATCTGCGTCTTTGTGTGCGTGAGTCACATAGAAGGCTGTCTTGGTTTTGTTCACGTCAACATTGAAAGTGCAGGTCAGTAAAATGGGTACACGATGTTTTGGCTCGTGCTCAGCCGTGCAGGTGTTGATATTATCTGAAAGAAGCAAAGTGCAAAACAATACAATACAATATCAATATCAGTAGCTGTTACACTTTATTTATCAATAATGGATTCAGCGCCGTTGCTTTAATCTTGATATGTGTAGACCTAACTCAAAGTCGTTTATCCACACAGCATGTTCATAATATTAATATTCATTGTATATGCCAGCAAACAATGTCTGTACAACATTTATTATTTGAATGTGCAACATTATTACCATTATATAAAGCAAATAATGTTTTGATCAATGAAACCGATAGTATCACAGATATTTTATATAATCAGACACTTATTAAAAAAATCGCTTACATTATCTTACATACTGACATAAAACAACAATTTTTTGATTAAGTACATAAATATGTGTTTATGTTTATGCATGTGTGTTTATGTGTATGTCTATGCATATATATATATATTTGTGAAAGTCTAATATAATTTTATCAATGAAAAGACTTAAAAATTTAAAAAATCTGAAAAAGACAACAACAGCATGTTTACTCAGCAACAAGTCAGAAGTCGTCGTATAAAGTTTTCCAGCTTTGTTCACCAACAACTGCATTCAAGATTGCTTTCCGAAAATCATTTAAAAAATCGGGTACCTCCCAAAAAATCACTTAAAATCACTTTTCAAGGAGGAAAACGAAGTTTAACGTCCTATACCATAAGCGTTAAGGACGAATCACCACGTCGCCACCTTGACAACAATAATCATCATCTTTTCAAGGTTAGGTTAGGTATGTAGATTAACGTCCCCGGACACATAAGCGTAAAGGGGACGAGATCTATTCAAGCTTTTTTTTTTTTTTTTTTTTTTTTTTAATAAATTTACGTCCCTATACACATTAAGCGTATAGGGGACGGGTGAACCAAGCAGACAGTGCATTGCTTATATAGCCTCTCTGCAATGGAGAAAAATTTCGAACATTCCGGTATGACGCAATAACACCCAATAAAATAAAACTCGTCACCGGAACTACGCAGTCTTATGCCATAGAACATTAGGTTAGAAGAATCGCTTAGCTATTACGAGACATATCTGGAAGCTTCGAGGTATAATAAAAAAAAGTAATTCCAAAAAATTATCAACGATATCGACCGACGAAAATTATTAACAATATACAAAGCTTCTAGCAACAGCGCAAAATCAAATCAAAGGTAAATACACTCTATCATTGCACGCTTTGCAAATTTTAATGATCGGAACTATCATGCACGTCTCAATCGTAACAGTAACAATAAAATGCAATATTAAATAACATCTTAACTATGATCGAGACCCCTTGGGGTCATGAGCAATCTTGCCACTGTAGATTGTTCTAACCTATAAAGGAAAAAGTGAAAGCCCCAGTTGAAAACCTGTCTTGACTTTGTAGGCATGACCGATTCACTGCGGCAACAGTACCCCCCGTTGGGGTGCCGGGGGTTTCAGTATAAAATTAATAGTATCCTTACTTTCTGGAAATTTAGTGCTTTAAATTCCCACTGTCGCTGTATTCCTCATTTACTCTTTCCCATTCCTGCTCTGTTCTATCACTCTGCTATTCTATCTTCTTCTTCGCTAGATCAATGACCTACCTTTTTTCTTGAAAACTCTTCCTGGACAAGACTCCTTGTTTGTGTATGAGGTCTGTTGGATCAGCTTGGGAGTGTTGGACGCTTTCTGCCGGGTGGTCACTAGGGCTTCCTATGATGTTATTATTTAGCAATATAGGCATTTTATATGTATATGTTTTGTTGATAATTTATAATGATGTTTGTATTCTATTTTGTTTTTGTAACCGGGGGTTCGAGTAGTTGGGGTAAAGCCTCAGCCGTCCCTTGCGTGGGATGTCTTTATTGTAAAGCACAGGCGCATGTATCTGGACACGCGAGTGCCTATGCCTGTGACGCGCCTCCCTTTGCGTCACAGGCATAGGCGCTCGCGTGTCCTGATACAAGCGCCTGTGTTGTAAAGTGACTGGCCGGTGGAGGGCATTCAATTTTCCCACTAGGGTTGTTTCAGCAGATCTTTTATGCGGATCGGGGGTTGTCCGGTCCTGATTTGGCTCGGAAGAGTCCGCTGGACCTAAAGCAACAATCAATCAATCAATCAATCAATCAACTGTGATCGAGTGGCGCAAAATCATAGTAATTAGAGCATGGGCTAGAATGGTTTAGCTAAACCTCGTAGAGCCATGTTGCCAAATTGGATTTCAACGGTTAGTAATTAGAGGCAACCACTGAACGACACAATCAAACAGCAACAGCGCGCAACACCAAACAGTTCACTCAGCTGTAAATGGGTACCTGGTTCTAATAGAACCGGGGTCGGTAAGGCCGCGAGAGAGAGGAGATGAACACCGCCCTCATGAAGCTGGTTCAGAAAAAAGGGTGTCCCTTTTTCCCCAAGGCCAACGATCGATAGGTTACGGAAACACCTTTACATTTTTATCTTAATTTGAACGACTAGAGACAAAGGGGAGGAATTGTATTCGATTGTTTCAATCTCTCATCTCCGACTGCTATTAAGCGTCACTGGAGCGAGCAAAACAGACAAATAAATTATATTTTTTAAAAACCTAACAGTCATGACATAATGTTGAATCCTGTTGAGAAAATATCACCACTGGCACTCTGAGGGAGCCATTGTTAACCCACTGAACGTCACAGTGTCAAATGATATGTTTTGAACAATAATGTGACTCACTGTTAACGTTGACGTGGCAGTCATTTCCCGTGCTCGATGTAACTGTGTCCAAACACTCGTAAGTGCCGACATGTCTCAGCGAAGCGTTGAAAAACTGTATCTTTACGCGGCCGTCAGGAAAGAACTCGAAGTAGCAGTGGCGGCATTTTTCTCCCAATTCCCAGTTTCGTCCTTGGTTCTCCGCAAGCAAATGATATCCACCTAGCAACAAATAAAGTAGGCCTAATATGAATAATTTTTTTAAAGCACATTACCTCTTATTGCCAGTGTTTGTTCTTATAGAGGTATTTGTGAACAGCTGAGATACACATACTTTTGATTATATTTATAATTTAATAACGTTGTGTGATGGTGTTTGTGTGTATGTGTGTGTGTGCGTGTGTGTGTGTGTGTTGTATCTTTTACAATGCTGCATCAATTTACTTCAAACTTTGCACAAAGACAGATTTCGGTGTCCAATTTGTTTCAGCAGTACCTATTTTCTCTGATCTGTTCGAAAATACCTTGCGTTCTAAACGATGTTTTATCTGTCAAAGCCTTTCCCAACAACCGCCATAGTGTTTTGCTACTCTACAATCATCGCACATCAAACCGCGGAAAGTTGTATACTTGTAATAAATATTAAGAAAGGTAATATTCCTGCTCTCAGATCCTGCAACCCTACATGAATAATATTAAGACAAACATCATCACTAAATGAATCACTTACCCTCATCATCATCATCATCATCATCATCATCATCATCATCATCATCATCATCATCATCATCATCATCATCATCATCATCGGAATTCAGCTAGAATGGGTTTAAAGATACCAACCGGTTGGTTCCTGATGAAAGATCTGTTTTCCCCCTTCAACCTGGCCATGGAAGTGACAGATGATACTGAAGGAAGCACCTTGGATAACGTCCATCTCTGTACGGTTGCTGTCCGAACGTGAGCAGTCCGAATCCGCCATCACTCCAGGAGAAAAGCAGAGACTGAAAAGCTTTAAAAAGAACAAAAAAAAAGGTGAATAAACCTCCAAAAGTAAAATCCAACCACTTCAGTTGTAAACATTTTTTATGTTTTGTTTCATTTTATTGCAATTTTGAATAACCTCTAGTATTTTGTTTTCTTTCTATATTTGTTTGTGATGACATACACGTACTTTTTTTAAATTTAATGTTTTAGTATGAATGCTATACTCATCTGTATTTTTCAACTTCAATGTCTTTTTTATGTCTTAACTTTGGTGTGTGTGTACATGTTACATTAGTAGAAAACGTATGTACTGCCCGCATTGTAATTGCTCCGTGTGAGACAAAGAAAGTCGTATTGTATTGTATTGTATTGTATTGTATGTACATAGTAGAACCTGATTTTGGGTTATAGTACAACCTGATTTTTGGAAACGTCTTACACAGGCTGACTCATCGAGTCCCCAAGCACAAACCGAAAGATCATACAAGGCTTAGGTCTATGCGAAGGCTACATGTACTGGCGTTATAATAAGGAAGGAGTTGATTGGTGAATGACGCTTTTAGGCTATGCGCTTTTATCTATATATATACCTGCAAAGCTGAAATAGCCACCATCGCTGGTCCTGGATACAAGATTTACACGCTTAATACCGCACAAAGGCACACACACATACACACACACCCACACACACACACCTCCACACACACATACACCAAACACACACACACACTTTCACATACCCAAACATTCACGGCCAATGAGACCGACAGAGAGAAAGAGAGAGAGAGAGAGAGAGAGAGAGAGAGAGAGAGAGAGAGAGAGAGAGAGAGAGAGAGAGAGAGAGAGAGATGGATCGATGTATGAATAAATAAATAAATAATGTAGTACTAACCCAAATTAGGAGCACACGTCCAGCAGAGCCACAGGTATGGCCTCTTATGGCCATTTTTTTTCTGTAACAAGTAAAGAGAGAAGCTCCTTAAGCTAACGTGACAAGGTGTGGTGTGCCGGTTCTTTAATATGCCCCAAATGCGAAACGGGCATAGGTGCACCACAAAACAAAGTCATTAAAGAAGTTCACTAATTCCCGTTTTGAAACTGTCACTCATTGAGAGCTGAACCCAAGTCACACAGCAGGCGAGCAATCTACCCAATCAGCCCCTTGGCTATTCCCCCCACCCCCCTCTCCCCAACTACTCCTGATTCAACCAGGTTGTCCCGAACAAAAGACTTCCAGGCCGCCCTAACATTAATTCAGTACATTTTAAATACGAACAGTTTCAAATGACCTTTACTAGAATGCTATTCAGACAAAACCTGACCGTTTTTCTGCAAAATATTCACAGTGTGTTTGTACAAGTGGGTTTATGGCCTATTATGTACATAAACTAAAATCTAGGAATGAAATTCAACTATAGATAAACATGCAAGACAAAAGATATGAAATGGATAATGGTGTTATCGCGTACACAGGTGACTTGAAGGGATATTGTGTTCTCGCGTACGCATGTGACTAGAAGGAATCACACTAAACCATTACAACTACTAAATGCTACTATGACACCTCACTCTTTTTTATGCACCCTAAACACATGATTGTTGTAGATAGCAGTTAAAATGCCAGCAATACAAATACACAGCGCGAGATCCCTCTCTTCTCCTCACAGGTTAGCGCAAGAGTGTGCACAGTTGTCTATGACGTAAGACGACAGGGCGTTGGCGCCTATGGCGGCTTGAGTTAGATCCTGTATCGGCCAGCGCCTTGAGCAGCTCTTAAGCCGGTAACGCCCTATACAAGAACAATTACAATGAATTATAATAGTCATTTACAAATGTACCCTCTGCCAACGCTGACGGACAAACAAAACAAAACCCTGACAATTTTCCCTTTCGCTGAAGATACGCATAAAGTAAAGAAAAATGTAGAATAATTTCGACACAGCGCGCTTATCAGCTCAAAAAGAGCAGCTGAAGGCGCAGGAAGCCATTTTGTTTCTAGGAACGCGCAGCCCTGTCTCTGGTATTTAAATGGCATAACACCTGTGAATTCTGACAGCAGTTTCCAACAAAAATCATAATCTCACAAACATGAAGTCGTGTCTGAGATATAAATGTGCCCCTAGACTAAAGCAGGAGTTGTCAGTATGCCTATTATTTTTGTTATGGAAGTATTCCAAAGAAATATTTAAAATACAAATGTTACGGCCTAGCATAAAGGACTAAAGCGTATCATAACGCAGCAGAAATAATAATGAGTTGTTTTGGCCCAAGCCTTGTTTTTAATTCTTGGGCGGAATAACTAATACGACCGAACTGTTTTATTGTACTTGTACTGTTGTACTTGTACAGCGCTGCACTGACATAAAAGTAGTGTCACTTAATGTAATCGCCAGGCAGTATATTGCACACATGTATGTCTAAATAGTTAGGCCACATATGCGCTCTACAATGACACTATGTACTTTCTGAGAAAGGCGATAATGCTTTAGGCTCATTGCCAATAACCGTGACGTTTCAATTTTACGATAAGTACCCCGTTGAAAATAACACAACTTTACCTGAAAAACAAAAGTTTCAAAAGAGAACAACAGGTAAAAACACACCCGAAAGATCACATCTTTATCATCTCTACACAATATTAAAGTATTGTCAGATAATTCTTGAAATGTTGTTTTTAAATATACCAGGACAAAAGAACGGAAAAACAGAATGGCTGTATAGTTCTTCCAAACTGCGTATGTCATGTTTTATAGCGTGAAAATAGCCTAAGAGAAAGTACACGTTTGGATTAGGTAGATCTATGTAGATGGAAAATGTATTTTAGCGTATTGTACGCATGTAGGCCTAAACATACTTCAATGCTTTGTATTCATTGTACCCGTAACGAAAAAAGGAAATTTAGTGTTTATTATAAAAGCTTGACAACTTGGACTTGTTCTAAATCCTTTACGTTGTCAAAGCTTGAATAGTCGCAGTAAGTCTATAAAAAGCATAGACGTTTACATGTCATTTACGATACTGAAAAGATACTAAATCGTCACTCTTTCTGTCCCTTTTCATGGTTAGACATTTAATTGCAAATTTTAAAAAAAATTAAATAGAAATACAAATTAGCATTTGTATTTGTTACAGTGTCAAAAGTTAGGAGCAGCCATAGTACAGTCAATTTATAAGCTGTCACATTACTTATTTATAGATATATAAGCTTATAAATGTATATTTAGTATGATTAGGCCTGCATGCGTATATTATGTTGGAAGTATGTGTGCTTGGCTAGCATAAGGTTGCATTTGCAGGATGTTTGTGAGAGCATGGTGTAAATTTCCATTTGTGAGAGTTTTCCATTATTTATTGTCACGTCTGTTCACACATTGGTAATATTAGACCGCACGCACAAACAATAATGACAACAACAACATTGAATTAAAAATTAACATGTTACACAAACTGTATAAAACTCTACCAACTGGCGATTTTAAAATGAACAATTTTCAACAATATTCGGATGATATAAAATATCTTCTTTTGATTGCCTTAATTCCTTAATATTTAGTTTTCTTTATTTTTCCAGTCGTTGACAGTGACAACAACTTAAAAGAAAAAAAAGAAGACACTAACCTCTACTCTGCTGGCAACGTTGTTATCAAGTGACGGCTTCTGTCGACTCGTTGTCGTTATACCTGCCCCAAATAGTGTAGAAAAAAGCGCCGCAACACTCAGCCAGCAACGTTTCGATTGGTCCGCATGAACTATTGGCTTCTGGGTAATCTTTTGCCATAAAATGACGCAGCACAAGTTGACAGCACAAACAGCCAATCAAAGTGAAGTTGGCTGAAAGTTACCGTCAATCGCACCGACGACACAACAATACTATCTATACTATCAGCTATGACTAATATGTCAGCAAATTGCATGCAATGCAGACCATTGTAAATAAATATAAAAGATGGGACGTTCAGAAAGGCCTACATCTGTCCCTACTACTACTACTACTACTACTACTACTACTACTACTACTACTACTACTACTACTACTACTATCGAATATAAATACGAATTCACAATGATTGCACATAAACATAATTATTCCATCAAATAACAAATACACAAATCGTACTAGACTGTAAATGACAAAAAGTGTTCTCTTGCCATTTCACCGTTGAACACATCGCCATTCGCAAATCGAAAGCCCACCACTCTGGCCGCCATCTTTTTCTCTTCGCAAACAACCTTTCGAGATCGCTACAGAGCACTCTCCGCGGGCATAGGGATGCGCAGACTTTCCGCTAAAATAGTTACGTTTGTGTGTGTGTCTATATGTGTATTTGTTTTCCGTTTGAGTGCATGTCTAATCTAAAATCATCGGTTGGTTGGTTGATTGATTAAACATTTATTACACGAATAGACGTTTAAAAAAATCCACAACTAAACTGATCTCTTGCGTTCTTGGACAACATGTAAAACTCAAGCAGAACATGCATCATAAAGTAACGAAAGAAATTTATCTTTTTATTTCTGTCCAGTTGTTCTCTGTCTCAGCTTTGAAGGACTGTAACCCATATTCCTTCTCTCGCTACTGTACCTTCCCCAGTTCGCCCTCTAGTACCGAATACCCGTTGGGTCAATAAGGGTGACTGTTGTGCGATGTGTCGTGTATGTGGTGCATATTTAACAATTAAACATTGAAATAGGCCTGTGTCTTTTTTCAAGGATACTACCAACGGTAATAATGATTTAACACTAACGTCCTTGGAGCAACTCCAAGAAGGATTTAGGCCTACTGTATTGTGCGCTAGATATCAATCTTTTTTTTAATATGTATAAATGAATGTATAAGTACAGAACTAACAGGGTTTTTTTTTCAGGAACGCATTAAGCCCTTGTAAACGATCGTGTATCGTTTTCAGCTTGCTCTAATTCGTCCAAACTAGGCGCTGTTACCGATTCCAGCTTCCACCCAGGATACGCTTGAATAGGACCGACCAACACGAAATGGAAACATTTATTTATTTATTTATTTATTTATTTATTTATTTATTTTATTTTATTTTTTATTTTAATTAATTAACTTATTTATTTATTTATTTCATCGTTCTTATATAGCGCTTCTCCAGCTCAAAAGCTGCTCAAGGCGCTGGCCGATACAAGATCTACCTCAAGCCGCCCGAGTGTCCCACTTGCAGCCTTTGGGGGCATTGTCTGACACCCGTACAACTGAGCACAACCCTGGGCGACCAGGTATGGGGAGAAGGGACCTACTGCTGGGCGTGTTATGGGCGTCAGGGTCTTTAAAGTCCATGCGACGGAATGCCTGCGTGCACAGACTAGACCTCTCTGCTTTTGCTGGGTTTAAAATGCCCCTAATCCCACACTTTACTTCCTAGTGTGATCAAAGAATAAAGCCCTGAAAGTCTATTTGTAATATAAACATTGTATTGGGATAGGAGGGAGGGTATGAAGTAAGGGTATATGTGCATGTGGGTGCGTCTTTCCCTAGAAATAATACTACCAACAGATCAGCGTCCACTACAGACAGGCGACATTGACATAAATAACTGTGTACCTGCAATCCCGTCTGTGAACATTTTCTGATGATACGACTCTCGAGGGTCTGATCTCTCTCTCTCTCTCTCTCTCTCTCTCTCTCTCTCTCTCTCTCTCTCTCTCTCTCTCTCTCTCTGATGCTGGCGAAACTGCGTGAATGGACACAGTTCGAAGGATGGTTGGCTGGTGCTCGGAAACGGGTGAGCAGGTCGACTCGTTCAAAATCATCGGTTCCATCATTTCGAGCGACCTGAGTTGGGACAGTAACACCACATCCATTGTGAAAAACATGCCACCAACGTCTCCAATTTCAGAGACAGGTGCAAACTTCGGTATGTCCAGTGAAATATGACGAGGTTCTATCGTGCTGTGATAGAGGGCATCTTGTGCTTCTCTATCACTGTCTGGTGCGGCAGAACAACCGCGATAAAAAAAAAGAAACAGCTTGAACACATTGTTAAGACTGCCTCCTAACTAGCTCGCTGGTTGCAACTTTCCATCTGTCGCCTCCATTTTCACAACGCGTATGAAACGGAAAGCACAAAAGATAGTTCGCGATTCGTCACACCCAGCCAATCATCTCTTCGAGGTTCTGCCCTCTGGCCGTCGGTTCTGTACTTTGAGAGCTGGAACCTCTCGATTCCGAAGCAGTTTCTTTCCAGATGCAGTCCTCAGTACATCACCAACCATGAAACGATCTAATTTTTAAACTCACAATCATCTCGTGATATATGACTGACTTGAGTGTAAAATAGTGTGTTTACCTATTTTTTAGTGCTGTATACAGGATGATTGCCAACTGATTGTGTGACAAGATGAATGCATGTGAGACACTGCAAGAAAGGATGTATTTCACTGTCGTCACCCCCACACTAAAATCCTTGTAACGTTTTACTTAGTGAATAAACAGTCTTATGTCTTATGTCTGAGTGTCAGAGAGCTATCAAGCATAGTCTTCGCATGTTTTGTAATCCGCTAGGAGATATCCTTCCACAGTACATGTATATTGAGAGGTAATGGCAACTGAATGGCATGCATGCCAAATTGATAACATAACCAACCTTGTGTTTTATCTTCTTCAATTTTCTTACTAGCCTAATATCAAACGATCGAACTGTCACACGGTACGCGTACCGTGTGCTGCCTACCATTCAAAATATAGTGTAGGCATAATATGGTGTATAGCCTACCTTGTCTAAACCAGTATTTCAATACAGATAACAGACTTTGGTTAGCCATGTATCACATTTACAACAACAACAAAAAACGCGCGGCACACAGGCTACTTGTAATGTTGATAAAACATTCGTGTTAAAATATAAAATTAAAACAATTTAAATATGCTATCACTCTTACAACAATCCATCACCATACCCCGCACTGTACACACCCGCTCACTCTTTTTCCTCTCCCTCTCCCTCAAGCTTTCTCTTACACAACACAACACATCATCTACCCACACACCCACACATCCACACAAACACATGAATAATACATACATCTAAACAGACATTCGCCAGACATACTCAACACCAAGGTGTGTGTACATTGCACTAGTTAGGTCATGTAAGAACAAGTTAGGATAATAGCCTAATACGCTATTATAATTACAAATGTCATTTAAGTATTAAGAATGTACAGTACGTTTTAAAATGGCAATGTGATAGCAAGACTAACCACATAAGAAATACAGAGGTGCCATCTTTTTGACCGTGGTGGCTTCCACCCATTCTCCCGGTGTATTGCAAAATCATTAACACCTAATTAACATAATATCAATATTGCACCGAGTGGATCACAGATTAAAGATATTATTGCAACTGAAAGACAGAGTACTGTCCAGCATGATTATGTACGAGGAAGCGAGACGAGCGCACGGCCGGCAGGCAAGGTCAACGGCGGCACAGCTGGAGGAGGTGGGGGGAGGAAGAATATTGCAAACAGTAGCCTACTTGATTGATTGATTGATTGATTGATTGTTGCTTTACGTCCAGCGGACTCCTCCGAGCCAAATCAGGACCGGACAACCCCTGATCCGCATAAAAGATCTGCTGAAACAACCCTAGTGGGAAAATTGAATGCCCTCCACCGGCCAGTCACTTTACAATAAAGACATCCCACGCAGGGGACGGCTGAGGCTTTACCCCAACTACTCGAACCCCCGGTTACAAAAACAAAATAGAATACAAACATCATTATAAATTATCAACAAAACACATACATATATAATGCCTATAGTGCTAAATAATAACATCATAGGAAGCCCTAGTGACCACCCGGCAGAAAGCGTCCAATACTCCCAAGCTGATCCAACAGACCTCGTACACAAACAAGGAGTCTTGTCCAGGAAGAGTTTTCAAGAAAAAAGGTAGGTCATTGATCTAGCGAAGAAGAAGATAGTATAGCAGAGTGATAGGACAGAACAGGAATGGGAAAGAGCAAATGAGGAAGACAGCGACAGTGGGAATTTAAAGCACTAAATTTCCAGAAAGTGGGATACTATTTATACTGAAACCCCCGGCACTCCAACGGGGGTACTGTTGCCGCAGTGAATCGGTCATGCCTATAAAGGAAAGACAGGTTTTCAACTGGGGCTTTCACTTTTCCCTTTATAGGTTAGAACAATCTACAGTGGCAAGATTGCTCATGACCCCAATGGGTATTGAGAGGTGATAGGCTTCGCATGTTTTGTAATCTGCTAAGAGATAGACTTTCACAGTACATGTATATTGAGAGGTAATGGCAACTGAATGGCATGCATTCAAAAATAATAACATAACCAACCTTGTGTTTTATCTTCTTCAATTTTCTTACTAGCCTAATATCAAACGATCGAACTGTTACACGGTACGCGTTCCGTGTGCTGCCTACCATTCAAAAGATAGTGTAGGTATAATATGGTATATAGCCTACCTTGTCTAAGCCAGTATTTCAATACAGATAACAGACTTTGGTTAGCCGATTACAGACTTTGGTTAGCCATGTATCACATTTACAAAAAAGACCGCGCGGCACACAGGCTACTTGTAATGTTGGTAAAACATTCGTGTTAAAATATAAAATTAAAACAAATTAAATATGCTATCACTCTTACAACAATCCATCACCATACTTCGCACTGTACACACCCGCTCAATGTTTTCCCTCTCCCTCTCTCTCTCAAGCTCTCTCTTACACAACACAACACATCATCTACTCACACATCCACACACACACACGAATGATACATACATCTAAACAGAAAATCGCCACACACACTCAACACCAAGGTGTATGTACTTTGCCCTAGTTAGGTCATGTAAGAACAATTTAGGATAATAGCCTAATACGCTATTATAATTACAAATGTCATTTAAGTATTAAGAATGTACATTACGTTTTAAAATGGCAATACAATACAATACAATACAAGATTATTGCTTTAGGTCCAGCGGACTCTTCCGAGCCAAATCAGGACCAGAGAGACGTTATCTTAAAATATTATAAAATGTTTCAAATCTTAAAAAACAAGCCTGTTATTCTTAAATACTCAAACATTCACATGACACCTCTTTAAAAGTCTTCTTTAAAACTGATGTATTAAAAATATGTTCTCTTTCTTCAATCAGATCACTAAATTCAGTCCAATCAATAAAATCCAAACTAAACAAAACATGTCGATATGAGTTATATGCGATAAAACAAACCAACATCATGTAAAAATTGAAACAGATGTTGACCATTACATACTTTAAAAATCTCTTTGAAAGGTATTGAACCAAAATATGTTTCTCTTTCCTCAATCAGATCAGCACACTCAGACATGAAATGGCGAACAGAAAAGGATTGATCACATGCAAAGCACCATGGTGGTTCTTCTCCTTTTAAAAGAAAACTGTGGGTGACATAAGTATGCCCAATATGAAGGCGAGACAAAACTATTTCTTCTTTGCGAGTGGATGCAAAGTTAGGCAAAGAAGCGGACAAATCGGGAAGAATTTGAAATAATTTGTTGTTGATATGGTTAGACCAGTCAGTCTGCCACAGTCGTTTACAATAAGATCCAGCCATACAACGTAGGTCATAATAGGGCACAAACTGGAAAATCTCTGGAGGCAAATCGAGATGCAGAGCATCTTTAGCCGCTTTGTCCACTGCAATGTTGCCGCGGATGCCCATGTGACCAGGGACCCACATAAAAACTATCTTTTTACCCTCATAAACAAGTTGTGTATGGAGGTCATGGATCTCTGCCAGGAAAGGGTGTGATATCTTTCTCGTGGAAAGAGCCTGGAGTGCTGACAGTGAATTGGACATGATTAAAAACGAGGTTATTTTGGATTGATAAACTTGTTTCAGAGGGAGATGAATTGCCTTGAGCTCAGCTGTATAAACAGAACAAAAATCAGGTAAACGCTGTTGCAAAGGCTGGTCTAAGTGTCTCCCGGAGACCGACGCAGCAGCAACTGAATCTGCTTTCTTTGACCCGTCTGTAAAAAGTTTTTCATATCCTGGGTATAAGGCACACTGTTCAAAATAAAGTTGGTTATATACGGTTTCAGATGTATTGTTTATGAGGAAAGCGGACAACTGCCAATTAATGTTTGGGATACATAATTTCCATGGAGGAACTTCAGTCCGAAGTTCATCGTCGTTGATGGAAAATGGCAATTGGATAGCAAGACTAAACACATAAGAAATACAAAGGTGCCATCTTTTTGACCGTGGTTGCTTCCACCCATTCTCCCGGTGTATTGCATAATCATTAATACCTAATTAATATAATATCAATATTGCACCGAGTGGATCACAGATTAAAGATATTATTGCAACTGAAAGACAGAGTACTGTCCAGCATGATTATGTACGAGGAAGCGAGACGAGCGCACGGCCGGCAGGCAAGGTCAACGGCGGCACAGCTGGAGGAGGTGGGGGGGGGGGGGGGAGGGGGTGGGAGGAAGAATATTGCAAACAGTAGCCTACTGATAATTACATACCCAAAAGAACATTTCGTAGTTTCCATATGTCTAGAAGAATTAGCGGATGGCAGCACGAAATAAATTTTGCTTCCTACTCATCATTTTAAGCCCTATTGTTTTTTTCTTTGTGATGTATGCATTTATTTTAATTTTATTACACTAGCTGTAGCAGTATGTTGAACCTATTATCATTAAATGTTTACATGTGTAGTGTGTTTGTTTGTAAGTGTGTGTGTGCGTGTGTGTGTGTGTGTGCGTGTGTACATTTACGGTTTTGTGTTTAAAAATTCTATTAATCTCTTTTATTATGTCTCTGTTTCTGTCTCTGTCTCTCTCTCCTGTGTCTGTCTGTCTGTCTGTCTGTCTGTCTGTCTGTCTCTCTTTCTCTCTCTATTTATCTGTCTCGATCTGTAGAAGGTTCATTATTTAAATACTATGAAATGGGTCCAACAACTACACACGATGAAAACCGTGTAGGCTATTTTTTCAAAATCGCCCAAGCGGATCAACCCAGCAAGTTTATTGTGTCTTTTAAGTCAGTGTATTAAACGATATTTTTCACACACACACACACACACACACACACACACACACACACACACACACACACACACGCACACACACTATACTGATTGACTAATATACTAACAGCTAAAGCAAACGAAAAAGGGGTTGTAAAATGAATGTGACTTACACAATCAATTTGCGATGTATGTGTTTAAAACATTCAATTATTGGTTATGAATGCAGTTTAATATGTTGCTGCATGTCCTAATGTATAATGAAGTTGGTTGTTTGTGAACGTTGAGATTTCACATGTTAAAAGCGTGGCCTTAAAAGGAACTATTTGAGACACCCGGACATAATTGGTCCAGTGTATACAATCGTCAGTAAAAGCTGAGGCTGGGTCAGTCTGCTGCCTATTAGTGTGTAGTGTTTTTGTGACCACAAGTTAAAAGTAACAGTCATTTCTAATGACAAGAACGGCTTAATTGAGCATCTCAAATACGATTTCCGAAACATATTGACAGTGCCACAATGCCTTAAACTTTGAATGTGTAGGTGATGGTCCATTTGATCCACACGCCAACGATGGACCACTGTTGAGAGGAAACAGTGTGACCAACATTGGGCTTTTTGTGAGTTTTTTATCTGCGTTTTCGATGAGGATGTCCGCGTGGCTGAGTTTCCTCTGGTTTTCTGTTTTCGCCTGTCAGCGTTTACCTGCCGAATCTGCTGAGCAATGTGAGTGGCCTAGGTGCTCATTACTGGTGATTTACCATAATACATTTAAATGCTATCAATCAATCAATCAATGTATTTAAAGTCTGTTCACAAATTATGTGATTTTAGACTATAAAACAAAGAAACAAAATAATATAAATGATAAGGTGGAAAAAAGGAATACCGATAAATAAATACATCATAAATAATAATGATAAAAAGAAAACAAAATTGAAGAAAAAGAATAAAGCAGCAACAACAAACCCATAAGAACTTATACTGATTAAACAATGTAACCTAATGAAGCACCATCATCTTAACATCTAAAATACATCGAATAAAATAATTATAAAACTTTTTCTATCTGTGAACACGATATAATATATACGATTGTCAACATCAATTCATTATCAGCTAATTTTTTTTACATCATTGTACTTTGTGATAACAGTATTAATATTATTTTCTATAAATAATTTGTTTAGACATGGGCAATGTGTATTTAAATTCTATAATGTATTTAGCTTTATTCGTACTAATTTCAAGTAAGGAATATTCAACAACAAGGACGCAGGACGGAGTTGGCGAGAGGGGGTGGACTGACTGAAAGGATTACTCCACTCACAAAGACAGCCCTGAGACGAAGAAAAAAGCAGACGTTTCTTAACGCCTTTTGGTATATGTCGAACGGGTTAAAGGATGATAGACGAACAGTTTTACGTTTCAAAAACAAACAATTTAGCTCACTCTCATTTTTATTTATTTGTACATATATATGTGCGCTGGATATTGAAATATTTCCTAAAATACACATTTTGTGGACGTGTGTGCAAAAACTTAAAGGGACCCTATTCGAAGTCTTGGTTTACGTTTGGCGAAAACGCGTTTACCCTAAAATCCGCATTATTACATAAAACACTGATAAAGTGGGTTTTCTTTGCTCAAACCAATCGTTAAAGTTTCAATTTTATGTTTTGACCTGACAGAGAAGTGGTTTCCCCTGTTTAACGATGCACCAATACCACAGCCCTGTGACCTTTGAATCTATTTCAAGAGTGCGTCTTTGGTGTTTGGGGTAGAGTAGGATCTGTGATATCAACCTAAATCAAATACCTTACCAAGCAACTATTTTATAGGTTTTGCCTCATACTGGCTTTTGTAGATGCTATTTTTAGCTCAAGAAGGGTGGCCCCCTCCCCCCTTTCGCTATTTATAAGAACAAAAACTACGGAATTTATTTATTTAAAAAATAACTATAATAAATACATAAATAAATACATAAATAAAATGACTATTAAGCGTGGTACCGCATTTTGAGAGCGCTCAACATGTAAAAAATTGTAATTCAAATTGTAATAGTACCTAAGGAAAGAAAAAAACATAATGATTTAACATGTCATTTGATAAATAAGATGACATAAATAGTGTACAGTACTTACAAACACAGACCCACTAACAATATATTTAAAAAAATGAAACTAGCCAAACAGTAGCCGATAAAGCAACATTTAATGTAAGATATAGTACTATTCAGTGGAATCATACCATAGTCCGACGCCAACTATAAAAACATCTTTAGTGACAAGAGTCTGGGAAAAAATCTATACTTTCGAAAGGGTTCATGTTTTTGGTAAGCTTTTGTTTTCTGTTTTACTCGGTGGGGTAACGACGCTTACTGTGAACGTTAAAATGATCTGTGGAGTGGACATGATCACAAGCGGGTCCCTTTAAAAGGTCCTTTAAACGTCGTCGTTTCAGGCGCTTACTTCGCGATTCACACAGTGGAGGAGAGAAACAACGTCTTCCAGGTAGAGGAACACAACAAAATCATTGTGACCTTCAACCTGGTCAGCGCGTGCCGGACCGATAGCCTTCTGCTGGACTCCACCGCCATCCATCTGGAGAGAGCTGGTGGAGGGAGTGCCATCAGACTCTGCCAGTTTGTGCTGGGGAACGGGAAGTGCTCCTCTGGCTCCCCGAGGTTTGATGCATTGATATATTGACTGATTGATTTATTTGTTTATGGATTAATGAACGGACAGAGAGAAGAGGCTAGGAAAAAAGGGTTTAGGAAGGAAAGAAGGACGGATGGTTGTGGTACGTGTAGGTATAGACAGAGTGACGGAAGAGTGCATGTGGCTAGGTCGAAAGGCAAAATTCCGGATTTTTATACGTGTTTTGGCCGGCACAGTGCATGCCGCGAGGAAACACAGGTCTGAATCTAGGAAGAGACAATTGATTGTGGATAGTACGTAGTATATTGTACGAAAAAAGGTCGGGCAGATATTTGGGACCCCAAATACGCCCTTGAGGACAAGAGGCATGCAACATACTTCCGAGTTTAAATTTAACTTCACTATCACTCCCTTATAGAATCCATTGCAGTATTGCATCTATTAAGGGTAGACGCATAAGCTCCATTCGACAGTATCTCACACAAGAAGCAACAACAAAACTAGTTAGCGCATGCATTCTGTCTAGATTGGATTAAGGTAATTCACTCCTTGTAGGTTGCACACAGAAAGTCCTTAGACCTCTTCAGCAAGTCCAAAACTCTGCAGCTAAAAACTCATCTTCAAAGCACGGAAATCACAGAATTGCACGCCTCTCTTTCAAGAGCTACACTGGCTCCCAGTTGAACAACGAATTAAATATAAAACCTCATGTCTTTGCTACCACATCATCTCTGGAACTGCTCCTAGCTATCTTTCCGAACTTTTGACTGTCTATGTTCCTTCTCGCTCTCTCCGCTCGTCTGCAGATGAAAGGATGTTCCGTGTACCAGAATACTACAGGGTGAGACACGGTGGTAGAGCTTTGAGTTTCTTCTCCGTTCAGACCTGGAACTCGCTACCTCGGTCCGTCCGTCACAGTCCTTCACTAGCGTCTTTTAAAATAAACTTGAAAACGCATCTTTTTAAAGAGGCCTTTTCTTAGGCGCCACGAGTGAGTGTTAGTTATTTTTGGCGTTGGGATGTGTATGTGGTTGCGTGTTATTGACCAATGTACGCATGTTGTGTTTACATTTGTTTGTGTAAAGCGCTTTGTGATTTTGGAAAACGCTGTATAAATTGCCTGTTATTCTTATTATTAATATTAAGGGTATATAATAGATGGTGTGATACTTCCTGCAGTCCCTTTCGTAAAGGAAACAACGTACTCCCATATTTAAGAAAAAAAGAAGAGAAGATAAAGTATGTCTAAAGTAATTTTATAAAACGTTGACATGTACACTGGATAGTTTATTAATCCACATAATTGAGGTGAACGTTCTCCGATGGGCCTGTAAGCAGTTGAAAGGACATTAAGGTCACCACGGACGTGAGCCTAGCAAAAAGCACCTTAATAATGTCATATACTTAAATAATAATAATAATAATAATAATAATAAGAATAATAATAATAATAATAATAATAATAATAATAATAATAATAATAATAACATATATATATATATATATATATATATATATATATATATATATATATATATATATATATATATATATATCATAATAATAATAATAATAATAATAATAATAATAATAATAATAATAATAATAATAATAATAATAATTGTATTTATATAGGGCTTTTTCTTAAGGATAGATCATTTCAAAGCGCAGATGATACACACATTATGCGTCACTCAATACCACAGGCACACACTACTTTTGCTTGGATTTTTAGTTTTTTAGTCACAACAACGCTTTTGAGCATGTTGCGTTCATATGTTGGGCGCCTGTGCCTCTCCTCTAAGGAAGATAAGCCATTTATTGCTATAGGTAGACGACCTTACGAACGGTCAGACACGAGCTTTAGATTAAATTTTCGACAATGTTAGTGTCAAGCTTTCATTCTTCGTTTCGCATTCATACGTTTATAAACATGTATAACCTTCAATCACATCCTCACTCGCATATACACGTATTCATATCCAAGAATAAAGTAGAGAGGATATAACAAAGGCTGAAACTCTCGAAGTAACAGATATCAGCCACACTTAACAAGGAAAACAATACAACAAATTAATTAATACTTTTCTTACAAATAAACCATTAACAAATATTTGACTTTGAAATGAACAAGGAAATCAATAAAACTATTTATTTATACTTTTTCTTACAACTAAACCATTAACAAATGTTTGACTTTGAAATGCTTGCACAATCCGCATTGTGACGGTGGGTCAATTGTTTCTGGGCTCTGCACAATGGAATGTTATTACCTACTCGTCTACTGTCGATGGGGATCGCTAGTAAATCTCCCTGTGACTCAACTTAATACATTTATATGTTTAGCTCAGTCTGTGTTTAGGCTGGGGTACAGAGATAGAAAGAAAATGGTAAAAGATCACTGTCACACTAGCTCTCACATGGCTATGAAACATAGGTAGTCCAGCCACTTGTTAACAGTAAATATCACACATTTATTTCCTCTACTCTATACAAGATCTGCTAAATACGATACTAACTTAAAAGTTCAAATGTCAATTCGAATGGGTCGCTCCTAGATAATGCTATGCAGCTACTGGTTCATCATCGGGCACGTGATGCGTTCTGCCCAAAGGGTCAGAGTTCTGGAAGAGTGGACTATTGGTGTCCGTGGCTAACAGTTTTGGTGCACTGAGTCAATATGAACTAAACTCAATGTTAGAAGAGCTGTGTTGTGGTTGATTCTTTGATCAGCTGTGTTGTTGTGGATTCTTCTCATTGTGGACAGACTGGTGGGTTCTCGTCGCGCAGTGCTTGAGAATCCTTGGCAGGCCGACTTTCAGTGCAGACTTTTTCTTGTCTTTCGTCTGGTCAGGCCCACGATGCCTGCTCGTCTGTAACATATGAGACGAAATTCTGCACCACCGTGTATACTAGGTGTGTGCAGAGCGTCTCACTGAAGGCAGAAGTAGCCCTCAGTGATTCCTTCCACATATCTATATATATAAGCGACGAACATTTGGCTAAGTCGTGGTCCACTGGAATCTCCACTATAATTTCCTATACATACATAAATATAAGTCATGGCTAACTATACACATAGAGAAATAATTAATTTTATACACATTCTCTGGTGGTCTGCAAGAATACATATAGGCTAAACAACAGTGGGTCCATATGGAATTCATCATGGCGTCGAGCCGGTCGGGTTCGTCACGTGGTCACGCAACGTTGGACTAACAATTCAATTTTAAACATGGCAAATTTCACAAACATAATTCAACAATAATATCAATACATCACGATGAAACAAGAGTATGTTCATTTACCTTTTTGACAATGTCAGACCGTGGCTAACTTGGTTGACTAGAGTTTCAACAGTTTCTGCTTTAGTCTTCAACTTGAGAGATCCCTTAGAGCGTAGCTCTGTCTTGCTGGCAGTTTACCACACGAATGAATCTACCTAGCTGTCTGCCTAAACCGGGTATAACTGGTAAACCTAAGCTCCCTCTGTCCGGATTGGCCGGACTATTGCTATACTAAGCTGAATGATGTCACTACCTACTGCGCCAACGTCAGCATAGAGATGTGTAGCCTACAGCCGACTTCTGTCGTCTGCTGCAGACTAACATTACTCTACTAAGGTTACAGCTGACTAAATAAGGCAAGAACTTAAAGTGCTGTGTAAATCTAGCCTCTTGTTACACGCATAAAGTAATCTAACTTGCATTTGTGTTTACAGTCATTGCAAAACAAACGTCCCATAATTATGTACAATAAGACGCAGCATCAACAGATTTAACTTCACAAAATCCGCTCTTTTGTAGAAACCAGTCTTGTCTGAAGAACATTCGAGAATGGACTGGCTTGACACTGAGCGAAGCCATGCTGAGGACATAATAAAACTAACATTATTTAACATACAAGTGCAACACATGTAAACATTTATGTCATAAATCATCATACATCATACATCTAGCACGCATCCCTTACACACACAGCCGCTGCCAAACCAATATCTCAATCAGCATAATTGATCAGAGTCACTGCAGTCGGAATGAAACTTGAACGGAAACGAACAGTGCGGCACTTTAAACTACGGAGCCGCCTGCCGGAAGGCATAGTCTCAAACAGGGCTGACGGAAGGTGGGTAGGATTGTCTTTATTGCTGATGGCCTTGCCTAGGGCCATTTTCTGGAAAAGTTCGTATATGGAAATCTGGGGTTTGCCAATAATTTTACTGCAAACATTGGTTACACTATTCAATGTTTTTTTTTTCTTTTTACGTTCAGGGCGGATTGATGACAGCAAATAAATGAAAATGTCAGTACAGACTCAATGTAGGCACAGAAGCACTGAAAGCACACTGATGAATTTAAGTCGTTTTATTGGAATAATATTTTTACTTTTTTGAGTAGTACCGCATTGTATTTTTCTTTTTTTCAAGTGCGTCAATATTGTTTGGTGGTCGTGCGTGTGTGCTTTACTGTTTTGGCATTTTTTGGTTTGTTATTTCACTTTTCTGATAACTGTTGTTTTTGTTCTATCTTGCATCTTTATACGCTCGTATTTATTTACGTTTCTTTCTATCTTTTTGGGAGTGCATATTTGCGAGGTGTGCGTGTGTCAAAAATAGCTGACCCTTGTTTACTTTCATATGAATCCAGTAGACTATCTTTGCTGTCTTTTCGTTCAGTATGTGTTATGTTCACTATGTGTTATTGTCTGTCGTTAGAAGCTACTGTGTCTTTTTTATGTTTAATTTGTAGCAATATAGTGCCGTGTTTGATGTCTTATGTATATATTGTGTATCCCTTAACCCCGCCCCCTCCCCCCACCATTACCACCTTTCCCTCCATGTCTAGCTATTCGCCCCCCTTCCCCCCACTCCTCGCCCACCACCCTGGTGCTAGGAGCCTAATTTGATATTTGTTGTTTCATCGTCTGTTTAATAAAAGGACAAAGTTCCAAAGACAAACACCACGAACTCTAACGGTTGATGGTCCGATCTGGGAGATATTCATTTCAGAATTAGAAACAGCTCGTGACGCGTCACAGTTCATGACTCAGTGTATCGGCAGTGCAGCGTTAGTCCAGCAGACCATCCTCAATACCATTAAAAATTAAAAGAAAATTGCATTTCAAACCGGAGATAAAGCTGAACGTAGGCGTGTTCAAGCAAAACTAAGAAAAAAAAAACTAAGAAAGGAAATTCAGGATGCTAAACGGCAATACAAGGAAAAGGTAGAATTACAGTTCGAACGCGGTAACCTGGCTGATGCGTGGAAGTGGTTGAAAACTCTGTCCGTTTAAGCGATGCTGAAGCCAACTAACTGTGACCTTCCTTTTGAAAACCGAATTAAAATGTCAGAAGAACTAAATTCATTCTACTGCCGTTTCGAACGCGACATACAAAAGACGAAGTTGAGGATATTATTTCTCGTTTAGAACAAGACGTGGATGGTGATGCTGACTTTGAGATCGACGGTGCTACAGTTGAGTCCATGTTTAAAAGACTGAATTTGAGAAAGGCCACTGGCCCTGATGGTATAGGGGGTAGGACCTTGACGTGGTGCGCTGCACAGTTGTGCTTAGTATTCAGTCAGCTATTCTCGTGGTCAGTCAGGGACTGTGTTGTACCTAGTGTATGGAAACACTCTATCATCTGTCCCGTGCCCCAAAACAGTAAACACAAAGAACTCAACGACTACGGCCCTGTTGCTCTTACATCCATAGCTATGAAATGTCTCGAACGGATTCTTCTGTCTCGTCTTCTTTGTCACACTCAGCCTTTCTCTGACCCTCTTCAGTTTGCATACAAACCCAATCATAGTACCGACGACACTACTGTGACGTTTCTCCACAATGCTTATGATCACTTGGAGACCTCTGGTTCCTTTGTCCGTATTCTATTTATAGACTTTTCTTCTGCTTTCAATACCATACAGTCACACCTCATGGCTCAGAAGCTTTTGTCTTACACTGTCCCTCCTAGACTCGTCCTGTGGATCGTTCACTTCCTCGTGTTCAGATCTCAGGTCGTCCGCTTTCACTCTGCTGTCTCATCTCTCAAACAAACGTCCACAGGAGCTCCTCAGGGTACGGTTCTTTCTCCGGTACTTTTCACGCTCTACACAAACGACTGCAGAGGAACTGACGCCACACCGGTCATAAAGTACTCGGACGATTCTGCCCTTGAGGACCTGTCCAATTCAAATGCTGTTTATTTCTCTGCAGTTGATAGGTTCAGCTCCTGGTGTAAACAAAACTATCTGGACTTAAATGTCAAGAAAACTAAGGAACTGGTCATTGACTTTCGGAAAAACAACGCTCTCATTCCAGACCTTGTCATTGATGGTGTTACAGTCGAGAGAGTCACTCAATACAAATACCTGGGAACCATCATTGACGAGAAACTGAACTTCACTGCAAACACCCAGGCCATCCACAAAAAATGTCAGTGCCTTCAAAAACTTCGAAATCTCCAAGTCAATAGCCGCATCCTTCAGACTTTTTACTCTTCTTTTATTGAGTCCGTTCTTACCTTTTCTTTTATCTGCTGGTATGGAAGTTTGTGCGTAAAATACAAAAGTGTGCTGGATCGAGTGGTGAAAGTCTGTGGGAAGGTTGTGGGAATGAAACAAGAGAGTCTGCAGGTGTTATATGAAAGGCGTGTTGTGCGGAAAGCCAGTTGTATTGTGCTGGATAGCACTTATTTGCTTGCGCACCACTTCCAGCTCCTGCCTTCTGGAAGACGCTACCAAACACCAAGGGTTAGAACTCTCCGAACGAAAAACAGTTTTATCCCAAAGGCTGTCTCATTACTTAATAAATGACATGTGTGTATGTGTGTGTGTGAGTGTGTGTGTTTGCCCAAAATAATTTCACTAAACATTTGTTGTCGTTTAATGTTAGCATGCATAAGTGTAATTATATTCATGTGTGACTGTGTAGTTTTATCCTCATTGTCATTATGATTGTTGTTATTATTATTGTGATGTTTATTCCTTGTTGATTGTAATTGTACACCACAATGTAATTTCTTGTAAAAAATAATAAAGTTGTCTTATCTTATCTTATCTTTATCTTATCTTATCTTATCTTATCTTATCTTATCTTGTTGGTCCTGATTTGGCTTGGAAGAGTCCGATGGACCTAAAGCAATAATCATGTAATGTAATGTAATCTTATCTTATTACAAGTTGCGCTGGCAGCAAAAAATCCGTCAACACTTCCCCAAGGAATAAACAGTAGTTCGGTGCCGATTCGCAGCAGAAATCTCCGTCCTCATGTCGTCTTTCCTCCCTCGTCATTATTTTTATAACAAAAGAACAAGAAAAAAAAAAAGAAGAAAAAAAAGAAGTAAAATGTAAACAACAAAAAAGTCACTAATGATGTAGTTCATCTCCGAGAGCGCTCGTGCACTATAACATAGGCCTAATCTAACAAACTAACAATTATATAATTTTATTTCGCGACAATTAGACCCTAAAAATATGACAGCCTACTAGCGCCAAAACCGAGAGTTACCATTATCTGAGGTAATTGAAATTAATACGTGTTCTGTGTAATTTACAGAGATACCGGTAAACCACAGTAATAATTATTAATTACCAATATTTGCCACGCCTTCCTAGCGCCCAAACCTGATAATTACAAATATCATGAGATAATTACAAATATCATAGGAAAAATACAATTATCAAGGGACAAGTACAATTATCATTGAACAATTAAAAATATTTTCGCGTGATTATATTTAATGTTCAGTTTTGTCTCTAGCAATCCGTCTGGAAATGGGCCAAGACCGAAAATTGTAATTTTCACTTGATAATAACAGTTTGTACGTGTTAATTGTAAATAATTTGTTGATATTTGTAATTATCACATGATATTTGTAATTATCAGGTTTTGGCGCTAGTGAGCCGTCATAATGTGAATTACACAGAGCATGTGTTAATTACTATTATCACTGATACCTGTAAATGCACGATTTGGCGCTAGTAAGCCGCCTTAGTTAGAATTAAGCATGATCACGTAAAAATTGTAATTATCAAGTGTTTGGCGCATTTCCAGGTGGATTGCTAGAGGAAAAATTGAAATTTAAACACGGTCACGCGAATAAAGTTATAATTTTTCAATGATAATTGTAATTATTCCTTAATCATTGTAATTATCAGGTTTTGGCACTAGTAGGCCGTCATACAAAAGGTAAGACTTTATAAGCGAAATAGCCATCTCGTATGGTGAATTAGACATTTTGTAAGTTTTGCGATATTATTTTGATGTCGTCATGAACCCGCGATACTGTTGACTTTTACGGCAAATCTTCACTGAGAACACCGAGATATTACTTTATTTTCTACGTGTGTTGACCATCCAGAGTTCTCAAAAGGTTAAACTTTTTCTACAACGACCGCTATATATGTTTTACACAATGTTGTCTGATCCTCCCGTCCGTTTGGACTTGCAGGTGCATTTGCCCGTCGTCGTCGATATTTGGCCTGTACCGCGTGGTGACGGTGGTGAACAGAACGTACAACGGTACCTGGAAATTATCCTCAACCGCCTCGTCCATCGTCAACGACAGCTATATCAACATCGTCGTCACCTGTGAGTTTAGGAAGAACGATAACGGCGACGACCATGATTGCTTGATCACCCCTACCCTAACTATCCTACATCCTCCCCCCCCCCCCATCCCTCTCTCCGCCCGCCCCTACCCCGCCCCTTCTCCCCTTCTCCCCCTCCCCACCCCCCGTCTCCAACCAATCGATGAATCTTTTTTTGCTTGTTCATCGTTAAAATTGCTTTGTGTTTACTTAACGCGTATTTATGCGTGAACGTTGTGCAGACCCAGCAAGTGTGACAGGGGTGGTAACTCTCCTAAACGGAACGGAAGAACGAGAACTCGTGGATCAAGGGTCGAGGGTAGAGATTGTCTGCGCCTACGACAGAGGCAATCCTCCAGTTCTTCTCCCGCCAAACCTGTACAAAGCTAACTCCTCTCTCGGCGTTCTAGGTGAGTTCGTTATGGAGTGAGAAGAAGAAGAGGAAGAACAGAGAGAGAGAGAGAGAGAGAGAGAGAGAGAGAGAGAGAGAGAGAGAGAGAGATGGATGGAGTGTAGGGGGAGGGGGAATTAGGGTAAGTGCATGGATGGGTAGTGAATTAAAATAGTGTTTTTTTTTAAATTTATTTTACTTGTTAATTTGGATTGAAACTTTATTGTCCTAGTATAAAATGCATAATGAAAGATAGATGATAACGAATAGGCATTCGACAATGAAATATATTGCAATTTGCGTAGATTGGTGCCTGTTGCGATGTATCGTACTGATCTATTGAACTGTATTGTAATTATTTATGTAGTGTTTTTCCAGCTCAAGTGCTGTTCAAATTGCTGGCCGCCGCAAGATCTAACTTTAGCCAAGAGGACTGAACACAATCACATAGGCGACTAGGGATGGTAGGGGGAACCTAGTTCTTGCACTCACCAGTCTAGGACCTGAGCGTCAGGATCTTTTGAAGCCCGTGCGATCGAATGCGCGTGTGCTCGGACTAGTCCTCAGTTGATACTTTGATACGAAGTATGTATTGTATTTTAATATTAGTTCGCTGTATTGTATTATATTGTAAGGAATTGAATTGTTCATGATTGAAGAGACTGGTTAACCTCTGATAAAAACCATCGAACTGCAACATCCCCAGTGCGTTTTATAATTCAAGGATATGGTCAGGACCGGAACAGTTCTTCGCCATTGCGAGAGCAAGAGGCGATGGAGGATTCACGTGTGAGGCGTGTGATAGAGAAGACTCAGTGCCAGGACTCGGGAGTGTTTGTCTGCGACACTGGTCACCCTCAAAGATCCAGGAACACGTCGCTGCTGGTTCGATGTAAGTAACAGTAAAGTAATTGTTTATAATATAGCGCAACTTCTAGTGCTCAAGGCGTTGACCGACATCAGACTATAACTCAAACCGCCAAAGACCATTGGATACACCAGGAGAGTTGTTTGTTTGCAGATTGATTTTCCCTCTGCCCTCATAAGTCACATAAGTTCGTCCCTTGCTAGAATCGAACCCGCGAACTTCGGCATAGGAAACCGGCGCCACACTAAGGAAGTAATTGGTTAATGCTTTTATCACATCACGTCTAAATTTTTGTAATTCGGTATTGCTGGGTCTGCTAGCAGAACAGATAAATCGTCTCCAATACGTACAAAACAGCGCAGCACGGCTCGTTTTGAAAAAAGAGAAAGATAGACCATATCACGCCGTTGCTTCAGAAACTTCACTGGCTGCCTGTAAAATTCCGCCTCCAGTATAAGATCTGCGTGTTTGCCTTCCGTTTCTTTGAAGGAACTCTCCCAGCGTATCTTTCCAACTCACTTGTAGCCTACTAGACAGCCCGCATTCTCCGATCTTCCGCCGAAAAGTTGTTACAAGTTCCGCGTCGAAACCTGAAAACTGTTGGCGAGCGCGGCTTCAGTTTCACTGCTCCATCTCTCTGGAACGCACTTCCTGTCGGTCTGAGGAACTTGGAAGATATTTATATATTTAAAGCCTAACTGAAAACATACCTTTTTCGCTTAGCTTTTGATTAACTTACTCGCATCCCCCCTCCCCACCCTACCCCTCTTTCATCTTATAGGGAGTCTTATGTGTAACATAACAATATTTGTGTTTTGTTGTTGGTAGATGTACCTCCATACATACATGTAATCATTTTGTATATTTTGAGTGAATGCGTGTGTATGCGCAATGAATTTCTGTGAGTCTTTGCTATATAAATGTTATTCATTATTATTATTATTATTATTATTATTATTATTATTATTATTATTATTATTATTATTATTAAGTATTTGACTATTTTGCCCATCACCTTCCGTTTAATAGCATAGTTATTGATGATGCATCGTAAATCAGCTGAAGATATCATGGTAAACGCTGCGCGTTCTATATAATTTGGTATCGATGTGTTTTCTGTTCTAACAGGGATTACAAGACAATTAGTTCATTAATATTGTTACATTTTCTACTACGAAGGTGAACCAGTACTTGGACTTCAGCAGTCTCAGCCTGTGCGTTTTCCAGCTGCCGGAAGCGACGTTAGCATCTCGTTTCCCTTAAGGTCACACACGAAGGTCTTGAACCAATGTCGACTTGAACGACTTCCGGATGCTGTGAGCACTGCAACTGTTCCTGGAAATGTTATTCCGGTCGATGTTGCAACACCTTCGGGAACATCTAATAAAGTCGTTGACTGCAAAGGGTAAGTATTATTTTATTTTATTTATTTTATTTTATTTTATTTTATTTTATTGTAATTTTTTTTTCCCACATTGATCAGTTCTATCAAGTTGTGTGTGGCAAAGTGACGTCTTGGGTGTCTGACTTCAGCAAACTGTTTTGTGCATGCTAAAGATCACGTCGTCCTGCGCCTTGAGTGGCTCTCTGTGGTGGATCGCGCTGGGCTCGCACAAGCTCTTGACTGCAAACATATTTTGCATTTATGTTTCAAGATATTGATTGTTTGATAGATTCGTAGATTGCTCTATTGATGATGATGATGATGATGATGATGATGATGATGATGATGATGATGATGATGATGATGATAGCGGCATTCTCCATTCTTAAGACACATTCAACGCCAAGCAACCTCTCCCTTATCAGGCAGTGAAATGCGTATTGTCCAGGATGATGAAAATCACAGGGCGGGAACCAGAGTTGGTCCTGCGGCTTGTGATGTTGGAGAGTCAGGCTGGAATACTGGGAGGCACATGGCGACTGTTCCTTAGCAACGACATAGGAACGTCTGCTGTGGATTTCAGCATCCAGCTTCTCGAAGGTGACTGCCTTTGTTATTTCAGTTTATTGCGGTGTATATGGCATTTTTATTCCTCGCTTGTTTCGAGCTCTTCAACGTGCAGACAGCTGTTTCACAATACGGAAAACGATGCTTAACGTCCTATTGCATGAGCGTTAAGGAGTAGGACGATCACCACGTCGCCACCCTGACAACAATGACCATCATCATCATATCAAAAATGAGATCCAACGGATCTTATGTTTCACAATATGTCGTCACTTTTGGGTACAGTAAAACCGGTGTCTCTCCCTGTTGTGTCTGATATAAAACTGCTCCCGGACATTTTTGCTGATTTCTTCTGCAAAAAAAATTCTCACAATTCGCCAAAGTTTTCCTTCTCCAGACCAGTCTGTTGCTTTGCATTCTCCAACTTTTTCTTGCACTCCGTTGGTTAAATTCAGTCCTGATTCAGAGGATTTTATATTAAAAAAAACAACAACACCTATCCTTAAAACTTCTTCCAAGTCGTGTGAACTTGACCCCATGCCCACCAAATTTCTCTTTGAGCACCTTGACCTTTTACTTCCCACTATTACTAACATTATGAACGAGTCTTTTACATCTGGTATTGTTCCCCCTGAGTTTAAGACTGCTATCGTCAATCCTTTATTGAAGAAATCCACCCTCGATTGTAATGATCTGAAGAATTACAGACCTATATCCAATCTTTCTTTTTTCGCTAAACTACTTGAACGTCTCATCCTTTAGCAGCTTCTCTCCCATATCTCTGCTCACAGACTTCTCACTTCTCATCAGTCTGCTTACCGTCCTGGGCACAGCACAGAGACCGTTCTTCTTCGCGTTTTAAATGATCTTCTGATTTCTTTAGACAAAGACAAAATGTCTATTTTTCTTCTCATGGATCTTTCGGCCGCTTTTGATACTACTGATCATGAAATTCTTTTATCATGTCTCAATAACGATTTTGGAATTCAAAACATTGCTCTTAACTGGTTTCGGTCTTATCTCACAGAAAAAAAACCAAGCCGTTCTCGTAAATGGTATTAAATCTACCGCACAAGCGCTTGATTTTGGCGTTCCTCAAGGCTTTGTGTTTGGCCCTGTTCTGTTCATACTGTACGTCTCATTAACTCACACTCTGTCCGCCAAGAAATATATGCTGATGATACCCAACTTAATCACTCTGACTCTCCTTCTAACTACAATAATTTAGATCGGACCCTTCAAGATTGTGTCACTGAGGTAAAATTGTGGATGTCAAACAACAGCCTCAAGCTAAATGATAACAAAACTGAGGCTCTCCGTGTTTCTCCGTCATCCATAGACCCCTCTTCTCTTCCCTCAACTATCACTGTTGGAACTACTTCTATTTATTTTTCAGACATTGTTCGCGACCTTGGGGTTTTTATCGATTAGGATCTCTCCATGCAGCAACACATTGCAAAAGCTTGTCGGATTGCATAAATTGAACTTAGACGCATAAGCTCCATTCGACAGTATCTCAAACAAGAAGCAACAAAAACATTAGTTAGCGCATGCATTCTGTCTAGATTAGATTATTGTAATTCCCTCCTCGTGGGTTGCACACAGAAAGTCATTAGACCTCTTTAGCAAGTCCAAAACTCTGTAGCTAAACTCATCTTCAAAGCACGGAAATCACAGCATTGCATGCCTCATCTTCAAGAACTACACTGGCTCCCACTTGAACAACGCATTAAATATAAAACCTCACGTCTTTGCTACCACATCATCTCTGGAACTGCTCCTAGCTATCTTTCCGAACTTTTGACTGTCTATGTTCCTTCTCGCTTTCCCTCTGCTCGTCTGCAGATGATAGGATGTTCCGTGTACCAGGATACGACAGGGTGAGAAACGGTGGTCGAACCTTCAGTTTCTTCTCCGTTTTGACCTGGAACTCGCTACCTCAACTTGAAGACGCATCTTTTTAGAGAGGCCTTTTCTTAGGCGTCATGAGGGAGTGTTTTTGGGTGTAGGGACGTGTGTGTGGTTGCGTGTTATCAACCAGTGTACGCATGTTGTGTTTACATTTGTTTGTGTAAAGCGCTTTGTGATTTTGGAAAGCGCTGTATAAATTGCCTGCTATTATTATTATTATTATCATTATTATTATTATTATTATTATTATTATTATTATTATTATTATTTGGTCCCTCGCACTTTTACCGTCGTTTTCATCGTTCTCAGCCGTACGAGCACCGTCTTCTTAAATCTGATCTTTACGAAATGAGGAGCGCGTGCGCGCGTGTGTGTGTATGTGCGCGTACGTACGCGCGTGCATGTGTGTGTGTGCGTGCGTGTGTGTATGAGCGTGTGTGTGTATGTGTGCGCGCGAGTGGGTATGTGCGTGCGCTTCTATGTGCGTGTAGCGAGGTATTTGTAGCATGAGGGTGTCAGAGAAAGAATTAAGATTTCAAGATGGCTTGTGGAAGTGAATGTTCTGGGCGAGGTAGGAAGGAGCTAATCCATGGACGCATTTATAACAGAAAGTACAGATTTTGTAGCTAATCCTCTGAGATACAGGACGCAAGTAGAGAGAATGTAGGAGGAGTGTGATATGAACAGATTTTTTTCTTGTTGAGAACCAGACGAGCAGCTGAGTTCTGAACACGTTGGAGCAGAAGAGGAAGGAAATCCAGCCAGAGGAGGGTTACAGTAGTCTAATCGTGACAGAACTTGAGAGGAAATGAGTTTGGCTGTAACGTCTGTGGTCAGATGCTTGTTAACAAGGCCAATTCTACGAAGCTGAACTTTGCATGTTTGACAGGTTTTGCGTATGAATTCTGACTTAGAGAGCGTGTTGAGAATATGACATAGAAATAGTGATTTGGTCAAGAGTGACAGTGTCCACAGGGAAAAAGATAGGTTGTGTTTGATATCTGTGGGCATAACTTCAGTTTTGTTAGCATTGAGCTGGAGCTTGTTAGCAGACATCCAGTTAGAAATAGTTTCAAAGCAGTCAGAATGTTACACGGTTGTTATTTATCAATGGTTAATTCAGCCACGATGCTTGAATCTTGATAAGTGTAACTCAGATTCGTTTATCCACGCAACCTGTTCACTCAGCAACAAGGCAGGAGTCGTCGTTACGTATAAAGTTTTCCAACTTTATTCAGCAAACATCAAAAACGGCATACAAGATTGCTTTCCGAAAATCACTTCAAAAATCATCTTAAAAAATCATCACAAATCACTATCAATCACTCTTTCACTACTCAAGCAGTCACAGTGCATCACTTATATAGCCTCTCTGCAATCGAGAAAAAGTTCGAAAATTCCAGCACGACGCAATAACACCCAATGAAAACTAAAACTCGCCACGAACTATGCACTGTCTTACGTCATATAACCTTATCTTAGTTATTACTAGATTTATCTAGATTCTTCGGTCGATACTATACAAGTAATTCAAGAAAATTCTCAACAATATTGACCGACGAAAATTATCAACATTATACAAAGCTTCTTCTAGGAACAACGAAAAATCAAATCAAAGGTAAATACACTCTGTTACTGCATGCTTTGCAAAACAAAATGCGCGTCTCAAACGTTACACAGAAGTTTTGGTCAGAATAGCTGGAAGGTTTTTAGGTGTGTCACGTTTTTTTTTAGCTGTGTATCATCTATGTAGAAATGGTGGAAGTATCATGATTTTGGATTATCTGAGCTGTGAGACAGAGTAGATGTGTAAAGAGTGAATGGAACAGGGCTTAGAACTGACCCCTGAAAAACACCAAAGAGAAGTCTGGACGATTCAGGAAGGTTGTTGTTGATGCAGACATATTGGAAACGATCAGAAAGGTAAGAATAGAAGCAGGTTAGGGCATGGTCTTGTATTCCAAAAGAGTTCTCAAGGCGTTGAAGGAGGATGGAGTGATCGATAGTGTCAAAAGTGGCTGAGAGATCGAGAAGGGTCAACAATGAGGTTTTACCAGAGTCAGTGGCAGAGAGGAGGGGTCGTTCACAATGCGAAGAAGAGCTGATTCAGTAGAATGGTCAGGACCGTAGTCAGACTGAAAGAAGTTGTTAGAAGAGAGATGATGGTTGAGCTGCTTGAGGACAACTTTCTCAAGGAGTTTGGATTTCAAAAAGGGAGATTAAACACAGGGCGGTAGTTCTTCAAGTCTTCTGGTTCAAGATTTGAGTTCTTTAGTAGAGGCCGCACGATGGCAGACTTGAAACATGATAGAACAGAACCAGATTGCAAGGAAGAAGACGATGTTGGTGATGGCTGGAAGGAGGTCAGAGATACAATCTTTGAAAAGTGAGGCAGGGATGGGATCAAGCTCCCATGTCTTAAACAACATGGTACTGAGCATTTCAGTCACTTCAGTTTCTGAGACCGTATGAAAGGAGAAAAGTGCCGTGCCGGTGAAAGTCGGATCAGGAGGACATGGTTGACAAAATGTGTCATCGTTTTGCGAAGAGCTTCGACTTTAGAAGTAAATAAGTTTGAAAAGGGTGAAGGTAGCTCAGGAAGTTCAAGTTTTGTTGGAAGAGAAGTGTTGGTATTCCCCAGGAGGTCATTCATAATAGAATATAGTTGTTTGGAAGAAATACTGTTCATGTACAGTACAGTACATGTTAATGTTTTAAAGGGACAATTTGGACGATTAGACTTTATAATTTAAAAGTGGGCTTGCCAGGTGGCACAGTTGATAGGGCGCTGGCTTCATATGCCGAAGGTCGCGGGTTCCAACCTCGCATGGATCGAACTTGAGGTGACTTAGTTGCGAGACTTTTCAGGACACCGAGGGTTTTCGCCGGGTACTCCGGTTTTACCCCTCCCTTCAAAAATGGTTGTAGATACTGTCAATCTAAATTTGAAAAAAAAAACCAACAAAATGGAGTTATTAAAATCTTTACCCCGAATAAATAAAAAAGTTTTAAAATAAAAGAATGAAAGTTTCAAAAGTTTCCTTAATTCTTTTTGAAAAGCGGAAGGGTACTGTGGAATGTTTCGTGCAGAAAAGTGTCAACAATTTGTTTACCATAGCGTACACCAAATTCAATAAGTCACTGTGCCTATCTATAATTTGCCAACTACTTCAAATGGATATGAGAGTAGAACGTGTTCCCGGGGGAAAAAACAACAACGTATGAGGTGTTACGTTGAGTGTCTGTCTATAAAGAACACTGCGTAGCACAGACGACCGAGGCTTACGTCGCTTCCCCACCACAAGTACAGAGCCGAACGTGAGCCTCAGCTAGTCTCAGCTACGCAGTGTGTATTTAGTAAACCTTGGAGCACGACAGGAGTTTTCAAAAGAAGTATAGATATCATACACAACAAAGACCTGTCCTTGGTTCGGCAACAACATACACAAACAAAAAAGCTGGTCGCAACTGGATTAAGAGATAGTGCAGTTTATTTCTCCCTTCAATAATACCTACGAATTGTTAGTGGTCGTTGTTGATATATATGTTACCGGCATTGTGTGAAATCCGTCATTCTATAGAATGCCTAGGAAAGGTATAGGAAAAGTATAATTTTCCTAGGCATTCGACCTAAAACAATAATCATTAATGTAATGTAATCAAGGCGATCGAGACCCACCTGAATAGATTCTAACGAGGCTTATTTAATAATATTAATAGTAATAATAATAATAATAATAATAATAATAATAATAATAATAATAATAATAATAATAATAATAATAATAATGGATGCTCTAAGCACCTTATTCCTAAATCAGACTCAAAGCGCGGCAATCTGTAACAAACATACATGCTCACATGTTACAAACACTCCTACATACACAACAAACACACATTTATCACTCAAACATATGGTGTACAGGAACTTCGCTATTAGAAGACCTATCCTATCTTATCCTGTCCCGTAACTCAAAGGTCGTAGGGGCACCACAGACGATCGTTTAACCAGCGTACTCCATCTTTCCCTGTCTTCAGCAACCCTGATTGTTTCGCTCAGTGTCAAACCAGTCCGTTCTAGAATGTTGTTTTCCCACCTCTTTTTCTTCTTCTACCTCCTTGCACTGTGCCTTGCAGGATGGTCTTTGTAAGACCTGATGATCTGGTGACGTGGCCATACCATCGGAGTTTCGGTTTTTTCACCACTGTGAGCAGGTCATCGTGTTGTCCAATGGCTTGTGTGATGGTCTCTCGGACTTCGTCGTTGGTGATGTGCTTGGTATAGAAAATGCCCAGAAGTCTTCTGTAGCACCTCATCTATATGCTTTGGATTCTTCCTTGTAGATCTGCTGTGAGGGTCCATGTTTCGCAAGCACATAGGAAGATGGAGATGACAAGGAAGCGCAGCAGTCTTTGTCAATGCACGGGAGGATCCTCATGCGGCCCTTACCCCAAAATACGCAATGATTTCAGGGGGGTGCCGCCCACCTGCCGCGGTTGCCTCCGAATTCTTAATAAATAGGCGGTGTGTGCAATTGAGGACAGAATCACAGCATCAAAGATGAGAAAAACGCGCGCATTTGCACCATAAATGCGTACACTCTGAGTATGGTGATGTAAATCAACTTATTCACTCACAATGATGATGTTTATGAATGATAAGAATGAATGTTAGGATTAAATGTGATCGCGCGATATTAGCGTCACCAATCCGGTATAGTCTAGTTCTTTCTGCTGTCCATGGTGAAGTTAAAATGTTTTGTGTTTGTTTGTTTTTCTTTTACTTATCTTGTGGTAGCGGAGCTGAAATGTAGACGCGATGATCTTTGCTTCTAATGATGATGGTAACTTCTCCCTTGTCGTTGGTTTTGCCGTGATGTTCTGGACAACTTGATGTTGTTGTCCCCCGACGACTTTCACACAAACCCAGGCCTGCATTTGTTGCGCCTGAAACGATCAGGTGGTGACCTAATGTCCCAGATATGAATTTTCTATAACGAACCACAAGTATAGTGTAATGTTCTTCGTTCGTCGAAGCATTAAAAATGTTGTATAATTATCACACATGATAGTTGATAATGAATGATAATGATGACTGATGATCCTTCTTTCATGCTTCCACTTTCATGCCTTACATACAATGACATAAACAAACACTTCTGCCAAGTGCTCTCCAAACCGGATCCTCTGCATTGTTATTACTGTTTATGTTTACTATAGCTATCTATCTGGCCTAGTATAGACTAGCTGAACACGTACCCACGATGGCGCATGAAGAAGTGAACCCAACGGTTCGTGAAAGCAAAATGGCTTCCCCCACAGGTAACGACCAGTTGACGACCTTGGTTACTGAGTCAGTGAAAGCTGATGGTCACTCCCACCCGTACGTTCCGGCTGACTCACTCTGTACCTAAGGTACCTTTCGGTATCCTTTTCGATCGATTTTTTTCCCAAATGGTGTGCCTTGCACTAGTTAATGCCGTGTTGGATGTCTCCTGAGTCGCGATGCCCTCTTCTCGCCAGTGAAGACCCTTTTGTTTACCCCAACTATGACGCAATCCGTCTATGACGTATGATATGCCGACGTCAAAACATAATCTTTCGAATTCTATTAAGACTGACAATTTAAAGGTACCTAAAACAGTGTTATTTGAACATCAAGAAAAACAAAACAAACGATGCACCGTTGCTGATAGAAGAGACGCAATTTTTCGTGACAGTCTTACTTTGGAATGTAGACTGATGGTCCTGTCTTTCCAAATTGGCTTCAACCTCGTCAGGGCAGCAGTTGTTTGTGCGATCCTGGAGAGGACTTCCAGTCGGGACCCATTGTCTGATACAATGGCACATAAATATTTGAAGCTATGCACTGTGTTGAGGGATTGGCCTTAAACTTTGATGTACGTGTTGATGTCATTGGTGTTGTTGGTCATCATTTTGGTCTTCTCTGCACTTATTTCCATTCCATAGGCTCTGGAGGTGATGTCAAGCCTCTGTACCAGCTGTTCAAGTTCTTGTTCCTCTCCAGGCAATCCATCAATGTCATCGCAAAACGAAGGTTGGAGATTGCTCTTCCCCCTATGCTGACTGTGCCTTCGTGATCTGCAAGGGCATCTGACATGATGCGCTCTAGGAAGATGTTGAAGAGTGTTGGAGAGGGCATCCCTGACGCACACCGATGACGCTGTTATGGAGGACTGCACTGGTAGCCTTGTCATACAGGCTTTTGATGACTTCAATAATTTTGGGGCTGATGTTGTACACTCTCATGGTTGCCCAAAGAGCTGCGTGCCAGACTCGGTCAAACGTCTTTTTGAAGTCTACGAACACATGATATAGATGTTGTTGGTGCTGTAGGTATTTCTTGCAGATTATTCTGAGATTGAAAATCTGTTCAAGTGGTACTTCGCCCTGCCCTGAATCCTGCTTGTTCTTCAGCTATGATTTGTTCAGCTTGGGGTTTCAACCTTTTGAGTATTATTTTCAGACGGAATTAGAAGAAAAAAAAATATTTGAAGTTTTACATGTACTAAACGAATTTCTTTTGCTGCGCTCCACTTGTATGGGTCTTGTTTAGTAGTAGTAACCCATTTCCCTTGAAATTGTCGCGAAACAAAAGGAGCTAACTTTCGGTCTTTCTGTCGGTGGGTTGGTGCACTGCATGCCATATCTCAAGAACCACTGAACGTATTTAAACCACACTTCATAGGAACTTTAGGGTCAACTCCCCGAGCCATCCTACCCTACTGCGAACGTCGATGTCGTTGGAGTCAATTTTTTTGCTAACCGCGTTTTGCTCTACACTTAAAAAACGGCTGAATCGATTTTTGGTATATAGGTACCTCAACTTATTCCTAAATATTCGGTGGCAATCCGTTTATCTGCTTTTCGGTCAGTCTGTCGCTTCGAATTTACCTGTTGGGATGGCCGCTGCGTGTGTGTGTGTGTGTGTGTGTGTGCGTAGGTGTTGACCCCGTTAGGCTGCCAATCGTATGGTTACACACTCACGTTATACTGCCGCGCTCATTATGCTGCCGACCGCATAATGCACAATTGCGATTTTTGAACTCCCTAACCTCTAAAATATGCATAAATTATAATCCGAGCTGTGATTGGTTTAGGCAGCATAAAGCGGAAAATTCATTGTACGTCACACACGACCTTTTACACACGTGTGTGTGTTCCGGCAGCATTTGTGCTGTAAAAAGTATACGTCAATTCACACACCAAGGAGAGAGAGGGTGGCTAGTTTTTGAAAACAAATGTGCACAACTCGTCGCCATCTTGAATTGAAAAGAGCCACTGGTAAGTTGCTGTGCTTTAGTTGATTTTTCGTTTGTTAATTATTTACTTTGAGTGCTTATGTATTTGTGCCATTATTATGAGAAAACCATGGATGCTGTCAGTGAAAATTCAACATTTTTTCTTCCCTTTTTCTGTGGAGAGTCCATTGAAGTTAGTGCCACTTTCATGGCATGCTGCGTCTCCATCCCTCTTCTACTGACAGCACTGTTCTAGATCTAATTCTACTTTGTTTCCTTCCATTGTTGATTCAGACTCACGTTGGTTAATTCAAATTAATTATCAGTTCTGATGTTTGTTTTTTCTTTACATGAATGTTGGAAGGAAAAGTATTTATTCAGCATTCCAATACTAAAATAGGAAGTTTTTGTTTTCTAGCAGAGTTGTTACTAACTGGACTAATCTAGCTATTTCACTTAATAATGCACCAAGCATAAATAACTTTAAACACCAGTTAGATATACTTCCACAGTTTAAAAATATATTTTATTGCTATGAGTATGATAATGAAATGTGTAGGAAAATCACATGCTCATTTTGCTCCTATACTACTAATAGTGGTACAGTGAAAGTAAACAACTGAACAAAAACAGAATACACAACCATGCACATAGTGTTGGTGAAATTCAGGGTCCATTCACCAACCGACGACTAAAGGGAGATGCATGCCATTTTGTATGAACAACATTGTCAGATGTAAATATGTAAATAAATAAATAAACAATAGTAGTTTATGGTTACTGACCACAATGTCCATATAGTGTTTGTAAGAAACTGTGTTAAGCTAACACTGCCACATTTGTCAGTCATTAATTTGACAGTCATTGAGTACTTATGGATTTTTTTTCTTTTTTAGAATGTTCTGGAAATTCTGAGGTTTACAATTCGCCTGGAAAGCAATCAGAAAGTAAGTATATTTAAAATTTGAATCCAGAAAGTTCTTTATTAGTTAATATTTCTGACTTTTACATTTATTTATATTATTATGATAGTGTTACTTTGTACATAAGTGTCCATACTTTGCATGAACTTGAAACTGATTAAGGTCACTGACCACAATGTCCGCATAGTGTTGGCAACTGCATTAAGCTAACACTGCCACATAGTGACAGTTAACTATCCTTTCCTATCCTATCCTGTCCCGTAACCCGAAGGTCGTAAGGGCACCACAGATGATCGTTTAACCAGCATACTCCATCTTTCTCTGTCCTCAGCAGCCCTGATGGCTTCGCTCAGTGACAAACCAGTCCATTCTCGAATGTTGTCCTCCCACCTCTTTTTCGGTCTCCCTCTTCTTCTACCTCCTTGCACTGTGCCTTGCAGAATAGTCTTTGCAAGGCCTGATGATCTGGTGACGTGGCCATACCATCGGAGTTTCCGTTTCTTCACCACTGTTAGCAGGTCATCGTGTTGTCCAATGGCTTGTGTGATGGTCTGTCGGACTTCGTCGTTGGTGATGTGTTGGGTATAGGAAATGCCCCAAAGTCTTCTGTAGCACCTCATCTCCATGCTTTGTATTCTTCGTTGGAGATCTGCTGTGAGGGTCCATGCTTCGCAAGCATATAGGAAGATGTAGATGACAAGGGAGCGCAGCAGTCTTACTTTGGAATGTAGACTGATGGTCCTGTCTTTTCAAATGGGCTTCAACCTTGTCAGGGCAGCAGTTGTTTGTGCGATCCAGGAGAGGACTTCCTGTCGGGGCCCATTGTCTGATACAATGGCTCCTAAATATTTGAAGCTATGCACTGTGTTGAGGGATTGGCTATGGACTTTGATCAGGGTCCGTAGCGGTCATGGAATTCCTGGAAAGTCATGGAATTTGAAAATAAGTTTTCAAGGCCTGGATTATCATGGAATATCAGTCTAGGTCCTGGAAAGTCATTGAATTTTGAAATAAAGAAGAAAATAAAATAAAAGAAAGAGTTTTTGTGGTCGAGCGTGACGATTGCATGTGCCTGTGAAACCGGATCTTGCCCGTCACTCCGCGTCTGTGTCTTACATGATCATTTCTTACATACACTCTGATTGGTTAGTTTTAACTTCCGCCAATGAAACAAGGCATCTGATTGGCTCGTTCGACTCCCATTGTGACAAACTTTGACAATGCGTGCGAAATCACTCATTGAGCTGCAGATCGATCCATCGATCGATGGTGATGACCCACGCGAGGAGAACACAGTGAAAACCTGCAAAATGCCTGGAAAATGTTCTTTTCAAGTTTCTTGGGTCAAGAACAAGGATTATGAAGCCTGGCTATCGGCTGGTTCGACCAGCAGGAATGCACTGTGCACAGCATGTCAAAAAGAGTTTGACATTTCAAATATGGGTGAAGCGGCCATCCGATCTCACGCCTAAGGTGCTAAACACAAAGAGAGAGTAAAGGAAAAAGAAAAAGAAAACCGGGCTGTGAAAATAACGACGTTTCTACCCAGCGAGATTCGGATTGATAATTTGCCTTCAAGTTCCCATTTATGAGTTGAAAAGGCCTTTAATCAACACTTTACTCTTTATATTAATTTATTGCATTAATATATCCGTAGTTGACATTATGGTATGTAATTGTATCTATAAGTTTAATCATCCAGTCACTGTCAGAGACTGAGTATTAATTTTCTTTTTTTTTTTTTTTTACTGATGCGAGATTAGGTTGTTGTTGTTGAACAGTTGAACACATTCTTGCCTATATCATTATTCATAGAACTAAGGAGTACCATATCCAATGTCTCTTTATTATTGAACTTTATTTATTAACTGCAGGCAGCAGTGGTATCAAGAGCAAAGACATATGTGATAAAATGTTTTGTTATGTGTGCTTCTGTGTATAGCTGCGACTTTGAAGTGAGTGTATGGCATGTTTGTGATGTAAATATGAAGGGGGAAAGTGATTGCATATATCTGGAAAAGTCTGGAAAAAGTCCTGGAAAGTCATGGAAAAGTCATGGAATTTCGTGTTGGCAAACCCCTATGGACCCTGTTTGATGTCCGTATTGATGCCATTGGTGTTGTTGGTCATCATTTTGGTCTTCTCTGCACTTATTTCCATTCCATAGGCTCTGGAGGTGGTGTCAAGCCTCTGTACCAGCTGTTCAAGTTCTTGTTCCTCTCCAGCCAATCCATCAATGTCATCTGGAAAACGAAGATTGGAGATTGCTCTACCCCCTATGCTGACTGTGCCTTCATGGTCTGCAAGAGCATCTGACATGATGCGCTCTAGGAAGATGTTGAAGAGTGTTGAAGAGAGTAGGCATCCTTGACGCACACCGATTGTTGTTCTGAACCAGTTCCCGATGGCGCTGTTGTGGAGGACTGCACTGGTAGCCTTGTCATACAGGCTTTTGATGACTTCAATAATTTTAGGGCTGATGTTGTACACTTTCATTGTTGCCCATAGAGCTGCATGCCAGACTCGGTCAAACGCCTTCTTGAAGTCTATGAACACATGATATAGATGTTGTTGGTGCTGTAGGTATTTCTCACAGATTATTCTGAGGTTGAAAATCTGCTCAGTGGTACTTCGCCCTGCCCTGAATCCTGCTTGTTCTTCAGCTATGATCTGTTTCAGCTTGGGGTTTCAACCTGTTGAGTATTATTTTGAGGAGGACCTTGCTGGGATGGCTGATGAGGCTGATGGTCCGGTAATTTTCACACTCCTGAAGGTTACCTTTTTTGGGAAGAGTGATGACAAGCGACTGGGTCCATGGTATAGGCCACTCCCCACTCTGCCAGATCTTGTTACAGATAATGGTGAGGGCATCAATCATCGCTTCTCCTCCTGCTTGTAGCAGTTCCGCGGGTATGTTGTCCACTACCGCTGACTTCCCTTTCTTTAGCGCTTGCACTGCTGCCTCAACTTCTTCCCGGAGAATTGGGAGGAATTCTCCGTCTTCTCTGTTCTCGGGACATGCTAGAACTGATGGGTCTCCATTTGGTGTATAGTTGTAAAGGTCAGAGCAGTACTCTGTCCATCTGTCCAAGACTTCTTGTTCTTCTGTAAGGCATATGCCAGACTTGCTTTGGATCGTGGAGACTTTGGGCTGTTTGACACTTGTCAACCTCTGCACTGTCTGGTAGGCCTTCTTGCTGTTGTTCTTGTTCAGACTGTTCTCTATTTCCTGGTATTGATCTTCTATCCAGTTCTCCTTTGCTGTGCGCATGCCTTTTCGGATGTCATTGTTGATTTTTCGGTAGACATCAGCTCCCTGTGAAGTGTTCTTTTTCTTTTTCATCTCTCTTCGTTTATCACACAGATCCAAAAGTTCATGTGTGATCCACGGCTTCTTCTTTGGTCGGTGCATGCCAAGGATCTCAGTGGCGGCATCTGTCGCAGCTGAGTTGAAGGTGGTGGTCATGGTGTTGACATCTACTTCACCAGCCCCCAAAATGAGCAGTGGTGCAAATTTCCCTCCAATTGTGGCCTGAAATAGTTCTGCCACCTCCGGGTCTTGCAGTTTGTCCAGGTCGAACTTCAGTCTAGTGCACTTTGCTGTATTTACTCTCTTCAAGTGGAGTCGGAAAGACATCATCACGAGATGCTGGTCACTTCCGATGTCTGCTCCTGGAAAAGTGCGTGTTTTGCCAATGTTGATGCTTGATCTGAAGCGTTTCTTGACCATGATGTAGTCTATTTGGTTGTGATGCTCCCCGCCAGGACTGTGCCATGTCCATCGTCTGGAGTTTTTGTGGAGACCAAGCGTGTTTGCCAGTACCAGATTGTTGTATCTGGCAAACTCCAAGAGTCTCAGACCCCTGTCATTTGTCTCGTTGTTGCAGTGGGGTCCACATGTGTCTCCCCAGTTGTGGTGCGCATCTTGGCCAACCTTGGCATTCCAGTCGCCTTGCACGATGACTATGTCCTTCTTCGGCACTTGGTCAAGGACCGCCTGTAGATTTTCATAAAAATCCTCCACTTCGCTGTCGTCATAGTCTGATGTTGGGGCATAGGCCTGGATGATGGTGATGTTTAAACCGGCTGCTCTCAGGCGGATGGTAATGAGTCTACTGGAGACTGGGCGGCAACCCATGACAGTGGCTAGAATGTTCTTGTGGACCAAGAATCCAACGCCGTGTTCGTGCCTGTCATCTCTACCGCTGAAATAGAGCTTGTGGCCTTTGTCGGTCATTGCTTCACCTAGGCCTTTCCAGCGCAGTTCGCTGATGCCTAGAACGTTCCATCGATAGTGGTCCAACTCGTGGGCCAGTTCTTCTAATTTTCCTTCCGCAGTTAGGGTCCTGACATTCCAGGTTCCTATGACGATGTTGTTTCTCGTGCGGATCTTGCTAAATTGTCCATCAGTAGCATACTTAACACCTCCGTCCTGGTGGCCAACGGAAGGCGCGGTCCTTGTGCCGGGCGACGACCGATCCGGAATGGAATTAGTGGATTGTGTCATCATGTAGTGTGTCTTGGGCAAAAAGACCTGGCGGTGCCCAATCCTCTCCAGGCTGTTGGCCACAGCCGAAATCCACGAATACAGTGTGGCTCGCCTTGGCCCTGAGCACATGGTCGTTGAACCTGTAGTAACGTGAGGTTCCTCCACCCTGGCCGGTGACTTCTGTGTAGAAGACTTTCGCCCAGTGATGCCGTGCTAACATCACCCCTGTTAGTCGCCTCTTACGACACGCCGGGAAACGTTGGGTCTATTCTATTTAATGCCCGAACCCACAGAGCAGTTAACTACTGTACAAAAACAGCATACACATGCCGAGATCTAAATGTTGGTGAATGTACCGGATGTGATCTTTAGCTGACTTAACGATGGGAAATTCTGCATTTAACAAATATCTAAAAATAAAATACGAAATTGAAAAATATAATTCAGCTTGAAGGTTAGAAATTAACAAATTACGGAAGCCTGGGTACAAAGGATAGTGTTTGTGGTTGACACTATGTTATATTTATTTTTATTTTCTCCAAAATTATCTAGTAACTTCGCCATAATGTATCGGACATTTAATAAAGTTGATTTTCGGTTTTTTTTTTGCCTTTCCCCTCCCCGCCCCCCCCCCCTCTCTCTCTCTCTCTCCGTGTCTCTCTCTCTATATGTCTCTCTCTCTCTCTCTCTCTTTCTCTCTCTCTCTCTCTCTCTCTCTCTCTCTCTCTCTCTCTCTCTCTCTGTCTCTCTCTTTATTAACAAAGAGACCGTGCAGTTTATTAAGGTGGCTGTAATGAACTCGTACTGTCAGTTAAAAACAGGGGTTGTTAGACCGTATCAAGCATTTATTGATTGCACAGTACAGGACGGGAATACACCGCCGACCACTTAGTTTGTTTTTTTTAGAATTCTGCTTGCTTATGACAGTAAAGCATTTAATTTTATATCCGTAACATTGTCACATTGTTGCAATAAATAAAAAGTTTCACCTGACTGCTAAATACTTGGATAATGTTATATTGATATTCACATCTAAACTAGTAAATATCATTAATTATCCGACAGTTTCATTGGCTGCACCTAGAAAGTAGAAAACCTGTTGATTGTGCTTCGAAATATCTCCACATTATATCTTAAAAAACTCTTGAAGCTATGGATTTATCCCTAGTGGACACCCTCTTTCACCCCCACACATCCTCCCTATTTTCTTCCTCCCACCCCACACAATTTACTAATTACGGTTGGTTGTAAAATATTACCACAGTTGGGCTTTATATAGTAAACAAGTAACATTTTGGTTTTTCTGCAGAGCATCCAGCCAGGCGTCCATGGAGTAAAGAGGAAGTAGCAGCTTGTTATCGACAGTTGGGTCGCTACATTCACCTCCACACCTTACCTGGTAAAGCTGTTATAGAAGACTGCCTCCAAAAAGAACCTGTTCTCAGGCACATAACTTGGAAAAACATCAAAGATTTTGTAAGAAATCGGGCCACAGCAACAGCTAACGCAGCTAGATAAAAACACTGTGTACAAACTCTGTGTATGAGGGACTCCATCTTTTCAGTCACACCTGCACTGCTTCAGAAACTTCTAGATGCCAAACTCTGGACTTTTGAGACTGATGGTCCACTGCTGCACCATTGCAGCTCTCCAAAAATAGTGTGATGTTGTGATTCCTCATGTTTTAAGTACACTAAACCTTTTCACTGGTAAAGACTTCATGCACTAAATGGCTGCGTGTATGCACTGTGTAGACAACCTTTGATGACAGCGTGGTTTTGTGGAACAATTTGTAATGTAATGTAGAACGTCGTTTGAAACCAATTACTGAAAATTCTGTGACCAAGGCAATTGCCTGTATATGAATGGCACGAAAAATGACCCATGTAGCATCAAGTGGTATGTGTGAAAGATCCCTACTATTTTTTAGGTTTGTGAAACTGAGAACTATATTTTGAACTGCAGAACTGTGCTGGTAGAAACGGTCAAGCAGCCTAAATTGTGTTTGCAAGTTGAAATGTGGCTCTGTGGGTTCGGGCAAATAGAATAGACCCAACGTTTCCCGGCGTGTCGTAAGAGGCGACTAACAGGGGTGATGTTAGCACGGCATCACTGGGCGAAAGTCTTCTACACAGAAGTCACCGGCCAGGGCGGAGGAACCTCACGTTACTACAGGTTCAACGACCACGTGCTCAGGGCCAAGGCGAGCCACACTGTATTCGTGGATTTCGGCTGTGGCCAACAGCCTGGAGAGGATTGGGCCCTGCCAGGTCTTTTTTTGCCCAAGACACAACACATGATGAGGCTATCCACTAATTCCATGCCGGATCGGTCGTCGCCCGGAACAAGGACCGCGCCTTCCGTTGGCCACCAGGACGGAGGTGAAAAGTATGCTACTGATGGACAAATTAGCAAGATCCGCACGAGAAACAACATTGTCATAGGAACCTGGAATGTCAGGACCCTAACTGCGGAAGGAAAATTAGAAGAACTGGCCCACGAGCTGGACCACTATCGATGGAACGTTCTAGGTATCAGCGAACTGCGCTGGAAAGGCCTAGGTGAAACAACGACCGACAAAGGCCACAAGCTCTATTTCAGCGGTAGAGATGACAGGCACGAACACGGCGTTGGATTCTTGGTCCACAAGAACATTCTAGCCACTGTCATGGGTTGCCGCCCAGTCTCCAGTAGACTCATTACCATCCGTCTGAGAGCAACCCCTTTCAACATTACCATCATCCAGGCCTATGCCCCAACATCAGACTATGAAGACAGCGAAGTGGAGGATTTTTATGAAAATATACAGGCGGTCCTTGACCAAGTGCCGAAGAAGGACATAGTCATAGTGCAAGGCGACTGGAATGCCAAGGTTGGCCAAGATGCGCACCACAACTGGGGAGACACATGCGGACCCCACTGCAACAACGAGACAAATGACAGGGGTCTGAGGCTATTGGAGTTTGCCAGATACAACAATCTGGTACTGGCAAACACGCTTGGTCTCCACAAAAAATCCAGACGATGGACATGGCACAGTCCCGGCGGGGAACATCACAACCAGATCGACTACATCATGGTCAAGAAACGCTTCAGATCAAGCATCAACATTGGCAGGACACGCACTTTTCCAGGAGCAGACATTGGAAGTGACCACGATCTCGTGATGATGTCTTTCCGGCTCCATTTGAAGAGAGTAAATACAGCAAAGTGCACTAGACTGAAGTTCGACCTGGACAAACTGCAAGACCCGGAGGTGGCAAAAATATTTCAGGCCACAATTGGAGGGAAATTTGCACCATTGCTTATTTTGGGGGCAGGCGAAGTAGATGTCAACACCATGACCAATACCTTCAACTCAGCTGTAACAGATGCCGCCACTGAGATCCTTGGCAAGCACCGACCAAAGAAGAAGCCGTGGATCACATCTGAACTTTTGGATCTGTGTGATAAACGAAGAGAGTTAAAAAAGAAAAAGAACACCTCACAGGGAGCTGATGTCTACCGAAAAATCAACAATGACATCCGAAAGGGCATGCGCACAGCAAAGGAGAACTGGATAGAAGATCAATGCCATGATATAGAGAACAATCTGAACAAGAACAACAGCAAGAAGGCCTACCAGACTGTGAAGCGGCTGACAAGTGTTAAACAGCCCAAAGTCTCCACTATCCAAAGCAAGTCTGGCATTTGCCTTACAGAAGAACAAGAAGTCTTGGACAGATGGACAGAGTACTGCTTTGACCTTTACAACCATACACCAAATGGAGACCCATCAGTTCTAGCATGTCCCGAGAGCAGAGAAGAAGAAGAAATCCTCCCAATTCTCCGGGAAGAAGTTGAGGCAGCAGTGCAATCGCTGAAGAAAGGGAAGTCAGCGGGAGTGGACAACATACCAGCGGAACTGCTACAAGCAGGAGGAGAAGCGATGACTGATGCTCTCACCATTATCTGTAACAAGATCTGGCAGAGTGGGGAATGGCCTACACCCTGGACCCAGTCGCTTGTCATCACTCTTCCCAAAAAAGGTAACCTTCAGGAGTGTGAAAATTACCGCACCATCAGCCTCATCAGCCATCCCAGCAAGGTCCTCCTGAAAATAATACTCAACAGGTTGAAACCACAAGCTGAACAAATCATAGCTGAAGAACAAGCAGGATTCATGGCAGGGCGAAGTACCACTGAACAGATTTTCAACCTCAGAATAATCTGTGAGAAATACCTACAGCACCAACAACATCTATATCATGTGTTCATAGACTTCAAGAAGGCATTTGACCGAGTCTGGCATGCAGCTCTATGGGCAACCATGAAAGTGTACAACATCAGCCCTAAAATTATAGAAGTCATCAAAAGCCTGTATGACAAGGCTACCAGTGCAGTCCTCCATAACAGCGTCATCGGGAACTGGTTCAGAACAATCGGTGTGCGTCAAGGATGCCTACTCTCTCCAACACTCTTCAACATCTTCCTAGAGCGCATCATGTCAGATGCTCTTGCAGATCACGAAGGCACAGTCAGCATAGGGGGCAGATCAATCTCCAATCTTCGTTTTGCAGATGATATTGATGGATTGGCTGGAGAGGAACAAGATCTTGAACAGCTTGTGCGGAGGCTTGACACCACCTCCAGAGCTTATGGAATGGAAATAAGTGCAGAGAAGACCAAAATGATGACCAACAGCACCAATGGCATCAACACGGACATCAAAGTACAAGGCCAATCCCTCAACACAGTGCACAGCTTCAAATATTTAGGAGCCATTGTGTCAGACAATGGGTCTCGACAGGAAGTCCTCTCCAGGATCGCACAAACAACTGCTGCCCTGACAAGGTTGAAGCCCATTTGGAAAGACAGAACCATCAGTCTACATTCCAAAGTAAGACTGCTGCGCTCTCTGGTCATCTCCATCTTCCTATATGCTTGCGAAGCATGGACCCTCACAGCAGATCTCCAACGAAGAATACAAAGCATGGAGATGAGGTGCTACAGAAGACTTCTGTGCATTTCCTATACCCAACACATCACCAACGACGAAGTCCGACAGACCATCACACAAGCCATTGGACAACACGATGACCTGCTCACAGTGGTGAAGAAACGGAAACTCCGATGGTATGGCCACGTCACCAGATCATCAGGCCTTGCAAAGACCATTCTGCAAGGCACAGTGCAAGGAGGTAGAAGAAGGGGGAGACCGAAAAAGAGGTGGGAGGACAACATTCGAGAATGGACTGGTTTGACACTGAGCGAAGCCATGAGGGCTGCTGAGGACAGAGAAAGATGGAGTATGCTGGTTAAACGATCATCTGTGGTGCCCCTACGACCTTCGGGTTATGGGACAGGATAGGATAGGATAGGATAGTTGAAATGTTCGAGCAAACACTTTCACTTTCCTTCGACTTGTTTTTCGACCTTGGCAAAAAAGGAAAATTCAGAAACTTTATTGGCTTTGGAGTGAAGAGAGGTGAGAGAGAATACCATGAACATGTACATTCCTCATTTATGTGGTGTTCAATCACACTGTGTAGCAGAGTTAGTAGGCCTGCGTCTCCACCACCTCTACCTGCCAACTGTAGATATTTCTACAGTCCTGATTCAGGCTCATTATTTTTACCTTAGCTATTGAGAATTATAAAGAATGTTAGAATATAACTAGTGGCAAGGAAAAAACAGTTTGTACATGGAAAAGTATTCGTTTTTATTTACTTTTATCATGACCAGCCGGGGAGGTTGTGGAGACATAAGCCCACTAGCTCTGCTATGCATATAACTGGGTGATTGCTGGAGACATAGGCCCACTAGCTCTGATGCATGTAACTGGGTGATTGGTGGAGACATAGGCCCACAAGCTCTGATGCATGTAACTGGGTGATTGGTGGAGACATAGGCCTACTAGCTCTCATATGCATGTAACTGGGTGATTGGTGTGCTTGCACGTAAGTGATGTGTGTGCTTGTGCGCATGCAGTTTTTTTCTTGTTGTTTTTTAATAAATATTATAATGTGAATATTTTTTATAATTGATTCAAATAGGATTTTTGGATAGTAAGCAATACCAATACCATGTAACGTGGACAAAAATGTTGGTCATTAGACAGGACAGAAAAATCAGTTGCACAACATTATTGATAATGATAGTTTTTCTGTACCTTTGCTGGGATTCAAGTGTCTCTGTCTAATGACCAACATTTTTGTCCACGTTACATGGTATTCGTAGGGGTTGTCCGGTCCTGATTTGGCTCGGAAGAGTCCGCTGGACCTAAAACAATAATCATGTAATGTAATGTAATGTAATGCTCTGTTCTATCAATCTGCTATACTATCGTCTTCTTCGCTAGATCAGTCTCCTACCTTTTTTCTTGAAAACTCTTCCGGGACAAGACTCCTTGTTTGGGGTGCCGGGGGTTTCAGTATAAATATTATCCCCACTTTCGGGAAATTTAGTGCTTTAAATTCCCACTGTCGCTGTCTTCCTCATTTACTCTTTCCCTTTCCTGCTCTGTCCTATCACTCTGCTATACTATCTTCTTCTTCGCTAGATCAATGACCTACCTTTTTTCTTGAAAACTCTTCCTGGACAAGACTCCTTGTTTGTGTATGAGGTCTGTTGGATCAGCTTGGGAGTGTTGGACGCTTTCTGCCGGGTGGTCACTAGGGCTTCCTATGATGTTAGTATTTAGCAATATAGGCATTTTATATGTATATGTTTTGTTGATAATTTATAATGATGTTTGTATTCTATTTTGTTTTTTGTAACCGGGGGTTCGAGTAGTTGGGGTAAAGCCTCAGCCGTCCCCTGCGTGGGATGTCTTTATTGTAAAGTGACTGGCCGGTGGAAGGCATTCAATTATCCCACTAGGGTTGTTTCAGCAGATCTTTTATGCGGATCGGGGGTTGTCCGGTCCTGATTTGGCTCGGAGGAGTCCGCTGGACCTAAAGCAACAATCAATCAATCAATCAATTGTGTATGAGGTCTGTTGGATCAGCTTGGGAATATTGGACGCTTTCTGCCAGGTGGTCACTAGGGCTTCCTATGATGTTATTATTTAGCAATGTAGGCATTTATGTTTTTTGTTGATAATTTATAATGATGTTTGTATTCTATTTTGTTTTTGTAAACGGGGGTTCGATAAGTTGGGGTGAAGCCTCAGCCGTCCCCTGCGTGGGATGTCTTTATTGTAAAGTGACTGGCTGGTGGGGGGGCATTCAGTTTTCCCACTAGGGTTGTTTCAGCAGATCTTTTTTTATGCGGATTGGGGGTGGTCCGGTCCTGATTTGGCTCAGAAGAGTCCGCTGGACCTAAAGCAACAATTATGTAATGTAATTTAAACGTTCAGTGTTCTTTCCTTCTGTAATTCTACAGTATTTCCGTCTCGTTGTACAGTACAGTATGTGACTGAAAGCATGAATCGTTGGGGACACAAATTGTGCTGGTACTGCTTTCTCTAGTCCGTGAATAAATTGTTGCTAAAAAATTCTGACAATCTAACTTGTTGAAATTGAATAGTGTGCTGAGTCATGTTTAGAGGGAGCAGTGACCAAACAAATGGAAATGGCGAAATGGACTATGCATGATCTTTATTGATGAGGTGTAATCAATATTTTGATGCGTCCACTGTCAGTTTTCATGAGATGTAAGAATCGTTAAAGATCAAAATTAAATGTATGCTTGTCTTAGGGTGAGTGCCAAATATGATTGGTAATAGAGATTTCGTGTGAGCTGGATGGGTCAAGGGCACATGTACAATGCCATGAACATAATTAAGACAGTTGGGTGCGCGTGAAAAAAATCGATTATATTTTGAAGTGTTTAGTTTAGGTAAGCATGCAGTGGGCAATTGGAAAGGATAACATTTCTTTTAGTATTTCAGATGAGAGTATAAACTGAGATCAAGTCTGCATGCATGCATTCCATTGCACGGACTTTAAAGATCTTGACGCTCATGTTCTAGCTGGGCGAGTGCCAGCTACCCAAATACACTTTGCACTCAACTAGGTCCAATACCTCATCGTCCAGGATTGTGCTCAGTCGTTTGAGAGTCAGACTATATGTCCAGAGGTTGCAGGTTGAGCATCAGACTATGCGCCCAGAGGTTGCAGGTTGGCGCCTTGGGCCGCTTTGGCTAGATCCTGTATCGGCCAGCACTTTGAGCAGCTCTGTCCTGATGTCTGCAAATATGCATCCCGAACAGTGCCCTAAATACTTATAATGAAATGGTTCAGTGTTTGAATGATCTTTCTATTTTATTTTAGAGCATCCTTTAGCAATCATAGTAGATACCATGCACAGCTCTGTGTGACTGTAGCACTTTGAAACAATGGTTTGTATGTTGCCCTGTTTACTAAGTAGACTGCTACAGGTTTTCAGGAAATTGATAAGACATTGATGTACTTATTTATTATTTATTATTATTTAATCGTTCTTATATAGCGCTTTTCCAGCTCAAGAGCTGCTCAAGGCGCTGGCCGATACAGGATCTAACTCAAGCCGCCAGAGACGCCCACCCGCAGCCTTTGGGCGCATGGTCTGACGCCCGGACAACTGAGCACAATCCTGGGCAGCCAGGGATGGGGGAGAAGGACCTAGGTGCATGCTGGGTGTTTTCTTGTCACCGGCACTCACCCGTCTAGGACATGAGCGTCAGGATCTTTAAAGTCCGTTATGATGGAATGTATGCGACACAGACTAGACCTCGGTTTATACTCTCATCCGAAGGAGTAGGAAAACAGGAGTAAAGTGTCTTTCCCAGGGACACAACACAATGGCCCGGCCAGGGCTCGAACCCGGGACCTTCCGATCCGCAAGCCGAAGCACTACCATTATCATTCATTCAATTAAACCACCATTCGTTATTGACACAGCCCAAGCACCCATATTAATTTTATGTTACACGAAGTTATGCAAATTAATAGCCGAATCTCTTATGTCGATGTTCGTGCTTGGGCAGTGTAAATAAAAATATCGAAGCTCGAATATCAAATATCAAGGGATGAACTTGTGCGACTTGTAGGTACGAGGCTTTTCAGGTCACTGTTGGTTTTCTCTGGGTACTCTGGTTTCCTCGCTCCCTTCAATAAAAATATTGGATGCAGTCAATCTAAACATTTCAAAATTAAAATTAGATTCCCTTTCCATCTTCTAATAATAGTGACTTTGCATGTCTGAGTGATGAATGTGCGTTCCGTGCGTATGTAAAGATGTCTGCAAAATGTGCAATTTATTGACTTTTATGTTTTTTAATTAGTGTTGTTGTAGGGTTTTTTCCCCACTTTTTTGTTTTTGTTTTTTGTTGTTAAATATGTGCTTTTTTAAATTTAAAAAACACATTTTTTTGGTTACATTTGGATGATTTTCTTGTTAGTTGACTGATTATTTTTTATTTTTGTGTGTGTTGGAAGTAACACCACCGTGGAGTTGCCGGGGGTTTCTGTATGAATAGCATCCTCACTTTCTGAAAATTTAGTGCTGTAGTTTAAATTCCCACTGTAGCAGTCTTTCTTCTTTGTTCTTTCGTATTCATACTCTGTTCTATAGCTCTACTATCTTCTTCGCTAGACCAGTCATCTACCTTTTTTCTTGAAAACTCTCCCAAAACTCCTCTTTTGTGTATTGGGTCAGCTTGGGGATATTGGACGCTCTCTGCCAAATGGACACTAGGGCTTTCTATGATATTATTTAGCAATGTAGGCATTTAATATGTATGTGTTTTGTTTTAATGTTTTATCATGTTTTTATTCCAATTTTTTAAACGGGGGTTCGATAAATTAAGAGTATAGCCTCAGCGTCCCCTGCATGGGATGCCTTTATTGTAAAAGTGACCGGCTGGTGGAGTGCCTTCAGTGTTACCGTTAGGGTTGTTTCAGCAGATCTTTTATATGGATTGGGAGTGAGCCCTCTTTCAACTGAGTTGTGGTCCCGATTCGGCTTTTATCAGTCCGCTAGACCCTATAAACAATGACTAACTAACTAATTGATTTGTTATAATATTGATAAATATGAAACCAAACAAAACCAGTGTGATTTTCTATCTTTGAGATGCCAGCTCACCCATTGCCACTGTCTGCTAACCACACATGTTTATGTATTGTCCATAGTCCTGCACGCTACCAGTTGTTTGAACATTAAAATATGTATTACAGTTTGAATACATTTATACTGAAGCCATTTGACAGATTTGTGTTTTCTTTTTCTCTATCTTTTTCTCATTCTGTTGCTCAACTCAGTTACGATTACATAAGTTGTTTTTTAAAGCACATTCTGCATCAAACTTCAAAGCAGTTTTCATAGTGAGTCAAGTAAAGTTTATTCATATTCTCAGCATCATAATACCAATGTCTTTAACATGTTCTACTGCTAGTTAACTAAAATCCACTAAAGATTTACAATAAAGTCTTTTTGAAGATTTCAATTCAATGTATTTGAAATCAGTTTACAAATTATGTGATTTTAGAATGTAACATCTTTATAAGTATGATGGTACACCTGCAGACCGCCTGGTAATAATGCATAAGAGTTTACACAAATTAACTACACAATACTGGTACAGATGAGCTTACCAACAATGACTACATAATGATGGTACATAAGAGTTTACACACCATGACTACTTAATGATGGTACACAATGACCACATAAAGTTAGTACAAATGAGCATACACAAAATGATCACATAATGATGGTACACATGAGTTTATTAATGACCACATAATGTTGATACGGATGAGCTTACACACAATGACCACATAATGTTGATACAGATGAGCTTACACACAATGACCACATAATGTTAGTGCCAAAGAGGTCACACACAATGGCTGCACAATGATGGTAAGAAATCATACTTCCATGTTTGTTGCTTTAGAGAAATAATTTATATACCACAGCTCTTAGAATGCAAAAACGAAGCAAATTCCATAATTTGGAATAATTTGGAGTTCATAGAGCTGTTCAGTAGCAAGATATATACCGGCAGCGTAATGATGGAAAATTGTTAAAGACCGCTTAACGGGGTCAACTCCTGTATGTGTGTGTGTGTGTGTGTGGGTGTGTGTGTGTGTGTGTGTGTGTGTGTGTGTTTGTAGGAGAGAAAGAAAGGGAGAAAGTGAAATTAATGTTTCTGATTAGTGCGACGTGGATAAAAGCGGATTATTGTGAATGCCTAATGTATAAGAATTTGAAATGTGATTATTGTGAATTCTTAATGTATAGGAATCAAATGTTGATTCCGCGCCTGTTATAATTTCTTTGGGGGCTATGTTAAACCGCGAGTGTCAATGTTAAATTAATTTATTTATTTATTTATTACCCTTGTAATTTTTTTACTTTGCAGTCACCACTGACGTACAGACGGTAACAGCTTTTGAGGAAAACGGTTGGTACTGCTTGGTGTTGACGTTGAATACATACATAGCGCGGTTCCTCCATGCTATAGCTGCATGCCAAGCGCACTCACAAAATAATTATTGTAAAATAGAGAAAAGACTGATGGCGGATGGGAAGTGTCACTGACAAAAGTCGAATAATTAAAAAGTAAACCAAAATAAAATTAAATTTAAAAAAACGAGAACTTCTAACGCGCACATATCTCACCTCAAGACGACTCCAGGATAGCATAGTTTCATTTGCTTGTTGCTGATCTTCTTGTTCTCCTTCTTGATCTTGTCCTTCTTGTTGTTTTTCGTTTGTTGTTGTTATTGTTGTTGTTCTTTTTCTTCTTCTGCTTCGTCGTCGTCGTCGCCGTTGACCTGGCCTCTCCTCCTTCTTCGTCTTCGTCGTCGACGTCACCTCCCCTCCTCTTCATTCCTTCTCTTCCTCCTCCTCCTCCTCCATCTTCTTCTATTTTCGTCGCTACCGTGATTTTGTCGTTGCAGAAGGACAGAACATCGCGGCTGAACTCTCTATAATACTGGGAGCCGTTGGGTGTGTCGTCTTTATTTTCCTCGTTGCTGTCGTCTCCGTCGTCGCCTTTAAACGCAAATGGAGGAGTGAGTTAGCTTAACCCATTTCTACATTACATGTTTTGTCCCATGTTGGTGTATTTTGTGATTTAAAAAGGTATACCCTTTTCAATAGATGTTATGAAGTGGGTGTATGGGATATTACAATGTTTATATTATTCACTTTGGCTCAACTCAACATTACAGGTACTCTGTCCCTATTCCTTCTTTAAACATGAATAAAGTTATTTGCAAGCAGAAAACGAGCAAATATAATGCGTGAATGTATGGACGGAAATGCAGAAACGAATAAAGAGTAGAATAAAGACAGGAAAGTCTACATTAAAATGAAATTTGCACAATTTGCCAAGACATCCCAACAGTTAGGAGAATGATTGAGTCCCTGCTCGGCTAACACAATTATTAGCCCCTGTTTTGATTATGTAGCCTCGCTATAGTCTCGTGTTAATGTCTGCTTAAGGCGCCGGTCGATACAGAATCTGCCCGAGGTGCCAACTTGCTGCTTAATGTGCACCGTTCTTAAGCCCCAAACAACTGACATTGTTTATCGATAAGTGTCCAGCGTTACAGTGGCATTTGCTGCCGGTTGATAACGAAGCATTTCTTTTCTGTCAAACATTAAAAACATTTTTTTTACACGACGAGACGCATCTTCTGTGTATTTTTTTCCAGTTTTTTTTTTTAAATTTATTTCGGGCGTCCTTTTTTATTACGAGATCCAGACGAGTAAGTCATCGAAACATAAAGCGACAAATACTTAGTGAGTCCTCAAAACACAAGAGGAGCAAATCATCGGAACACACGCACACACACACACACACACACACGCACACGCCCCCCCCCCACACACACACACACGCACACACCCCCACACACACACACGCACACGCCCCCCCCCCCCCCACACACACACGCACCCCCCCCCCACACACACACACAAATGTGATTTTGGTTTTGCTTAGTCAAGCACGGCAGAGAGTACAATGTCCTGTCATTGTTACGGAGTGCGCTTCCCAGCGTACAGGAGCAGCTCAAGGCTCTATTGATGATTTCAGGCTCGCCAGACGAAGCACGGCAGATCAACCCAGGCGTCCAAAGGGACATTCAGCCGGAGCTTCAGATCGACGACTTAGCTGTGGTGTTCAGGCCCTACCCTCTGCCAGTCCACGACAGAGACTCGTTCTACACAGACACGGAACACGCCTACGCTGAAATCCCTGGTGAACGGAGATACTGTGACTGTGAGTATTACTACACTTTACAAGCGCTGCGCATGACATGGACACTGTTCACTCGCCTGCGTAAGCCTGCGCCACAGTATAGCAATATTGATAAATGGTTTAAAAGCAGGCAGCTGAGGTGAAAACTTTGGGATATTCTATCGATAAACAATGTCAGTTGTTTGGGGCTTAAGAACGGTGCACATTAAGCAGCAAGTTGGCACCTCGGGCAGATTCTGTATCGACCGGCGACCAGCTCTCGAGCCGGAAAAGCGCTGTATCTGAACTAATCAATAAATTAGATACGTTTGTATTGTTTTGTTTAAACAAATAAAAAGGTTTCGGTAAGGGTTTTTAATTTGAGATACATGTACTTCCTCGAAAGCATTTTCGTTGTTGCGTTTTGCGTGGCCACATCCTTCTGCGCGATGCGGTACTTCTGTCCAAAATTTGAGCCAAAGTCTTTATTCGCGAAAGAACTGAACTTTAAAGATACTGTCTCTGTACATTGTGTGTGGCAGCATCGCTGAACCCAAGCACAGAGACCTTGGCTCCTGACTCTTCACCGTCGTTGCCCTCAACCCCAACAACTGAAGAAACAGCCTCCGGCTATCTTCATCCCGTGGCATCTGCTCAAGACCTTGCCAAAGCATCTGGTACGCAGGAGCCATCTGCTGATCTGAGTGAAGATCTGCCACGTGGGTTGCCGCGCACACCAGCTGCGGGAGCACTTCAACAGCGGGCATCTGGCGATTCGTCAATCTCTAAAAACCAGGGATCACCATCTGCAGGTCAAACAACATCTGGTTGCTTTCTTGCACCTGGAGTAGACGTGACTCGTCTTTCTGGTGAACTCGGATTCCTGCGTGCTGAAGTGGAGACCGGGATAGAAGGTAAGCCTACTGAATGCAATGAACAAACTGTACTATGGAAGAAGCCCAAGCAAAACCAGCCAGGATATATAGCAGTTATAATCCTTGAACGGGCGAAATTCAGATGTGGATGGAAACGGAACTTCGCACAATCCTGTCTGCCCAGAAGGTACTTGGCTAATTTGAGAACCGGGAAGGCAGAGCATCGATAAGGAAAGATATAGTTCTGGCCCTGACAAAAGGCAATCCTTAACGCGTTTCTCTCCTACAGAAGAGTACGGACGATTCTTAATCGTCTAGTTGATAAAATGGATTCACTTTTTTTAAGGATGCCGTTAAAGCGTAATACGTTACTATTGTTTTCAGACGAGTTTTCTCACAAGTCGTCACGGCCAAAAAAGCAAGCTTACAGGATGGAGTGGGACGAAGAAGTTTCTGAAGCGACTGACCCCACGTCGCATCAACCGGAACCTAGAATGGATTCCGGAGGGTACCTTCACCCTAGACCTTTTCACTCCGAAGCTGTGTAGAAAGGAAAATTATAATCCAATTTTTTGCAAACGCACAACCCCCTTAGTGGACATGATCGGGAACTGAATACGTATTACAAATAATAGAATATATGTAATAATTTGTTTTAAAGTTTAAAAACAAACACAAACAAAAGAACTGGTGGTTACTTAGCTGCACAATGGACCTCATATCTAACGCTTATGTTTAAAACCTTTTAGAAGAAATCACAGCAAGACTGTTGGAGTTTGCCAGAGACAACAATTTGATACTGGCAAACACGTTTGGTCTCCACAAAAACTCCAGACAATGGACAAGGCACAGTCCCAGCGGGGAGTATCACAACAAGATTGGCTACATCATGATCAAGACACGTTTCAGATCAAGCGTCAACATTGGCAGGACACGCATTTTTCCAGTAGCAGACATCGGAAGTGACCAAGATCTCCTTATGATGTCCTTCCGGCTCCACTTGAAGAGAGTAAACATAGCAAAGTGCACCAGACTGAAGTTCAACCTCGACAAACTGCAAGACCCCGAGAGGGCAGAAATATTCCAAGCTACAATAGGGGGGAAATTTGCACCACTGCTCATTTTGGGAGCTGGTGAAGTAGATGTCAAAACCATGACTACCACCTACTACTCAGCTGTTACCGATACCGCCACTGAGATCTTTAGCAAGCACCGCCCAAAGAAGAAACCGTGGATCACACCTGAACGTTTGGGCCTGTGTCATAAACGAAGAGAGGTGATAAAGAAAAAGAACATCTCACAGGGAGCTGATGCCTACCGAAAAATCAACAATGAAATCCGAATAGGCATGCGCACAGCAAAGAAGATCTGGATAGAAGAGCAAATGCAGGAAATAGAGAACAGTCTGAACAAGAACAACAGCAAGAAGGCCTACCAGACTGTGAAGCGGCTGACAAGTGTTAAACAGCCCAAAAGTCTCCACGATCCAAAGCAAGTCTGGTATATGTCTTATAGAAGAACAAGAAGTATTGGATAGATGGACAGAGTACATCTCTGACCTTTACAACCACACACCAAACGGAGACCCATCAGTTCTAGCATGTCCCCAGAACAAAGAAGAAGAACAAATCCTCCCAATTCTCCGAGAAGAAGATGAGGCAGCACCGCAATCACTCAAGAATGGGGAGTCACCGAGAGTGGACAACATGTTAACATAAAGATTTATTGAGTTCGGGCACTGAATAGAATAGACCCAACGTTTCCCGGCGTATCGTAAGAGGCGGCTAACAGGGGTGATATCAGCACGGCATCACTGGGCGAAAGTTTTCTACACAGAAGTCACCGGCCAGGACGGAGGAACCTCATGTTACTACAGGTTCAACGACCAGGTGCTCTGGGCCAAGGCGAGCCACACTGTATTCGTGGATATCGGCTGTGGCCAACAGCCTGGAGACGATTGGGCCTTGCCAGGTCTTTCTTGCCCAAGGCACTCTGCATGTTGAATAGAACCATTCACTCCATACCGGATCGGTCGTCGCCCGGGTCACCAAGGACCGCGCCTTCTGTTGGCCACCAGGACGGAGGTGATAAGTGTGCTACTGATTTACAACTTAGCAAAATCCACACGAGAAACAACATCGTCCTAGGAACCTGGAGTGTCAGGACCCTATTGTCAGGCCTATTTTTTCCTTAAGGTATTTAAATAGGTGACTGTTCCTTTATGCAAGGAGTGAAGGCGTCTTTCGGGCGGGTAGTGCGTGCGCGAGCGTCCTTTCTCCCACTAAACTAAACTAAAAACTCAATTAGTGAAAAAAGTGTTAAAAATACAAATTCATATTTATTCAATAAAACATATAATTAAACCCCAAATCAAGAAACAAAAGAATGAAACCAAAGAAAATATACAATGAATTTAAAACATAAACAATCTAATACACATACAATCAAAACATCGGCAAAATTATAAAAATCACTCTCTCACCTTGTATTTCCTCTAATTTAACACATACACATATAATATATACACAACAATAATCAAACACACATATGTCCCCTCTTGTTGTCCCTGATAAGTCCTGTTATACATTGCTATGTATAACCAACACGCCCTACACACTGTCACTGATTTATAAAAGTCTCGTTGCACTGTCCTTGTACTTTCTGTAATTCACAAAGTTTTTTGCCACAGTTCAAAACGCAGTTTATAACGAAGAATAATGATCTAATGTCACTGGATATTGCAATCCACACTGTTCCAAAAAGGTTGATAAAATTACTAATACTAAATAAAATGTTTTTTCTAAAAATTATATAATGTTCCGTTGTTTCCTCTAACCTTAAATGCACGCACTCGCAAACAGTCCTGCTAGTCCCTCTTACTCTCCTTTTTCTCTTCTCTCTCCCTTCTCTTTCTTCCCCTCTCGCAGCCTCGGTGACCCTTCCTCTTGTTACGAGAATGATGGCCCCTGTCATGAACTGGCTAGTTTTAACTCTGCCTATTACTATTCAGCCTTGTGTAGTCGTTGTAACATTAGAGAGAGGAGTGTATTACACAGCAGCAATTAAGTTACACAGCAGGCCACACACAGTGAGCTAGCCACACACAGCGCAGTGAGTCAGCACTTGAGCTTTGAATCTGACCGTTTTAACCAATCAGAAGCAGGCTAAGCGGGTAGAGCAGTTCTGACTGTGTCAGATCTTAGCGCAGTTTGAATCAGTCGTGTGTGAGACGAGGTAGAGTCAACATCTCCACAGCTAGAGAAATCTCTTCACTCATAGACCAGGAAGCAGGACTTTAGAATCTCAGAATTCTATTTAGTCACCACGGGCCTGAACTTGTCAAACAGGTAAATGAACACACTTCTGTTTCATCGTGATATATTTATATTATTGTTGAAATTATGTTTGTGGAATTTGCTATGCATAAATGTGAATTGTTAATCCGAATTTGCGTGACCATGTGGAAAAGCCGAACACGTGGCGAAACACGACCGGTTGCGCCGCCATGTTGCATACCATACGGAACCACTGTTGTTTAACTTATATGTATGTTTGCAGACCAGTGGCTGTACCCGTGAATGTTTATAATATTATTAATTCTGTATGTGTATAGTTAGACACGATTGATATTTATGTATGTATAGGAATTTTGAGTGAGATTCCAGTGGACCCCGGAAGTAGCAGAATGTTCGTCGCTTATGTATAGAGATGTGGAGCTATCACTGAGGGCTACTTTGGCTTTCAGTGAGACGCTCTGCACAAACCGATTATTCAGGGTTGTGCAGAATTTCGTCTCTTATATTACAGACAAGCAGGCGAGCTATCCTGTGCGTCCCACTCCACAGAAACGACGAGTTGGTTGAGGAGCCTCTACCGCACAAGTCGGAAAGAGCTACCTTGAAAAACACCCTGTCAGACCCCACAGCGTGGCAAGGGAACCCAACTACACAACGACACAGGTGGACCAGAAGCTACCTCACAGAAGGACTTCGCACGCACCATCTAGCAGTTAAGTGTAATCACCGAAGGTGCACTTAAACTGATCGAAACAGGACCACAGTAGTCCAACTCTTCAGAAACTGTAAAACGGACCACAGTAGTCCAAATCTACATGAGATATAATAGCAAGTGCCCGAGGAAGATATAACAGCTGCCTAGACTATCAGCGATCGAACTATTAGCAGTAACGGAGACTTTTTAAGTTAGATTAGTACTTAGAAAACCTTGTATAGAGTAGAAGAAATAAATGTGTGATTTTAACTGTTATCAAGTGGCTGGACTACATATGATTCATAGCCGTGTGAAAGCTAGTGTGACAGTAATCTTTTACCATTTTTCTATCTATCTCTGTACCCCAACCTTAACACAGAACGAGCTAAACAAATAAATTTATTAAAGTAATTCATAGGGTGACTTACTAGCAGTTCCCACCGAATAAACGTGAGGGTCCATAATTCCATTGTGCAGAGCCCATAAACTTCACGTGACACTTTAATTGGCGAGCCTAGCTAGGATCTGTGTATAATAGGAATTGGGTATAACCGGATCTAAGTACAATAAAATTAGATAACAGCAGTAGTAGAATAACTTAGAATAGTGTAAGGGTATAACACTGATCAGTTTTGGTGCACTATTCTTTAGTTAAAAACTTTTTTGCTTCAATTATTTTTGTGCCTGTATGTTGCATTGTTCTTTTGCAGGTTTTGCTTAAATAACTGTTGTATGCCATTTGACTCTTGTTTTATTCTATTATTGATTACGAATTTGATTGTCTTTGCATTGTTGATATTGGATTGCAATATTGCTAGTGTTTTGGTATTCCACGTGATTCAGAGGTGGTTCATAGACACGTTTGACAATGTCGGACCCAGTGGCCTTGAGATTGCGCTTCAAGGAACTAGGAGAAGCTTTACACTTAGCAGGGGGAGACCTAATTGCGTATATCAATGCAGAGGTAGAGAAGCAGGAGGCTAAGGCAGAAAGAGCAGCAGAGAGAGAGGCAAAGAAGTTAGAAGCGGAGAGAGAGCAGAAGAAATTAGAGGCAGAGAGAGAAACGAGGAAATTAGAGCTAGAAGCAGAACAGAAGAAGGTAGCAGCCGAGAGAGAAGCAGAAATTAGGAGGTGGGATTATGAGCGGGCAGAAAAAGAAAAAGAGAGGGAAGAAAAGGAAAAAGAAAGACAGCATGAGTTAGAGCTAAGAAGATTGGGATCAGGAGCTTCAAGTTCTTCCTCAACCCCTCCCCACTCAGATCAGCTAGAGGTAGCATCCAACCCTGTACAAGGAATGTCATTTCCACTGGGAACATTCAATGAAAGAGAAGAAGGTCTAGATCTCTATCTGACTAGGTTTGAGCGTCTAGCAACAGAGTACAAACTAGATCCCACTCATTGGTCTTTCAAGCTTAGTCAAGGGCTTAGAGGAAAGGCTTATGACATCTACAGTAAGCTACCGACTGACAGAGTGACTGACTATCACAAAGTAAAAGAGGCACTCCTAACGGGATTCGAACTAACCGGAGAATGCTACCGGCAAAAGTTCCGCACCAATCGGAGAGTGAAAGGAGAGAGCTATGCGCAGTTCGCGGATCGGTTGTCCACAACGCTGGATAAGTGGATTAGCCAGTCAGCCACGGCTAAGACGTATGATGGACTGACAGAACTGTTAGTATGGGAACAGCTACGGGAAACCATGACCCCCGAGCTGAGAACCTTCTCAGTAGAGCAGGGCGCGGAAAGACTGGAAGATCTGGTCAAGGTCGCAGATAGGTACGTGGCCGCCCACGGAGAAGCCAAGAGCTTCAGGCGAGACCTAAAGCCTAACGGGAAAGAGGCACAGAATCGAAGCCCTAACCGGGAAGAGCGCACCGCGAATAAGCCGAATAACCCCAGACCTGGGCAGAATAAAGGACCCAACACGGAATTCGGGAAAAGAGGTCCCGCAGAACAGAGACGGTATTGTTCGTTCTGCAATAGAAACAATCACTCCACCGCAGAATGTTTCAAGTTGGCCGCACAACGTAGGGAAGAGCGCGAAAGCCGGCCAGCGCACAGAGTTCTAACTCAAAGTAGCGGTAACAAGCCACTCACAATCGGAGATCACCCATCGGTGACAGACACGGTCAAGGTCAACGGAAAAGAAGCGAACTGTCTGTATGACACAGGTCTATCATACGACGCGATAGTTAGCGAATCTCTTGTATCGCGCGCGGACTTGACGGACAAGACAGTCGAACTACAAGGAGCAGACTTGACGAAACCGACGACTACTTGCCCAATAGCTTGGATAGAAGTAGAGAGTAGGTACGTCACAGGACGAATCCAAGCAGCTGTTTTACAGAAACCCCTGTATGATCTAGTGCTAGGTTGTAGGTATGTGTTCTTAGGCACGCCCCCCTAAAACTGTAGAGATAGCTGCAGTGCAAACCAGGGCCCAAGCTAAAACCCAACCACCCCAGCCCGAGTTCGCTCCGAATCCAGGACTCGAAGAGATCAAAACAGCGCAGAAAGAAGACACCTCGATAGCGAAGTGCTTCCAGAAGCTACCCAAGGCGCACACACCCCCGCACAAGGGAGACTTCTACTTGGAAGAGGGAGTTCTACATCGACAAGGAGATGGAGATCACACCCAACTAGTACTACCAGCCACCCTTCGAGCCCAAGTACTAGAATTAGGCCACAGCATGCCACTCAGCGGACACATGGGAATTGGAGCCACAGTGCAGAGAATCAGCGCACACTACTATTGGCCAGGAATCACGGAGGATGTCAAGCGCTACGTGAAATCTTGCCACCAATGTCAACGATATTCCCCGCGACATCACACCGTACCAGTTACCTTAGGACCATCGGTAGTAGTCGGCGTACCATTCCAGCAAGTCTCAGTAGACATAGTAGGACACTGCCCATGACCAAGAAGCGGAACAGATTTCTACTCACACTCGTCGACGCATGTACGATGTGGTGCGAAGCAGTCCCGTTGCCAGCGATCGACACCAAGAAGATCGCAGATGCACTCATCGCCATCTTTACCAGAGTCGGATTCCCGGACAGCATTAGAACGGACAACGGATCTCAGTTCACCGGCCGCCTGATGCAAGACGTGTTCGAGTTGATACAAGTTCATCACATTCGCACACCACCATACCACCCAGCCAGCAACGGACAAGTAGAAAGACTGAATGGAACCCTTCTCACCATACTCAGGAAAGTCGCCGACGACAATCCAGAAGCGTGGGACACCTACGTGAATGCGGCACTGTTCGCATACCGAGAAACGCCCCATGCAGCCACAGGCTACACCCCGTCAACATTGCTATTCGGCAGACCTCTAGCCGGACCGCTAGAAGCCCTTACGCAGAAGTTGGACGGAGGCCAAGATAGACGACACACCAAGAGGTGCCACCAAGTACGTCGCAGACCTGCAGGAAACCCTCAAAGCAACGTGGAAGAAAGCTGGTGAAGCACTGAAGAAGGCAAGAGCCCGTCAGGCGAAGTACTACAACCGCCACGCGAAGGACAGAGAACTGCAAGTCGGCGATCAAGTGCTACTCTTACTTCCAAGTGGAACCAACAAGCTGGACATCGCTTGGAGAGGACCGTACCGGGTGACTGCCAAGAAATCCAAGACAGTCTACCAAGTAGAGGTGAACGGGAGAGCCCGATACCACCACATCAATCTCCTCAAGAAATACACGGACCGACCAGCGACCCCCAGCACTCACAACTTGTTAGCCATCGCCATCGCGGAAGAAGGAGAAAGCATGGAGACCAATGCAGTAGAGTATCCCCTGCACTCCAAAGAAACCTACAAAGACGTGATACTCAACGGAGACCTAGCCGCTAAACAGCAACAGCAAGTACGACAGGTCATTCGACAACATCAGACTGTGCTAACAGACCGACCAGGGAGGACAGACCTCGTCGAAGTAACCTTAACGGTGACCGACCCAACACCCGTCCGCCAGAAGCTCTACCCGATGCCACTGTCTCAGCAGCGAGCCATCAAGGAAGAGATAGACACCTTACTGGCAGCCGGAATCATCTCAGAGTCTACTTCACCCTACAGCGCAGGCACGGTATTGTTGCGAAAACCCAACGGAGAGCATCGACTGTGCATCGACTTCAGACTCCTGAATGCGGTAACGCAGTTCCAGCCAGAGCCACTCCCGGACCAGACAGACCTATTTGCCAAGCTACAGCGAGCAAAGTACTTCTCACGCATCGACCTCAGCAAAGGATACTACCAGATACCAGTACAACCACAAGTCCGAAAGTACCTAGCTTTCAGCACTATGGAAGGACACTTCGAATTCAACGTGCTTCCATTCGGACTCCACAACGCACCCAGCATCTTCAGCGCCATGATGCGAAAACTCCTGGCACCCCTGAGCAGCGAGCACCTACACTCGTTTATGGACGACATCCTCATCGCAACACCTACGTGGGAGGAACATGTCACGCTCCTACAACAACTACTCGCCCGCCTCAGAGACACGGGATTGACGGCAAGACCCACCAAATGTCAGATTGGATTCACCGAGCTAGAATTTCTGGGACACACCATAAGTCAAGGAAGCCTGCGACCGGTAGAAAAGACCGTGAAACGCCTACTCGACGCTCCTAGGCCCAAGACCAAGAAGGAAGTACAGTCGTTTCTAGGACTCTGCGGCTTCTACCAGAAGTTCATCCCCAACTACAACAGCATCGCCGTACCACTGACAAATGGAACCCGGAAAATCGCCCCGGACAAAGTCGTATGGACAGCGGAATGTGAGACGGCATTCCAAACACTCAAGGACAGAATGACATCGGCGCCAGTACTCCACCTACCCGATTTGACTCAGCCATTCGTTCTTCGCACCGACGCAAGCGACTTAGGCCTCGGAGCAGTACTGCTACAGCGCGACCCCAAGAATGCAGAGACGCTATTCCCTGTCGCCTACGCCAGCAGAAAATTGAGACCCGCCGAGACCCACTACGCCACGTCGGAGAAAGAATGTCTTGGACTAGTCTGGGCCATACAGAAATTCCAACTCTACCTGTATGGGACCCACTTCACAGTTCAGGTGGACCACCAACCACTATCGTTCCTGGCAGCCTCCAAGTCTTTGAACTCTCGCCTGATGCGATGGGCACTCACCCTTCAGGCGTACTCATTCCAAATCGAGTACATCCCCGGCAAAGAGAACCACGGAGCCGACTACCTCAGTCGCCATCTCGTGGAGGACACAGCAGCTGTCGCCCACCCAACACAACTAAGGGCCACAGCACCAGAATTCGTCCCCGCCCAGTAAAACCCTGTCACTAGTGTCCATAGCTACCTGGCACAGCATTGCAGCTCAGGTAGAGCAACTTACTTAGTTTGTAAATAGGACCCTAGGATAGTGCAGTGTTAAACTAGGCTCTGTAGTAGAAAAAGGTCGAATCCAGTAGTCATCGCCTTTTTTCAGTTGAGGGAGCCTGTCATGAACTGGCTAGTTTTAACTCTGCCTATTACTATTCAGCCTTGTGTAGTCATTGTAACATTAGAGAGAGGAGTGTATTACACAGCAGCAATTAAGTTACACAGCAGGCCACACACAGCGAGCTAGCCACACACAGCGCAGTGAGTCAGCACTTGAGCTTTGAATCTGACCGTTTTAACCAATCAGAAGCAGGCTAAGCGGGTAGAGCAGTTCTGACTGTGTCAGATCTTAGCGCAGTTTGAATCAGTCGTGTGTGAGACGAGGTAGAGTCAACATCTCCACAGCTAGAGAAATCTCTTCACTCATAGACGAGGAAGCAGGACTTTAGAATCTCAGAATTCTATTTAGTCACCACGGGCCTGAACTTGTCAAACAGGTAAATGAACACACTTTTGTTTCATCGTGATATATTTATATTATTGTTGAAATTATGTTTGTGGAATTTGCTATGCATAAATGTGAATTGTTAATCCGAATTTGCGTGACCATGTGGAAAAGCCGAACACGTGGCGAAACACGACCGGTTGCGCCGCCATGTTGCATACCATACGGAACCACTGTTGTTTAACTTATATGTATGTTTGCAGACCAGTGGCTGTACCCGTGAATGCTAAACAAATAAATTTATTAAAGTAATTCATAGGGTGACTTACTAGCAGTTCCCACCGAATAAACGTGAGGGTCCATAATTCCATTGTGCAGAGCCCATAAACCCCACGTGACAGCCCCCGATGCCTTCTCACAGCCTGACCGCTCTGTCGGTAACACATTGGTGTACCTATCAACGCTCACACAGCAACACAAGACTGCAGCTATCTTCCTGGTGCGTTGCCTCCAGCGTTGGACTACAAGTCCATCCTGAAAATAATAATGATAAAGGCTTACTTTTTAACATGACGTTTATGTATCTATTTATCCTTAAAACAATTTGTCTTCTCCCCTCCTCTCCTGAAGAAAAATTTACATGGTTTTTATATTCGCAGTTTTTCCATTTCACAACACTCATACAATTATACAAAATGCAGCCATCGTACAATTTTTACAATATATAACATACATTGTCTTCGTTTATATGGCTTTGTACAATTTACATCCCACCTCTCTCTCTTTCCAGTCTTGCTGACTGCTTAACTAAAAAAAATATTATTTACTACAATATGCATTAAACAGAAAAACTTTGCCAGATACAATATTACTAACAAATAACATATTTTAATAAAAGTTTAAAGACATACAATTTACGTTTCACATTCTCTTACATACGTTTTTGCTACATGCCCTCCCTAAATAGTTTTTCTCCCCATTCTCTCTTTGGCGATCGTTAGGGACAAGATTACAGTGGTCGCATCTCACTTACCGACTTGTGATAAGAGATGTCTCCCTTGAAACACAACATAGGCAAGCCCGATAACTTCCTACATACAGGCGAGGGCAAACCCAGCTTCCCGATAACCTGCAAGCCTCCCGTGAAGTCCCACTTCGACAACATACGGTCCAACAGCTTAATGTTTCCCGACCTGGCTTCCTCCCGTCTCCTCCAAAGATCTGTTCACCCCCAAGTCCCGAGTAAAGATGCAGGTTCCAGCCAAATCCCAGACTATATTTTTCCCAACCTGAGCTTCTGATTGGTCCTTACGCTTCACCCTGGCCGCACGTGCTCTATATTACTCAATTTTCTCGCCCTAATGGCCTGCCGAGTAACCTATCTGTCCGGTTGCTGAAAAACAAGGTGCCCAGACCCATCTTCCACAGTTCTGCCATGACACCTATCTGAAGAAAGAAAATTATAAGAACTGGCTTACGAGCTGGACCACCATCGATGGAACGTTTTAGGTATCAGTGAACTGCGCTGGAAAGGCCTAGGTGAAACAACGACCGACACAGGCCACAAGCTTTATTTTAGCGGTAGAGATGACAAGCACGAACATGGCGTTAGTCCACAAGAACATTCTAGCCACTGTCATGGGTTGCCGCCCAGTCTCCAGTAGACTCATTACCATCCGTCTGAGAGTAGCCTCTTTCAACATCACCATCATCCAGGCCTATGCCCCGACATCAGTATCTGACTACAGCGAAGTGGGGTATTTCTATGAATATCTACAGTCTGTCTTTGACCAAGTGCCGAAGAAGGACATAGTCATAGTGGAAGGCGACTGGAATGCCAAGGTTGGCCAAGATGCGCACCCCAACTGGGGAGACACAGGTGGGCCCCACTGCAACAACGAGACAAATGACAGGGGGCTGAGACTCTTGGAGTTTGCAAGATACAACGATCTGATAATGGCAAACACGCTTGGTCTACACAAAAAATCCAGACGATGGACATGGCACGGGCCCGGTGGGGAGCATCACAATCAGATCGACTATATCATGGTCAAGAAGCTTTTCAGGTCAAGCATCAACATTGGCAGTACACGCACATTTTTAGGAGCAGATGTCGGAAGTGACCACGATCTCGTGATGATGTCTTTCCGGCTCCACTTGCAGAGAGTAAACACAGCAAAGTGCACTAGACTGAAGTTCGACCTGGACAAACTGCAAGACCAGGAGTTGGCAGAAATATTTCAGGCCACAATTGGAGGGAAATTTGCACCACTGCTCATTTTGAGAACTGGTGAAGGAGATGTCAACACCATGACCACCACCGTAAAATCAGCTGTGACAGATGCCGCCACTGAGATCCTTGGCAAGCACCGGCCAAAGAAGAAACCGTGTATCACACCTAAACTTTTGGACTTGTGTAATAAACGTAAGAGAGATGAAAAAGAAAAAGAACACCTCACAGGGAGCTAATGCCCACCGAAAAAACAACATTGACACCCGAAAAGGCATGCGCACAGCAAATGAGAACTGGATAGAAGATCAATGCCAGGAAATTGAAAACAGTCTTAACAAAAACAACAGCAAGAACGCCTACCAAACTGTGACGCGGCTGACAAGTGTTAAACAGCCCAAGGTCTCCACGATCCAAAGCAAGTCTGGCAGAAGAATGCCTTACAAAAGAACAAGAAGTCTTGGACAGATGGACAAAGTATTGCTCTGACCTTTACAACCACAAACCAAACGGAGACTCATCAGTTCTAGCATGTCCTGAGAACAGAAAATAAGAAAAAAATCCTTCCAATTCTCCGAGAAGAAGTTGAGGCAGCAGTGCAATCGCTGAAGAAAGGGAAGTCAGCGGTAGTGGACAACATACCCGCGGAACTGCTTCGAGCAGGAGGAGAAGCGATGATTGACGCCCTCACCATTATCTATAATAAGATCTGGCAGAGAGGGGAGTAGTCTACACCATGGACCCAGTCGCTTGACATCACTCTTTCCAATAAAGAGTAACCTTCAGGAGTGTGAAAATTACCGCATCGTCAGCCTCGTCAGCGATCCCAGCAAGGTCCTCCTGAAAATAATGCTCAACAGGTTGAAACCCCAAGCTGCGCAAATCAGAGCTGACGAACAAGCAGGATTCATGGCAGGGCGAAGCACCACTAGAATAATCTGCGAGAAATACCTACAGCATCAACAACATCTATATCTTGTGTTCGTAGACTTCAAGAAGGCGTTTGACAGAGTCTGACATGCAGGTCTGTGGGCAACCATGAGAGTGTACAACATCAGCCTAAAATTATTGAAGTCATTAAAAGGCTGTATGAAACGCTACCAGTGCTATCCTCTATAACAGCGCCATCGGAAACTGGTTCAGAACAACAACCAATGTCCGTCAAGGATGCCTACTCTCTCCAACACTCTTCAGAATCTTACTAGAGCGCATCATGTCAGATGCCCTTGCAGATCACGAAGGCACAGTCAGCATATGGGGTAGAGCAATCTCCAACCTTTGTTTTGTAGATGACATTGATGTATTGGCTGGAGATGAACAAACACTTGGACAGCTGGTACAGAGGCTTGAAACCTCCAGAGCCTATGGAATGGAAATAAATGCAGAGAAGACCAAAATGATGACCAACAACACCAATGGCATCAACACGGACATCAAAGTCCAAGGCCAGTCGCTCAACACAGTGCATAGCTTTAAATATTTATGAGCCATTGTATCAGACAACGGGTCCCGACAGGAAGTATCGCACAAACAACTGCTGCCCTGGCAAGGTTGACGCCCATTTTGAAAGACAGGACCCTCAGTCTACATTCCAAAGTAAGACTGCTGCGCTCCCTTGTCAACTCTATCTTCCTATTCGCTTGCGAAACATGGACCCTCATAGCAGATCTCCAACGAGGAATACAATGGAGATGAGGTGGTACAAAAGACTTCTGGGCATTTCCTATACCCAGCACATCACCATCGACAAAGTCCGACAGACCATCACACAAGCCATTGGACAACACGATGACCTGCTCACATTGGTGAAGAAACGGAAACGCCGATGGTACGGCCATGTCACCAGATCATCAGTCCTTGCAAAGACCATCCTGCAAGGCACAGGGGGTAGAAGAAGAGGGAGACCGAAAAAGAGGTGGGAGGACAACATTCTAGAATGGACTGGTTTGACACTAAGCGAGGCCATCAGGGTTACTGAGGACAGAGAAAGATGGCGTACGCTGGTTAAACGATCATCTGTGGTGCCCCTACGAACTCCGAGTTACGGGTTAGGATAGACAGGAAAGATTTATTGATAGAGTTAATCTGTGTGTAAGCAAGGTAGTCTATCCTTCCATACGTTATATGGTTTTTTGCCAATAAAAAATGAACGATTAAAATGCCACAATTCATAGTCGGCTGGAGAGAGAAGGGGAATGGGGGGAGGGAGGAGTGGTAGGGAACCTCATTCCCCCTCTACCAGCACCAAGGCGGCCCCTGGACCCCGGCCTGTTTCCTCGTTTTTAACTCCAGATCATTACACGTCTTTATACCTTTCAACTTTGTAAACGCACCTTTAAAGGGTCTTTACCTACCCTACAGCTTTTGCCAGCTGAGAACTCACTAGGCCTACTGCAATGACTTGCTATAGATATGTTGGTGGCGCACGTAGACCAAGTATGGGGCCGGGTAGCTCAGTTGGTAAGAGCGTCTTGCTAGTAACCGAAAGGTCGCTGGTTCGAATCCCGGATTGGTCAACGTGTGATCATATTATTTTCCCCTTTACCAACAACTGGCCCGCTGGTGTCAATATAAATCGGTCCAGTAGTCACCTATATGCGAAAGTGTCGTGTGACTATAATCTACAAACAACAACAACAGCATAGACCAAGTTGACGCAGTGATACTTGATAATGTCATAATGCGTGATAGGCATTTACCTTACAAAGCAAATATGTTTACCGTTTAAAACCTTTTCCTGTAACCAAAATAAGCGGACTGGCCCAGATCAACAATGTCACATACAAACCAGTGTTTGCTATGCCGGCCTACTAGCGCCAAAACCGGGAGTTACCATTATCACGAGATAATTGAAATTAATTTACAGAGATATCGGTAATCCGCAGTGTTAATTAATAATTATTAGTATTTGCCACGCTTTCCTAGCGCCAAAACATGATAATTACAAATATCGTAAGATAATTACAATTATCAAGAGATAATTACAATTATCAAGCGATAATTACAATTATCAAGCGTTATTTACAATTATCACTGAACATCATAAATATCAAGATGAGCATGTGCGGCCCGATGCGCGATGCGCATGCGCGTAAGCGGCACTGTTCCCAGCACGCCTGGGGTTTTGGCCCTAGTAAGGCGTGGCCAAAACTGAAAATTAGTCATTAACACTGTGAATTACCGGTATCTCTGTGAATTATACAGAACACGTGTTAATTACAATTATCACTGATACATGTAAGTTTTGCAGGTTTTGACGCTAGTAAGCCGCCTTACCAGAATTAAGCATGATCACGTGAAAATTATAATTATCAAGTAAAACTTTTAATTATTATGTGATAATTACAATTTTCAGTTTTGGCGCATTTCCATGCGGATTGATAGAGCCCAAACTGAAAATTAAACATGATCACACAAACATATTTGTAATTTTTCAATGATAATTGTAATTATCTCTTGATAATTGTAATTATCTCTTGATAATTGTAATTATCTCTTGATAATTGTAATTATCTCTTGATAATTGTAATTATCCCATGATATTTGAAATTATCACATGATAATTGTAATTACAGTGGAACCTCCGGTATCCGACTCCCTCCGTTATGTGACCTGAAAATTTCTGACGGATTCACTTCCAATAAGAAATAACCTCTGGTATGCGACAACCTCGTTTATGCGACCAGCGACCGTGTCTTAAGCCCTTTATACGACCGTCTTAGGCAATTTAAAAGATATATCAGTTAATTTATTGTCTGTACCTTTCGTTTTTTTCTCTCATGTGTACGCCTGCTGTTGTCTGCTATTTCCGGTTCGCAAGTAAGGCACATTACTCACCTACACTGGCTTGTCAAAATGGCGTCGCGCAAGAGGAAAGTTTTGAGTTTGGCAGAGAGAAAGTTTTTCCCTGTTCAAAATGTCTGAAGACACGACTGTTTTCTATTTTTGAAGTTGTGAATAAAAGACAAAGATAAAAATGAAACATGCTTTACAGTTTTCTTTGTCAGAGAATACATGCTGGTGAGTGTGAAAATTATGACTACATACCCCTCCGAGCCTGACCCTCTCCCACCCTACCCCTTGTTTCCGGTATAAGACCACCTCTATTATAAGACCGTTTTTTGTCAGATTTTGGACGGTCGTATACCGGAGGTTCCACTGTAAGTAGGTTTTGGCGCTAGTAGGCCGCCATAGGTTGCTTTCCCTTTTGATTGCGCTCCAAGGGCACGTTTACGCTAGTAGTGATTCAATATTTTCATATGACCTGCTTTCCTAGTGCCAAAACCTGATAATTACTAATATCATGAGATAATTACAATTATCAAAATATATGATATAATATATTTAAAAAAAATAAAAATATATATAGACACAATAGATATGTATAACATAACATAACGTAACATAAGCACGACCATAGGGGCTTTACATGCTTTGGGTGCCTGTAGCTGATAGCACTTACGTACCACAACGTGGAATGCCCATATGGTCGTGGTTATGTTACGAGACCTCCAAAGGCTGGCTGAAGTTACTTGGATATTGGCCCTATATTACAATAATAAATGCAATATACGTATTATTATTATTTTTTTAATCGTTCTTATATAGCGCTTTTCTAGCTCAAGAGCTGCTCAAGGCGCTGGCCGATACAAGATCTCTAACTCAAGCCGCCCGAGGCGCCCATTTGCCGCCTTTGGGCGCATAGTCTGACTCCAAGACGACTGAGCACAATCCTGGGCTGCTACATCGGGGATGGGGAGAAAGGACCTAGTGCGTGCTGGGTGTATTTGCGTAGCCGGCACTTAAACGTCTAAGACATGAGCGTCAGGATTTTAAAAGACCGTGCGATGTACTGCGTGCGTGCACAGACTAGACCTTAATATATACTCTCAGGGTCATGATGTTTTTGTTGTGGTAGTCGTTGTTTTTGTTGGGAGTGTTTACTCCGGGCCGTCAACGGGCTTTGGACCATTGCTTGTGCAGGCCGCAATGTTATGGCTTAATGCTCAATACTCCATTCTTTTTGCGTATTTGAATTCACCACTGCACTAAAAATGCGAATAAATGCATCTGTTTGGGAGAAAATAGTGAAAGATATATGTGTGTACAATAGCCTTTGTGAGTGTGGTGAACATGTACATGGTGTGCTAGCTTATTAGGTGGAAACGGTTTCTTATTGGATTGTCGTTATGGATTGATTTTAGCCTACTTTTATGTTTCTACATGTGTGAGCCGTTTTATTGTCATGTTTTAATGCGGCCTGTGGCATTGAAATGACCAATGTAAAATTGTTTATTCAATAAAAATCTCTCTCTCTCTCTCTCTCTCTCTCTCTCTCTCTCTCCCTCCCCCCCAAAAAAACTAGTCTAGCTTATTCTGGTTCCACTTTATCGAATAACTTTACTGAAGATCTCCGCACTCCAGCATCTAAATTTACATCATTTAGAACACGTCTCCTAAAACACATTTAACATTAAATACACATTAATTGTAAATGTTGTTGATTGAGATTAACAACACTAATGTGATGTCAATTGTTTGAAAATTATTTTACCTAATGATAACTTTGTTTATTAGTTATTGTTCTATGATGTGAATGTTAACTATAGGACACTGAAATAGGCCTACACTAGTCACAAAGTGTAAACTCCAAGGACCGCTCAACGAGACATTTCAGTCACTTCAGCATTGCTGAACATTACAACGCTAGTCACAAAACATTGTTCCTTTATGAAACCCGCAACAAAAAAAATCACAAACTTAGCATAGACCGACTGTAAAACGCCATCACGTACCAACCCACATCAGATTGTTTTGCCAACTACCCGTTGCACATGTCTGTTGATATCGCCATCTTGGCCTCGTCGATAAATAAATAAAGACTTGACTTCGGGTGGCGGTCTTGGCGGCAACAATTTAGCTACTTTGGTTCTATAACATGATGGTTATTTTTGCATGAACAAACACAAAATCCACATCACAATTGTGACAACTTAAAGGAACGAACAATCTTAAGTATTGAATGTATAGCTACTTAGGGAGGGGGGGGGGGGTGCATACTTACTTGCTTATGCCCTTTGACCCTACAGGGTATGGGCCGCCAACCACAGATCTCCAGAATCTTCTGTCCTGGGCCATTCTCTCCAACTGGGTCCAGATGTAACCCATCTTAATGGTATCAGCCTCGAGGTCGCGCCTCCAGTTGTTTCTTCGACAGCCTCTTTTCCGTTTGCCTTGGGGGTTCCACCTGAGAGCCTGTCTGGTGATATTGGAGGGCGGTCAGCGGAGGATGTGCCCAACCCAGCGCTATTTCTCTTCCTTATTTCTTCTTTCGCAAGAAGCTGGCTGGTTTTCTTCCATAGTCTGGAGTTGATGATGGCGTCCGGCTAGCGGATCTGGAGAATCCTTCTTAGCCAGCTGTTAATAAATGTCTGGACTTTCCTGGAGTTTGTTTTTGTCGTCCTTCAGGTTTCTGCTCCGTACAGTATGACCGACTTCACGTTGGAACTGAACAGTCGGATCTTGGTGGACAATGATATTTCTTTGGAGGCCCAGATGTTCTTGAGCTGGATGAAGACGACTCTTGCTTTTCCGATCCTTGCCTTTATGTCTGCATCTGTGCCGCCCTGCTAGTCAATGATGCTGGCCAAGTATGTAAAGGACTGCATTTCCTTCAATGGGCATCCATTAAAGATGGCCGCCTCGGTCTGGGGGCGTGGATCTTCAGGAACGTGGACTTATCCTTGTTGATCCAGAGGCCCACCCGCGAAGATGTTTCAGCAAAGGCGCTTGTCTTCTCCTGCATCCGATGGTGACTGTGGAAAAGCAGTGCAAGGTCATCTGCAAAATCAACTTTGTCGAGCTGGGACCCCAGGGTCCATCGGATTCCTTTTGTTCGCTCACTGATGGCCGTTTGCATAATCAAGTCGATGACGGGGAAGACGGCATTATCCTAATAATAATTCAGGATGCTATATTTAGTATATACATATCGCATTTGAGGTTGTTCTTCGGTAAGCTCCATTATGTCCATTAATTGTATGAGAAAAGCTCGTTTCTTGTAGAGCTTTTATTTTATTTTCTAGGTAGGAAATTGGCCAAACCTCGGGGTATTTTTCTTCTCGTTCGCTATGGACTGTGTATTTTCCATTTACAAAAGATTCCTTCTTTTTCTTCCTTCTTGTTGTACTTATATTTAGTGTGCGGGAATTTTACAATAATTTATGTCTGTAATTCTGCTTCAATAAGATAGGTTTCTGCTGCCAGCCAATCGATTGTCCTTGCGAATGCAGACCTCTTTCCCAAAGGGACAAATACCAACAGCAGCTTCTTCGAAGTGTTGACATATATCTGTTTCCCGATTATCAACAACGTCAGAACGGTGAACTGATGAGCTGACCTAAACTAAACCTGAACTAAATGAACGTGCCATATTCAGCTATGTCTAAATCCTACATTATTTGTAAAACACTGGCAACAAAAAGAGAGGAGGGAGATCTTTCCTTAAGGATCATATTGTAGTTGCCATAATAGTATTGCTGCAGTCCTTTTTGTAAGGTTTTCCTCCCACTGTTTTACACGTTGCACATTTTTATGCCCCCTTCCTACGCCCAGAGTTTCTAACTTAGGCCTTGCTTGGTAAACTGTCGTTGGGATAAGGCATATCAATTACATTTGATTGCTATCTCTCTGAACACCTCAGTGTCGACGCAAGTGACACTGCATGAGAAAGCCAGGCTAAAGTGTCAAATTTAGCAAATTTACATCGTTATAAATAATTTTTTTAAACTAAAATCATTTGTAAAAAAATAACAAAAAAAATTAATCCAACAAACGGAATGTAATTATCTAAAATAGTTTATTTGCTATGATTTTTGAAAGTATTGAAATTTCACTGACAGTTTGAGCCAATTTTGACTTGGTTTAGCTGTAGCTTTGAACATCTGCTGGCGACTTTGGTCGGGTTATCTCTTGCAGCGTAAAATAATGCATGGCCGCTGAACCCAGTGAAGGGGTACGAATTCAACAGTGTAAACTGCATGTAAACATGCTCAAGTAAGAATGAATGAAATAATGAATCCATATGCGCAGACACACAAACACACACACACAGAAAGAGAGAGAGAGAGAGAGAGAGAGAGAGAGAGAGAGAGAGAGAGAGAGAGAGAGAGAGAGAGAGAGAGAGATGTAGCTCTATTCTCTGAGTATACCGTACGCTTAAATGATGGGGAAGGACGGTTTAAATCCTTTAAAAAATCCAAAAAAGGTTTAAATCGTGTTTTCCTGTTTCTTTGTACACTCTTCCTCCTAGCCAACATACTGCAGTAACATACCAATACTTTATTATCTCAACAGACAACATCCGTGCTTCATGTTTTATTTCACGATCTCATTATTCTTAAAAGGATCCACGTTGATAACGCCGCCTCGACAGATCCATTTAATGTTAACAGTGAATGTTGTCACACTGGGGGGGGGGGGGGGGGGGGAACCCACAAGCTTGCAACAAAAACCAACTCTTTCGAAAGTATACAGTTCTTTTTATTGGATTTTTTTTAAAACATGGACCCTCACAGCAGACCTACAACGAAGAATACAAAGCATGGAGGTGATGTCCTACAGAAGACTTCTGGGCATTTCCTATACCCAGCACATCACCAATGACGAAGTCCGACAGATCACCACACAAGCCATTGGACAACACTATGACATTCTCACAGTAGTGAAGAAATCCTATCCTATCCCTTAACTCGGAGGTCGTAGGAGCACCACAAATGATCGTTTAACCAGCGTACTCCAGCTTAATCTCTCCTCAGCAAACCTCATGGCTTCCCTCACTGCCAAACCAGTCCATTCTCGAATGTTGTCCTCCCACCTCTTTTTCGTTCTCCCTCTTCTTCTACCTCCTTGCACTGTGCCTTGCAGGATGGTCTTTGCAAGGCCTGATGATCTGGTGACGTGGCCATACCATCGGAGTTTCCGTTTCTTTACCTCTGTGAGCAAGTCATCGTGTTGTCCAATGGATTGTGTGATGGTCTGTCGGACTTCGTCGTTGGTAATGTGCTGAGTATAGGAAATGCCCAGAAGTCTTTTGTAGCACCTCATCTCCATGCTGTGTATTCTTCGTTGTAGATCTGCTGTGAGGGTCTATGTTTCGCAAGAGTATAGGAAGATTGAGATCACAAGGGAGCCCAGCAGTCTTATCTTGGAATGTAGATTGATGGTCTTGTCTTTCCAAATGGGCTTCATCCTTGCCAGGCAAGCAGTTGTTTGTGCGATCCTGGAGAGGACTTCCTGTCTGGACCCATTGTCTGATACGATGGCTCCTAAATATTTGAAGCTATACACTGTGTTGAGGGATTGGCCTTGGACTTTGATGTCCATGTAGATGCCATTGGTTATGTTGGTCATCATTTTGGTCTTTTATGCACTTATTTCCATTCCCTAGGCTCTGGAGGTGGTGTCAAGCCTCTGCACTAGCTGTTCAAGTTCTTGTTCCTCTCCAGCCAATCCATCAATGTCATCTGCAAAACGAAGTTTGGAGATTGCTATACCCCCGATGCTGACTGTTCCTTCGTGATCTGCAAGGGCATCTGACATGATGCGCTCTAGGACACCGATTGTTGTTCTCAACCAGTTTCCGATGACGCTGTTATGGAGGACTGCACTGGTAGCATGGTCATACAGCCTTTGGTTACCTTCAATAATTTTAGGGCTGATGTAAACACAGCAAAGTGTACTAGACTGAAGTTCGACCTGGACAAACTGCAAGACTTGGAAGTGGAAGAAATATTTCAGGCCACAATTGGAGGGAAATGTCCACCACTGCTCATTTTGGGGGCTGGCGAAGTAGATGTCAACACCATGACCACCACCTTCAACTCAGCCGTGATAGATGCCGCCACTGAGATCCTTGGAAAGCACCGGCCAAAGAAGAAGCCATGGATCACACCTGAACTTTTGGATCTGTCATAAACGAAGAGAGATGAACAAGAAAAAAAGATCATCTCACAGGGAGCTGATGCCTACCGAAAAATCAACAAGGACATCCGAGAAGGCATGCTCACAGCAAAGGAGAACTGGATAGGAGATCAATGCCAGGAAAAAGAGAACAGTCTGAACAAGAACAACAACAGGAAAAAAACCTACCAGACTGTGAAGCGGCTGACAAGAGTTAAACAGCCCAAGGTCTCCATGATCCAAAGCAAGTCTGGCATATGCCTTAAAGAAGAACAAGAAGTATTGGACAGATGGACAGAGTACTGCTCTGACCTTTACAGCCACACACCAAACGGAGACTCGTCAGTTCTAGCATGTCCAGAGAACAGAGAAGAAGAAGAAATCCTCCCAATTCTCCGAGAAGAAATTGAGGCAGAAGTGCGATCGCTGAAGAAGGGGAAGTCAGCGGGAGTTGACAACATACCCGGGGAACAGCTTCAAGCAGGAGGAGAATCGATGATTGACGCCTCACCATTATTTGTAACAAGATCTGGCAGAGTGGGGAGTGGCCTACACCATGGACCAAGTCGCTTGTCATTACTCTTCAAAAAAAGGTAACCTTCAGGAGTGTGAAATTACCGCACCATCAGCCTCATCAGCCATCCCAGCAAGGTCCTCCTGAAAATAATTCTCAACAGGTTGAAACCCCAAGCTGAACAAATCATAGCCGAAGAACAAGCAGGATTCAGGCCAGGGCGAAGTACCACTGAACAGATTTTTAACCTCAGAATAATCTGCGAGAAATATCTACAGCACCAACATCTATATCATATGTTCGTAGACTTCAAGAAGGCGTTTGACCGAGTCTGGCATGCAGATCTGTGGGCAACCATGAGAGTATACATTACAAATATCATCTGATTATAACAATTATCAAGGGATGATTGCAATTATTATTGAAAAATTATAGATGTCTTCGCAGGATTTTGTTTAATTTTACGTTTTGGCTCTAGCAATCCGCCTGGAAATGCGCCAAAACCAAAAATTGTAATTATATCACAAAATAGTTACAATTTGCACTTCATAATTACAATTTTTACGTGATCATGCTTAATTCTAAATAAGGCGGGTTACTAGCGCCAAAACAAGAATTTACAGGTATCAGTGATAATTATAGTAATTAACACCTGTTCTGTGTAATTCACATTATGGCGGCCCACTAGCACCCAAACCTGATAATTACCAATATCATGTGATCATTATAAATATCAACTACATATTTACAGTTAACACGTAAACATTGTAATTATCAGGTGAAAATTACAATTTTCGGTTTTGGCCTATTTCCAGACGGATTGCCAAAACTGAAAACTAAACATGATCACGCGAAAATATTTGTAATTTTTAAATGATAATTGTAATTATCCCTTGATAATTGTAATTTCCCTATGATATTTGTAATTATTTCATGATATTTGTAATTATCAGGTTTTGGCGCTATGAAGGCATGACAAATACTGATAATTACTTAATTAACCCTGTTGATTGCCTGTATCTCTGTAAATTACGCAAAACACGTGTGATTTGAATTATCTCGTGATAATGGTAACTCTCGGTTTTGGTGCTAGTAGGCGCCAAACGGAAACTCCGATGGTATGGCCACGTCATCAGAGCATCGGCTTTGCAAAGACCATCCTGCAAGTCACGGTGTAAGGAGGGAGAAGAAGAGGGAGACATCGACAGAAAAAGAGGTGAGAGGACAACATTCGAGGATGAACAGGGGCTTGACACTGAACTCAGCCATGAGGGTTGCTGAGGACAAAGAAAGATGGAGTATGCTGGTTAAACGATCATCTGTGGTTCCCCCACGACTTTCGAGTTACGGAATAGAATAGGATAGGAGAGTTCTTTATTTTTTAAATTAGTTAGTTAATTAGTTAGTTATTCATTGCTTACAGCGTCCAACGGACTGCAAATCAGCCGAATCAGGACCACAAAATCAAGACCACAACTTGGCTGAAAGAGAACTCACCCCTGCTCCGAATAAAAGATCTGCTGAAACAACCCTAGTGGTAACACTGAAGTCACTCTACCAACCGGTCGCTTTACAATAAAGGCATCTAAATGAGGAGACGCTGAGAGTATACTCTAATTTATCGAAACCCCGTTTACAAAAACAAATAGAATACAAACATCATTATAAAATATCAACAAAACACATACATATAAAATTCCTACATTGCCAAATAATAACATCATAGGAAGCCCCAGGGACCATTTGGCAGAAAGCGTCCAATATTCCCAAGCTGATCCAACAGACCTCACACACAAATGAGGAGTTTTGTCCAGGAAGAGTTTTCAAGAAAAAAGGTAGGTGACTGATCTAGCGAAGAAGAAGATAGTATAATAGATTGATAGAAAAGAGTAGGAGTGAGAAAGAACCAAGTAGAAAGCGACAATGGGAATTTGAAGCACTAAATTTCCAGAAAGTGAGGATACTATTTGTACTGATACCCCCGGCACCCCCACGGAGCTTGGGAATATTGGACGCTTTTGCCAAATGGTCACTAGGGCTTCCTACGATATTATTATTTAGCAATGCAGGCATTTTATATGTATGAATTTTGTTGATGTTTTATAATGATGTTTGTATTCTAGTTTGTTTTTGTAAACGGGGGTTCGATAAATTAGAGTATTGCCTCAGCATCCCCTGCGTGGGATGCCTTTATTGTAAAGTGGTCAGTTGTTGGAGTGCCTTCAGTGATGGCTTTAGATTTGTTTCAGCAGATCTTTTATGCGCATCAGGGGTCAGTCCTTTTTCAGCCAAGTTGTGGTCTTGATTTTGTGGTCCTGATTTGGCTCTTTGCAGTCCGCTGGACCCTGTAAGCAATGAATAACTAACTAACAAATCTAATAACATGAGATGGAAGAGGGCGTTGAGGGTGATATAAGATAACATCCGCAGAGAGTAAAAGACCAGTGTTAGTTATAGCAAGAGAACACCACTGATCAGATACTATAGGCTAAGTGGATTCCGAAACTACGCTAAGCTTTTCAAAATCCAAATTAATATACCTGTAGAGTTTATCGCATATGACGTCATTGAACGCATACAAAGTGCAAGGGATAGAACCCTAATATCCTGATGTTTTACCGCAATCTTGTTCAAAACATGAGAGCTTAGGCCAAAAAAAACCCCATTAATTTAAAAGGTGTACTCCATAATGGCATTGGAAGATCGAGAGGTTGGGGAGTGGGGTGGGAGGGAAACGTGCGTGTGTGTTGTTTGCTGTCGGTTTTGTATCCGTACTCCCTGGGCCTCTCCCCCTTCCCCTCCCCTCTCCATCCTCCCACCTTCCCATAATCCGCTTCTGCTGAGCAATAAAATAACCTTTTCATGAAACAGTAAATTCACGCACACTTTTACTTTCACACAAACATCACACTACCCGATTCGTAAGAAAGCTTCCAGGCAATCAGCAACACCTGCACACTCTCAACCACAACGCAAATGCAGTTTGTCAGGTGTGGGTTTATAGAAAATGCTAATTTTATTAGCATGTGCCTGTTTCTGTAAACTTCTGAGTAGTCATTAACCGGAATTTTCAAGTACTAATCTTTTATTGATTTTATTGTGATTATTATGTAAATTAGACGTTTCCGGCTGTAAATTCTTGTGGTCCTGTATATATTGAAGAATTTTTTTTTTTCATCACGGATTGTTAGTGTGAGAGAATGAGGATCTTGTAAAAGGGCAGGTCTTGTTTTTCTGAAGTGTTAGAGATAGAATAAAGTGAACTCAAACTTTAACTTGTGTGAATTCTATTTCAGAAACTTTGTAGTGGTGGAAACAAAATTAATTGTGTAAATTGTTTTGGCGAAAAGTTTAGTTAGTAGAATTCCAAAATTTTCAATATCCTGTTTTGTCTGCTTTCTTCAGGAGTGAGTGCATGGATTTTTTTTTGTAATTCGTTTGCTTACCAGGTTTGGTTATTTACTTTTGATTAAAGTTTTTGTCAATGAGTTATATTTGTGAATAATACATTGTTTAGATTATTTGAGTAAGGTATTGTTGTATAATTTATGTGGCAAATTGAATAAATATTATATTGTGAATTTAAGTTTAAAAGTAACGTGTGTGAAAGAAAAAAATGCGTCCGCCATTAAATTAGCTTATAAAAATATATAATCTTTTGTGTGGGCTACATTATTGACCTTATTCTTGTGCTGTACAATATTGTCTACTTTGTGAAATCACCAACTAAAACTCTACTAAATCATTTATCCCTCTCTCATCTTCTTCTACATCTTATACTCTTGTGTTGATATATAGGTCACCCCTTGGGGTCATGAGCAATCTTGCCACTGTAGATTGTTCTAACCTATAAAGGGAAAAGTGAAAGCCCCAGTTGAAAACCTGTCTTGCCTTTGTAGGCATGACTGATTCACTGCGGCAACAGTACCCCCGTTGGAGTGCCGGGGGTTTCAGTATAAATAGTATCCCCACTTTCTGGAAATTTAGTGCTTTAAATTCCCACTGTCGCTGTCTTCCTCATTTGCTCTTTCCCATTCCTGATCTGTCCTATCACTCTGCTATACTATCTTCTTCTTCGCTAGATCAATGACCTACCTTTTTTCTTGAAAACCATTTCTGGACAAGACTCCTTGTTTGTGTATGAGGTCTGTTGGATCAGCTTGGGAGTGTTGGACGCTTTCTGCCGGGTGGTCACTAGGGCTTCCTATGATGTTATTTTTTAGCACTACTGTATAGGCATTTTATATGTATGTGTTTTGTTGATGATTTATAATGATGTTTGTATTCTATTTTGTTTTTGTAACCGGGGGTTCGAGTAGCCGTCCCCTGCGTGGGATGTCTTTATTGTAAAGTGACTGGCCGGTGGAGGGCATTCAATTTTCCCACTAGGGTTGTTTCGGCAGATCTTTTATGCGGATTGGGGGTTGTCCGATCCTGATTTGGCTCGGAAGAGTCCGCTGGACATAAAGCAACAATCAATCAATCAATATATAGGTCATAGATAATATTCACTAGCAAGTCAATACATAAACAACGGAAGTCTCTCTCTCTCTTCAATGACTGGTGTAGGCAGACCCGAAGTAAATGTATTATAGAGTCTAGATAACTATATCACAGGATTAGTTAAATATATAATTAACAAGGAAAACTACTCTGTTACACAGCCGTCCACCAAACAGGACTTAAACCCTTAATATACATATGTTTTTGTTTTAAGTTTGTAAAAGGTAATAAACATACAGTGTAATAAAAGTAAAGAATGCAACGACAAGTACTACCCAGATAAAAGTTGGAATAAAATTACACCAAAGGTTTGTGGCTTAACCTAAACCTTTGGTCACCTTTCCATGTGTGTACAGTACTGTACTTTAAGCGACTGCAGAATAGTTCGTTGTACTGTACATGTAGCCTATGTTTCATTGACATGTCTAAGTGTTAGACATTTTAGGTGATTAGTTTAGCCCAAATCCTGAATAAATCGGACGGGAACAAGCCTGCAGTATTACTCACCAAGAATCCCGTGTTGTAATGCAAACAAACGAACACACACGTAACAACAACAATTTGAGTTCTTAACCATCGTATCAGTCGTAGGCATTGTGCACGCGTAGTACGTGTAAACCTCCTGACTTCAAGGTCAATACACCAGTAGCTAACTTAACTGTTTAATATGTACTCCTTGTTTACAGTACAATGAGTTGGGCCTCGTTTGATAGTAGCGCAGACAGAGCGCTACATAACGCTACATACATCTTTTGGCGGAAAGTCTGGGCAACCCTATATTATAGCGGTCTCGAAAGGTTGTTTGCGAAGAGAAAAAATGGCGGCCGGAGTGGATTTGTGGATGGTGATGCGTTCAACGGTGAAATAGCAAGGGAGGACCTTTGCCATTTACAATCTGGTAAGATTTGTGTACCTGTTATTTGACGGAATAATTATGTTTATGTGCAATCGCTATAAATTAGTATTTACATGTATATTTGATAGTATTGTTGTGTTGTCAATGTGATTGACAGTAACTTTCACTTTCAGCCAACTTCACTTTTATTGGCTGTTGCGCAGCCAACATGCGCTAGGCGATTTTAAACACGTTCGCTTATGGCAAAAGGCTGCCCAGAAGCAAATATAGTTCGTGCAGAGCAATCGCAAACGTTTTGTGGTGCTTTTATTCTAGGAAACACAGGACAGATATGCGCCTTTCGTGTAGGTCAAGGACTGACGTGTTGCTTTGGGGCGACGATTGCCATAATTGTGTGGTATGAAAATAATAACATTATAACGTGTTTGTTTATTGTATATAATGGCTGGACTTTCCCATGCCTGTTTGTTTTGATTCAAGGACGTGTCTCCTTCGTCATCTGTTGGAGATTCTCAGTAAGCACAAAGACCCTTTATTGTCTACGAACAGCCATTTGCCATTTGGCTGTACCAACACAATGACTAGTTCCCGAGCGAAGCATTATCCGTGCGGTGCCCGGCGTCCAGCGTCCGGCGCCTCTGGCTCTTCCGGAGGTGACATTTGCGCACTGTTCTCTGAAATTTAGTATTTATTGCTTTTTAAAAAAAGTATGCATTTGTGGTGGAGTCACAATTTGTTGTTTTTTTCTAATCCTGTTTTCGCCCAAACTACTGCAAAGATTATTATTATTATTATTATTATTATTATTATTATTATTATTATTATTATTATTATTATTATTATTATTAATGAGTTTTAACATGATGGTAAGCCATTCAAATGTATTTCTAGACATTCGCGCACGTAGCTGAAAGCAGCATTTTAAAATGTTATCATTTCCGCGGCAACGTTATGTCGCGTGGTTTTTTTCTAAAGAGGCAAAATAAAAGCATGCTAAAGTTCTAATCAAATTTGCCCAAAATCTATTCGGTGGTTCTTGAGAGATGGCATGCAACGGACCGATCGACTGACCAACCAACAGATCTACCGACCGACGTAACATTTGGGTAGTTCGGATTCCCGACTAGTTTAAAGTCTTTCCAGATATTTTCTGATAGATTGGATAGATTAGAAACGGAACACAAAGCAAAAGGACGGTGGTCTCATTGTGCACTAATTTTTAAAAAATGCAATATAAACTATGTTAATTCTAAGGGCTCGGTCTCTTTCGGCCTATATAGCGAGCGAATCATCAACTTTTTCCAGTCACACAATCAATCACACAAACAATAAACCAACTCAAGTAGACCATTACAGTACAATGTTCTTTATTCAACTTTAATCATAAATCAATGTTAGACCATCTTGAGGAAAAAAAATACACAGTTGCAATATTTTGCAATAAAATAAGCCATCAAAGAAAAAAAAATTATATACATACACACACACACAACAAAACGCTTTTAATTAATTAATTAATTATGATTTGGGGGTGGGGGGGGGGAATATGCGTTTATTTATTTATTAATGCATGCACTATATTCAACTAACGGCAAATACTCATTCTATTTTTTTAATTTATTGAATTATTCATTTATGTTCATTTATTCATTTATTTTGGGGGAGATGAAGGGAGTGGAGAGTCGGGGGTGGAAGTGCTGATGTAGTGAAGCGTTGGAATTGGGGAAGGTGAGATGATGGTGTAGATAATAAAGGAAGGATGGAGAGTATTTGTGTGTGTGTGTGTGTTTGTGTAGGTGTGTGTGTGCGTGTTGGTGTGTGGGTGCGCGTGTTTGTGTGCGTGTGAGTGTTTGTGTGTGTGTGCGTGTTGGTGTGTGTGTGTGTGTGTGTGTGTGTGTGTGGGGTGTGTGTGTGTGTGTGTGGATGCGTTCCCACATATTGCGGGAGGAGTTTTGGGAGAGTTTTTCAGAAAAAAAGGTAGGTGATTGGTCTAACGAAGAAGATAGTAATTGATAGAGCAGATTATAAACGAGAAAGAACAAATGAGAATGACAGAAACAGTGGTAATTTAAAGCACTAAATTTCCAAAAAGTGGGCACTCTCTCACCCCTCCTTCATTTCTTCCATGGGGGTGCCGGGGGTTTCTGTTATGGAAGGCGAAGAGCGTCAAATGCGCGTGCAATTGCACGCGAAAATGCACACGCAATTGCACGCTCATATAATCGGGTCAAAAACTTACACGCCATTAAAACTAGGAATGGGAAATGTCCTAAAATACATTCCATGTATCAAAATAATTTAAAATAAATTGACAAATAATTTACAATGAAACCCTAGTCACCCGAACCCTCCCTTGCTTCCAACTTCCCAAATCAATTGTATATAACAATAACTCAGTTATATATATTTTTTGGGAACGGAAAAAAGAATCAAAAACCCGTGTAGCAATCGTAGGAGTTATCTTTATTGCAGGCTTCATCTTGCTAGGTCTTAAATGTTCTAAAAATACTCATTTGAGTAGCGGAGTAGGTTTAGTTATCATTTTAGACGACCTTTGATCTTTTTTTTTTCTAAGGAGAATGTGCATGTAGTTCGAACTGTGTGTTTAATTACCTGGAAGTCTGGATCTATTTCTCTAAGATTTAGTTTACATCACTGAACAATAAGCCTACGTCATAGCTGACTTTCGTCATCTACAACTCTTTAGGCCTAGATCTTCACCACAGCTTTGTTTTGTTTCTTTTCTAGTTTTTGATCGCTACGCTACGCTAAGTTTTCACAGCTACGCTAAGTTTTCATCACTGCGAATGAAAACTTTTGGGGCCACTATCTGTATACTTGTTGTTGTTCTAATGGACATAAAGTAAAGACTTAGTAGTAAATATAAATTATTATAACATTTAATGTATGGGTTGGAGGAAGGGTATGGTGTGGGTAACGAGGGTAACATTGTAAATAATTATTTGTCAATTTATATTAAATTATTTTGGTACATAGAACGTATTTCCGGATATTTCCCATTCCTATTTTTAATGTGAGTCGTAGGTAAATGCGCGTGCAATTGCGTGTTCACGCGCATGTGATGCTTTCCGCGTTCCATATTCTGTATAAATTATAGTATCCCCACTTTGTGGAGTCCCCTATATGCTTATGTGTCCGGGGACGTTAATCTACCTAACGAACGAATGGATATTTAGTGCTTTAAATTCCCACTGTTTCTGTCATTCCCGTTTGTTCTTTCTCGCTCCTACTCTGTTCTATCAATCTAATATCTTCTTCGCTAGACCAGTCACCTAACTTTTTTCTTGAAAACTTCCAAAACTCCTGATTTGTGTATGGGGTCTGTCCTATAATTCCCTCTTTCTACAGCATACAATGGGGATTTAATCCAAGATGCTAAAAGTAGACTCCAGTCCAACCTCTTTAGGAGGGACACTGTTATCACTTGTATTCTACACCAACGTTTTGTCTCCCTTTCTTCTTGGATACTCTCAAACACAAAAATAATAATACTTTATTAGTTCACCTGTTAAAAACATCACACTCAATATCTAAACGGCATTACTGACACGTACCTAAACACGAAGCGCCGAAGTGATCGGGGCAACATCCTTCATAAGTTTTATTGCACATCACCGAACAAAATTCGCCTCCACCCAACAGTACCGAACTGGAAGTCGCTGCCGCTGTGCTGATGGGGACATCTGTCGTCAATGTAGGCGACGTGGTAATATTTAAATCACTTTCTGTGTCGTTGTTTGAGTATCCATTATCATAATCATGTTCCACAACACGAGCTTGCTGCCACGACTCCATCTCACAAGCAAGGGTGGTTCTGGATTTCACCGTTCCGTCTGGACAAGTGCTAAGGTCACATGTAACTTCGCAGGTGCCTGGTATTTGAAGCACTTTTTCTTCTTTGCAAACGACCGGCACGTCTCTTTTCCAGATCCTTCCTTCACCAGCAGACTTTACATTCCTTTCTAGCCTCGTAGCTACCTCCCCAGCCACAAATGATAAGCCAAGCTGAACCGTGTGTAACAAAACGAACACAGCAATGACTAGTGGAAAAACAGGCCTTATGACCGGTGCCATAACTGAAACTTGGGAGTACAGCAGCAAGCACACAATATAACGCTTGTGAATCCAGAAAGCGGAAGAATCACACCAAACTAGCGCCGTCACTGTGACTAATTCATGCCACCTTCAAGTCAAACTAAATTATTTTGGGGTCATTGGAAAAAAAATTGTTTTCAGTAAGTGGAAAACGAACAAGATGGGAGAAAAGTCACTAAGAGTAAAATTGAACACACAATGAAAAATCTTTTACTGAAACAACAGATATTAATATCCCTCAATGGCATAAAAGTATCACAATCTTTACAAACTCCATCGTTGTTCTAGTGTCTCTTCTACCATTAGCAACGTTGGGTATGCATTTCTCCAGATGACAAACAAATTAATGTTTTAGAAAATTACAGACTGACTACCGTCAAGGAAAAACAAAACAACAGAAAGCAATGGCTATTTTGTGTGACAATGCTGTACAAACGGATACAATAAATCACTAAACAGTACAAAAATGTTACAGTAAATCTTAAAATGTTTGACCAGAAATGTCCTTCACAACTGACATCAGCGATGTGAACTGTCTAAACAGCAATTCCACGCTGCTATAAGGCTCTGGCAGTATAAATATGGGAACAAATTATCAGTCAAGTGATGCAAGGGTTACTAGCCATGTACGTATGTGACACAAGAGGGGATCGTGTTGTATTGTGCATGACCTTTGTTCTGATATTACTCTTAATGAGTAGTCCAGACGCACGTTGCCCATACTTCACTTAAGATGATGTTGCATCGTCGTCGTACCCCACTAATTACTGTACTTTCTGATGGCGACTGTGAAAGAGACAACGACCAAGACTGCCAAAAGAGAACTTCGATAGCATATTCACAGTGTGTGGGGGTGTGTTTGTGGGGGTGTGCGGGTGTGTGTGTGGGGGTGTGTGTGTGGGTGCGTGTGTGTGTGTGTGTGTGTGTGTGCGTGCGTTTTTTTAATTACTAAAAGACGAGGAAAGGTTAGGGGTTTGTTATATTTGTATTTTGCCGTTCAAAGCATGTGAAACATATTGAAACAATTTATCTATTAGATCTAGATCTACGTAACTGTTAGGACTGAGACGTGCACGGTAGTTAGGAACAAAGTGTGCAATGATAGCAGTTATTTCCCTTTGATTTGGTGGTATGTACACGTAGTTGCTAGAATGCTGGCAAGCAGCTCTGTCGGCAGCTATGAGAGTTTTCAACATCAGCCCCAACATTATTGAAGTCATCAAACGCCTGTATGACAAGGCTACCAGTGCAGTCCTCCACAACAGCGACATCGGGAACTGGTTCAGAATAACAATCGGCGTGCGCCAAGGATGCCTACTCTCTCCAACACTCTTCAACATATTCCTAGATCGCATCATGTCAGATGCCCTTGCAGATCACGAAGGCACAGTCAGCATAGGAGGTAGAGCAATCAATCTTCAACCTCTGTTTTGCGGATGACATTGATGGATTGGCTGGAGAGGAACAAGAACTTGAACTGCTGGTATAGAGGCTTGACACCATCTCCAGAGCCTTTGTAAAGGAAATAAGTGCAGAGAAGACCAAAATGATGACCAACAACACCAATGGCATCAACACGGACATCAAAGTCCAAGGCCAATCTCTCAAATATTTAGAAGCCATTGTATCAGGCAATGGGTCCCGACAGGAAGTCCTCTCCATGATCGTATAAACAACTGCTGCCTGACAAGGTTGAAGCCCATTTGGAAAGACAGACCATCAGTCTACACTCCAAAGTAAGGCAGCTGCGCTCTCTTGTCATCTCCCTCTTTTTATACGCTTGCGAAACATGGCCCTCACAGCAGACCTACAACGAAGAATACAAAGCATGGAGATGAGTTGCTACAAAAGACTTCTGGGCATTTCCTATACTCAGCACATCACCAAGAAGAAGTCCGACAAACCATCACACAAGTCATTGGACAACACGATGACATGTTCACAATGGTGAAGAAACGTAAACTCCGATGGTACGGCCACGTCAGCAGATCATTAACCCTTGCAAAGACCATTCTGCAAGGAACGGTGCAATGAGGCAGAAGAAGAGGGAGACACAAAAAAGCTGGGAGGACAACATTCGAGAATGGACTGGTTTGAGCGAAGCCATGACAACAGAGAAAGATGGAGTACGCTGGTTAAACGTTCATCTGTGGTGCGAGTTACGGGATTGGATAGGATAGGATACACCTCACAGGGAGCTGATGCATACCGAAAAATCAACAATGAAATCCGAAAAGGCATGCGCACAGCAAAGGAGAACTGGATAGAAGATCAATGCCAGGAAATAGAGAACAGTCTGAACAAGAACAACAGCAAGAAGGTTTACCAGACTGTGAAGCGGCTGACAAGTGTTAAACAGCCCAAGGTCTCCACGATCCGAAGCAAGTCTGGCGTATGCCTTACAGAAGAACAAGAAGTCTTGGACAGATGGACAGAGTACTGCTCTGACCTTTACAACCACAAACCAAACGGAGACCCATCAGTTCTAGCATGTCCCGAGAACAGAGAAGAAAAAGAAATCCTCCCAATTCTCAGAGAAGAGGTTGAGGCAGCAGTGCAATCGCTGAAGAAGGGGAAGTCAGCGGGAGTGTACAACATATCCGCGGAACTGCTTCACACAGTGCATAGCTTCAAATAGTTAGGAGTCTTTGTATCAGACAATGGGTCCTGACAGGACGTCCTCTCCAGGATCCCACAAACAACTGCTGCTCTGGCGAGGTTGAAGCCAATTTGGAAAGACAGGACCATCAGTCTACATTCCAAGGTAAGGCTGCGGCGCTCCCTTGTCATCTCCATCTTCCTATATGCTTGCGAAACATGGACCCTCACAGCAGATCTCCAACGAAGAATACAAAGCATGGAGATGAGGTGCTACAGAAGACTTCTGTGCATTTCCTATACCCAGCACATCACCAACGACGAAGTCCGACAGACCATCACACAAGCCATTGGACAACACGATGACCTGCTCACAGTGGTGAAAAAACGTAAACTCCGATGGTATGGCCACGTCACCAGATCATCAGGTCTTGCAAAGACCATCCTGCAAAGCACAGTGCAAGGAGGTAGAACAAGAGGGAGACCGAAAAAGAGGTGGGAGGACAACATTCGAGAATGGACTGGTTTGACACAATGAGCGAAACAATCAGGGTTGCTGAGGACAGGGAAAGATGGAGTACGCTTGTTAATCGATCATCTATGGTGCCCTTACGATCTCCGAATTATGGGATAGGATAGGAATAGGATAGGATAGGATAGGATGAGTGGCTATATGCCTGGATGTTTTGTTGTTGTTTTTTTTTTAAAGAAATTTGTAATGCAGTTGTTGATTAAATGGACATAGCATAACTGAATATGGACATTCTGTAGACATGATTCTATATCATCCAAATGTTACAGACGTTGTGAAAGTTATTGCTAAATCTCCGGTTGGTAGACTTTTATACTTTTTTGAAATTATGTTTTGAAATAGCTCAAATGTTTTAAAAGTTACATTTTTAATGTCTAATATCACTTAAATGTGTGAACAGACATTACATTAAAGATTTATTGATTGATTGAAAACTCGACCGAATTCGAATAGCTCGTGGCAAGTCTAAAGAGTTTACCATAATTATGCTTACATAGGATAGGATAGGATAGGATAGGATAGGATAGGATGGGTGGCTATATGCCTGGATGTTTTGTTGTTGTTTTTTAAAGAAATTTGTAATGCAGTTGTTGATGCTGGCTGTCTTTGGTGGAAAATAATGTGGAAAGAAAACGTTATAACAACGACTCCTGCCTTGTTACTGAGCGAACGGGATGTGTGGATACGAATTCAAGTTACACAGATTCAGGCAGCTTTGCTGTATAACAGTAACTTTGACAGTGTTTTCATTATAACAAGTTGTATTCCCGGAGCAACAAGAACTCAATGGAACATTTAAATAATTTAATCGGTCACAAGCAGCTGCTTTGATCGGCTGAGAAAAAAGGTCACTTGGCCGTGACGGAGGACGGTCAGTCAGTCATTGAAGATTTCTTAGAATTAGTGTGCGAAACTTACAATGTATTCCTTGCTGAAGTACTCTTAATATTGGACGTTTGTCGAAATCAAGGGACACAATCGCGCTAGAGTCTTACTAGGGAAACGGAGCAGAGTAAACTATCTTAGTATAGTCTTGAGTGTACTAAAACATTTTGGCATTGCATACATATGCTTCACTCCCTTCGATGATGATTACTTTTGAGTGAAGCAGCAGTCTGACTACATAAATCTTGGAACTACCACAGACTATCGAAATGGACTTTGAAGAGTCTAAGTCCGAACTCGCTGCCAAGTTTTACACTATTGGACCTTTTTACTCCCTCAACGATTTTATCAGTATTTTTGGGGTGGACTCAGCGGACGCACAGGCGCTTGTATCTGGACACGCGACCGCATTGCGCCTATGCCTGTGACTAGTCTCCCCTTGGTTATCTATATGGGCGCTCGCGTGTCCAGATACAAGCGCCTGTGAGCTGATTCTACGCTATGTAGCGCTCCGCCTTGTCATCGTCTGCTACAAAAACTGCTGATCTGTTCTGTTCAACGCATGCGTAGGCCTACTAGCTGAGAGGAATCAGCATGGCCATCAAGGTTACTAATGTTATTGTTTTGGATAAATTAAAGACTGATTTTGATGAATCGGATTAGTCTGCAAGTCTGAAAATACCAGCGAAAGTGAAGACGACATATTTATAACAGCAGCTGAAAGTGCTACAAAAGTTGTTGTTGTTTTATTCCATTTAAAGCGCAGGAGGCTTGCGCCTATTTACCACTATTACAAAGTCTCAGCAGGGAAAGGTAGAGGAGTAGAGAGAAGAATTCGTAGGCCTGTGCTGCAAAGCAAACAATTTCAACCACCACGTCATCAATCACAAGACATCAATCGTAATGACTAAATTGAGGTTAGATTGGTCCTTCGGAAGAGAAATTAATATGACTTATTACGCGTACCATACTTAACACCGACAAAATAACAATACTTCTGTGTAATAAGGTGCGTGTCCACAACAATAATTTTGTGAAGTAGCGAGTGTCTCAAACAGTAGCATTGTTTCGTCCGAATGAAGACGTCAAACCAGAGATTTTTTTTTTTAAAGGGGAGATGGGACACTTATTTTGCGTCATATTATGCAGTCGATAACATGGATTATCGTTCCTAATTCCGTGATCCCCTTCTATCAGCCCTCACACACAGTGTAATTTGATCCTACGTTTTCTCCCAAACTACTGATCAGATTATTGTAAAGTTTGGTGTTTAGGTGCTAGGTGATGAGTTTTAAATCAAAAATAAGTTTGGCAACCCTCATTTCATACTTGTCCCCTCAGACAATTTGTATTTAATTGTTCTTTTGGCAAGCGATCACTGTATATCAAAGCAATTCAGTGGTAGTTAAGGATTTTTTTTTGTTGCCTAGGTAGTGAACATTTGTGCAGCAAAAGATTATTTATTTATGCAGCTGTGGGGGGTAGGGGATTATTGGGTTGGGAAAGGGTGAGGATGGAGCGAACATGTATGATACAGGCTCTACAGTTGAACCACGTGTATTCTCAGCAAGAATGTTCTTGCATGCTGCTCGGTCTATCACCACAAGAAAAGAGAGAGAGAGGGAGAGAGGGAGGGAGAGAGAGATTTATTAAGAAATAAAACTGAAAAGCACTAAGAAGTACACACAGTGTTTAGTTGTTCACTCTTTGTATTCTACAGTTTTTTTTCATTGTAATTCAACAAGACGTAACCCAGTGCGTTCAGTTGCTCCACAGTTATCTCCTCCTCCCAGTCTTTCCGCCTGCAAAACGGTTTCCAAACTGTGCACCTGAAAAATTGACATGAACTACATTACACCGCCCACATGATGAATTAACACGAAAAAGCTCCATACAAAACAGTTTTAAAAACACATACACCCATTGACTGTTCGTCGACATAAAGCACATCTCATATTACAAAACGTATCTGCGCTCACTTGAAAACTTGAAATGTTTACCTTACTAGAAAAGGCAGTATATCATGTTAATAGCATTAAAAATATACCTAATAGATTCTATACTGAATTGTTCAAGACCACTTTCTAAATTAATATATACATTTAGAATGAACGCATAGAGCACTAAATTCTCAGCTGAGGTTAAATGTATATGTAATACAATTCTATCAGTGCATCGCCTTCTATTTGAATGCTCAGTTTTAAAAGACATATTTAAAGTAAATGGACATAGCATAACTGAATAAGGACATTCTGTAAACATGGTTCTATAATCATCCAAATATTACAGACGTTGTGAAAGTTATTGCTAAATCTCCTGTTGGTAGACTTGTATAGACTGTTTGTTTTGAAATTATGTTTTCAAATCGTTACAATGTTTTAAAAGTTACATTTTCAATGTCTAATATCACTTAAATGTGTGAACAGACATTAAATTAAAGATTGTTTGATTAAGTGAAAACTCGACCGAATTCGAATAACTGGAGGCAAATGTAAACAGGTTACCATAATTATGCTTACAAAATGTACCCATAAACTGCACAGTTATATGTAATGAAGTTGATTCTATTCCTTTTCATATTCTTTCCTGAAAAATCTCATCAGTTAGATCTGTACTGCGTCTTTACCAGTTTAGATCTGATCAAAAGATCTGAAGCCTGTTTATTCAAGGATGTTAGAATAGGCCTGATTACAAATTTACAGATTTAGAGACCCTTCAATGACCAGGTCATCAAGAACATTGGAATCGGCAACAGGTCTGTGATACCTACTCATAACCGATTACTCTATTCGGCACTGAATCTCTCGGTCAAGGCACATTCATACACTGTGCTAACCCTAACCCTAAACCTGTTTGTCATTGGATTTTGAGAAGAAAAAAAAATCATCAGGATTTACCTTGGTTCTTTGGAAACCGGTGAAACGATTTTCCTTTGCAAACAAAATTATAGTGGGAGTTGTGGCAGTTGTTTGCGCTACAATGTTCCCCGGCCGCCCTTGCGCGATTTTGTTTTCTTGTATTTACATTCATTGTCGATCACGGAGCCAGGGAAAGTCACTCCGCCGACAAGCTCTAGAACTGATGTCCAAAAACTGCGTCAGTGTCCCATCTCTCTGTACAAAATCTCTTGTAAAACTACACTTCAAGTGCGTCTGACCTCAAGATTAAATTTAAATGCCAAAAACATCTTACGAAATTTCTAACGAGATGAATATTTGCACACATATTCATACATTTATGGTTTCTTATATTTGCGATTTTTTATTGTAAACGCGGTGCCCGAGCGTTCTAATAAGGATTTTTATCCAAGATACTATCAATAAACCCCAGTTCTATCTCGTTAGGCGAGACTCCTTTATCACTTGCACTCTGCGCAAACTTCTTGTCTCCCTTGTTCAACTCGACAGCAGTCACTTTCTAAACATAACCTTGTTCAACCCCACAACCCCAGATTTGTTAACTATTTTTTGGCAATGAACTCTCTTTCAAATAGTAAGGTTCCTTCCTATGTATGTTGCCAACCAGTCAAATTGTGGATACTTTTTTCGCATGAAGATGTTGTTTTTTTTCCTGAAGACTTCATTCAGGCGTCTTCTTTTACAGCGACCCTAAAACAATACTATGACGAGCTGGGAATACAGCAAAATGTCCATATAATCTATACCTATGGAACAAATATACAAAAACAATTGACAGCAGAGAATAGCAGAAATATACTTTGTTTTTTTTTTTTTTAATTAAAAATATTGTATTATTCACCGATGGATACCATCTAATAAAGATCAACAAACCCGAATCCCATCTTTTTCGTCGAGATACCTGCTATCTGCGTTCAAGTGAGCGTTGTGTGGTCTAAGGCGGGACTATCTCAGGGATGTGCCAGAACTTTCTAAGGGGGGGAAGGGGGGGTTACAATTCAGGCTGGGGAACAGTCCAAAGCAAAATCTCTTAAATCCGGCCGGGGTCCAGAAGCTGAACGTTTCATAGCATGTAAAACCCATAAAGAATACTTTTTGTGAAAGATAAACGTGGATGTTTTTCATAATATTCATCATGTGTTCATAAGGATATTATCATTAGTTGTAGTATAAGTAGTAGTAGTAGTAGTACGACTAATAATCACATATACACAAAGAAGTAAATCACTATATGGCAAAAAAAAAGGCTTGAAAAAACTGAATAGAATAAAGAACTTCGTTTCATTTTCTTACCTGGTGGCCATTTCTCAATACCTGTGATAAGCCTTCTGAATTGTTTTATCTATTTACAGCAGCCCAAGTCTAACCAGACCAAACTAATTTTTTTTCCTTGGCAACAATTAACCTCCGTAATTGAAGTCTTTATAATTATAATATAAATATTGTCTTTTTTAATTTTAAACATTACTTCCTTTTTTAAAGTTATTTTTATTTAATGATAGAAAAAAGCTAAAGGAATGATAATATAAAAATAGAAAGATAATAAGAAAGGATAATAATAATAATAATAATAATAATAATAATAATAATAATAATAATAATAATAATAGTGGTAGTAATAATAAAAGCTTGTTCTCATTTAGAATACGATATGAGAGAGAGAGAGAGAGAGAGAGAGAGAGAGAGAGAGAGAGAGAGAGAGAGAGAGAGAGAGAGAGAGAGAGAGAGAGAGAGAATAAAGTTAATCAGTTATTGTCTTTTTTCTTTTCATTCTTTTCTTTTCTTTTCTTTTCTTTTCTTTTTTTTATTAATTTTTTTTTGCTGTTTATAAAATTAATGATACAGTTATATTTAGATACTTGTTTTTGCCACTTGTAGGAATCAGGATAGACTTGTCAATCATTACGACATAAGCTGGAAAATTTTCGCCAAAATATGCACAACATTTCAGAAACAATAATCGGTTTCTGTAAATACATATAACACGAACATACTAATAAAATGGACGACTCTGGTTGTCTGCTGCTTTCACCGAGTCCTGGTGTTTTTTCGCCTGCATGTGTTCTAACAGTGCTGTCAGACCACGATTCGCGTAGCTCAATTCTTTGTTGCAAAGAATACAGCGCGCAATGCCAGGTTTATCTACTTTTTTAAAACAATTACCAACACGCTGTTCCGAGTCGCCGACTTTCGCCATCTTTTCAAGCTATTCCCATTTCCACTTGTTGATTTCCCCTTCTTCAAAAGGGTCTCTGCGGTTAATAATACGTGAAACACACGAAATGATAGTATAGTGATACTAAACTAACAATGGCGGACAGTGACAAAGGACTGAACTTCACGTGAACCTCCAAACGTTCAACATCGCCTTCGCCCGCTGTAGTAAAGTGATGCTAGTAAGCATTATTGAGCAGTGAATTCGATGTAACAATAGTGGGCGCAGGTGGCACTTTTAGTGACGAGAAAAAAAAAGCTGGACACGGACATGGATCGAGACTGGGACTTGGAGAGATTGCGTTTTGTGATTTTTTTTCCCTCGGAGCGATATTTTTTCTCGGACCTCTATTTAATTTTCTCGGAAAATCGCGGATCCGAGGAGAGTTCCCCAGCCTGTCAAGGGGCAGGATCATTTAATACATTTGGCAAGGCTGAAATCAAATTTTCTGGCATCAAAAAATTGTGCGTAAATAAAAAGCAACTGCTTGGTTGAAAAATAGTGGGCCTGATGGCGAGTGTGAGTGACAGAAACAACAAACCAACACCAATTTTAATTATAATTTTAATTATATTTTAATATTGTGCATATGTGTTTTATACTTAATCAGAAAGAAAGTGTGTGTTTGTGAGAAAGAGAGAATTTGAAATGAAATAAATCTGATAGTTGTGAAAAACCAGAAATAGGGGCGCAGTGCACGATGTCTCATGTGACAGTCTGTAACAGCACATTGACCTTATCCTCGGATTTCCTGCTAATTAAAATGATGTAGTGTACTAAAAAAAAAAAAAAAAAAAAAAAAAAAAAAAAGGCGGAAAGAAGGGGGGCAAGGGGGTGGGGGTGCGTTCCGGAACTCCCGTAACCCTCCCCCTAGCACAGCCCTGTAACTTGCCTTGCCCACAGGCTAGAAACCAATGACGCTTGATTATGTCGATCTCGCCTCTGGGCGTTACGTTTCTCTGAATATTATTTACCTTTTATTCGGGCAGTGTCTCGGGGGTTTTCTCTGGGTACTCTTATTTACAAATAATGTAGATTATTAAATTCTCCTATGATCATATTATCTAGTGTAAACGTTTTTTTTTAATTTGTTAATTTCATTTTGTTGATCCATTTTATTTGGTTATTGCCCCTGCGGTTAGAGGTTGAAAATCGACGACTACGCATTCTAGTTAATTTTAACACTTAAGCATTCACGCTTAGGAGATTTCAACCACGTAATTATATATTTGTACAGGCAATGCAATGAATACAGTAGTTTGTGTGGTTTTTTTTTTATTCAAGTTTCTGAAAAAATAGGAGATTCCCACTAATACGAGAGAGAGAAAGACAGAGAGACAGAGACAGAGAGACAGAGACAGAGAGACAGAGACAGAGACAGAGACAGACAGAGACAGACAGAGAGAACAATTTTATTTTGCAAGGGTAAAGGAATAAGCACTGGATGCGGTTTTTTACATCTTGCCCTTGGGGCTTTAACAATAACTATTAATGCTGGTAGTGGTATTTGCGGTACTGATTACTATCTCTCACTACTTCACCTCAGCTGCTGCGAAGCGTAAAGAACTCTCTTCAGAATCAAGTAAAGGTAGTCCTGTGGTTGGCCAACCGTAAAAAAAAAAACCACAAATCAAGATTTGTGCAGCGACAGTAATAGTTCATTTTAGGTAGAAGTTGTAACCTGTGGAAATAAAGATTCCAAACTGGATATTCAAGAGACATGGCTTGCTATGCAAAGAACGCCGAGTTCTTTATATACAAAAGACGATATTCAATTGCAAGAATTGAAAAGTGGTGTGGCTTTTGAAATAGATAAACTGAAGACATAGTTTAGTACAATGACTAAGAAAATGCAAGACACAATTGAACAGATTGAAGGAAAATGTTTTGAAGTGGAAATGAAGAGTGATAAGATGACTGAAGAAGCAAAAAGGATAAAGAATGAAAATACGCAGCTGCCTGAGAAATTGAAGAAGGTGGAGGGTGATTTAAATGGCTTACAGCAGTATGAAAGGCGTTGGAATTTGAGAAGTTATAATGCCAAGAAGAAAGCTGATGAGAAGATAGAAGATATTGCCAGTAAGAATTTTACAGAGCTGATTGGAGTGAAAAAAAAACACTTTTGCAGATTTTGAGGCTTGCCACGGGTAGGTCAAGGTGGTAGCAGACCAGACAGCAGCAACAACAACTGGAATAACAATCGTCCGATTCTAGTATGATTTATAAATCGCAGCCTTCGTAATAAAGTGTTGGAAAGTAGAAAAAAACTTAAAGGAAATTCTGAGAAAGCGACTGTGATGGAGGATCTTACTGCTTACAATGCAAAACTGTCTAAACAGGCATATCAACAGCAATGTTGGCAAGCTGGTCAAGTGATGGCAAGATTTCTGCTAAACTTAAACATGGAAAGAGACTACACCTGAAATATGAGAATTTGAATTTGATGGTATCGTGCTGGGTGTTGAGCCACCGGAGGAAGTCGTGAAGTTGTTGCTCTCCGTGGGTCCACAAAAGGAGGATGTCGTCAATGAAGCGACGCCAAAGCTACGGGTCGATAGACACGTGGAGGTAGACCGGAGGCGGTGTTCCAACCAGCCCATGAAAATGTTTGCAATGGCTGGAGCCATGGGCATGCCCATAGCGGTACCTCGGATCTGATGGTATATGTGCCCATCAAAGTCAAACACGTTGTTAGTGAGTACGTGGTCGACGGCCTGGAGGAGCGTGTGTAAAGGAGGGCCGCTGGTCCAGGGGTACGCTAGGTCGGTGAGCATGGCTGTTAACGAGGTGGCCACCTCCGCATGGAGGATTTTAGGATAGAGTGCCACCACATCTATCGTAACTATGAGGGCGTCCTCCAGCAGTGGTGGCCTGTTGCTTTCCCACTCGTGTAGGACCTTCAGGAGGTACAAAACTGTGACTGTTATGTATTTTACTTGACATGCAGACTTGGTTCTGTAGGCCTATTTTATTTAATAATGGTGTATGCAAGATGGAGGCTATTTCTTATTGCTATGATAGGCCTACTCTTACAGTATGGTAGGTAGGGTGGCTGCTGTTTCTTATTATTACACTCTACAGTGTACTGTAGGCCTACTGTGATGGTGAAGGCATAGACCTACCATGTCATATCATTTGAATTTGTTCTTTTCCATCCTACAACCTAATTTACTTTGTTTAAACATTCTTCTTCTTCTTCTTCTTCTTCTTCTTCTTCTTCTTCTTCTTCTTCTTCTTCTTCTTCTTATTATTATTATTATTATTATTATTATTATTATTATTATTATTATGTAATGTAACCTATGTAATATTGTGTGTGGCTGTGTGTATGTGTGTGTGTGTGATTACATGCAGATGCACGCAAGGGTACAAATGTGGTGTATCTGGTATGTTTGTTTGAGCTGAATATTATACTGTAATAACGTAATTGAGTGTGTGTGTGTGTGTGTGTGTGTGTGTGTGTGTGTATGTGTGTGTGTGTGTGATTTGTGTGTGTGTGTTTTTTTTGTTTTGTTTTTCGTTTTTTTTTTCTCCCCTTAATGTTATGTTACTATTCCATTTCTGTCACTGTGTTTATTGCCATTATAAAATCTTGTCTTGTCTTGCAAAGCGACAACCCACATTTTTCTTTCTGAGAAATAAAGAATGCATTGACTTGACTTGACTTGATTATTATTATTATTATTATTATTATTATTATTATTATTATTATTATTATTATTATTATTATTATTATTAATTTATTTTTCTTATAAGTTATAATATTATATTATTTAGATCATCCTCCTCCCTCTTTGCTCTATTATTCAGTAAAAAAAACTGTATTACTTAGGATGATACATTAAAATGGTACTCTTAGTGTTTGGTTTTCACTTCGTTTCGTTTCGTTTCGTTTGGGTAGATTAACGTCCCCGGACACATTAGCGTATAGGGGACTTGGATGGATGGTATCCGTTGTATTAAGATGTCATGATGAGGTAAGAAGTCTTTTAATCAGGAGAGAAACAGATGTAGCGGGAGCGCGATGCGCTGCTGCGACGTCCGGAAGGAAGTTAGGTAGTATCGGAATCAGCAGAGGAGTGTTGAGATCTCAAAATGGTAGCCGATGTCATGAGTTTTCACTTCCCATCCTACAATAACCAAAAACAATAACAGCAACAGTAATAAATGCGCTTAATGTAGAAATGTAAAATGTATAAATACACAGAAGGATGGGAAGTGAAAACTTCCCATCCTTCTGTGGGAAGTTTTCACTTCCCATCCTTCTGTGTATTTATACATTTTACATTTCTCCATTATGCGCATTTATTACTGTTGCTGTTATTGTTTTTGGTTATTGTTGTTGTTATTATCATTGTTGCTGCTGCTGTTGTTATTATAATTATACTATAATTATTTGTTACATTTAAAAAAATTGGGTATTGTTGCGTGTTGTGAATAAAGGTCTTTAATTCTTCAATTCTTGTCACATAATAATATACATTATGTAGTTGATACCTGATGTATAGACTGACTGTTATGCATATGATTACATGACTGTAAACTGTTCTGTTAATATCTTTTTGATGTGGCTGGTTGGCAGATAAAAGATAATAAGTTAGCTTTGTTGTTAATCATAATTTTTAAAGTCTTTTTCTCACTACCTAAGATTTTATAAAGTTTCGTTGTGGATTAGAGTAATAGCTATGTAAATGACTTTATTTGTTGTGAATGTTTTGTTGCAATGGTACTTACTGCATGTTTTCTTTATTGTTATTATTTGTATTTTGTCCCCTTTGTAGTTAGCGTAGCTAGTCTGGTTCCGGCCCATTTATATATATACACAATAATTTTATGCCTGAGCAAAAACTGCAGGAAACAATACCCTCTTCTAAAAACAAGGAGAAAATGGGCCGGAATCAGACTCTCTCTCTATAGTTCCATACATTTTTAAAAAAATTATATATTTTTAGTTGATGGAATGTTGTATTAAAAATTAAATAAATAAGTAAATGTGTGTTTTTTGTGTGTGTATTTATTTATTTACTGTCTTATTTACGTAATTTCTTATTTATTTACTTATATTATATATACATTTTTTTTTTACTTATTTAGATCCGGTCCTGATTTGGCTCGGAAGAGTCCGCTGGACCTAAAGCAACAATAAATCAATCAATCAATACTTATTTAGATTTCACCGCCAGTAGTGTCCGGTAGGATAGTTCCCCCACCTGTCCTTACCCCTCCCTAAAATAATGTTTATCTAGATTCTGCAACGTATTTCTGACCTGTTTAAGGTTATAAAAGCTATTATTTTTTATAAGTTCACTTCCGTTTTATATACGTGTATTCAGGCATGTAATCAATTTACATAACGCTTTTTAAAAAAGACAAACTCTTCTTTTAAAGAAGTAATAATTATAATATCATAGTAATAATAATGTATTTTATAAAGCACAAATTCAAACTGACAGTTTGTTCTACGCGCTCACGCGCATTCACACACACTCATGTGCGCAAGTTAAACAAGAATTATTTTTTTTGTTTTAGAAGGCATTACAGTATAAGCATACATATAAATATAGCTGTAGCTAATAGAACAATACATTTAGACGTCACAGTTTAAACAATCAAACGGGAGCTGGTTCAGAGCAACATTCAGCATGCGTCGAGGATGCCTACTCCAACGCTCTTCAGCATCTTTCTGGAGCGCATCATGCTAGATGCCCTTGCAGATCATGAAGGCACAGTCATCATAGGGGTAGAGCAATCTCCAATTTCCGTTTTGTGGATGACATTGATGGATTGGCTGGTGAAGAACAAGAACTTGAACATCTGATACAGATGCTTGACACCACTTCCAGAGCCTTTGGAATGAAAATAAGTGCAGAGAAGACCAAAATGCTGACCAACAACACCAATGGAATCAACACGGACATCAAAGTCCAAGGTCAATCCCTCAACACAATGCACAGCTTCAAATATTTAGGAGCAATTGTATCAGACAAAGGGTATGTCCCGACAGGAAGTCAACTCCGGGATTGCACAAACAACTGCTACCCTGACAAGGTTGAAGCCCATTTGGAAATACAGGACCATCAATCTACATTCGAAGGTAGGGATGCTGCGCTCCTTTGTCATTGTCACGAACAGACCAGTTTACCCTGCTTACTTTACTATTTAGCCTTGTTTAGTCATTGTAACCTTAGAAAGTTAGTGTTTTACACAGCAGACGATTACAGTATACGGAGGTACACACACTGCGAGCTTGACGCAAACAGTGTAGTGACGTCAGCACTGTGTGCGTGGGATCGAAACGTTTTATCCAATCAGGACTCAGGCTGAGCGGCTAGATCCAGTTCTGGCTGATTCAGTCCAAACCAGGTATTAGGTCAGTTGAGAGTAAGACGCCACAGGGTACACAGCTACACCTGAGTAGAGCAATACTTCCATTGAATAGACCAGGAAGCAGGACTTGAGAATCTTAGAATTCATTCAAGTAGCCACGAGCCTGACTTTGTCAAACAGGTAAATGAACATACTTCTGTTTCATCGTGATATATTTATATTATTGTTGAAATTATGTTTGTAGAATTTGCCATGCTTAGATGTGAATTGTTAATCAGAATTTGCCTTACCACGTTTAGAAGCCGAACACGTGTTAAGCACGACCGGCTGACGCCATCTTGAATTATGTACTGAACCTATATGTATGTTTGCAGACCAGTGGCTGTACCAGTGAATGTTTATAATATTATTAATTCTGTATGTGTATAATTAGCCACGATTTATATTTATGTATGTATAGGAAAGTAGAGTTGAGATTCCAGTGGACCACGGACGTAGCGGAATGTTCGTCGCTTATGTATAGAGATGTGGAGCTATCACTGAGGGCTACTTTGGCTTTCAGTGAGACGCTCTGCACAGACCTGTTATTCAAGGTTGTGCAGAATTTCGTCTCTTATATTACAGACGAGCAGGCGAGCTATAACATGCGCCCAACTCAACAGGAAAGACGAGTTGGCTGTTTAGCCTCTACAGCACAATCCTGAGAGAGCAACCCTGGAAAACACCCTGCAAGACCCCACAGCTTGGCAAGGGACCAAACTACACGACGACACATCGTGTACCAGAAGCTACCTCAAAGAAGGACTTCAAACCCACTACGTGACAGTTAAGTGCATAAGCAAAAGGGCACCCAAACTGATAGCAAAAGGACCACAGTAGTCCACTCTTCAGAAACTATATTAAAACGGACCACAGTAGTCCAATCTTCAAGAACTTTAGTAGCCAGTGCCCGATGAAGACATAACAGCTGCCTAGACTATCAGCGATCTAATTATTTGCAGTGACTCATGACTTTTTAAGGGAGATTAGTACATCGAAGATATTGTATAGAGTAGAAGAAATAAATGTGTAATTTTAACTGTTATCAAGTGGCTGGACTACATATGATTCATAGCCGTGTGAAAGCTAGTGTGACAGTGATCTTTTACAATTTTTTCTATCTATCTCTGTACCCCAGCCTTAACAAAGACCGAGCTAAACAAATACATTTATTAAAGTAATTCACAGGGTGACTAACTAGCAGTTCCCATCGAATAAAGCGTGAGGGTTACAGCATTCCATTGTGCAGAGCCCAGAACCAAATAAACCCCACGTGACAGTCATCTCCATCTTCCTATACTCTTGCGAAACATGGACCCTCACAGCAGACCTACAACGAAGAATACAAGGCATGGATATGAGGTCCTACAGAAGACTTCTGGGCATTTACTATACCCAGCACATCACCAAGGACGTAGGGGCAGCACAGATGATCGTTTAACCAGCGTACTCCACCTTTATCTGTCCTCAGCAACCCTGATGGCTTCGCTTAGTGTCAAACTAGTCCATTCTCGAATGTTGTCCTTACACATCTTTTTTGGTCTCCCTCTTCTTCTACCTCCTTGCACTATGAGTTGCAGGATGGTCTTTGCAAGGCCTGATTATCTTGTGAGGTGGCCATACCATCGGAGTTTCCATTTCTTCACCACTGTGAGCAGGTCATCGTGTTGTTTTAAATATTGAAACAGTTATCACAATTAATCGCATTGAATGTCAACAGCCTCCTGAGTCTGCGTGATTTCGAGTTACGTTTCAAGTCGTACTAATAAGTATAAATTATTTTCACGCTAGGCCCAGATCTTCTATGATACTCAGATTGACATGGCTTAAACTAGGTTAGGCTAGATTTATACATAATACAACTACAACGACTTATGAAGATTTCATATAGCTAACTTATCAACCTATTTACTTCAAAACTATACTCATCGTTGGAAGATAACGTGTGCTAAATGTCGAACAAGGCTTGTAACAATCCATCTACATGTACCTCACATTTTGTCTAGTCATTTTGTCTGCTTTGTCTGCTTTGAACAAGTTACCTTATTTTTCGTGTCTTCCTTTATCTCTCATTGACTTGATAAACCACAAAGGGATATATTTACAGCAAAACCTACATCACGAGTGTTACTACAACTATGCGGACAGTCGGTGGTTGACCATTAAGCACAAGGTTGTGGACGAAGCTAGAGAATAAGTTGGAGTTTGCAAGTAAACGATCAAACATGTAGACATTGTGTAGCTAGGTATGTAGCTACATTTTCAGACTTCAGACGTCCACTCTAAGGATGATGGCCAATTTGCCGTTACATGGGCGATCAATATAGGGTCTATTATAGTTGTACAAGTAACATGCAATTGTGTGAAGCTATACACTAGTAATCTTGCTTTGTAGCAAGAAAGTACAGAAAGGTTCACCATATCCATCATAGAAACGAACAAAGGGCAGTCAAATAAAATCAAAGCAGAAATTACCTTCGAGATGGAATCTACGCTGAAAAAATCCAGCAAGTCGGTTTCTGGAGGACAACCTCAGCCTTCAGACGTGAATAACAGCTTGGTGACAAAAATAGCTAGGCAAGACAATGGAAAAACGGGGACCCACACTCAAGAGACAAATGCTGGAAACCGCTACTTCAATCATCCAAACAAAGAAAGCGATAAAGAACAAGTCCGTGGCTCAAATTCCAGTTGTAATCAGGATGTTCAAATTGGCGGCACCGAGCAGAAAGAAGCGAAGAAAAAGCAGACATGGCGGGAGAAACGCAAAAATAAGGCCAAAGAAATTGAAATACCAGACGACGGCGTGCCATATGATCGCGGATGGGCCTGGATGATTTGTTTGTGTAAGTCTGGCTGTTGTTGATTTTGTATTGTTGGTTTTTTGGGGTGTGCTTTGTTGTTGGTGGTGGCGATGGTGATGTTACTGGTGTTGTTATAATTGTTGATGGTGGTGTAAGTGTTGCTATTGCTGTTGTTGGTAGGATTGTTGCAGTTATTGGTGGCGGTGGTTAGGGAAAGTGAACATGTCTTTCTGCTGTCCGCCATAATCGAGCAATATGGGTCTTGCCAGATGTCGAGAGCAGGGCTGATGTAGGTCTTGATTGATTGATTGATTTATTGTTGCTTTAGGTCCAGCGGACTCTTCCGAGCCAAATCAGGACCGGACAACCCCCGATCCGCATAAAAGATCTGCCGAAACAACCCTAGTGGGAAAATTGAATGCCCTCCACCGGCCAGTCACTTTACAATAAAGACATCCCACGCGGGGGACGGCTGAGGGTTGACCTCAACTACGCGAACACCCCGGTTACAAAAACAAAATAGAATACAAACATCATTATAAATCAGCAATAAAACACATACATATAAAATGCCTATAGTGCTAAATAGTACAATCATAGGAAGCCCTAGTGACCACCCGGCAGAAAGCGTCCAACACTCCCAAGCTGATCCAACAGACCCCATACACAAACAAGGAGTTTTGTCCAGGAAGAGTTTTCAAGAAAAAAGGTAGGTCATTGATCTAGCGAAGAAGAAGATAGTATAGCAGAGTGAAGGACAGAGCAGGAATAGGAAAGAGTAAATGAGGAAGACAGCGACAGTGGGAATTTAAAGCACTAAATTTCCATAAAGTGGGGATACTATTTATACTGAAAACCCCCGGCACTCCAACGGGGGTACTGTTGCCGCAGTGAATCTGTCTTGCCTATAAAGGCAAGACAGGTTTTCAACTGTGGCTTTCACTGTTCCCTTTATAGGTTTGAACAATCTACAGTGGCAAGATTGCTCATGACCCCAAGGGGTTGATGTAGGTCGTTATAATGATGTCTATAATGCCAATCACAATGATAGCGATTAATTATGACTAAGAATGACAATTGCAATGACAGCGATTATGACAATGAAGAAGATTAAATCACAAAAAACAACCATTGTATAATAAACACAACAATATAAATATTCCGATTCACCTCAAACGCCACTTTAGGAAACATCTATCTGCTAACTTTGACATAGACTATTTAAAATATTACTAAAGCTGAAAACATTAATGATCTTGTAAGAGAATTAAAAGAACACTTGGAACAAAAGAACTATCTATTTCACCTAAAACTATTTACAAACGGATCTGTATTTCAATCATCTGATAGTGGTGCAAGTTGTGTTGCATCGTGTATTATTAATAACATCTACCTGCAATTTTGAAAAACATTATTATAATAATTAGACCTATCTATTGACATTTTGTTGCATAGCCCGGTAATAAGAGACATTACATATCTGTACTTTAGAAACTTTTGTAGTAATGTTGCTCATTTATGATTATAGCTCAACTTTCATTTGTTGCATTTAATTAAAATTATGTCTGTGCGTCCGTGCGTAAGAATGACTGTATTATCTAAAATCATGTATGTGAATAAACCTTAAAGTAAATTATTGAAATGAATTTGAATAATTATAGATCTATTTACATTAATTAATAATATTTTTGTCTGTCGTACAGCTGGACTTTTAAATTTCATTATCGTGGCGGGCTACAATCGGGCCACTTTCCTCTTCTTCGTCAACTTCCTGGATGACTTCAAGGCTCCTGTGTCTGAGACTGCCTTGCTGTTTGGAGTCCGAGCCGGCGTCAACATCATTGTTGGTAAGTTCGTCAATCTGTTCGTCTGTGTGCAGTGTTTATTATTTAGTTATTTGTGTGTATCTCTATGCAGTGTGTATCCTTTTTAATATTAATCTCAGTGCAGTTGATATCTGTGATATGATGCTGGGCTGTGCAGTGTGATTGTGCCACCTAGCGTGATTTAATTAATGTTAGTGTTTTACTTCTACTTTTACAAAGCTGTTATTGCTACTGTTCGTTTTGTATGTTGTCAAATGCTTTTTGTTTTCCTGTACTTGTTAGGCCTAAGTGTGTAAATACTTATTAGCTGCCGCCCCCTATGAGGGTGCCGGGTGTTTCAGTATAAATAGTATCCCCACTTTCTGGAAATTTAGTGCTTTAAATTCCCATTGTCACTGTCTTTCTCCTTTGTTCTTTCTCATTCCTACTCTGTTCTATCAATCTACTATACTATCTTCTTCGCTAGACCAGTCACCTACCTTTTTTCTTGAAAAAACTTCCGGGACAAAACTCCTCATTTGTGTGTGGGGTCTGTTGGATCAGCTTGGAAATATTGGATGCTTTCTGCCAAATGGTCACTGGGGCTTCCTATGATGTTATTATTTGGTAATGTAGGCATTTTATATGTATGTGTTTTGTTGATATTGTATAATGGTGTTTGTATTCTATTTTGTTTTTGTAAACGGGGGTTCGATAAATTAGAGTATAACCTCAGCGTCCCATGCGTGGGATGTCTTTATTGTAAAGTGACCGGCTGGCAGATGGCCTTCAGTGTTACCACTATGGTTGTTTCGGCAGATCTTTTATGCGTATCAGGGGTGAGTCCTCCTTCACTTCTCTGGTCCTGATTTGGTTCGGAAGAGTCCGCTGGACCTAAAGCAATAACCATGTAATGTAATGTAATGTAATGTAATGTATTAGTTGCCGCCATTATAAAGTCGTATTGTTGTGTATTGTAATGTAGTTTAGTGTGGTGTAGTTTAGTGTGCATAGCGTGTGCTATAGCTGTGGCATGAAGAAATAGGAATACCCGCGTTCCCAATATATAATTATAGTAAACCGACATGATTCAAGATGTGAGGTTCAAGATTTATTTATTGTTCCCAAAACTTACAAGGAAATCTAGTGTGTAGAGTGACAATTTCCGATCAATAAAACAAAGACAATAATAATGCAAGCAAAATAACAATGATATCGAGTCTCGTAACGTGTTGTTAGTTGTTAACTAATGAAGTCTTTCGATTTTGTTATTCTTTATTTCTTATTCTCCTTATCGCGCACCGAGCATTCGACAGTGGATGAAGAGACGCGCCTTATAAATCGACATCATCATCAATCATCATCAATAATAATCATCATCATCATCATCATCATCAAAAAAAGGGTAAAGGTGGTCCCATAGCCTTGTGGCCGTAGGGGAGCATGATGTTGGAGATCACACTTATCTTGGGCCAGCGTAATGAGGGTGATGCCCATCTCTCTCCCTCGCTGCTTTACCTTCCCCACCCTTAAGAGAGTAGGTACTCAGTCACAGATGAGTCAACTGGGGACGTTGTTATTTGTCGCTTCACGTTTTTGCGGTCATCCATCCAAGTGCTAACCGCACTGGACGGTGCTTAACTTGCGACACAGGAGCGAGTGCTCCAACCACTGCGCTATCCGACACCCCGTCATCATCAAGTAGTTCCGTAATCATTCATCTACTTATGTTAAACAAAACAAAAGCAAAACAAAACACAATTTTAAACTAGTTCAATTGTCAAGGTATGCACAGTGTATGATGTGCTGGTTTCTCTTTGTGTGATGTGCTCAAAATGGTGCACGAAGACAAATTGCTTCGCCATAGCCCTGTCTTTATTTTTAAAAATAAAAAATAAATTAAAGAGAGATCCGTCGGTAGTTATTACTTAGATATAGTTTCGTACTTAGGTAACTATGTTCTTTCGGCTGAGCTATCTTTCATCGCGGACAAACTGAAGGTGACTTAGTGCTCATCAGTTAGTCCATCTGTTCACGCGTAGACACATCGTGCACAGTTTTGTGTAAGTGTGCAGGTTGAACGTGATATCTCTATATCTCTATCTCTCTATATATAAGGGTAACTGTAGATTATAGTCACACGACAGCGGAGCGTATAGGCAACTACTGGTCACATTCTGACACCAGCGAACTTATTGGCTAATCCAGGATTCGAACCAGATACCTCTCGGTTACTAGTTAGCCGCTCTACCAACTGAGCAACCTTAACCCGGCCCAGATAAGATATTGATACGGAGAAGTATCTAATATAGGTGTAAACCTTATGTAAACATAGTGTAAGAGCTCTTATAGCTTCGTAGTTAGACCCTGGACATAGTTTCGTAGTCATGAATTTGTTCTTGGGGATATATTTGTCTGCTTTATGCAACTGGTTGTAGTGTTAGTATTTATCTAGAATTAATACACACACACACACACACACACACACACACCCACACACACACATACAGCCGAGGTTACACAGTATTATCATGACTTTCCTGAAACGTTACATACTTTGTGCTAACAATGGGTCATATTTCGTCTCCCTTTTTAAGTACTTTTAAGTGTTCGAACACTAACCCAAACCCAGCCCTAACCCTGACGGATCATTGTTCTGACTTCAAAACAAGTAGGTCTGTCAAATCAAGTTATGTAGATGTTCACTGGTTTGTCCAGATAACACCGTGTAAACATGCCCACACCAACACGCTCACACACACACACACACGCTCACACACACACACACAACCGTGTAAAAACGCCGTTGTGATGACTGTCGTGAAACTCTACATATATTATTTTGACACACTTAACATTATTTTGACATTTTCCCTGTCGCGTCACCCGAGTGGGTTCCGCGACGTTCAGCCCAAACAACGAGTGGAAGGAATAGAAACTCAAATAAAAGAACTAACACAAAATGCCAGATGAACAATCACACTCTTTTATTCAACAATAACACACACACTCACAGGATAATGGGATACTAAATCACCCTCAACCCCTATCAAGACCCCCAACACAGTATTTACTAAACAATTACCTCCCTTGTCTAACTGAAAATCCCAGAATTATACACAAACAAAATGCCCACAACGAATGCAACAATGCGACAATCGATTAAACTTCAGACAAATACAATTCTCAACTGAATAAACAAAACAGCAAATCTTAGAAATTCAATTGCACCACATAAACTAACTTGTATTCCAGTGTCACTGTACGTCCTTCACAGTCTCTTAACTGAGCTCAGAATAACTATAGTAGTTGTTCACTGAAGAGCTGGTATATGTTTAGGTGCGTGAATGCGAATCTGTATGTGTGTCGGTGTGGTGTATCTGGGATCCTGAGGCCCTGGTGAAAAACGCCGGCCGTCCGAAGTAGCAGGTAAGTCCCAGCGAGGACGGGGAACCACACCCAGCAGCGGCGCCAACGAGAACACAAAGTCGTGGCTGTCGTGGTGGCGGCCTGGTAGCATCCACACCCACGGTGGCAAAGGTGGAAGTAGCAACAGTAGAGAATGCAAAGGTAGAAATAGAACAAGGTAGAAATCGAAGCCCAATCTGTGGACAAATAAAGGGTCTCACTAGTTCGTCCACTAAACATAAACATTACATAACAGATACGCCTTCCGCCGTCCGCCATCTTGAACTGTTTATACATGCATCTCAATAACACAATGCACTTCTTAATTCTATAATGTATCTCTTCCATGAAACAAAGTTGTTTATACAAATATACACAATGATTACAACTGCACTTCCAGTCACAAAATAGCGGTTCGTCTCATCCACACTTCCATCTTCATCACCCCTCTCTACGTTATAGTACATTATCTCCCTTCATTCACAATTATCTCTATCACTCTATAATACAAACACGCTTCCCTCATATTCATCACCTGCATCACCCCTTTCCATCACAGTACATTGTCTCCCTTCCTTCACATTCATCACCTCTCTCTCTCTCTCTCTCTTTAACGTGCATACTTAATTGTCACCCTTTGACCCACTTTGGCAACAACAGCAACGACATTATTGATACACATATTCAGCCAAGAAAATCATATGAAAATCATATAAAATCAATAAACTACTATTTGTCAAAATACATCCCTTTCCCCCTCATTCACCATCATTCATTCATGTACGCAGACTCGGAATGCACTGCCACTAAGGAAAAGAATTGTAGGATTCACACTCACCTTTTAGTCCTCTGCTTGTGATACACAGAACACGTACACTGCACGACACAACACTATACAACACATTACAGCACACACTGGTTATTAGTTGAGAGTATCAATTTCGTTACTGGCTAATGCTAAGCTATGCACTGGAGCATCTCAATACTGATGAAGTACTTGAGCTTTGGCAGGTGTCCAAACGAGGGCCACACAACCTTAAGACAGAACTCTACAACTATTACTTCCCAATAGATGGAAGTTACAGTCCTCCAACTACAGACTTTTAGACATTCTTGTCCCGACGAGGGCATAAGACCTTGGGTGGTTCGAAACACAACGAACAAGCTACCCTTACAGAAGAACTTACTCTAACCTGACACACAGTCACAAAGTTACTTCTGTCCAAAAGTCTGACTGCTTGCAAAAGCAACCAAAATGACTCTGCTAACTAAATCACATACCAACACACAGGACAGCATCGAGTCGAGTTCAGTAACCCAGTTTCCCCATGCTATGCATTGTGCTCTTAGCGTTAAACACGTGAAACCCACACATACTAATCTTTCATACGCAGTAAAAGAAACTGCCGAATCGACTATATACACTGTATCGCTAGAGATGTGCAACTCTGCACGATATATAACTAACTCTAGCATGTGCTGAAAACTCGTGTCGTCACATTCCCATTTTTTGAAGCTATCCCTAACCCTAACCCAAACCCAAACCCTAACCCTTAACCTAACCCTAAGCCTAACACAGCCCTAACCCTAACAGAACACTGTTTTGACGTCAAAATAACGGGGCCGTCAAAAGAAAGTACATAGAGTTTCAAGTGTATTTCAGAGTAACGTCGTTTCTACCTAGCCACAAACACACACACACAAACACTCACACACACACACACACACACACACCATTATTTTGTATTTATTTATTTATTTTCAGCATATATATTTCTTTCCTGTACTTGCCATTAACTCGTGTAGGCAGCGGACATCCCAATCACCCGACTACTTATTTGCACTTGTTCATTCGTAGCTAATAAACATGCACGTTATTCATTCGTGACCAATAAGGAAGGAAACAATTACATTATATAAACAATGAGGATGGCAAAGTAATACACTACAAAAAGGGTAGACTTAACTGAGTATATTTCCTTGTTTCTCTATCAATCACGAGAACCGGATACGAACGCGTTTTAAAAAAAATAAAATTTATTAACTCTATTTATTCGATTGCATGGTGTTGCTCGGTCTCGTGTGAGAGTTAGGCACAGAATGAGTACCTATTCTCGTGGTCAGCAAAAGACCGCGAAAACTAGACTACAAATAGCGCCTCTAGCGAGTGTCTCTGGCCCTACGTCAGCTGAATGAGGTCACTGCCTAACTGAGCTAGCGTTAGCGTACACATGCTTAGCACACAACGGATTTGCGTCGTCTGCTTGGCATCGACTTTAATTTACAAAGGCTACAGCAGGCTGAACTATTTAAGGCGAGAAGTCTTAGTGCAGGGTCTAAATAGCCTTCTGTGACAATGTCATTGAATGTTCTAATAACTTACAAGATTAGGCACTGTTACGTTGAAACGCAAAGGATAGTATGTCGAAACGCGCACGATAGATCTAATCGTTTCGCTTTGCAAAGTATTCAATAATAGAGTGTATTTGCCTTTGATTTGAGTTTGCATTGTTGTTGGGAGAGGCTTTGTGTAACGTTGATAATTTTCGTTAGTCGATATTATTGGAGAATTCTCTAGATTTGCGTGTTTACGGTCGATCGAAGATTCCCGATAAATGTAAATATTTCAGAACATTCTTGGAATGTGAAGAAAAATGAATGACGTAAGTCAGTGATGACGAACTTTAGTTTGATTGGGGGTAAAGCGTCATCGGGAACATTCTGACGTGGGGTAGGTAGGTTGTTGATAGTGTGTTGAAAGTAAAACGAGGAGAGTGAAAAGGCGATTGTATGCAGTTGTTGATGTGTGCTGAATAAAAGTGGAAAACTTCATACGAAGACTTTGCCTTGTTGCTGAGTGAGCAGGATGCGTGGATAAACGAATCAGAGTTACACCTATCAGGATTTCAAGCATCGGGGCTGAATCAAATACTGATAGAAAAACACCAACATCGAATGAGTGTAACAGGCACGATAGATCTCGAATCTTCCGTCAATAATAAACAAGAAATTTCTAGGAGGTTCTCAACATTGCGACAATAATATCGACCAACGTAAACAAACCAGCATTAGGTAAAGCTTTTCCAGCAATTACATACCACCAAATCAAAGGGAAATAAATGCTATCATTGCACACTTTGTTCCCAACTACCGTGCACGTCTCAGCCCTAACAGTCACGTAGATCTAGATCTAATAGTTACGCTGTCTCAATATGTTTCACACGCTTTGAACGGCAAAATACAAATATAATTAACCCCTAACCTTTCTTTGGTCTTTTAGAAATTAAAAAAAAACGCGTTCACACACACTCTCTCTCTCACACACACACACACGCACACACACACACACACACACCCACCCACGTACACAGAACACCAAAACTGGGTTTTACTAAGAATGAAAGAATCGGAAAGTGATTTTAGACTGTTACGTTGAAACGCGAACGAAAGTATGTCGGAAACGCGCACGATAGATCTAATTGTTTCGTTTTGCAAAGTATTCAATAATGGAGTTTATTTACCTTTGATCTGAGTTTGCATTGTTGTTAGGAGAGGCTTTGTATAACGTTGATGATTTGCGTTAGTCGATATTACTGGAGAATTTTCTGGATTTGCGTGTTTACTCTCGATAAAAATTTCCCGATACATGTCGAAGCAAGAGGACGTTCCGGAAGGAGAAGAAATATGTATGACGTAAGACAGTAATGACGAAGTTAGAAGCGATTGGTTAAATTGCGTCATACGAGATTGATCCAGGTTATTCGGGAGTATCAAGAGACTATTTAAGTGCCGCGCTGTTTCAAAAATTAGATAGTGAAGTTGTTGATAGTGAAGTTGGAAAGTAAATTTGAGAGTGGAAAGGCGATTGAGCGATTGTATGCAGTTGTTGATGTGTGCTGAATAAAAGTGGAAAACTTCATACGTCGACTCCGTGTCTTGTATGCTGAGTGAGCAGGCTGCGTGGATACACGAATCTGAGTTACACCTTATCAGGAATTCAGCATTGGGGCTGAATCAAATACTGATAGAAAGCACGAACATCAAACGGAGTGTAACATTTTGGGGGTCAAGCCGCGATTCACGCCATAGCCAAGGGTTCAACTGCTACAACAAGCGAGTCAACGTTACGAGAGGCAGTCATCGAGGGTAGCCGCCAACAAGTTGCGTCGAGAGGGGCCAACATACTGGGAATACATCCCCGATAGATTCGGGTTGACTGCAAGGGCGTGTAGTCGCTGAAGAGTTGCTTCGTGAGCGAACAACAGATCGGGACTACGTGGCTGCCGCAAGACTACGTCGAGGGACAGTCTCGGAGCTACATCGCCAGTATTAGAGAGAGCGACGAGCGGACGTCGCGTCTACTTCAGCACAGGAGCGTATACATCAACACCAGCGTGGTGCAGCGTCGCATACGACGAGGACAGCGGGGCCTGCGTCAGCGAAAGCGACTAGTGGCAAGCATCAGCGCTACTGCAGAAAGCGTGCTGTTCTAGAACAGTCTAGAAAGGTACAGCACAGTCAAGAACTTTCCAGAAAAGAACTTTCCAGAAAAGCATCAAGATGGCTGACTTCTGGCAGAAAGGGGTTGAACTAAATCTAAAAGGAAAACAGCTGACGGAGTACGTCAAATGCCAGGAGAGAATATTGCGTGAAGAAAGAGAAATAGAATTAGAACAGAAGCGTCTAGAATTAGAAGAGCAGCGACGCCGAGAAGAAAAGGAAGAACAGCGTCGCCGAGAAGAAAAAGAAGAGCAGCGGCAAGAAAGAGAAGAACAGCGGAGGCGTGAAGAAAGAGAGTTCGAGCTGAAGCGTCTTGAAGGTGAGCGTCAGTACCAGCTAGAGTTGGCGCGTATTCAAAACAATCAGCACGCGCCACAAGTCACCAGCGACAACAAGGCTCCAAAATTGCCAGCGTTCGTCGACGGGAAGGACCAGATCGACAGTTATCTGGCGAGATTTTAAAGGTTAGCCAAAAGCTCTAACTGGCAACCTCAAGACTGGGCGATTCGACTAAGTGCACTTCTGACGGGGCAAGCACTCGACGTCTACACCAGATTGTCGGACGATGACGCTAAAGACTACGACGTCTTGAAAGAGGCCCTATTGCAGTGCTACAACTTTACAGAGAAGGGCTACCGTAAACGCTTCCGTGAATGCCGGCCCAAGTCAGACGAGACGCCAAAGCAGTTTGTGGAGCGCCTGTCGTCATATCTACACAAGTGGGTGGAGTTATCAGGCGAAAGGAAGTCTTACGACAGTCTCCATGACCTGATCGTGAAGGAACAATTTCTCAATGCCTGTCACAAAGACCTAGCGACCCACTTAGAAGAACAAAAGCTGCAGACGCTTAAAGATGTGACTGAGGCTGCTGAAAGATATCTCATCGCTCATGGGAAGACCCTGGGGCCACCCAGCGCGACGAAACATTTTCAGAAGATTGGAAACCATGTGAACCAGATCCATGGGAGCCAGACGAACCAGAAACAGACGGACTCCACGCCACCTCCCAGGGAAGGGCATTCAAGAGGCTGTTTCACCTGCAACGCTACAGACCACAGAGCGGCTAACTGTCCTCAAAACAAAAGTAGCGGACAGCGGGGCAGTACGGACAATGCAGCGGTGGGCAACCGACAGAGACGTTTCTCCAATCAACGGCAAAACAGTAGATCTGACCATCAAGTGTGCGGCGGGAGCGTCATTCTTCCGAGTGAGACCAAGCGCACAGCTACTCCTGCGGACGTGCAAGAGTGCATAACCGATGGCCAACTCCTCCTTGCCAACGGAAAATCCATCCCCGTCGTCGCTAGCGCAGCTGTGACCGTACAGAACATGCCTGTTTCCAAGGGACGCGTCGGAAATCATGAAGTGACTGTCTTAAGAGACTCTGGCTGCAGTGGGGTCATCGTCAGAGAAGACCTAATCGCTAAAGAACAGTTCACTGGCGATTCAAAATGGACACTTATGGCCGACAGCAAATGTGTGAAAGCGCCAGTTGCAAAGATTCAAGTCAGCACCCCTTTCTACATAGGCGAAGTCGAAGCGGTTTGCCTGAAGAAGCCGCTGTACGACTTGATGATCGGGAATATCGACGGCGCGAGGCGACCCGACGACCCCGATCCAGAGTGGAGTCCTGCCTCAACTCAACACGTCGAAGTTGTGGAGGAGGATCCATTGCCATTTCCCGATGGAGACCTTACAGAGCTGCTACGGGACAATGTGGTTACTCCGGCTCAGCCCTGCCGACCAGAGATCGTCGGTGCCGTTACAACCAGGGCCCAGGCCAAGAGAGACAAGACGTCTACGCCACTGAAGGTCGCCGACAACTCTAAAGCTGCCATCGTGGACAGAGATAAGCTGATCCAGCTCCAGGAAGCTGATAGTACTTTAAACAAGTACAGGAACCGCCAAGACCACGTGACCAAAGGCAGTGGTACGGTCTACTTTGAGGTGAAGGCCAAGATCTTGTATCGAATCTTCCAGCACCCGAGGGTCAACGGAGGGAAACCACTGCGTCAAGTATTGGTACCGTTACCCCTAAGGCGCCAGGTGATGGAAGTAGCGCATGACTCAATCATGGGAGGTCACCTGGGTATCAAGAAGACGTCGGATAGAATCCAGGCGGTGTTCTACTGGCCATGACTTCATGCGGACGTTAGCCGTTTCTGCCGATCATTTGACATTTGCCAGAAGACCATACCTCGAGGAAGGGTCCCGAAAGTGCCTATGCAGAGGATGCCTCTGATCGACCGACCTTTCAAGAGGGTGGCCTTAGACTTAATCGGCGAAATAAGACCTCCGAGTGAAGAAGGTCATCGATGGTTACTGACTTTAGTGGACTATGCGACTCGGTACCCAGAAGCAGTGCCACTGAAGAAGATTGACACAGAAACTGTAGCAGAGGCACTAGTGGACATGTTCAGTAGACTTGGAGTGCCTGAAGAAATTCTGACAGACCTCGGGACGCAGTTCGTCTCTGACTGCATGAAGGAGGTCAACAGACTGCTGAGCATCCGGCATTTGACTACGACACCCTACCATCCAATGTGCAACGGGCTTGTCGAAAAGTTCAATGCTACGCTGAAGTCCACCCTGAAGAAACTGTGCAGCGAGCAGCCCAGACAATGGCATCGCTACATCAACGCCTTACTTTTCGCCTACAGAGAAGTACCGCAGGAGTCCACCGGCTTCTCTCCGTTCGAGCTGCTGTACGGAAGAACCATCCGAGGGCCGATGCACATCCTAAAAGAACTGTGGACGAAAGAAGTAGACACCCCAGAGGTGAAGAACAGCTACCAGTACGTGTTTGAGCTACGGGAGAAGCTGGAGCAGACTCTCGAGATAGCCAGAGAAAACCTGAAGAAGTTTCAGGACTGTGGAAAGCACTACTATGACCGTAGGGCTGTGAACAGGAAGTTTAAACCTGGCAACAAAGTGCTGGTGCTGCAACCTACTGATCACAATAAGTTGCTGATGCAGTGGAAAGGCCCGTACGAAGTGGAGACAGTGGTGGGGATCAACGACTACAAGGTGAAGGTCGGCCAGCATTCCAAGATATACCACGCCAACCTCCTTAAGCTGTACGTGGAAAGGCCATCAGAGACTGTGCATGTGGCAACAGCAGCTGAGATCGATAACAGCTTTGACAGCGAGGAACTGTTGGAACTTGGAGACTTCCACAGCAAAGAAGGCATCGATGATGTTAAGCTAGGACCACGCTTGACAGAAGGTCAAAAGATGGAGCTCAAGGACCTTATGGGGGAGTTTCCCCATAGCTTCAGCGATGTCCCAGGCTCTACGAGTTTGGTCGAACATGAAGTCCACCTCACTTCAAATATCCCTGTTCGATCCAAACCATTCCCTATCCCTTTCAAGGCCCGTGAATCCTTGAAGAAAGATATCGATGAGATGCTGAAGATGGGCATTATCAGGGAGTCCAGTTCCCCCTACGCGTCCCCTGTCGTGGTCGTGAAGAAGAAGGACGGGAGCAACAGAGTATGCATCGACTACAGGAAGGTTAATAAGATCACCGTTTTCGACCCTGAGCCGATGCCTACCGCAGCAGACCTCTTCCGCCAATTATCGGGGAGTAGAATCTTCTCAAAGAATGACCTCAGCAAGGGTTATTGGCAAGTCCCCGTGCGTCAACAGGACATACCAAAGACTGCTTTCATAACTCCTGATGGGACGTACGAGTGCCTAAGGATGCCCTTTGGCATGGTCAACAGCGGAGCTACCCTGAAGAGAGGAATGAGGAAGATGCTCAATGGGATGGACAACGTCGTGTGTTACTGGGACGACCTGCTGGTCCACACTCGCACCTGGGAAGAGCATCTGCAGACCTTGAGGGAGCTGTTTCACCGTCTCACAGAAGACAACCTGACCGTGAGACCCAGTAAGTGCATTCTGGGGACTGACAACGTAGACATCATCGGCCATTCGCTGAAAGAAGGACAAAAGGGGCTTCTACTAGAAAACGTCACCAAGATTCTGAACGCTCCACGTCCCCAAACCAAGAAGCAGGTGCGATCTTTCCTGGGGTTGGCTGGATATTACAGGGAGTTTGTACCAAACTACTCCGCCATCACAGCACCCTTGTCGGACCTGGTGCGGAAAGGCTGTCCAAACCAAGTGCAGTGGGGACCGTCTCAGGAGAAGGCATACCAGACTGTGCGCGACCTCCTTTCGAAGGATTCGGTGCTACGACTGCCTGACACTTCCAAGGAATTCGTCTTAAGAACAGACGCAGCGGACGAAGGCATCGGCGCCATACTGATGCAAGAACACGAAGGGAAACTATTTCCGGTCAGTTACGCCAGCAAGAAGCTGTCCAGGGCTGAGAAAAATTACTCGACCATGGAGAAAGAGTGCCTTGCCATCATATGGGGAATCCGGAAGTTCGAACTGTACCTTCAAGGAGTGAAGTTCGTGCTGCAGACTGATCATAAGCCGTTAACTTACTTAAACTCTGCCAAGTTTGTGAACAGTCGAATCATGAGATGGGCTATGTACTTGCAGAACTTTAACATGCGAGTAGAATCTATTAAAGGATCAGACAATGTTGGCGCGGACTTCTCAGCAGAGTGTGTAAGTAAAAAAACATTGACCGTGTAGATACACTGTGAACATTGACAATATCCAGACAGATTTGAAGATGAAAACCATTGACTCTGTGTGAATGAACTGAGAACGTTGATAGTGTTCAGACAGGCTGAAATAAGTCTTAATTCTGTACTTTGTTTGTGCATTACGTTTCAACGTTGTTGAAAGAAATTAGGTAAATTTCTTCTTGAGTGGGGGGTTATGTTACGTTGAAACGCGAACGAAAGTATGTCGGAAACGCGCACGATAGATCTAATTGTTTCGTTTTGCAAAGTATTCAATAATGGAGTTTATTTACCTTTGATTTGAGTTTGCATTGTTGTTAGGAGAGGCTTTGTATAACGTTGATGATTTGCGTTAGTCGATATTACTGGAGAATTTTCTGGATTTGCGTGTTTACTCTCAATAGAAATTTCCCGATACATGTCGAAGCAAGAGGACGTTCCGGAAGGAGAAGAAATATGTATGACGTAAGACAGTAATGACGAAGTTAGAAGCGATTGGTTAAATTGCGTCATACGAGATTGATCCAGGTTATTCGGGAGTATCAAGAGACTATTTAAGTGCCGCGCTGTTTCAAAAATTAGATAGTGAAGTTGTTGATAGTGAAGTTGGAAAGTAAATTTGAGAGTGGAAAGGCGATTGAGCGATTGTATGCAGTTGTTGATGTGTGCTGAATAAAAGTGGAGAACTTCATACGTCGACTCCGTGTCTTGTATGCTGAGTGAGCAGGCTGCGTGGATACACGAATCTGAGTTACACCTTATCAGGAATTCAGCATTGGGGCTGAATCAAATACTGATAGAAAGCACCAACATCAAACGGAGTGTAACATAGACAGAAAAGGGTTAGGGCAAGGGTTAGTTGTAGCGCTGCAACTAGCCCTTACCCTAACCCTTTTCTAGAAAGTTGACCTATTTCGTCTCCTATAGGCGACGAAATAGGTCGAATTTTGTTCAAAAATTCTTCGGAAATTCACTGTATTTTCTCCGTCCCGGATAGAGCACTCCTGTGTACTAGAAACACTCTCATGCACTACAACTGCACTCCCATGCACTAAAAGAGCACTCCCGTGCACTTAGAAAAAAGTGGGTGGCTGGAAAACTCTGGGTGACTGATACACTCACCCATTTTCTGCATAAAAAGCAAGGTCAGTCACCCATTTCAAGGCTTATGTGCACACACACACACACAAACACACACACACACACACACACACACACACACACACCATTATTTTGTATTTTCAGCATATTTCTTTACGGCACTTGCCAATACCGCGTGTAGGCAACGGACATCCTCATCACCCGCCTACGCATTTACACTTGATTACAAGTATCTAAAAAAAACGAAAAAAAAAAGAAAAAAATCCACAAATATTTAATAAACAATGATGATGGCGACTTTGTCGTTGGTGATGTGCTGGGTATAGGAAATACCCAGAAGTCTTCTGTAGCACCTCATCTCAATGCTTTTTTATTCTTCGTTGTAGGTTTGAGGTGAGGGTCCAAGTTTCGCAAGGGTACAGCAGATGACAGAACCTTGGCCGAAGAAGTAAGCCGTATTGGATGCAACAACTTAATAAGTAAACACTTACAGGAATTAAAACCTCTTGTTTTCTTCTCTTTTCATTTTTAATTTCATTTTAAATACGTATTTAAATACGCCTTGAACGTAAATCAAACCTTTTATACATTGAGTGACGTCCTCGCGGAGACGTATTTTGTTAAATTGTTTTATTTATTGTTGTTTGTTTATTGTGCATAGTAGTTCACAAGAAAACATTATTGGGTGCAACAAGGTACGTAGACTTTACAGATGCCTTGAACATTAAAGCAAACTTTTAAAAAATAGTAACGTCATCATTTAAAAAAAATTAATTAATTTTATTTACTTGTATACGTCAAGGATGCCTACTCTCTCCAACACTCTTCAACATCTTCCTAGAGCGCATCATGTCAGATGCTCTTGCAGATCATGAAGGCACATTCAGCATACGGGGTAGAGCAATCTCCAATCTTCGTTTTGCGGATGCCATTGATGGGTTGGCTGGAGAGGAACAAGAACTTGAACAGCTGGTACAGAGGCTTGACAGAGCTTATGGAATGGAAGTAAGTGAAGAGAAGGCCAAAATGATGACCAACAACACCAATGGCATCAACACGAACATCAAAGTCCAAGGCCAATCCCTCAACACAGTGCACAGCTTCAAATATTTAGGAGCCATTGTATCAGACAATGGGTCCCGACAGAAAGTCCTCTCCAGGATCGCACAAACAACTGCTGCCCTGACAAGGTTGAAGCCCATTTGGAAAGACAGGACCATCAGTCTCCATTCCAAAGTAAGACTGCTGCGCGCCCTTGTCATCTCCATCTTCCTATATGCTTGCGAAGCATGGACCCTCACAGCAGATCTCCAACGAAGAATACAAAGCATGGAGGTGCTACAGAAGACTTCTGGGCATTTCCTATACCCAACACATCACCAACGACGAAGTCCGACAGACCATCACACAAGCCATTGGACAACACGATGACCTGCTCACAGTGGTGAAGAAACGAAAACTCCGATGGTATGGCAACGTCACCCGATCATCAGGCCTTGCAAAGAATATTCTGCAAGGCACAGTGCAAGGAGGTAGAAGAAGAGGGAGACCGAAAAAGAGATAGGAGGACAACATTTGAGAATGGACTGGTTTGACACTGAGCGAAGCCATCAGGGCTGCTGAGGACAGAGAAAGATGGAGTATGCTGGTTAAACGATCATCTGTGGTGCCCCTACGACCTCAGGGTTACGGGACAGGATAGGGTAGGATAGGATAGGATTTACTTGTATATTATTATTTCTTTTAACGTTCGTATTGAATTACGGCGAACAAAGGCCTTTTGTTGTTTACTTTCTTCACTCCACTTTTCTTTTAATTTCATTGCCCGGACAGGGGCTCGAACCCGGGTCCTTTAGATCCGCAAGCCAAAGCACTACCGTTATACCACCGTGCCTCTCTGTTACGGTGCAAGTTACGTGAGTCTGTGCTGATATAACAACTTTCTGTCATCTTGTTCCCCCCTTCACTTCGGAAGGCTAGTCACATTAACCTTAAAGATCTTCTCTACGTATCTGTTTCAGAAGGAAATGGTCATGGAGGTGAAACGAACTATCAGTCGCCTCGCCCTGTTATGCATCATCCTAATGCTCGTAAGTATTTATTTATTTATTTATTTATTTATTTCCAGTCTGTTAATCTGCCTCTGCCTCGCTCGCTTTGTCCAATTCGCGGTCAGTAAATGCATAGATATGTGCAAATGTGAGTATACAGATATATGAATGTGTGTATGTATGTATGTATGAAGGCATGTGTGTGTGTGTTGTGCGTGCGCGCGCTTGTTTGTATGGATGTATGTGTACTGGTATGTATGTATATGTGTGTTTGTATGTTTTTATGGTTACGCTTCGAGCCGAGTTTGTATGAGAAAATGCGCTACCTGAAATATCCTTATTAATTTTTTTTTTATGCGGTTGCCTATCTGTGGATGGGTTATTTGTGAACTGCTTGCTTATTCACCAATCATCAGGGGTGTTTTTGTTCTTCTACTGCTGTGCATTTTATAACGCATGAGCTTACCCTTTTGATAACGATTGGTAATATGTAAATGGTAATAGAGCCCACAGGCGCTTGTATCAGGACACGCGAGCGTCTATGCCTGTGACGCGTCTCCCTTTGGTATTATAGATAACCAAAGGGAGACGCGTCACAGGCATAGGCGCTCGCGCGTGTCCTAAAACAAGCGCCTGTGATAGAGCCATTAGCCCTACCCTAGTTTTAGAAAAAGAGGGCAAGCCATGTAAATGTATTTTCAGACACACACACACACACACACATACGTGTCTGGAGGTCGTTTTGTAGACGCGGGTTTCAGACCATACTTTTGAGGACTCTTTACCTAATTGTTATAGAAAGATAAGAAATGCATATTTGGCAATGAAATGCCTTCCTTATTGCTAATCTATGCTGAATATTTTGATTTTGTTAATTTTGACTATAAAGAATCGCTTAGTCATTCTGGGGACACACACGTGTGTGAACGGACATGCTTTTCTTTGTCATACTGCAGACATGGCAGTGTGTATCAGAAACAAGAAACGGTAAGACTTTCTTCAGACAAAATTTGGCGGGCACACGTGCGTATGGCAAACAAGACTGTTTAAGTCGTTCTGCAGGCAGATATGTGTGTGATGGAATGTTTATTATAGTCATATCACGGACATGTCAGTGTGTAAATAATTAATAAAAAGCAAATCTTTCTGTGGACAAAATAAGGTGGGAACACTTGTGTTTATATAAAACGATTTTGCAATTTATTTTAAAGACATGCTCATGCCTTTAAAAAATAGTAATGTATAAACCGATTAAAGTGGATCTTACATATTTTTTTTATCTCTGCAAATTGCATTTTTTGCTTATAATATTTTTAGCACTGTTGATTGCCGTCTACAGCATAAGCAACAGTACTGGATCATGCGTGCCCTTTGGCTTGGAATTTTGTGTCTAATAAGCATGAAGGGTGCTGGGCACTACCGCGAGCGTCACTACCAAGTGTAACACTACAGCGTGTAACACTACCGCGTGTAACACTATCGCGAGTGTAATACAACCGCGAGTAACAGTACCGCGTGTAACACTTCCGCGTGTGTAACACTATCGCGTGTGTAACACTACCGCAAGTAGCACTACCGCGTGTAACACCACCGCGTGTGAGAGAGAATTCAATGTGTGTTGAAACAATCGTGACATTTGACACTGACACTTGAGAGAGAAAATCAGAGAGAGAGAGAGAGAGAGAGAGAGAGAGAGAGAGAGAGAGAGAGAGAGAGAGAGAGAGAGAGAGAGAGAGAGAGAGAGAGAGAGAGCGAAAGACAAAGAAAGAAATTTGTATCTTTTTATTGTTCATTTTTATTTTTAATTCATATTGCTTTTAATACAATTGTTTTTTAAATTAAAAATCCTTGAAAATTATATGCATGTTGTATGTGCGTGCACGCTTGCATGCGCGTGTGTCCATCTGTCTGTCTGTCTGTCGCATGGCAGTTATTATTTTAGAAGAATAAGAAGAAGATGAAAAACGAAGAAGAAGAAGAAGAAGAAGAAGAAGAAGAAGAAGAAGAAGAAGAAGAAGAAAAAGAAGAAGATGATGAAGAAGGAGGAAGAGAAGAAGAAGAGGAGGAGGAGGAGGAAAAGGATGAAAGGGAGGAGAAGAAGAAGAAGAAGAAGAAGAAGAAGAAGAAGAAGAAGAACACGCGGAAGTGCTACTCGCGGTAGTGTTTCACACGCGATAGTGTTACACACGCGGAAGTGTTACACGCGGTTTACACGCGGTTGTGACGCTCGCGGTAGTGACGCACAACCAAGCATGAACCATTTCACCTTTCTGTTTGCCATTAAAATAAGACAACTTTATGATCTCTTTCAAAGAGAGAAACGTTTCCACCTGTTATTTTATTTATTTATTTATGTTAAATAAAGATAATAAAGCTTACTTGAATTTGAATTTGTATCTAAATTTGAACATGTCACCATAAAGACCTTCTGGCCTTCAATGTAAAGAAAGAAAGATTTTTTTTTAAAAGTAGACTAAATCATTGCATGGTTTATGAGAAAGCGTTTTAAGAGTTGGCAACACTAAGAGCTAAACACTGTGTAGCACTTCTATGACACTATTTAAAGTAAGAAAGGAGCGAATATTTAATCACTTTAATAACTCATACAAAGAAAAACACAGCACATAAATATTGTTTCAGAAATAATTTTTTTTATTTTAAACTAATTTATTCAGGTTATTTTTTTCAAAAACCAACAAAATATTCCCGTCCTGCAAACACAACTGATAAACTAAGGAATAACACAATGTGCAAAAATTAAAATTGGCTACAAATTAATTTTTAACATCAAAACTAGGTTGATTACTGGCTAATCCTGCATCAAATGTATAGATGATAAGAAACCTGCTGTTACTGAACACTTTGCTGTCTTTAGAATTCCAGGTAAAATGGACATTTACAAAATACTGGCAGAAGAGCCTGTTCTGCGTGACCATTCCTGGAGGAATGTAAAGATTGCGTTCGTAATGAGATTTTGAGGCATGTTTAATTTTTTTAAAAATTAAAATGACTTATGATTGTATTCAAGTGTTCATGCCAGCTTGCTCCACTGATTCCACTTGCGACGCTTGATGCACCTCCCTCGGTTTCCTGAACGTACAATAAACTTTTTATTTTAATCTACAAAAAACACATGCGTTATTGTAATGTTTATGGCTGCAAGAACAGGTGGTGGTTATATTAAGAGAGAGGAGTCAGTGTTAAACTGGTCCTCTGCAGGTTCTACACGCAGATGATAAAAACTATATTGCATACTATGACCGGCTGCTATCACGAGATAATTAAAATTAACATGTGTTCTATGTAAATTACAGAGATACTGGTAATCCACAGTGTTAATTAACAATTATCAGTATTTATCATGCCTTCCTAGCGCCAAAACCTGAAAGAAATTTTAAGTGTTAATTGTAAATATGTCGTTGATATTTGTAATTATCACATGATATTTGTAAGTATAAGTTTTTGTGCTAGTAGGCCGTTATAATGTGAATTACAAAGAACACGTGTTAATTACTATTATCACTAATAACTGTAAATGCAAGTTTTGACGCTAATAAGTCGCCTAAGTCAGAATTAAGCATTATCACATAAAAAATGTAATTATGACGAGAAAATTGTAATAATTATGTGATAATTACAATGTTCGGTTTCTGCGCCTTCCAGGCAAATTGCTAGAGACAAAACTGAAAATTAAACATGATCGCAAGAAGATATTTATAATTTTTTTTAATGATAATTGTAATTATCCCTTAATAATTGTAATTATCCCATTATATTTTTTTATCTCATGATATTTATAATTATCAGGTTTTGGCGCTAGTAGGCCATCATAGAATACTTCTTGTATTGCAGTGAGAGGCCATTGGAGGTAATAAAGTCAAGTAAGCCGGGTGTTGGCCATTTTAAAAAAATTTTTAGCTTGAAGATGATGTAATTCCTTTATCACAAGATCACAAAGCAAACAGCTATATATGAATACTTATATAGCCGTCAAACAAGAAATTAGATACATGTTATGAGAAAGAGAAGGGGAAGGGGGGTGGGAGGGAGATAAAAAGAGGCAGAATGAGAGAGAGAGAGAGAGAGAGAGAGAGAGAGAGAGTACAGAGAGGGAGAGAGAGAGGGGTTGGTTAGTTAGTCATTCATTGCTTATAGGGTCCAGCGGACTGCAAAGAGCCGAATCAGGACCACAAAATCAGGATCACAACTTGGTTGAAAGAGGACTCACCCCTGATCCCTTATAAAAGATCTGCTGAAACGACCCTAGTGGTAACGCTGAATGCAGTCCAACAGCCGGTCACTGCACAATAAATAGACTGAAAGCCAATAGCCACAAAAGGGCCTAGAAAATGAGGTATTTTTTAATCGAAGCGCACCAAAATTTTTCTCCACATTCTCAAAGAAGGTACTTAGTGCACAACTTTCAGAGATCGGGAACCACCAACTCTTGCACGTTTGTGAAAAACAGGCAGTTAAAGTTGTACCCCTGATTAAAAAAAAAACTACACTTTTTTGCAGTGATGATATATCATTATTTGTCCAAATAAAGTATTCTAATACCTCCTAAACAGCTTCAATATTAAATAATATAAAAATAAAGACTTTAAGTTAAAAACAAAATTATCTTAGTTAATTATTTTGTTATAATTGTGCATTTTCAAAAAATCACAGCAAATATTACCTCCCTTGAAGCCGACTAATATTTTACCACCGCTCATCATCTAATTGATTCAGATTCATTCCACTCAGTGTCAGTATCACTACAAACAGATGATCCATCATCTTAGAACATCTAGTGCATGAACACAGTTGCTGATGCCTTGATCTTCTGCCAATGTCAGGCCTTGAATGCACTATATAATTATAAAGTTGTACCTCGATTCAAAACCATGACACATTTTTGCATTATATGTCCAAATAATGTATTGTAATACCAACTAAACAACTTAGATATTAAATCATATAAACAATAAAGTCAAAATCATCAGAGTTAAGTACTTGGCTATAATTGTGCAATTAAAAAACAACAACTACAAGGCAAATATTACTCCCTTGAAGCAGACTGTATACTATAGGTTACTATTTTACCACCCCTCATCATCTGAACTTGATTCAGATTCACTCCACTCAGTTTCAGTGTCACTGTCAGTATCATTACAAACAGATGATTGATTGATTAGAACACAAAGTGCGTGAACACATGTATGTGCATTTCAAGGCCTGACGTTCGCAAGAGCACCGGTTTCCAGTACAGCCGGATTTGCAGCCACACTGCACAAAGCTAGTGATGTTGGGAGGTAAAGGTGGCTGTGTTGACCACATCACATCAAGGGTTCTGTTTAGACATAAGACATAAGACAATTTATTTCGCTTCAACTTTTACATCGAAGAAATCTTGGTGCGCATGGGGTACTCAGATGTGTACATTGCTCATGTTTGCACACTTTATCGCGCGCACTCACGCTTACACGAAAAATAACATTATATATAACATAAATATTATATGTATTATTTGTCACTAGACTGACTGTCTCTTTTTCTTTCTCTCTCACTCTCTCTCTCTCTCACACACACATACACACGGCACATATTACACATCATTGTTCGACTCAGAAAGCGGTACATTACTAACACTGCTACCGATATTTAAGAGGGGGGCCGAAATACTACGAGGCTGCTAAGTCAGCAGTAAAAAGGAGAGAGGGGGGGGGGGGGGGGCGATAAAGCGTAGCTGGCCTGGGGTGATTACACAACGCTTCGTTACGATTCTTGGGAGGCCCGGCAAGCAAAGAAGGTTGGAGAGGGGGGTAACGTAGTAGTGAAGGGCGGAAAGTGAGAGGGAGAATTAGGTGGTGATGGGAGGTATAGGGCTTTTGTGCAGAAAGGGAGGGGTGGTTGGGGAAGTTAGTGCGTTTAGGGTTGGGGGTTGCTAGTGGAGTGCCGCTATGGTCGCAGTGTGTGTGTGTGGGGTGGGGGTGGGGTGGGGGTGGTATGGTAGGGGGGTGATTTTCAGTCATGTTTACTATTGAGTACAGTGATAGCGGGGTGTCGGATAGTGCAGTGGTTGGAGCACTCGCTACTGTGTCGAAAGTGAAGCACCGTCCGGTGCGGTTAGCACTTGGATGGGTGACCGCTAAGGTGTGAAGCGACAAACAACAACGCCCCCAGTTGACTCAACTGTGATTGAGTACCTACTCTCTTGAGGGTGGGGAAGGTAAAGCAGCGAGGGAGAGAGTTGAGCATCACCCTCATTACGCTGGCCCAAGATAAGTGTGATCTCCAACATCACGCTCCCCTACGGCCACAAGGCTATGGGACTACCTTTACCTTTTTTTTACAGTGATAGCAGTGATAGCAGTTTGTCTTGGTAACCCATCCATGCTGCGGAGCTGCTGGTGCCTTGAGGATGTTGACCACTCTTTGAGAGCCTGTGAGGTGCCTCACAGCTATGCCTAGTGCAATGTGCTTTGGGCACGTGTAGCGCCTATTTGCCAAGGAAAGAATATCCTGCGCGATAGATAATATTTAGATTTTAATATATGATGGTATTTGAATATAACTTTGGTCAAAGTCATCAGCGGTGTTAGCTATCCAAGCAATTAAATTAAACATCTGAGGAAGAACTATCTTCAAAATTTCTGTTTCATTCAGCTTATCAGGATTTGCTGACCATGAAGACTCCTGTGCTGTTTCTTTTGTGACGTTCCTCACCGAGAGAGCAGACAAATATATGTGTCTCCGGTCATCTTGTTCAGTGTATACATGCCTTGTCCTCCGTCTTGTCGGTAACTCTCCGAAATCACTATCTGCAGATTCTGCAATATCAGTGTGCACTTCTGGTTCTACGTTGTCTGTTTTCTTCTACAATAGTGATGGCAACTGTGGACCGCAGGCTGCTGCTGCTGCTGCATGCATTAAGTCTTCTGTAACAGGACTCGTGATACCTGTCAACAACAAGAACATACCTCAATAATAATAATAATAATAATAATAATAATAATAATAATAATTTTCTCTCTTTCTCTCTCTCTCTCTAAATATATATGGAGGGTCAAACAGGGTTGTTTGTTGTCTTCCCTGATCCTTTCCTTGACTGATGTGGCTGACAAGGTTAGGCAGGGGGAAAAGCATGGTTTTCAGTTTCTACCTGGCTTGCAAGAAATCTTTCTGTTATTATTTGCTGACGACATTTGCTTGATCTCTACCACACCCGCTGGCTTACAAAATCAATTAGTTACCTTACAAAAAGCTTCAACATCTCTTGGACTTTCTGTAAATTTAAATTAAAGAAAACAAAAGTAATGGTATTCAGGAAAGAAGGACATTTGGCTAAAGCAGAAAAATGGTACTATCAAGGAAAAGAAATTGAAGTTGTAAACAGCTACAAATATTTAGGCTTTACTCTTACAACAAAGATGTCTTTTGATATTGCGCTCCAAGAGTTTGCAGGCAGAGCCAAAGGTAAGGTGGTGGAGATCATGAAAACAATGTGGAGTTTGGGAAGCATGGATATAAATATTTTCTTTAAGCTGTTCGATGCCCAGGTTAAACCTATGCTTCTGTATGAAGCAGAAATATGGGGCATTACACGATTTCATGCTATTGAATCTACACATTTGTTTGCTTGTAAGCGTATTTTGAGTGTGTCTCCCAGGACCCCAAATGTCATGGTTTATGGAGAACTTGGTCGTTATCCACTGTTTATTGACAGTGCTCTAAGTGCAGTCAGATACTGGTTCAAATTGCAAGACATGCTTCTTGTTAGACTACCAAAGCAAGCATATGAAATGGACAAAAACAGATTTTTGAGACTACCTGTAGGTCAGACTGATGTACATAACTGGGCTTACAATATAAAACAGTTTTGACATGTTTGGTTTTTCTCATGTTTGGTTGAACGGGGAAGTAGGAAAATAAGAAAGCTTTTTTACGTGTTTTCAGACAACGTATGATAGACTGCTACAAACAGGAATGGTTTAGTAAATTAATGGATAGCGAAAGATTCTCAGTGTATGGTTCCTTTAAATCACTCTTGCAGTGTGAGAAGTACTTAACAGATATTACTATAAATAAGTTTAGAAATATCTTTGTAAAGTTACGTCTAGGCATTATAGACTTGAATGGAAATAAAAGATACAGTGTTGTTCCAAAGGCATGCCCTTTCTGTACGGCTGTTGAAAATGAAATGCATTTTTTGTGGTATTGTCCAGCGTATAAGGATATTCGTGAAAAGTACATTTTGAGGCACTTCAATGTTGATGAACCACTATTGGTGTTTTGTTTATTACAAAGTGATAGTATGATTATTACCAGAGCAGTAGCGATGTTTACGTACTATGCGATGAAAAAGCGTGAAGAATTGTTGATTTAAAAGTAACCTAAAATATGTTTACTTTTTTTTTTTTTGAGGCACATTCTGTCAAATGACGCGTGTTTGTCATATTTATTTTTGTAACTTTTGAAATTTTTAGTGATTTTTGTCTTTTCTTTCCTTTTTTCCATGTCTGTTGTGTTACCCCCATGCGTATAGCCTGGTGGCCTCGCATTAAAGTTTCCTGAGTTCCTGAGTAAATATATATGGAGGGGGGGAGGGGAGGGGGGTAAATCATGCTGTTTTGCTTTTTAAGTTTAGTTGTTTTCTTTAGTTGTTGTTTTTTTTTGGGGGGGTGGGGGGTGGGGGGGGGGAGTGCTAATTATGGGATAACCGAATTGTTTCCTACAGAAACATATAAATTATTGTTGTTTTTTAATTACATTTTTTTCTAAGCGGGAAAAAAAGTATAAACTTACTTTGCTTCTACAGCAAGTAAATCTGCCTGGTACTGAATTTCCCTTAGTACATCATGTCGCTTAAGCTTTGTTGCTGCTCTCAGAAAGTCTTCTGCATTTGGGCCACCCTGTCAAATGAAGTAAAAAAGTTGATTTGGTTAATCGCACAGATTTATACATACATATTTTTTCTGCCTTCCTTTATGCTTGCGAAGCATAGACCCTCACAGCAGATCTCCAACGAAGAATACAAAGCATGGAGATGAGGTGCTACAGAAGACTTCTGGGCATTTCCTATACACAACACATCACCAACGACGAAGTCCGGCAGACCATCACACGAGCCATTGGACAACACGATGACCTGCTTACAATGGTGAAGAAACGGAAACTCCGATGGTATGGCCATGTCACCAGATCATCAGGCCTTGCAAAGACTATTCTGCAAGGCACAGTGCAAGGAAGTAGAAGAAGAGGGAGACCGAAAAAGAGGTGGGAGGACACATTCGAGAATGGACTGGTTTGACACTGAGCGAAGCCATCAGGGCTGCTGAGGACAGAAAAAGATGGAGTATGCTGGTTAAACGATCATCTGTGGTGCTCCTACGACCTCCGGGTTACGGGACAGGATAGGATAGGATATGATTTTTTCTGCAGGCGATAAATATAAGCTAACAGTAACATTTAAAAAATAACCTAGCCTTGAATCGACCAACCTTGAATGATCTCATCGCGCTATGTTATTGATACAATCTGATCATGTCAGGCTTATCACACCAGTTTTCTTGCCATTTTCGAAACGTTTTTTGGCCTGCTCGATCCCTCATTTGCTATTGTGTATTGAAACAATCTTTCCTTACATTGATATTCCTAAGTAAATATATTTTAATATTTTTATGCAGTTTAACAATATTAAGTTTTGTTTGAATTAATATTTTTTAAAGAATCATGCTTCTCTGTTTAGGCTAAGGTGCAATGAGCGTTTAAGAAAAAAAAGCTTATTCTAAATGGGAATTATGATAATTAAAAGCCAACAAACGTCAAGTTTGTCAAACTTTCACCTGCCTACTATACTCTTTCAATGTCAGGCAAACCTAAGTGAATATAGTCTTGATAAATAGGCTGAAAGTTGGCGTTAGCAATATTTGTATATTATTGTACTTTTAATTTTATTAAATGTACGTTAATATTAGGCTTACTCTACCCCTACAAATGTTACATTGTATTATTCATTTCTCTTCGTTTGGGGAGTGGAGAGAGGTGGAGGTGGAGGTGGTGGTCATGTAAACAGAAACCTGGCACCCAATGGCACAAGTATTGTTGCAGAAGTACTTTTTTCTTAAAATGGTAAATTATTTAGCTTTTTCTTTCTTCTTCAAAAAACAACAATAAAATGTATTCCCAATGCCCGGTGACTCCACCCCCCTATTCCCTCCCACTCCCGGTCTCTTCCTCCCAGTACATTTCCCCCTCTCTAGTCTTTTCCCTCCCTCCCCCTCCCCCCCCCCCCATTTCTTCTTCCTGAATATTCTCGTACCTAGCTCCTATAAGTTCTCCCCTTGCGGGAATCGAAACCGCGACCTTCGGCATAGGAAAGCAGCTCATTATCAGCTGAGTTACCAGACCACCACTTTTCATTCCCTCCCAGTTTATTACATGTTTTAATAAAATGATGATAGATTTTGTTAGCGACTTGTATGAATGTAATACATTTATAAAATGTGATGTAGCTTTCTCATTTAGATTGTAGAATGACTTGTATATATATTTGTAACTTACCTCACTTACTTACTTAATGCCGGTCACACCTGCCAGGGTATGGGTCGCCAACAACAGCTCTCCAGAGTCCTCTGTCCTGTAACTTAATGTGAATTAATAAAATGTCATTGTGATATAGAACTGTGATTATATACATGTACAACTATGATCCTTTTATTTTTTATACAGCTAGTATAATACTCTCAGATCACAAGAAAAAAAAGTACAAGCATCCACAAGAGAGAGAAAGAGAGAGAGAGAGAGAGAGAGAGAGAGAGAGAGAGAGAGAGAGAGAGAGAGAGAGAGAGAGAGAGAAAGAGAGAGAGAGAGTGAGAGGGAGTGATGGAGAGAGAGAAGAAAGAAAAAAGAAAAAAGGCAGAAAGAAAGAAGGAAAAAGAGTGATAAAAAAGGAAGATAGAAGTAGGAGAGATGATTAAGAGAGGGAAGAAAGAAAGGGAAAGCAAGAGAGGGAGGGAGAGAGGGAGGGAGAGAGATAATGGCAGCACCATTAACAATTCATCGTGAAGGAGAGAGAAGAATACAGAAAGTGGTGAGGGGGAGTGGGGAAGCGACCATGGAAGAACAATACAGGGGGAAGTGACCACAGGGGGAAGTAGTCACAGAAAGCGGAGAAAGAGGGGTGGGGGGTGGCAAGGTAACCGAAGAGGAAGTGGGCTAAGAGGGAAAAGACCCGTCCGGGAAACACAACTGAAAACCTCAGGAAGAACACACAGTGCAAGAAATCAAAATTGGCTATAAAGTAATTTTAAACATCAAAACTAGGTTGATTACTGCCTAATCCTGCATCAACAATTCACAAATTTATAGAAAACAAATTAAGGGTATACACATAATTCGCGATTAAAAACAATGACTTAAGCCATGTTGGAAGGTAATCAAACTGCCTACTAAAAGTGTAATTCATAGAAAGTAAAAGTATTTCGCTCATGAAAAGCGAATTTAAAAGAGAGGTGACACGGCTTGCCCTCAAAATTATTAATTACTTTAACCCCCTACCTTACCTCCCAAAAACAGGAGGGATGGGGGTTGTTATGGTGGGCATTGACTTCTAAAACACAGATCAACAAAACCATGTATGGACAACACAATCATACAGTATCCAGTTGTGGAAGAAGAAATAAAATCAGCTCACCAATCCCCCTCCCCACCATTTAAAAATAATAACATAAAATAATGAAAATAAAATAAACACCAAGAAAAAAAAACAACATAACCCGCGTTTTTTTAAAGCACGGAATAAAATGGACTGGGCTATTTTTTATTTTGAGGGATGGGGGTGGGGGGTGGGGGGTGGGGGGTGGAACTGCATAAAATAATGCAAATAGTAAAGATCCTGACGCTCATGTACTAGACGGGTAAGTGCCTACATACATACACTCATCATGAACTAGGTCCATTCTACCTATCCCAGGTCGCCCAGGATTTTGCTCATTTGTCTGGGGGTCAAGATTATGCGCCGAGAGGCTGCCAGTGGGCGCCTCGGATGGATTGCGTTAGATCCTGTATCGGCCAGTGCCTTGCGCTGCTCTTAAGTTGGAAAATCGCTATATAAGAACGGTAAATAAATGATAAATATTTAAAACAAACTCTTACCATCTTCCATCGTCATGGTCATGTCACCTAGTAATTTCCCAAAAGTGTTTTTCTGGGATGAGGCCCTCCTCCTTATGGAAGGTAGTCCAGCAGGATACAGCTCAAACAGCCAAAATTGTCCCAGCTGTTGTGATACATCCGGTGAAAAAAATCAGGCACAAGCTCATTGACTAAGTATTAGCACTGATCCTGAGATAAATCAGCATTTTACTCTATCCAGAGTTAGAAGTAGTAGTCATAGTATAGTGTGTAGTAGTAGGCCTATATTAGATGGGGACTTCATGGAATGCAATGGTAAGCTTATCTAGAGCTATTTTGGTGACATGTTCTCAGTTTTCCCAAATGCATTTCTGAAGCACTGTCACAATAAATGAATTATTATTATTATTATTATTATTATTATTATTATTATTATTATTATTATTATTATTATTATTATTATTGTGGTTTATAGGTATCAAGAGATGTATTAAAAAATTAATTGTATGGGCTATTTAGGACTAACGTTTTTTTTAATAATAATAATAATAACAACAACAATAATAATGAATAATAATAATAATAATAGGCCTAATAATAAACATATGCCATGCGCATTCTCCTTTCATCTCCCTCTACAGCCAACTGCGCTAAACATCACAGACAGTTCATTTCTAAGTGCCTAAATTCATATTTGCGCAGTGCATAAATTCATATTTGCGCAGACCCCTAATACAGTAATAGTAAGTAAGTTGGAACATAGTGATCGACACGACGATTGTGGTTACTTATCAGGAAGAAGAAGACAGCGGCAGCAGTCGTCGTATCCATTACTACCGCGCTCTGTACATTGTTCTCGACTTGACAATTAAATGCAAAGACCTTACGTGATACAAAAAAATGGTAAAACCACAATTTTTTGCAACATCTGAACGGAAAATTACTCACTTACTGAAGTTTTCATCCATCATCACCTCGTGTTTATTATGGTAACAGCCTTGATCGGAATCCGGAAGTGAAGTGACGTCATGAACGAGAAAAACTTGGTACGTGTGCGCCATCCGTGTGTATCGAATTCAATCGTCGGTTTCACACACGCAGAACACGCACACACACAAAAATCTTGCAAATTGAAATTATACGGACAAATTTATTTTGAGCTCAAATTTTGAGAGGTCGTCTATTTATACGTGAGATTTCATGTGCTAACTGGAAAAATTCTGCGGACGTCCGCATAAAAACGAAGTCCGCAGAGCGTGGAACTTTTTCTTGCAGATGTCTGCAAAACATCCAAAACACAAGTACACACACACACACACACACACACACACACACACACACACACACACAGCCCCAAAATAAGCATTTTCAAAAGTGTTCATTTTTGGGGCCGGTGTTGTGTGACTGGGCTTTACCCTAACGAAGCAAAGAGAACACGTGGAATGATAAGCCACTAAGTCAGCTATCTGCAAGCCAAAAGAGTAGGCTATATAAATCGGCCCCCGTGGGTATGGGGCGCCATGTGTCCATTTATTCTATGTGACCATTCTATACATAGAATAAATTCTATGCACATAGAAAGCATTCTATACACACAAAAAGCATTCATTAGTTGAAATTCCATTTATAAAAAAGAAACCAATATTGTAAGTCATAGAATAAAATTCTTTGTATAGAATAACATTCTATAATATAGTGTAAAATTCTATGTCCATAATACAATTCTATGTATAGAATGACATTTTATAATAGAGAATAATATTCTATGTATGTAATACAATTCTATATTATAGAATGCACTTGTATGCATAGAATTATATTCTATAACATAGAATGAATTCTATTACAAAGAATGAATTCTATAACATAGAATGAATTCTTTAAAATAAAATAAATTGCATGACATAGAATTATTTCTATACGCATAGAATTCATTCTATAACATAGAATGAATTCTTTAACATAAAATAAATTATATGACATAAAATGAATTCTATGTGCATAGAATAAATTGTATAACATAGAATGAATTCTATAATAAAGAATGAATTCTATATGCATAGAATGAATTTTATAGCATAGAATGAATTCTATGACATAGAATTCATTCTATGACATAGAATGAATTCTATAGGCATAGAATGAATAGTATAACATAGAATGAATAAGATGACATAGAATGAATTCTATGACATAGAATGAATTCTATGACATAGAATGAATTCTATAGCATATAATGGATAGTATAACATAGAATGAATAAGATGACATAGAATGATTTCTATGACATAGAATGAATTCTATAATATAGAATGAATTATATAACATAGAATGAATTCTATGACATAGAATTCATTCTGTAACATAAAATTCATTCTATGCTATAGAATAAATTCTATGTCATAGAATTCATTCTATGCTATATAATTCATTCTATGTTATAGAATTCATTCTATGTCATAGAATTCATTCTATGTCATAGAATTCATTCTATGTTATACAATGAAATCAATATAAAAACTTTTTTTTAAATAGTAAAAACTGGGGCACTGTCAAGGTATAGAGAACATTTCGGGATATTGTGATGTTTTGAACATAGCACACTCGTGCAATAATGATTACAGAGCGATTTGTCACTGACATTCAGTTTAGAGTTGACGACATGCAGTGCTTCATCATTTGCGCTCGAAGTGGAAATCGATGAAAGGAAATGTTCTTTTCTTTGCAGAAAGGTTTTACGTCGGAGTTAGAGCATCCAAACACAGCACAGTACTTCACCATTTTCAAACTCGATCACGCTGTGTTATTCCCGCAGCACGTGGCCGCCACGCCTTTGTGCATAGCGCCCTGGGGGGCCGCTTGGGGTGAAATAGATTTTTTGCAAAAATGCAAAGCTTTAGGAACCTTTCATTTATTATGTCTCAGAGTTGTATATTCGACCTTTAAATATATTAATTATTGCTTTTTATTAGTGTACAGTACGGTTATTTCTTCGGTATTGAGCGAAAAGAACTGATTATTTAATTAGATTTTGTCACTATAAACCCTTACAGAACCTCAGCACATTGTAATGAAAAAAGCAAGCACGCAGGGGCGGAGGGGTTGGGGGGAGGGTGTGACGTCAATTATTTTTATTGCTAAGCTATGTTATGTAATTAGTTTATAGTCCCCTCTCTTCCCGATAAGGATTTTCAGAGAGGAGACACTATTGCTAAGCGATCTACTCACACTAATTATACTGTCGAAGTCGTCCGCATCAAGAAACCTAAATGCTTGTTCACGAAATTATGATGTCTGATAAAGCCGCAGAGCGCTTGGTACGTCAGCCATTTCTTCAGTTCTGGCTGACGTACCAAGCGCTCTGCGGCTTTATCAGACATCATAATTTCGTGAACAAGCGTCAGCCATTTCTTCAGTTCTCGCGCGTGCAAGGCTCCACGTGTCCCTTTATACGTCACAGCCTCGCTTCACATAGAATGACCTAGGTGCACATAGAATGAGCATTCTATGTTATAGAATGAACATTCTATGTTATAGAATGGATTCTATGTTATAGCATGAACATTCTAAGTTATACAATGGATTCTATGTTATAGAATGAACATTCTATGTTATAGAATGAATTTTATGTTATAGAATGACCATTCTATGTTATAGAATGAACATTCTATGTTATAGAATGGATCCTATGTTATAGAATGAACATTCTATGTTATAGAATGAACATTCTATAACATAGAATGCATTCTATGTGCACCAAATGTTAAAAAACAATTCTATGAAAATAGAATGTATTCAGTGTTGCGAATAAAATCCATTTTATGTTAAAAAAATGAATTTTATGTCATACAATTCTTGCTGTGTTATACAATTATTTCTATATACATATAATTCATTTCATTCACATAAAATTAAAAAACACAACTAATAAATTGTAACAAAATTTAGAATTTAAAAAAAGATATTGTATGACACAACACCACATCGCATCATCACCACATCGATCACATCATCACATCACATCACTGCATCACATTGCTTCATCACCATCATCGTGAAAACGCACCACCACATAAAATCACATCATATCAACAAATCATCACATCACATCAGCCGACATCACAGCAGCAGCACATCTTCACATTGCAGCAGACAGCACATATCATGGCATCAGTGAATCACATCACATAATCTAATCACCCCACCCCTCCCACCCATCACATTTGTGGTGCAGTGTGGTGTGATTTAGAGTGATGTAGTGTGGTGATGTGATGTGGTAATGTGTATGTATGTATCTGCAATACAGTTCTATTATGCCTTAAAAGCAGTGAATCAGACCACATCGTCACATAACCTAATCACTCCACCACACCTACCCATCACATTTGTGGTGCAGTGTGATGTAGAGTGATGTGGTGTGGTGATGGGATGTGGCAATCTGTATATCTCTCTGCAATACAGTCCCATGCCATAAAAAATGTTCTCTATACCTTGACAGTGCCCCAGTTTTCACTATTTAAAAAAAAGTGTATATATTGATTTCATTCTATAACATAGAATGAAGTCTATGACATAGAATGAATTCTATGACATAGAATGAATTCTATGACATAGAATGAATTCTATGACATAGAATGAATTCTATGACATAGAATGAATTCTATAGCATAGAATGAATAGTATAACATAGAATGAATAAGATGACATAGAATGAATTCTATGACATAGAATGAATTCTATAACATAGAATGAATTCTATAGCAAAGAATGAATTCTATGACATAGAATTTATTCTATAGCATAGAATGAATTCTATAGCATAGAATGAATTCTATGACATAGGATTCATTCTGTAACATAGAATTCATTCTATGCTATAGAATAAATTCTATGTCATAGAATTCATTCTATGCTATAGAATTCATTCTATGTTATAGAATTCATTCTATGTCATAGAATGAATTCTATGTCATAGAATTCATTCTATGCTATAAAATTCATTCTATGCATATAGAATTTATTCTTTATTATAGAATTCATTCTATGTTATACAATTTATTCTATGCACATAGAATTCATTTTATGTCATATAATTTATTTTATGTTAAAGAATTCATTCTATGTTATAGAATGAATTGTATGCACATAGAATAAATTCTATGTTATAGAATTCATTCTTTGTAATAGAATTCATTCTATGTTATAGAATACAATTCTATGCATACAAGTGCATTCTATAATATAGAATTGTATTACATACATAGAATCTTATTCTCTATTATAAAATTTTATTCTATACATAGAATTGTATTATGGACATAGAATTTTACACTATATTATAGAATGTTATTCTATACAAAGAATTTTATTCTATGACTTACAATATTGGTTTCTTTTTTATAAATGGAATTTCAACTAATGAATGCTTTTTGTGTGCATAGAATGCTTTCTATGTGCATATAATTTATTCTATGTATAGAATAGTCACATAGAATAAATGGACACATGGCGCCCCATAGTGGGGGTGCCGAGGGTTTCTGTATAAATAGTATCCCCACTTTCTGGAAATGTAGTGCTTTAAATTCCCACTGTCGCTGTCCTTTTCCTTTGTTCTTTCTCATTCCTACTCTGTTCTACTATACTAACTTCTACTTCGCTAGACCAGTCACCTACCTTTTTTCTTGAAAACTCTTCCGGGACAAAACTCCTCATTTGTGTGTGAAGTCTGTTGGATCAGTGTTGGATAAGTCGACGGTTTCCTATGCCGAAGGTCGCGGGTTCGATTCCCGCAAGGGGCGAACGTATGTGACTTAGGTACGAGACTATTGAGGTCACCGAGGGTTTTCTCCGGGCTCTCCGGTTTCCTCCCTCCCTTCAATAATGGTACAGGATACAATCAATATAAAAATTTCAAAAATAAAAATTCGATTTTCTTCCGTCTTCTAATAGCGATCTCCCTGCCTTTACACCACCTGTTTGAGTGATGTATGTATGTGTATTTGGTGTGTGTGAGGGTAAATGAGAGAGGTGAGCGTGTATGTTGGTATAGATCGCCGCGCTTTGAGCCTTGGAGAAAGGCGCGTACATAGCATCCTGTATTATTATTATTATTATTATTATTATTATTATTATTATTATTATTATTATTATTATTATTATTATTATTATTATTATTATATTATTATTATTATTATTATTATTATTATGAACTTGGGAATATTGGTGACATTCTGCCAAATGTTCACTAGCGCTTCCTATGATATTATTATTAGCAATATAGGCATCATGTCAGATGCCCTTGCAGATCACGAAGGCATAGTCAGCATAGGGGGTAGAGAAATCTCCAACCTCCGTTTTGCGGATGGCATTGATAAATTGGCTGGAGAGTAACAAGAACTTGAACAGCTTGTACAGAGACTTGACACCACCTCCAGAGCCTATGGAATGGAACTAAGTGCAGAGAAGACCAAAATGATGACCAACAACACCAATGGCATCAACACTACAATAAAGTCCAAGGCCAACCCCTCAACACAGTGCATAGCTTAAAATATTTAGGAGCCATTGTATCATTTGCTTTGTTAATCCCGAAGAAGCGTTTGCGCGAAATGCGCGTGTAGGGAAAGTTTTATTCTGTTGTGTTTTCTGGTCCTTCTACCTTACTTTTGACTTGTCCTACTGATACAGCCTCCTAATTCCGCGTGAGCGTTCGTCATGGTTAGCGTCCAAAGACTTGCTATATAAGTAAATATAACATAATTCTGAATTTTCCAGAAATATGATTCTTACCAGTTATGGGGGAGAGAGATTGGGAGGAGGAAAACGAAGTTTAACGTCCTATTGCGTAAGCGTTAAGGAGGAATCACCACGTCGCCACCTTGACAACAATAATCATCATCATATTACATATATAAAAGTATATGGGGTTTCTTCACGCTTTTCTAGTAAAATGCGCTTATGGTATATACGGTTTGTCTTTCATATTGTGCACATATTTCATGCAAATGTTGTTTATGTAGTTGTTATTTGTTTATGAATGTATTTGCCTTGTTCCTTGCTTACTTTAGGTTACTGATACCTATTTTTTTTCTTACGTTAGATCTACTTCTCTACCTCCTTACTTACCGATCATGATATCTACCTTCTTATTAGCCTCTCTCTTCTCCATCCCTACCCCCCATCCTCTCTCTCTCTCTCTCTCTCACACACACACACACACACACACACACAGATAAAACAGTTTTATCGGGAGATTGTAGGCTATCTTATCTTTTTTCTTTAACAAGGGCTCGCTACTTTAAATAATATTTATTTTATTTTATAAAGGGCATTTTCAAACTGAGAGTCTGCTATAAGTGTTCCCGCGCATCCATACACACACGCACGCATGCACGCACGCACACACACGCACGCACATACACACATACAAACAAAAGTTAATAATGAATATTAAAAAGGCATTAAATTTGAAAACCTACAGAGTCCTTTATAAAACATTAAATTTTAACAAATGTAATTTTGTATGGTCAAAAATAAATAAATAAATAAAAGCCAAAATTCACAGAGATCAATTACAATTTCAATAGCATCAAAATGAACAGCATGCTAAAATATGAACACTGTTTACAAACGAAGATGTCGGTTTTTACTTTTGGAGGTTTATTCATCGTTTGTTAACTGTCACTTCCATCACCAGGATAAAGAAGGTAAAAGGATCTTTCAACAGGGATCAACTGGTTGGTTTCATGAGCTCATTTTAGCTGAATTCCGAATGGGATGATGATGATGATGATGATGATGATGATGATGATGATGATGATGATGATGATGATGATGATGATGATGTTTGTCTTGATATATTAATATAGGATTGTAGGATCTTATTTGTGTGTCTTTGAGAGGAGAAGGATTACTTTAATTAATGATTATTGCAGCTTGTCACCACTGGCTTGCTATATGCATATATAATCAAAAGTCTGTGCGTGTCTGTGTTATCTGGATAGAAATTCAAAGTGTAGCTCTGATCGTCAAGAGATTTGGCATGGACATTAGTTAAGTCTCAGGGCAGATCTCAACGATAGTGTATTTTATCTAAACTGTTCATTAATATCTTTATAAGAATAAACACTGGCGTGTCAGTACAGCGCTTGTTTTTGTTTGTTTTTTTTTTTAATTTAATTAATATTACTTTGTTTGTTGGTAGGAAATTATCTTCTTCTTGCGGGTAACCTAGGAGGAATCTGGAAATTTGAAGAGTGCTCCCATGACTGCCACTTCGAGTTCTTTCCTGATGGTCGCGTAGGAATAACGTTTTCCAACGCTTCACTGAGACATGACGGCACCTGCATGTGTTTGGACACAAATTCGTGGAGTCCGGGAAAGGCCTGCTACGTGAATGTTCACAGTGAGTCACATTATTGCTCAAAATATATCATTTGACACTACGACGTTCATTTGTTTAACAATGGCTCGCTCAGAGTACTAGAAGTTATATTTTCTCCACAATATATGTCAACGAGTGTAGAGTCGTCAGAAAATTTGATGACATTCTTATCTTCTCTGTCACTGCGGCAATCATTGGTGTAGAGTGTGAAGATTAAAGGAGAGATCACAGTACCCTAGGTGTTCCGGTGTTGATTTGCCTCACAGAAGAAGAGCAGGAGCCGGATGAGACTGAGAGAGACTAGGAATATACATATGGCATAGGCACAGTGGTGGAGCGGCAATAGAGCGAGAACGAACACATATAGACTGCGTGCGGTCACTGAGGAAATCTGCCACCCACACAGGTTGATGTTCATAGCATTCCGTTTTTTAAAATAGAAGATGAGTTTGTGCTGTGTTGAAAGCTGAAGAAAAATCAACAAACAGAATTCCAACATACGATCCGTCTTGTTCTATATGTGATTGAGATTACTGAAGAAGGGAAAGAACTGCATCCTCCACTCCCCTATTTTATGGAACAAAATTGCTCGCGTAAAATGCACACGCAATTGCAAGCCCATTTAGTAGCTGATTGGTCGAAAACTTACACGCCAAACTGCGCAAGCGCAATTGCACGCCAAACTACACGCCGGATGTTAATGTAGAAGAATAACAAAACATGGAACGGAAAAAGCATCGAAGAACGCGTGTAGCAGGCTGTCGTAAGCTTTGCACTGTGGCCATATTGAAGACCGTTGTGCGCCCGATGGAAGATAATTCTCATATTATTTACAGGCAAACCAAAGTAAATTATTGTAACATTTCATTGGGGTGTGAGGAGGAGTTGGAGGCAGGGGAGGTCGTAAGCGGCCAGGGTTACATTATAAATTAGTTGTCAGTATATATTATTTTGGTACATAGAACGTATTTCCGGACATTTCCAATTCCTAGTTTTAATGTGATTCGTAGGTAAATGCGTGCGGGTGCATTTGCGCTTCTGCAATTTGGCGTGACAGTTTTCGACCAATCAGCTCCTAGATGGGCGTGCAATGGCGTGTGCATTTTTGCATTTGACACTTTCCGCGTTCCATAGCTTTCCGCGTTCCATACGCCTGAGCCTCTCCGCACCGGTAGCTGTAGGCCATTTTGAACCGTTCGAATCAGTGTGTTACACTCAGTTCGATGTTGGTGTTTTTCTATCAGTATCTGATTCAGCCCCGATGCTTGAATTCCTGATAGTTGTGTAACTCAGATTCGTTTATTCACGCAACCCGCTCAAACAGCATACAAGTCACAAAGTCGACGTATGAAGTTTTCCGCTTTTATTCAGCACACATCAACAACTGCATACAATCGCTCAATCGTCTTACTTTCCAACTAACAACAACTTCAACTATCTCCCAACAGCAACTCGGCACACGATTAAATAACCTCTCTCTCTTCCGGAAGAATTTCGAATACTGTAGAAATGACGCACTGCCACCAATCGAATAAAAAATCGTCATCACTGACTTACGTCAATACATATTTTTATATCTTCCGGAACGACCTCTTGCTTCGACAATCGTCCCGAAACTTCGATCGATAGTAAACAAGGAAATCCAGAGTATTCTCCGACAATATCGACCAACGAAAATTATCCACGTTATACAAAGCCTCTCCTAACAACAATGCAAACTCAAATCAAAGGTAAATAAACTCCATCATTGAATACTTTGCAAAACGAAACGATTAGATCTATCGTGCGCGCTTCCGACATACTTTCGTACGCGTTTCAACGTAACATAACCCCCCACTCAAGAAGAAATTTACCCAATTTCTTTCAACAACGTTGAAACGTAATGCACAAACAAAGTTCAGAATTAAAACTTATTTCAGACTGTCTGAACATTATCAACGTTCTCAGTTCATGGGGTGTCGGATAGTGCAGTGGTTGGAGCACTCGCTACTGTGTCGAAAGTGAAGCACCGTCCGGTGCGGTTAGCACTTGGATGGGTGACCGCTAAGGTGTGAAGCGACAAACAACAACGCCCCCAGTTGACTCAACTGTGATTGAGTACCTACTCTCTTGAGGGTGGGGAAGGTAAAGCAGCGAGGGAGAGAGTTGGGCATCACCCTCATTACGCTGGCCCAAGATAAGTGTGATCTCCAACATCACGCTCCCCTACGGCCACAAGGCTATGGGACTACCTTTACCTTTTACCTTACCTCAGTTCATTCACACAGAGTCAATGGTTTTCATCTTCAAATCTGTCTGGATATTGTCAATGTTCACAGTTCATTCACACAGAGTCAATGTTCTTTACTCACACACTCTGCTGAGGAAGTCCGCACCAACATTGTCTGATCCTTTAATAGATTCTACTCGCATGTTAAAGTTCTGCAAATACATAGCCCATCTCATGATCCGACTGTTCACAAACTTGGCAGAGTTCAAGTAAGTTAGCGGCTTGTGATCAGTCTGTAGCACGAACTTCACTCCTTGAAGGTACAGTTCGAACTTCCGGATTCCGCATATGATGGCAAGGCACTCTTTCTCCATGGTCGAGTAATTTTTCTCAGCCCTGGACAGCTTCTTGCTGGCGTAACTGACCGGAAATAGTTTCCCTTCGTGTTCTTGCATCAGTATGGCGCCGATGCCTTCGTCCGCTGCGTCTGTCCTTAAGACGAATTCCTTGGAAGTATCGGGCAGTCGTAGCACCGGATCCTTCGAAAGGAGGTCGCGCACAGTCTGGTATGCCTTCTCCTGAGACGGTCCCCACTGCACTTGGTTTGGACAGCCTTTCCGCACCAGGTCCGACAAGGGTGCTGTGATGGCGGAGTAGTTTGGTACAAACTCCCTGTAATATCCAGCCAACCCCAGGAAAGATCGCACCTGCTTCTTGGTTTGGGGACGTGGAGCGTTCAGAATCTTGGTGACGTTTTCTAGTAGAAGCCCCTTTTGTCCTTCTTTCAGCGAATGGCCCATAAAGTCTACGTTGTCAGTCCCCAGAATGCACTTACTGGGTCTCACGGTCAGTTTGGCTTCTGTGAGACGGTGAAACAGCTCCCTCAAGGTCTGCAGATGCTCTTCCCAGGTGCGAGTGTGGACCAGCAGGTCGTCCCAGTAACACACGACGTTGTCCATCCCATTGAGCATCTTCCTCATTCCTCTCTTCAGGGTAGCTCCGCTGTTGACCATGCCAAAGGGCATCCTTAGGCACTCGTACGTCCCATCAGGAGTTATGAAAGCAGTCTTTGGTATGTCCTGTTGACGCACGGGGACTTGCCAATAACCCTTGCTGAGGTCAATCTTTGAGAAGATTCTACTCCCCGATAATTGGCGGAAGAGGTCTGCTGCGGTAGGCATCGGCTCAGGGTCGAAGACGGTGATCTTATTAACCTTCCTGTAGTCGATGCATACTCGGTTGCTCCCGTCCTTCTTCTTCACGACCACGACAGGGGACGCGTAGGGGGAACTGGACTCCCTGATGATGCCCATCTTCAGCATCTCATCGATGTCTTTCTTCAAGGATTCACGGGCCTTGAAAGGGATCGGGAAGGGCTTGGATCGAACAGGGATATTCGAAGTGAGGTGGACTTCGTGTTCGACCAAAGTTGTAGAGCCAGGGACATCGCTGAAGTTGTGGGGAAACTCGCCCATAAGGTCCTTGAGCTCCATCTTTTGACCTTCCGTCAAGCTTGGTCCTAGCTTAACATCATCGATGCCTTCTTTGCTGTGGAAGTCTCCCAGTCCAACAGTTCTTCGCTGTCAAAGCTGTCGTCGGTCACAGCTGCTGTGGCTGCGTGCACAGTCTCTGATGGCCTTTCCACGTACAGCTTAAGGAGGTTGGCGTGGTATATCTTGGAATGCTGACCGACCTTCACCTTGTAGTCGTTGATCCCCACCACGGTCTCCACTTCGTACGGGCCTTTCTACTGCATCAGCAACTTATTGTGATCAGTAGGTAGCAGCACCAGCACTTTGTTGCCAGGTTTAAACTTCCTGTTCACAGCCCTACGGTCATAGTAGTGCTTTCCACAGTCCTGGGACTTCTTCAGGTTTTCTCTGGCTATCTCGAGGGTCTGCTCCAGCTTCTCCCGTAGCTCAAACACGTACTGGTAGCTGTTCTTCACCTCTGGGGTGTCTACTTCTTTCGTCCACAGTTCTTTTAGGATGTGCATCGGCCCTCGGATGGTTCTTCCGTACAGCAGCTCGAACGGAGAAAAGCCGGTGGACTCCTGCGGTACTTCTCTGTAGGCGAAAAGTAGGGCGTTGATGTAGCGATGCCATTGTCTGGGCTGCTCGCTGCACAGTTTCTTCAGGGTGGACTTCAGCGTAGCATTGAACTTCTCGACAAGCCCGTTGCACATTGGATGGTAGGGTGTCGTAGTTAAATGCCGGATGCTCAGCAGTCTGTTGACCTCCTTCATGCAGTCAGAGACGAACTGCGTCCCGAGGTCTGTCAGAATTTCTTCAGGCACTCCAAGCCTACTGAACATGTCCACCAGTGCCTCTGCTACAGTTTCAGTGTCAATCTTCTTCAGTGGCACTGCTTCTGGGTACCGAGTCGCATAGTCCACTAAAGTCAGTACCCACCGATGACCTTCTTCACTCGGAGGTCTTATTTCGCCGATTAAGTCTAAGGCCACCCTCTTGAAAGGTCGGTCGATCAGAGGCATCCTCTGCATAGGCACTTTCGGGACCCTTCCTCGAGGTATGGTCTTCTGGCAAATGTCACATGATCGGCAGAAACGGCTGACGTCCGCATGAAGCCCTGGCCAGTAGAACACCGCCTGGATTCTGTCTGACGTCTTTCTGATGCCTAGGTGACCTCCCATGATAGAGTCATGAGCTACTTCCATCACTTGGCGCCTTAGAGGTAACGGTACCAAGACTTGACGTAGTGGTTTCCCTCCGTTGACCCTCGGGTGCTGGAAGATTCGGTACAGGATCTTGGCCTTCACCTCAAAATAGACCGTGCCACTGCGTTTGGTCACGTGATCTTGGCGGTTCCTGTACTTGTTTAAAGTGCTATCAGCTTCCTGGAGCTGAATCAGCTTATCTCTGTCCACGATGGCAGCTTTAGAGTTGTCGGCGACCTTCAGTGGCGTAGACGACTTGTCTCTCTTGGCCTGGGCCCTGGTAGTAACAGCACCGACGATCTCTGGTCGGCAGGGCTGAGCCGGAGTAACCACATTGTCCCGTAGCAGCTCTGTAAGGTCTCCATCGGGAAATGGCAATGGATCCTCATCCACAACTTCGACGCGTTGGGTTGAGGCAGGACTCCACTCTGGATCGGGGTTGTCGGGTCGTCTCGCGCCGTCGATATTCCCGATCATCAAATCATACAGCGGCTTCTTCAGGCAAACCGCTTCGACTTCGCCTATGTAGAAAGGGGTGTTGACATGAATCTTCGCAACTGGCGCTCTCACACATTTGCTGTCGGCCATAAGTGTCCATTTTGAATCGCCAGTGAACTGTTCTTTAGCGATTAGGTCTTCTCTGACGATGACCCCACTGCAGCCAGAGTCTCTTAAAACAGTCACTTCATGATTTCCGACGCGTCCCTTGGAAACAGGCATGTTCTGTACGGTCACAGCTGCGCTGGCGACGACGGGGATGGATTTTCCGTTGGCAAGGAGGAGTTGGCCATCAGTCATGCACTCTTGCACGTCCGCAGGGGTAGCTGTGCGCTCGGTCTCACTCGGAAGAATGACGCTCCCGCCGCACACCTGATGGTCAGATCTACTGGTTTGCCGTTGATTGGAGAACCGCCTCTGCCGGTTGCCCGCCGCTGAATTGTCCGTACTGCTCCGCTGTCCGCTACTTTTGTTTTGAGGACAGTTAGCCGCTCTGTGGTCTGTAGCGTTGCAGGTGAAACAGCCCCTTGAATGCCCTTCCCTGGGAGGAGGCGTGGAGTCTGTCTGTCTCTGGCTCGTCTGGCTTCCCTGGATCTGGTTCACATGGTTTCCAGTCTTCTGAAAATGTTTCGTCGCGCTGGGTGGCCCCAGGGTTTTCCCATGAGCGATGAGATATCTTTCAGCAGCCTCAGTCACATCTTTAAGCGTCTGCAGCTTTTGTTCTTCTAAGTGGGTCGCTAGGTCCTTGTGACAGGCATTGAGAAATTGTTCCTTCACGATCAGGTCATGGAGACTGTCGTAAGACTTCGTTTCGCCTGATAACTCCACCCACTTGTGTAGATATGACGACAGGCGCTCCACAAACTGCTTTGGCGTCTCGTCTGACTTAGGCCGGCATTCACGGAAGCGTTTACGGTAGCCCTTCTCTGTAAAGTTGTAGCACTGCAACAGGGCCTCTTTCAAGACGTCGTAGTTTTTGGCGTCATCGTTCGACAGTCTGGTGTAAACTTCGAGAGCTTGCCCTGTCAGAAGTGCACTTAGTCGAATCGCCCAGTCTCGAGGTTGCCAATTGGAGCTTTCGGCGAACCTTTCGAATCTCGCCAGATAGCTGTCGATCTGGTCCTTCCCGTCGACGAAAGCTGGCAATTTTGGAGCCGTATGGTCGTTGGTGACTTGTGGCGCATGCTGATTGTTCTGGATACGCGCCAACTCTAGCTGGTACTGACGCTCAGCCTCTCTTTCCTCTCTTTCTTCTCGGCGCCGCTGTTCTTCTGATTCTCTGTCTTCTCGGCGACGTTGTTCTTCTATTTCTAGACGCTTCTGTTCTAATTCTCTTTCTTCACGGCGACGCTGCTCTTCTAATTCTCGTTCTTCACGGCGAGGCTGCTCTTCTACTTCTAGACGCTTCTGTTCTAGTTCTATTTCTTTTTCTAGACGCTTCTCTTCCAATTCTCTTTCTCGTATTCTCTCCTGAGACTTGACGTACTCCGTCAGCTGCTTGCCTTTTAGATTCAGTTCAACCCCTTTCTGCCAGAAGTCAGCCATCTTGATGCTTCTGGAAAGTTCTTTTCAAGAAAGTTCTTTTCTGGAAGGTTCTTCTTCTAGAAAGTTCTTGACTGTAGAGTTCTTCTTTTTTTTTCTGGAAAGTTCTTGACTGTGCTGTACCTTTCTAGACTGTTCTAGAACAGCACGCTTTCTGCAGTAGCGCTGATGCTTGTCACTAGTCGCCTTCGTTGACGCAGGCCCCGCTGTCCTCGTCGAATGCGACGCTGCACCACGCTGGTGTTGATGTATACGCTCCTGTGCTGAAGTAGACTCGACGTCCGCACGTCGCTCTCTCTAATACTGGCGATGTAGCTCCGAGACTGTCCCTCGACGTAGTCCCGCGGCAGCCACGTAGTCCCGCTCTGTTGTTCGCTCACGAAGCAACTCTTCGGCGACTACACGCCCTTGCAGTCAACCCGAATCTATCGGATGTAGTCTCAGTATGTTGGCCCCTCTCGACGCAACTCGTTGGCGGCTACCCTCGATGACTGCCTCTCGTAACGTTGACTCGCTTGTTGTAGCAGTTGAACCCTTGGCTATGGCGTGAATCGCGGCTTGACCCCCAAAATGTTACACTCAGTTCGATGTTGGTGTTTTTCTATCAGTATCTGATTCAGCCCCGATGCTTGAATTCCTGATAGTTGTGTAACTCAGATTCGTTTATTCACGCAACCCGCTCAAACAGCATACAAGTCACAAAGTCGACGTATGAAGTTTTCCGCTTTTATTCAGCACACATCAACAACTGCATACAATCGCTCAATCGTCTTACTTTCCAACTAACAACAACTTCAACTATCTCCCAACAGCAACTCGGCACACGATTAAATAACCTCTCTCTCTTCCGGAAGAATTTCGAATACTGTAGAAATGACGCACTGCCACCAATCGAATAAAAAATCGTCATCACTGACTTACGTCAATACATATTTTTATATCTTCCGGAACGACCTCTTGCTTCGACAATCGTCCCGAAACTTCGATCGATAGTAAACAAGGAAATCCAGAGTATTCTCCGACAATATCGACCAACGAAAATTATCCACGTTATACAAAGCCTCTCCTAACAACAATGCAAACTCAAATCAAAGGTAAATAAACTCCATCATTGAATACTTTGCAAAACGAAACGATTAGATCTATCGTGCGCGCTTCCGACATACTTTCGTACGCGTTTCAACGTAACACAGTGACAACAAAATCATCCGACGTTTAAAGAAATGATAGCGTTTACTCACAGTTTCATGTGGCAAAATTGTTTACTAAATCATTTGCGGTTGTATGCAATCACACCTGCAGTCCCTACACACATTCAGTCCCTACACACAATAATAATCAGCTGTCGCAACGCCTTGTCGCCATACAATAGCGAGAAGAAAAAACATGTTGAGTATGATTGTGGGCTCGTTTTTGGACTCAGTCTGAACGCAAACGCTGTATAAAAATCGTATTTTCCCGTTTTACATTCAGCACGAGTCACTGACGTTGCAGATCCGCCAAGAATTAGCAGCATGATGGTGTTAGAGAACGGAAGAGAGAGCCAAGTTGTCAGCCCAGGATCAATAGTGGAAATCGTCTGCGCTTTCGAAAGAGGCCACCCGCAGAAGGGCGCTTTACCTACCATCCGCAAACAGACTCCGTCTGAACCATCTGCAATTACAGAATCGTCTTCATCTTCTGGGTCATCTTCGTCAACAGCTGGGCAGATGGAGGTCACGAAATGGCCTGCTGTTTCAACTGAAGTGGTTGATGCTTCATCAATACGTCACACCATACGGAAAACGCAGTGCCAAGATGGCGGCCTGTTCGCTTGCACTACAGATGGAGCTCTTAGTGTCAAGAAAATAGAGCTTTTGGTTAAATGTAAGTTCGGTTCTTCTTTGCATTATTGTATTGATGAACTATCTTATTGTCTTGTTTTGAAATGAGTAAGGACAGGTTGTGTGTGAGCGCGTGCGTGTGTGCGCGCGCATGTGTGTGTGTGTGTGTGTGATATCGTTTGACATTATTGTAACATTATGAAATGTAATTACGAAGTACAAGAAAGACAACTTGACTGAGCACAATCCTAGCCGACCGGGAAATAGGAGGGGGTGGGGAAGAGAGAGAGAGAGAGAGGGAGGGAGAACGGAGTGCATGTATGGATGTATTTATGTGGTTGGCTCTCACTCGTCTATGACATGAACGTCAATATCTTTAAAGTCCGTTCGATGAAATGCTGATGCTTTATAACTGGAGTTCCACACCTGACAAAAATGATATATTTTGCAGTGCAGGCGCAGAAGAGAACTGTGCCATCATATTGAAAACAGTCAGTAATAATTCCCATTCTTAAACAAGGTAAAGCATCAACATCTATAAATAGATAGAAACCAATCGTATTAATATCACATGTTTGTAAATTAATGGATGGGTGTCACGGGAGCCCCGTTTCCACTGCATTTGAGATTTTGCTTGTTTAGTCAGTTAGGCTTGGAAGGTTACAGTTAGTCTCTAGAAGACGGCAGAAGTGATCATGCGTAACAGTTGTAGCCTGACGCCCGCATAGTTAGTGACATCATCGCAGCTGACGGTAGAGGGCTTCGAATTCTACAGCCTCTCAGATTTCTTCAGCCAATCAGAACACCGTTAGGTAGAACCAGTTCTGACTGGGTAGGCCAAGGCTATGTAGAGGGTCATTTGTGTTGAAATGTTAGGGCAGTACACAGCTACTTCCTAGCAGAAATCTCTCCACTGATAGACCAGGGAAGCAGTACTTGTTGAATATCCGAATTCAAGCAAGTTAGCCACGGCCTGACATTGTCAAACAGGTAAATGAACATACTTCTGTTTCATCGTGATGCATTTATACTATTGTTGAATTATGTTTGTGAAATTTGCTATGCACAGAATGAATTGTTAGTCCGACGTGTGACCACGTGGAGAATGCGAGCACGACCGGCCGACGCCATGTTGTATTATGTACGGATCCACTGTTGTTTAACCTATATGTATGCATGCAGACCAGTGGCTGTACCTGAGAATGTTTATAATATTATTTCTTTATGTGTATAGTTAGCCACGATTTATATTTATATATGTATAGGAAATTAGAGTGGAGATTCCAGTGGACCACGGACTTAGCAGAATGTTCGTCACTTATGTATAGAGATGTGGAGCTATCACTGAGGGCTACTTTGGCCTTCAGTGAGACGCTCTGCACATACCTATTATACAGGGTTGTGCAGAATTTCGTCTCATGTGTTACAGATGAGCAGGCGTTATATCGTGAGCCCAACTCGGCGAACAACAAAACCAAGTAGTCGCTGAATGTTGGCTGCCGAGGCATCTCCAGCATTGCGCGAAGATAGCCCACCAGTCTACCCACAGGGAAAAAACTCCAAGACAACACAGCGTGTCAAGAAATCAACAGCAACACAGCTCTTCGGACACTGAGCTAAGTACACAGCCTTCAGTGCACCAAACTCTGTATAAACAGGACCACAGTAGTCCACTCCTCAAGTTCTGGCCATTAGGGCAGAAAGTATCCAGTGCCCTATGATGAGAAAGTAGCTGCCTAGACCTATCAGCGAGCGAACCATTCGCATTGACTTTTGAACTTTTAAGTTAGTTTCGTACATCGAAGATCATGTATAGAGTAGAGGAAATAAATGTGTGATTTTTACTGTTATCAAGTGGCTGGACTACATATGTTTCATAGCCGTGTGAAAGCTAGTGTGACAGTGATCTTTTACCATTTTTCTATCTCTGTACCCCAGCCTTAACACAGACCGAGCTAAACAAATAAATGTATTAAGGTAATTCACAGAGTGATTCACTAGCGGTCCCCATAGAATAAAACGATAGGGTTATAATAGTCCATTGTGCAGAGCCCAGCAACAATAAAACCCCACGTCACAGTGGGGGGGGGAAGGGGGAGGTGAAGGGCGACAAAATCCGAAAGTGGGTATATTTCTGTGACAAATTTAATATTATTACAAGCAGTATTTCGTCAAGGTTGTATACTTTCTTCAAATATAAAAACAATTTTAAAAGAAATAGTGTATTAGGAACTTTTTTTTAATGTAACACAAAGTTTATGATAGTGTTTGGCATGCCAATACAAGTTAAAATCAATAGCACTTAGTGTCAAAAAATGGTTAAGAGCTTTCTGGAGAAAGGACAAGTCTAGTGTTGTTCAATAACGAGGAAACCTCTACAAATACTTTCAGAATTATATCAATGTCGTCATGTGTTGCAATATGATGTCACTGATTACTGCTGGTGTATGTTAAAAATTTATAATAATAACATGGGAAATAAATAATAATTAAAATAGGATATAAATATAAAATGTAATAAATTCTCATGTTAGTAAATTAATAAAAAATTAATTTCTCCGTGTACGTTAATGTCCAAGCAGTCTAAGGGGAATAAAATATCGAAATCTATGTATAACTATGTCTGATGTATGTAAATCAGGGGTGGACGAGGGGGGGGGGGGTTTCCGGGGTTTCCGGACCCCCCCCCCCCCCCCCCCCAGCCCAAAAAAAAAGGAAAAAAAAGAAGAAGAAGAAGGAGGGAGAGAAAGAGAGAGAAAAAACTTTAAAGGAAACAGATCGATCACTTGGAAACGGTAAACTCCATATCCCATATATGTATGTGTATAATATAAAATTATTAAAATTTAAAAAAAAAAAATAAATAAATAATTCTATATATATGTTACACTCCGTTTGATGATGGTGTTTTTCTTTATCAGTATCCGATTCAGCCCCAATGCTTGAATTCCTTATAAGGTGTAACTCAGATTCGTTTATTCACGCAGCCCGTCCAAACAGCATACAAGTCACAAAGTCGACGTATGAAGTTTTCCACTTTTATTCAGCACACATCAACAACTGCATACAATTCTCAACTCGACTCAACAACTTTCACAGCAACTCTCAACAACAATCTCTTTTTTCAACACACAAAGCATCGAATATATATAATTTTTTCTATCCTTCGAGATGACGACAGTTTGTTCTAGAAATGACGCATTACAACTAACCAATCAGAATTAAAGATCGTCATCACTGACTTACGTCATTCATCTCTCCACACATACCCCGAACCTTCTCTTATTTCGACAATCATCCCGAAACTTCGATCGATAGTAAACAAGCAGATCCAGAAACTTCTCCAGTAGTATCGACTAACGCAAATTATCAGCGTTATACAAAGCCTCTCCTAACAACAATGCAAACTCAAATCAAAGGTAAATAAACTCCATTATTGAGTACTTTGCAAAACGAAACGATTAGATCTATCGTGCGCGCTTCCGACGTACTATTATTCACGTTTCAACGTAACATAACCCCCCACTCAAGAAGAAATTTACCCAATTTCTTTCAATAACGTTGAAACGTAATGCACAAACAAAGTTCAGAATTAAAACTTATTTCAGACTGTCTGAACACTGTCAATGTTCTCAGCTCATTCACGCAAAGTTTCTCATCTGCAAGTCTTTCTGGATACTGTCAATGTTCACAGTTCATTCACACAGAGTCAATGTTTCTCATCTACAAATCTTTCTGGATACTGTCAATGTTCACAGATCATTTACCCAGTCAACGTTTTTCATTTTCAAGTCTGTCATTACCAATATTCTTAGTTCATCCATACAGTCAATGTTCTTTCATTCGCAAGGAAACGACGCCCTCGTCAGTTGCGGTCGTCATCGGCCCAGGGTCAAAGACGATGATCACGTGGGCTTCCCTGGAATCAGTGCGTCCTCCGTTGTCTCCTTCTTCCATCGGATGTCCGACGCAGTCGACGTTGTCAGCTCCCAGGATGCATTTGCTGGATCTCACGGTCAGGTTGGCTTCTGCGGGACGGTGGAACTGCTCCCTCAAGGTCTGCAGATGCTCCTTCCAGGTCTGGGTGTGGACTTCATGTTCGACCAAAGTCGTAGAGCCCGGGACATCACTGAAGCTATGGGAAAATTCCCCCATAAGGTCCTTGAGCTCCAACTTTTGACCTCCCGTCAAGCCTGGTCCTAGCTTAACCTCATCGATGCCTTCTTTGCTGTGGAAGTCTCCCAGTTCCAACAGTTCTTCGCTGTCAAAGCTGTTGTCGGTCACAGCTGCTGTGGCTGCGTGCACAGTCTCTGATGGCCTTTCCACGTACAGCTTAAGGAGGTTGGCGTGGTATATCTTGGAATGCTGACCGACCTTCACCTTGTAGTCGTTGATCCCCACCACGGTCTCCACTTCGTACGGGCCTTTCCACTGCATCAGCAACTTATTATGATCGGTAGGTAGCAGCACCAGCACTTTGTTGCCAGGTTTGAACTTCCTGTTCACAGCCCTACGATCGTAGTAATGCTTTCCACAGTCTTGGGACTTCTTCAGGTTTTCTCTGGCTATCTCGAGAGTCTGCTCCAGCTTCTCTCGTAGCTCAAACACGTACTGGTAACTGTTCTTCACCTCTGGGGTGTCCACTTCCTTCGTCCACAGTTCTTTCAGGATGTGCATCGGCCCTCTGATGGTTCTTCCGTACAGCAGCTCGAACGGAGAAAAGCCGGTGGACTCCTGCGGTACTTCTCTGTAGGCGAAAAGTAGGGCGTTGATATAGCGATGCCATTGTCTGGGCTGCTCGCTGCACAGTTTCTTCAGGGTGGACTTCAGCGTAGCATTGAACTTCTCGACAAGTCCGTTGCACATTGGATGGTAGGGTGTCGTAGTTAAATGCCGGATGCTCAGCAGTCTGTTGACCTCCTTCATGCAGTCAGAGACGAACTGCGTCCCGAGGTCTGTCAGAATTTCTTCAGGCACTCCAAGTCTACTGAACATGTCCACTAGTGCCTCTGCTACAGATTCAGTGTCAATCTTCTTCAGTGGCACTGCTTCTGGGTACCGAGTCGCATAGTCCACTAAAGTCAGTACCCACCGATGACCTTCTTCACTCGGAGGTCTTATTTCGCCGATTAAGTCTAAGGCCACTCTCTTGAAAGGTCGGTCGATCAGAGGCATCCTCTGCATAGGCACTTTCGGGACCCTTCCTCGAGGTATGGTCTTCTGGCAAATGTCACATGATCGGCAGAAACGGCTGACGTCCGCATGAAGTCCTGGCCAGTAGAACACCGCCTGGATTCTATCCGACGTCTTCTTGATACCCAGGTGACCTCCCATGATTGAGTCATGCGCTACTTCCATCACCTGGCGCCTTAGGGGTAACGGTACCAAGACTTGACGTAGTGGTTTCCCTCCGTTGACCCTCGGGTGCTGGAAGATTCGGTACAGGATCTTGGCCTTCACCTCAAAATAGACCGTACCACTGCCTTTGGTCACATGGTCTTGGCGGTTCCGGTACTTGTTTAAAGTGCTATCAGCTTCCTGGAGCTGGATCAGCTTATCTCTGTCCACGATGGCAGCTTTGGAGTTGTCGGCGACCTTCAGTGGCGTAGACATCTTGTCTCTCTTGGCCTGGGTCCTGGTTGTAACAGCACCGACGATCTCTGGTCGGCAGGGCTGAGCCGGAGTAACCACATTGTCCCGTAGCAGCTCTGTAAGGTCTCCATCGGGAAACGGCAATGGATCCTCCTCCACAACTTCGACGTGTTGGGTTGAGGCAGGACTCCATTCTGGATCGGGGTCGTCGGGTCGTCTCGCGCCGTCGATGTTCCCGATCATCAAATCATACAGCGGCTTCTTCAGGCAAACCGCTTCGACTTCGCCTATGTAGAAAGGGGTGTTGACATGAAATTTTGCAACTGGCGCTTTCACACATTTGCTGTCGGCCATAAGTGTCCAGTTTGAATCGCCAGTGAACTGTTCTTTGGCGATTAAATCTTCTCTGACGATGACCCCACTGCAGCCAGAGTCTCTTAAGACAGTCACTTCATGATTTCCGACGCGTCCCTTTGAAACAGGCATGTTCTGGACGGTCACAGCTGCGCTGGCGACGACGGGGATGGATTTCCCGTTGGCAAGGAGAAGTTGGCCATCAGTCATGCACTCTTGCACGTCCGCAGGGGTAGCTGTGCGCTTGGTTTCACTCGGAAGAATGACGCTCCCGCCGCACACTTGATGGTCAGATCTACTGGTTTGCCGTTGATTGGAGAACCGCCTCTGCCGGTTGCCCGCCGCTGCGTTGTCCGTACTGCTCCGCTGTCCGCTACTTTTGTTTTGAGGACAATTAGCCGCCCTGTGGTCTGTAGCGTTGCAGGTGAAACAGCCTCTTGAATGCCCTTCCCTGGGAGGTGGCATGGAGTCCGGGTGTCTCTGGCTCGTCTGACTCCCCTGGATCTGGTTCCCATGGTTTGCAGTCTTCTGAAAATGTTTCGTCGCGCTGGGTGGCCCCAGGGTTTTCCCATGAGCGATAAGATATCTTTCAGCAGCCTCAGTCACATCTTTAAGCGTCTGCAGCTTTTGTTCTTCTAAGTGGGTCGCTAGGTCCTTGTGACAGGCATTGAGAAATTGTTCCTTCACGATCAGGTCATGGAGACTGTCGTAAGACTTCCTTTCGCCTGATAACTCCACCCACTTGTGTAGATATGACGACAGGCGCTCCACAAACTGCTTTGGCGTCTCGTCTGACTTAGGCCGGCATTCACGGAAGCGTTTACGGTAGCCCTTCTCTGTAAAGTTGTAGCACTGTAATAGGGCCTCTTTCAAGACGTCGTAGTGTTTGGCGTCATCGTTCGACAGTCTGTTGTAAACTTCGAGCGCTTGCCCTGTTAGAAGTGCACTTAGTCGAATCGCCCAGTCTCGAGGTTGCCAATTGGAGCTTTCGGCGAACCTTTCGAATCTCGCCAGATAGCTGTCGATCTGGTCCTTCCCGTCGACGAAAGCTGCCAATTTTGGAGCCGTATGGTCGTTGGTGACTTGTGGCGCATGCTGATTGTTCTGGATACGCGCCAACTCTAGCTGGTATTGACGCTCGCCTTCAAGACGCTTCAGCTCGAATTCTCTGTCTTCACGACGTCGCTGCTCCTCTATTTCTCTTTCTTCACGCCGTCGCTCATCTTCTCTTTCTTCACGCTGACGTTGTTCTTCTCTTTCTTGTATTCTCTCCTGAGACTTGACGTACTCCGTCAGCTGTTTGCCTTTTAGATTCAGTTGCATCCCTTTCTGCCAGAAGTCAGCCATCTTGATGCTTCTGGAAAGTTCTTTTCTGGAAAGTTCTTTTCTGGAAAGTTCTTTTTCTAGAAAGTTCTTGACTGGAGAGTTCTTCTTTTTTTCTGGAAAGTTCTTGACTGTGCTGTACCTTTCTAGACTGTTCTAGAACAGCACGCTTTCTGCAGTAGCGCTGATGCTTGTCACTAGTCGCCTTCGTTGACGCAGGCCCCGCTGTCCTCGTCGTATGCGACGCTGCACCACGCTGGTGTTGATGTACACGCTCCTGTGCTGAAGTAGACGCGACGTCCGCTCGCCGCTCTCTGTAACACTGGCGATGTAGCTCCGAGACTGTCCCTCGACGTAGTCCTGCGGCAGCCACGTAATCCCGATCTGTTGTTCGCTCACGAAGCAACTCTTCAGCGACTACACGCCCTTGCAGTCAACCCGAACCTATCGGTGATGTAGTCCCAGTATGTTGGCCCCTCTCGACGCAACTCGTTGGCGGCTACCCTCGATGACTGCCTCTCGTAACGTTGACTCGCTTGTCGTAACAGTTGAACCCTTGGCTATGGCGTGAATCGCGGCTTGACCCCCAAAATGTTACACTCCGTTTGATGATGGTGTTTTTCTTTATCAGTATCCGATTCAGCCCCAATGCTTGAATTCCTGATAAGGTGTAACTCAGATTCGTTTATTCACGCAGCCCGTCCAAACAGCATACAAGTCACAAAGTCGACGTATGAAGTTTTCCACTTTTATTCAGCACACATCAACAACTGCATACAATTCTCAACTCGACTCAACAACTTTCACAGCAACTCTCAACAACAATCTTTTTTTTCAACACACAAAGCATCGAATATATATATTTTTTCTATCCTTCGAGATGACGACAGTTTGTTCTAGAAATGACGCATTACAACTAACCAATCAGAATTAAAGATCGTCATCACTGACTTACGTCATTCATCTCTCCACACATACCCCGAACCTTCTCTTATTTCGACAATCATCCCGAAACTTCGATCGATAGTAAACAAGCAGATCCAGAAACTTCTCCAGTAGTATCGACTAACGCAAATTATCAACGTTATACAAAGCCTCTCCTAACAACAATGCAAACTCAAATCAAAGGTAAATAAACTCCATTATTGAATACTTTGCAAAACGAAACGATTAGATCTATCGTGCGCGCTTCCGACGTACTACCATTCACGTTTCAACGTAACAATATATAAATATATATATATATATAATATATATATATATATACATATATATATATATATATATATATATATATATATATATATATATATATATATATATATATATATATATATATATATATATGTATATTTTTATTGTTAAATTTATTTTTATACGAGTATTTGACCTCTCCCACAGTATGCAAGCCCTCACAATCTTCTCCCTAAAAAAGTTTAATCATTGTAATCATTCTAAACAATCTACTGATGAACACCGTCTTTCGTGCTCCACAAAGAGCAAAGCTGATATTTCCCGTCTTCGGCGACATTCACATTATTTATTTATTTATTTATTTATTTATTTTCTTTTCAATTTTTTTAAGGGGATCGCGTAGCAGTAAAAAAAATTGACGTCAGCCTATTATATGACTATATATATATATATATTTATGTTTTGCATTTTGGTGGTAGGTAGATCATTTTGGCTTGGTCATTTTAAAAGTACCTCGCATGCTGAAAAAGTCATAGTGTGGGCAACCCTGGCTTACGTTGACGTTTTAGCAAAACGACAAATAGTCCAAGTTCCGTCCCTTTGCTTGCTTATTCCGACTCGCGCCAGCGCTTCAAAATGCGCGAACACCATCGTTGAAGCCCTCCGATTCGAAAGGTGGGGCAACGCTCAGTACATATTTTGGGAGCAAAGGAGGTAATTATTATTTTGATAATTTAATCTTACAAGTAAATAACATATCCTATCCTATCCTATCCTATCCCATAACTCGGAGGTCGTAGGGGCACCACAGATGATCGTTTAACCAACGTACTCCATCTTTCCCTGTCCTCAGCAACCCTGATTGTTTCGCTCAGTGTCAAACCAGTCCAGTCTCGAATGTTGTCATCCCACCTCTTTTTCGGTCTCCTTCTACTTCTACCTCCTTGCACTGTGCCTTGCAGAATGGTCTTTGCAAGACCTGATGATCTGGTGACGTGGCCATACCCTCGGAGTTTCCGTTTTTTCACCACTGTGAGCAGGTCATCGTGTTGTCCAATGGCTTGTGTGATGGGCTGTCGGACTTCGTCGTTGGTGATGTTCTGGGTATAGGAAATGCCCAGAAGTCTTCTATAGCACCTCATCTCCATGCTTTGTATTCTTCGTTGGAGATCTGCTGTTAGGGTCCATGTTTCGCAAGCATATAGGAAGATGGAGATGACAAGGGAGCGCAGCAGCCTTACCTTGGAATGTAGACTGATGGTCCTGTCTTTCCAAATTGGCTTCAACCTCGCCAGGGCAGCAGTTGTTTGTGCGATCCTGGAGAGGACTTCCTGTCGGGACCCATTGTCTGATACAATGGCTCCTAAATATTTGAAGCTATGCACTGTGTTGAGGGATTGGCCTTGAACTTTGATGTCCGTGTTGATGCCATGGGTGTTGTTGGTCATCATTTTGGGCTTCTCTGCACTTATTTCCATTCAATAGGCTCTGGAGGTGGTGTCAAGCCTCTGTACCAGCCGTTCAAGTTCTTGTTCCTTTCCAGCCAATCCATCAATGTCATCCGCAAAACGAAGGTTGGAGATTGCTCACCCCCCTATGCTGACTGTGCCTTCGTGGTCTGCAAGGGCATCTGACATGATGCGCTCTAGGAAGATGTTGAAGAGTGTTGGAGAGAGTAGGCATCCCTGACGCACAAAGATTGTTGTTCTGAACCAGTTTCCGATGGCACTGTTGTGGAGGACTGCACTGGTAGCCTTGTCATACAGGCTTTTGATGACTTCAACAATTTTAGGGCTGATGTTGTACACTCTCATGGTTGCCCACAGAGCTGCATGCCAGACTCGGTCAAATGCCTTTTTGATGTCTACGAACACATGATATAGACGTTGTTGGTGCTGTAGGTATTTCTCACAGATTATTCTGAGGTTGAAAATCTGTTCAGTGGTACTTCGCCCTGCCTTAAATCCTGCTTGCTCTTCGGCTATGATTTGTTCAGCTTGGGGTTTCAACCTGTTGAGTATTATTTTCAGGTTCCTGAAGGTTACCTTTTTTGGGAAGAGTGATGACAAGCGACTGGGTCCATGGTGTATGCCCCTCCCCACTCTGCCACATCTTGTTACACATAATGGTGAGTGCGTCGATCATCGCTTCTCCTCCTGCTTGAAGCAGTTCCGCGGGTATGTTGTCCACTCCCGCTGACTTTCCCTTCTTCAGCGATTGCACTGCTGCCTCAACTTCTTCTCGGAGAATTGGGAGGATTTCTTCTTCTTCTCTGTTCTCTGGACATGCTAGAACTAATGGGTCTCCGTTTGGTTTGTGGTTGTAAAGGTCAGAGCAGTACTCTGTCCATCTGTCCAAGACTTCTTGTTCTTCTGTAAGGCATAAGCCACTTGCTTTGGATCGTGGAGACCTTGGGCTGTTTAACACTTGTCAGCGGCTTCACAGTCTGATAGGCCTTCTTGCTGTTGTTCTTGTTCAGACTGTGCTCTATTTTCTGGCATTGAGATTCTATCCAGTTCTTCTTTACTGTGCGCATGCCTTTTCGGATGTCATTGTAGATTTTTCGGTAGGCATCAGCTCCCTGTCAGGTGTTCCTTTTCTTTTTCATCTCTCTTCGTTTATCACACAGGTTCAAAAGTTCAGGTGTGATCCACAGCTTCTTCTTTGACCGGTGCTTTCCAAGGATCTCCGTGGCGGCATCTGTCACAGCTAAGTTGAAGGTGGTGGTCATGGTGTTGATATCTACTTCACCAGCTCCCAAAATGAGCAGTGGTGCAAATTTCCCTCCAATTGTGGCCTGAAATATTTCTGTCACCTCCGGGTCTTGCAGTTTGTCCAGGTCGAACTTCAGTCTAGTGCACTTTGCTGTGTTTACTCTCTTCAAGTGAAGCCGGAAAGACATCATCACATGATTGTGGTCACTTCCGATGTCTGCTCCTGGAAAAGTGCGTGTCCTGCCAATGTTGATGCTTGATCTGAAGCGTTTCTTGACCATCATTAACATTTACCGAGTAAGTCCCTTTAATAGAATTTTGGAAACCCTCCCCCAAAAACTAACTGATCCGCCCCTGTAAATGGTACAATTGTTTTGAAAAAATGTAATTCAGCCTCGCCCACTGAAGCACCGCAGATCAACCAAGACGTCCAGAGGGACGTTCAGCCAGAGCTTCAGATCGACGACCTGGCTGTGGTGTTCAGACCCTATCCTCTGCCAGCCCACGACAGAGACTCGTTCTACACGGAACACGCCTAGCCTACGCTGAAATCCCTAGAGAACGGAGATTTTGTGACTGTGAGTAGAAAAGGGGGATGACAGGGTATACTTAGGAGTGTCTGTGACATGTGAGTGTGTATGTTGGTTACAGATCGCCGCGTTTTGAGTCTGATTTAAGAATAAGGCGCGTATATGGTCTATTATTATTATTATTATTATTATTATTATTATTATTATTATTATTATTATTATTATTATTGAACTATACTGTTGTTTAGGTTTGCGCGACAGCATAGCAATATTCATGGTCCATTTTATTGTCTTACATACTTTTGGATTAACCTACCTATCTGCGAACAAACGGGTGTTGTATTTTTATATTGAATTATTCGCGAGCGAATACGGTTGCCTTCAAATAACATTCCTTCATTATTATTTCCTATTTGCCACACAGCTATATACCATTGTGAACAGTTTCTGTATACCTTATGTGTGGCAGCATCACAGAACCCAAGCACAGAAACCCTGACTCCAGACTCTTTACCTCGTTGCCCTCCACCCCAACATCTGAAGAACAAGCGACCGATTATCTTCATCCCGTGGTCTCTGCCCAGGAAGTGGCCATGCCATCTGCAAGGCTCAGATCAAGTGGAGCATCTGACCCCCAGTTACCAGGTGCATGTGGTACGCAAGATTCCAGCTGTTCAAACCAACCACCAAAGTTTCAGTTTTCCATTTCTGTTGTGACGGGGAGTGATTTCCCCCTGTTTAACGGTACACGAGTACGATCTACGATCTACTAAATTATAGTTTAGCGTTAGAACTGTAGTTATTAATAGCCCCCAAAACTACGAAATTAATTGATTAAAAAAAATTATACTTCCGAGGTTTTTTTCGGTTCTTTTTGTTTTTGTTGCAAGCTTATTTTGTTCCATGTGGCAGCACTCACTGTGAATGTTAAACGGATCTGTGGAGGGTCTTGGTCACAGTGGGCCCCTTGAAATTATGATTCAAACTGTCACACGTATAAAACACGACATTGTGTTTTCAGATCCAGAGCCTCACTAATGGACAGGGCCTAGTAAGCCAGCTTACGACCAATAATGTTCTGACAACGCTGACCCAACAACTCCATGAACCTCAACCTGAAAGAGATTCCGGAGGATACCTTCGCTCTAAAACCTTTCGACTGCAGTAACCCTGATCAATTCCAAGAAGAAAAAAAATCGCTGATGGCTATGCTGGGGGTTCCTGGCAGTGAGGGGAGAGAGTTGGTCCACTCAGTGTAGTTAGGGTGGTTGGAGTGAGAAGCTTCTGGAAATGCTCGATTTGAACTTTTCGCCATGAAGCCTTTATTTAGGATTCATAAAGCATAAGAAGGATTTTGGTTTAGCATGGCGACAATGAAATGCATCCTTTCTTGCAGAATCTTACATGCATTCATCATGTCATCAACTGGCAATCGTTCTGTACACAGCATTAAAAGATGGGTAAACACAATATTAAACTCAAATCAGTCATACGTCACAAGTGATGGAAATGGTTATAAGTTTAAAGTTAACATACATCGTTCCATGGACGGTGATGTACTGAGGACAGCATCTGGAAAGAAACTTCTTCTGAGTCGAAAGGTTGTTGCTCTCAAAGCACAGAACCGGCGACCAGAGAGCAGAACCTCGAAGAGATGATTGGCTGGGTGTGACGAATCGCGAACTATCTTTTCTGCTTTCGGTTTTATACGCGTTATGAAAATGGAGGCGACAGATGGAAAGTCGCAACCAGCTATTTTTGAGGCAGTCTTAACAATGTTTTTGAGCTATCGCGGTTGTGCTACCGTAATAGACAGTGAAAAGAAGCACACGATGCTCTCTATCACCGCGCGATAGAGCTGTGTCATAATTTCACTAGACATACCAAACTTTCGCAGCTGTCTCAGAAAGTGGAGACGCTGTTGGCACCTTTTCCACAATGGAAGTGGTGTTATTGCCACAAATGAGGTCGCTCGAAATGATGAAACCGAGAAATGTGAACGAGTCGACCTGCTCACCGGTTTCCCCATTGGCGACAAGGGTCAATACCGGGACGTTTATTCGGCAAAAGTCGATCACAACATCTTTGTCTTCGAGATATTCAGTTCCAGGACGTTTTCCGAGCACTAGCTAACCATTCTTCGAACGTCGCCCTGATGCACAGTTTTGTCAGCATCAGAGATAGACCCTCGGGGATAGTATCATCAGAAAATATCAACATTTTCACAGACGGGATTGCAGATACACAGTCGTTTGTGAACAGAGTAAAGACACGTGAAATAGACCACATTCTTATGGAGCGCCAATGTTCGGTGTTAAAAAGGCAGAGTGTGAATTGTTGAGTCTGACGACCTGAGGACGGTCCAGATGAAAGTCAAGAATCCAATAACAGATTGAGGGGTGAACATTGAGGTGAGAGAGTCTGTCAAAAAGCTTGTGATGGATGATGGTGTTGAAAGCACTAGAGTAGTCAATAAACAAAATTCTAGCATAAATGCGTGGAGTCTCCCAGAGCTGCAACATAAAGTACTGGCCAAGAGCGACTGCATCATCCACTGACCTGTTCGCTTGATAGGCAAACTGGAGTGGGTCCCCATCAGGTAGCGAAGGACAAGCCGCTCCCAGACTTTCATGGCTACAGACGTCAGTTCCACGGGGCAGTATCCGTTCAGCTGGGTTACCTTGAACTTCTTAGGAACAGGGACAATCACCGACGACTTGAAGCACCGCGGCACTGACATCTGCTGTAGAGAGCTGTTGAAGATGTCGGTGAAGACAAGAGCGAGCAATTAAAATGGATACTCTCAAACAAACAAAAATGAATCCGAATGATTACGAGTACTACCTCTTCTTAACATATTAACATTAATCAAGGAATTCTCATGTACAAAATCCTTTCTGGTAATCCCCACGCCAGCCCCCACCTCCTCCCCCCCCCCCCCCCCCCCCCCCCCCCACCCCCCCCCCCCCCCCCCCCCCCCCCCCCCCCCCCCCCCCCCAAACACACTAACTATCCCATTCCCAAGAATTGATCTGTTTAAAACCAGTCTGTCATATTCGGGGTCCTCTTCATGGAATAACTTTCCAAAAGTTCCCCGCGTTGCAGCCACTAAACACACGTCTTTTTTTTTTTATAAAATATCTTTTACAACACATTAAAAATTATTTTGTAAGATACTTAGTTGAAGTTCTACATTAATACCATTCATTAAGTTGTTTTAAATAGGTGTGTGTGCATGAGCCCGTATATGTGTTTTTCTGTGCACAGATCGTGCTTGTATTGTTATATTATGACGTCATTGTTATAAAATTATTTTGTTATACTATTTGATATTGTTACAATTCCAAGGGCAAGATTTTAAAAAGCAAACCAAGTGATCACTCGTTACTTTTTTCTTCACTAAATAAAGTTATCTTATCTTATCTTACCTTACCTTACCTTATTTTATCTTGTTAAAGTAATATTAACAGTGTGTGTTGGTCCTGATTTGGCTCGGAAGTGTCCGCTGGACCTAAAACAATAATCATCTAACAGTGTGTGTGCGTGAGTGCGTGTGAGAGAGTGAGTTGAGAGTCCAGTGCGATGTAATTTAAAGAGTGCGTGGGCGACAGTGTTTATGTGTGCATGATGCATTTGTATATTTTATTCCTAATATTTTTTCAAGTCTGAATTTCATTTATTTATTTAAGCAATGTTTAACGCCTATCGTAGTTCCTTGTAAGAGGTAGTACATAATTTTTTTTTTTATTGAATTTCTACTTTGAATCTGATAAAAATGTAACAGTTGTACATAGGCTATATCCACTCCTATCCAACGTCCATGTGAAGCATAGAGCCGTTAAAATACGCGCAAAAATGAATGAATTGCCCTGCAATAGCGTACAACTCTACACACAAGAAAATGCCGTCGAAGTTGGTTATTCGGCCTAGAACGGTGAAATCGAGTTGCGATCAGGGGTGGAATTCATGGCCCGTTAAATTATAGGCGATGGTTAACGTTACCAACATTGGTTTTGTAACCAACAATGGTATCGTTAACCATCGTTTAGCAGATCGCTATTCATGAGCGAGTGTCCATCCATTGTTACTTAACCAAGGCTATTTTTGGGCTGTGCGGGAATATCCGTAAGGGGGCATAATTCAAGCAGCTGTTTTCCTTCTTTCGTCAACAAAATAGGCCTATAAAAATGGCTGTGGCAATGGCAAAGAGAAAAGCAATTTTTTCGTGCAATGGTGGCGTGATTAGCAAGCCTACCGACAGCATGCTGGATATCATAGTGAGCAAGGAGAGCGAGCTTTTTGTTGGGGTGAAAGGAGAGAAATCACTTTTGATCACTTTGTAGTTTGTAATGTTAGGCCTACATTTTGTTTTTAGACTGAGGTTCAATTTCTGCCGTTTCTGGGTAGTTTGGAACTTGAAATGTTGTCTTTATTTCGTAGGGTTGCATTACCCTACGAGTATAAACTATACAGATACACAATAAGCCTACACATCACCAGTCAAAATCCAACAACAATATTTTAATAATAATAATAATATTAACCCGTTTTATTAATATGACAGATTATTAAAGGTGCCAGAGGCATAAAAACAAAGAGTGAGACACACATGTAAAAGTGGTGACAAAACGCCTTGCCGATCACACAGTTTCAGTCTGTCTACCGCGTTCGTTAACGTGATGATATCATGCCGACGAAAACGAAATTTTGATACCAGTTCCACATCATCAAATTTGTCAAGTGGATTACTTCTGTCGCGAAATACTCTCTCTCTCCTCGGAGCTCGTCTCTGTCGAAGTTGCCACCAAACGATGGCCGCCATTTTTAACCAGTGTTCCATTGGTTATCGGGTGGTCCCACCTCCGTTAAAATAACCATGGTTAGCAACCGTCGTTAACTCTGCTAAGGCCTCATGAATTTAAAATTTCCAGCTTAACCAACGTCGTTAATTTTACCAACATTGGTTAAGCCTTAACCAACGGTCATGAATACCACCCCAGGCTTATACTTTTGAGATACGCACGATGGTTAGGACCAATGATAGCATTTATCTACCTTTGATTTGGTTCTGTGTAGTTGCTAGGAAAGCTTGGCATAATGTTTTATTCCTTTTTCTACGGTATTGTTGTAGCAATACTGTGAGATCTTTCTGGAATTGCTTGTTTACAATCGCAAACCTTCGAACTCCTTGAACATTATGTGACGTAATACAGTGCGTGTCTCCTGTGACGATTTTTGTTCTCATTGGTTACTGATTACGTCATTCTTGACTTTTTTTGGGTGGGGTGGGTGGGGTGGGGTGGGGGGCAGAAACTTTCTACAATGTACAGAAAGACTATATATAATACAGCTTTTGTCTGCGAGGAGGGATAAAGATTTTGAAAGCAGTTGTTGATGCTTTTTTTTTTTTTTGGGCTGAATAAAGTTGGAAAGTTTTTAACGACGACTCCTGCCTTGTTATTGAGTGAACGGGCTGCGTAAATAGGAACGCGAATTACACATCGACCTTTAACGTGTAATATAGAACTAACGTCCCTGGCCACTGAAAAGAAGTATGCTTTGACGCTTGGGTGCAGACGTACCCGGCGGGACATTTACTCAAAACTTGTAACATTCGGGTGTCTTGTAAAGGGCAGGAGAAGAAAGAGGAACGGGAGGTGTGGGGAGAGAGTGTGTGCGCGCGTGTGTGTGTGTGAGAGAGAGAGAGACAAAGACAGTGAGAGACAGAGAGAGAAGCTACGACAACCACTGTTTCCGAGAACTGAAGAAATGTTTGTTCAGGTACGCATGTTCTTCAGTACATATGTACCGAAGCAATGAATAACTAACTAACCGAAGCAAACATTATTTCTCTGTTTCTCGGGGATTGTTGAGAGAGGGGGGATGGGGGGGGGGGGGTAAGGGAGGAAGAGGGGATTTTAGCCAAAAAGGAGAGATGCTATAATATAAATTTATATCAAAACATTAATGCCCTAATCTTGAACTATTTACCATGCAATGACAGGAGTCACAATGAGGGAAAAAGCAAAACGACAGACCACGAAAGAACGCCTACACGTTAATGGCGTTATTTTAAACTATTTCACATGCAGTAACAGGCAATTATTTAATCACTTTCATATCGCGCTGTTCCAGCTAAAAAAAAAAAAAAGCTGTCAAGGCAAGAAGAAAGAACAACAAAACGATAATATGATAATACACCCACACGTCACAATTTGCCCAATAAATATTATATACAATGTGACCGCAAGAAGAGGTGAATGGCACTTTACAGCAATTAACAGCTACGATGTACGGTTCGTTGTCTTGTTGTTTTTTTATCTTCCCCTTGTCGGCAAGCAGTAACAATGCGATAAAGCGGCAGGTCCCCAACACGTTGAGACATGCTTTTGCTAATGACAGTTCATTCCTACAGACACGGATATGCATGCTCAAAATAAATCCAGCAGTAACCAATATTTAAGCTTACTACGATTGACAAGAGCAACAATTCGGTGAAGCTACAGTTCGACAGACACTGATACTGAAGAATAATATAATTAGTAATAATAACGTGACTATAAAAATAATCATGCACCTCCTACACTTCTGCAATACCTAGGCTTATTATTGCATGAATACCCAAACTAGTGCCTCTTTGGGAACGCGGAAGCTATTCCTTAAAAAGTTGAATGCTTAGTATTTAATACTTAATAATGAGTGCCGCATGCCAAGTCATACTACATAATAAGATTACAGGCAAGTGCTGTAATGCGTTTTTTTATATACTGCCTCCGTCAACAATATTTTAAAATAATTGTAATTCTACTCACTGTCAGTTTGGAGTTTGGCAGAATAGAAGTTGGGTCGTCTTCGTACACCAGTCCTGGTTTTATTGAGTTAGGGTCAATTCTGTTGGAAGCGGTACCTAAAAATACGTATTATAGTTTGTGAAAGAATACTTGTGTTTCGGGTCTTCTCTGTCAAGTCTAGTGGGTTTACTATATAAGTAGGTCTAAGTACCGTCTTTTTATGCAACTGAACTAAATTTTGTCACTGAATTCTTTTTTTTTTAACATCCGGTTTAGATTTTTCTTTTCTAAAATGAAGAGTAATACAATCTGTCATCGGTAATGAAAGAATATTTTGTATTGCTTAGGTACGATTATAGGGAAGAAAGTAGTAATTTTAAGTTGCTCTGTACATAATCTTATGTAATGCCTTAAAAGAAATCTTAATTTATCATTTAAAAAATATAAACTATTGTGAATCAGTTGGAACGATTTCCCGCAGGCATATTGGCATCAGGAGAAGACAGGGAACAGGTCAACAGTTTTCATTCATTTGTGTATACCTGGTCGATGTCTTTGATTAACTGATTGATTAATTGATCGAATGGCCACAGGATCCTTTGTATGATTGACTGATTTGCGAGTAAGCACACCAGTGCAACTTTTGCAGTCATATGGTGCACTTTGGTTTAATGTGTAGATTTTATCGAATTAATATGTCTGTCTGTCTCTCTGTCTCTCTGTCTCTCTGCCTCTGTCTGTCTGTCTGTCTGTCTGTCTGTCTGTCTGTCTGTCTGTCTGTCTGTCTCTCTCTCTCTCTCTCTCTCTCTCTCTCTCTCTCTCTCTCTCTCTCTCTCTGTTTCTTGCTATTCTTAGTATTTTGCTCACTGACCTAATGTAGTAGCCCTGGTTTTGCTCTTGCATGTTTTGGTAAGTTAAAATCAGAATAGCTCTGTTTATATATTTTATTTTATTTTATTGTTTATTTATTCTTTTTCTAAACTCTTTTATTTAATTCCTTAAAATGAATATTTCACAACTTTGTTTGTGGTTCCAATAAGTGTTATAAATGTACTCTACCGCAACATAGGCCTTTGAGTGAATGAAATTTATTTATTAAAGCTCTCACTGTACAAGGAAGTAGTTTCTTGCAGTATTTACTCAACTTCGAATACACGAAGTTCACATTATAAATTATGTAGGATCTATTTTAAAATTTCAGTTCCCGGAAGTTTTATTCAGCAAAATAGGGGAATATGAGCCTGGAAAGTAAACATCCAAAACTATGGATTAATTCAACCTCAGTCACCGTTGTGGAGGCAGCATGAAGCAACCCGTCTCTTGCAACGCATCGTAAGTACCAGTTTTTTGTTAAACTGGAATTTAACTCTTATTGTATTTTATTTATTTTCATTCCAAGACAATTAACTTAATTTAATTTTATTTAGTTGTTGGATGTGGTGATGGTAGTAGTAGTAGTAGTAGTAGTAGTAGTAGTAGTAGTAGTAGTAGTAGTAGTAGTAGTAGTAGTACAATGTTTGTTGTTGATTATAATGGAGATGATTATAATGTTGTTTTTATTGCTGCTGTTGTTATTGTTGTTGTTGATGAAGGCAGTGGTGATGACGATGATGACGACGACGACGACGACGATGATGATGATGATGATGATGATGATGATGATGATGATGATGATGATGATGATGATGATGATGATGATGATGATTACAGATGGTATTTGCACGAGTGCAGCCGGAGTGAGGCAGAGGTCATTCTGGAGTGTTGTCAACACGTAGGTAACACCTTAATGCGTTTTTTCACCGACAAAGGCAACCGAAAGGTTCACGTCATTTCAACAAGACTGAAGAGGTGAGACAATAAATAAATCTATCAATCAACCCAGAGGTGTCCGATAGCGCAGTGGTTAGAACATTCGCTACTGTGTCGCAAGTTAAGCACCGTCCAGTGCAGTTAGCACTTGGATGGGTGACCGCAAAACGTGAAGCGATAAATAACAACGCCCCCAGTTGACTCAACTGTGACTGAGTACCTACTCCCTTAAGGGTTGGGAAGGTAAAGCAGCGAGGGAGAGAGATGGGCATCACCCTCATTACGCTGGCCCAAGATAAGTGTGATCTCCAACATCACGCTCCCCTACGGCCACAAGGCTATGGGACGACCTTTACCTTTTTACCTTGAATCAACCCGCATTATTTTACCCATCAATAAATCTTTCATTCAAACAGCAAAATCACTTAACAAATCAAGCAAACAATCTGTCATGTCAACTGTTGTCTCGTCAATACAATTTCTGAGCTTTTTCATTTACACATTTAGTTTAATCCTCACCCTCATTCACACGCTTAAACATGCATTGAATGATTAACAGACTATAGAATATACATTGTCTATCAATAAGTCCTTACACCGAACTGCAGCTATACAACAAGTATAATATAATGGTACTGAACTGTTAGACTAGGCAGTTAAATTGTTACACAGCGTAAGTGAGTTCAGCGTTGTGGCCAAGTGGGCTAAGGCGGGACTAACTTGCCTTGTCAACAAGCCAGAAACCAATGGCGTTTGACAGGTGTGGGTTCGATCCTGCATCTGAGCGTTATGTTTCTCCGAATATTATTTACTTTCGACTCGGGCAACGTCTCGGGGGTTTTCTCCGGGTACTCCGGTTTGCTCTCCCAGCAAAAATTTAAAAAAATTCACAAATAATGTTAGGTAGGTAGGGTTTGGGCGCGCACTGGCTGCGACTACGCCTTCCCCGGGGGAGGCGGCCCAGAGTTTCCCGATAGAAAGGGATAATAAACTGTAGCAAAAAAACATGTACAGGTAGGCCTATAAGACTTAACACTTATGACCAACTGCCAGGCGACGGGCCATTGTAAGCTGCTACCGTGGGATGAAATCATAGACCAGTGATTACATTCTACCCGTGTACGGAGTACAATACGTTTTGCTGCATGTGAATGCAGTGCTATTTACAGAAGTTATACGTCCTTGTTAAGTAGGGAGTGTATTTTCAACCACCTGTATGTTCATGTTCTTCTTACCTTTGGATTACAACACTGATTGGTTCGCTGACTTGTTCATTTCAGCTTTGGATTTAATTTAATTTAATTTAATTTAATTCTCATTACTTAATAAATGACATGTGTGTGCATGTGTGTGGGTGTGTGTGTGTGTGTGAGTGTGTGTTTGTATTTGTCCAAAATAATTTCATTTAACATTTGCTGTCGTTTAATGTTAGCATGCCTAAGTGTAAATATATTCATGTGCGACTGTGCAGTTTTATCCTCATTGTCATTATCATTGTTGTTGATATTATTATTGTGATGTTTATTCCTTGTTGATTGGAATTGTACACCACAATGTAATTTCTAATAAAAGATAATAAAGTTGTCTTATCTTATGTTATGTTATCTTTTTACAAGATTGACATTGACGCTACTGCAAACTCTCCTCTGCAGGCTGTCGATCCTTCTCAATGCTCTCTCTCTCTCTCTCTCTCTCTCTCTCTCTCTCTCTCCGCAACTCTCCGAACATAGCCACTTTCAAGTCCAACTTGAAAACTCATCTCTTCCTTAAATATGTCTGACCTCACCTCCCATTACCAACATCATTCCTTCTTTTCTGATTCAGACCACCACCGTCACACCCCCAACACCCCTCACTCCTTAGCTGCTCTCCTCCTTCCTCCATATAGCGCTATATAAATACAATTATTATTATTATTATTATTATTATTATTATTATTATTATTATTATTATTATTATTATTATTATTATTATTACATGTATTATGTTTTCTTTTCAGCTCGGGACAAATTGTCCATTTCAGGGTGAAGGATGTACCGAGTGGATACAAGATAGAGGTGACAAACAACCCGGTAAACCAAATCTACAATACGTCATTTACATTTCGGTATTAGTCTTATATATATAAACTAGATTTATTTTTTAAGGTGTGCCCCTAACCATTCGGTCGTGGAGACCTCTACCTTCTCTAGGCCAGCTTAATGAGAGCGATGCAAACAGGCAAACCGCTGTCACAATACAAGTCATTTTTATTAACTCAAAACAATCTTCTTCCTTTTCCTTTTCTTATTTTAAACAGAACTTTAAAGGTGCTTGAGTATGTCCATAAAACATTGAAATCAAAGAGGACGTGACCCCTTTAACATCGCTGTGTGTAGCTGCCATTGGCTGCGGGTTGAAAAACGTCTATTTGTAGGACTGACGAAACCCAGAATGATTAATGAATGAATGCGGTTGTACAGCAGGTCTATAAGGTCAGGCGTGTGTGTGTAGATAGTGTTGTTGAAAACAATGAATGGATGTATAGTATGTCTTGTATGCTCTTGTCAACGGGCGGATGAAAAATGTTTTATGTTTTTACAAGTGTGTGTGGGTGTGTGTTTGTGTGTGTGTTTCGTGTGTGTGTGTGTGTGTGTGTTTGAATGGGCGTGTGATTACGTTTAGACGGTGTTCTTGCGACATACACTTAAGAATCTACGGTCTTTGGACCCACCCCGCTATGCTGACAACAAAACAATGATCCGTTAGAGTTAGGGTAACGTTAGGGTTAGGGTTAGCGTTAGATATCTTAAAAGTACTTTTAAAAAGGGGACGAAAGATGACCCATTCTCAACACAACGTAGCCTATGTGGCGTTTCACGAGTGTCACAATAACTCCGCCTAAACAAGTATGAGTGTGTGTGTATATGGGTGTGTGTGTGGGTGTGTGTGTGTGTGTGTGTGGACTTGTTTACTCGGCGTTATTTGGACAAATTAGGGAACATCTATGTAACTTGTTTTGACAGCCCTCGTTGTTTTGACGCCAAACCAATGATCCGTTAGGGTTATGGCTGTGTTAGGGTAAGAGTTATGGTAAGGGTTATGGTTATTGTGTGAGTTAGCATTAGAACACTTAAAAAAGGGAAACTAAATATGACCCATTGAGATCACAATTATGTTTCGTTTTAGGAAAGTCATAATAACTAGTACCAAGACACTTTATTACCCAATGAATTCAAAATACATAGGATTTTGTTTTGGTGATGCGGTAAAACATTCAGTCCCTCTGCAACAACAAACAACCTTCCACTGGACATTAAAACATTAAAATACTCTGATAGAAAAAGTTATTTAAGGAGTAAAGCACAGGCGCATGCCCACTCGCAACCCCCACACGCACACGCATACTCGCGCATACCCGCATGGGTATCTAAATTAAAACATAATGAAATAAAATACATTAAAGAATCAGAATTGCACCACTAACACATTATCGCAAATAATAAATTGGCGTTTAAGTATAACACCTCATGCTCTGTGGGTAACTGAGGACACTGGTACTGAGAGGGCAGCCTCGGGGAAGAAGCTGTGTCTAAACCGGCTAGTTGTAACTTTTAGTGCTCTGAAGCGTTTGCCTGACGGGAGGAGCTCGAACAGATGGTTGGCTGGGTGGGATGGGTCGCCAATGATGTTGCTGGCCCTTCTTGCCAAACGCGTGCTGTATAAGGACGCAGCCTATGATTTTTGCCGCGCGTTTCACAATTCTTTCGAGTTGAAACTTCTCGCCCGAAGTGGCGCCTCTAAACCAGACTGTGATACTGAAGCACAGGATACTCTCAATCACGGCGCGATAGAAATGCGCGAGTATTGTCTGGTTAAGTCCGAGCCTCTTGAGCTGTCTCAAGAAGTGGAGGCGCTGCTGACACTTCCTGATAATGGACATGCTGTTATTGTCCCAAGACAGGTTGCTGGAAATGACCATTCCAAGAAATTTAAATGAGTCAACCTGTTCTACGTATTCACTGTTAATCATTAGAGGTGAGATTGTGCTTTTATTCCTGCGAAAGTCAATGGCCATTTCTTTTGTTTTAGAAACATTGAGCTCAAGGTTGTTATCGGAGCACCAGCCAACCAGCCGCCCGACCTCCTCGCGATATGCACTTTCATCTTCACCCGAAATAAAACCCTCAATTGTAGTGTCATCAGAGAACTTGACCACTACCACCGACGGATCTGACGACCCACAATCGTTTGTGAAAGGGGTAAATAAAAGCGGTGACAAAACACAACCTTGCGGAGCCCCAGTATTTAGGACTCGAGAGCATGATGTGGCTTTATTGACTCTCACGACCTGTGGTCGGTCCAACGAAAATCAAGGACCCTATGACAAATGGAGGGATGGACGTTCAACAGCGCCAGTTTATCAAACAGTTTATAAGGGATGATTGTATTAAAAGCAGAACTAAAATCAATAAACAGTACTCTAGCGTATGTACGCGAGTTCTCCAGATGTTGGAGGATGTGGTGGAGGCCCAGAGCGACAGCGTCCTCAAATGACCTGTTTGCTTGGTAGGCGAACTGGAGTGGGTCCCGAAGGTGACCCGTGCATGCCTTTAAGTAGGTGAGGACGAGTCCCTCAAAGACCTTCAAGACCACAGAAGTGAGCGCTACAGGCCGGTAGTCATTGAGCTGGGTGACCTTTGACTTCTTGGGGACTTCTTGGGGACTTCTTGCCGTAAAAACAAGTTTGTGTGTGTGTGTGTGCGTGCGCGCGTGTGGCGATGTAGAAACGCCGTTATTTATACACTCTTTATACTCTACCTACGTTTTTTTGACAGCCCCGTTATTTTGACGTCAAAATAGTGTTCCGTTAGGGTTAGGGCCGTGTTAGATTTAGGGTTAGGTTAAGGGCTTGGGTTGGAGTTAGTGTTAGGGTTAGCTTTTTTTTAAAAAAGGACAAATTTTTAAAAATGTCAGAAGTACGTATGTGGCGTTTCATGAAAGTCATAACAACGTTGTAGTTCCACGGTTGTGTGTGTGTGTGTTACAGAAACCCATGAACTTTAATATTTGTGGAATATAATAACGAACACTTGGACTTGGACTTGACTTTGTATTATATTGTGTTGCATTGTGTTGCATTGCGTTGTATTGTATTGTATTGTATTGTATTGCAGCATGTTCCCACGCTCAGGAGTTTACCGGAAGTGATGCAATGGTTCATGAACTTATGGGACAGGCAATCAGTGTTACTGTTGTCGTGCAACAACAAGAGGCAACTCATTAGCAGCGATGGCTACCGCAACTGTAGCATAGAAGGTGAAGACGGTGCTGCACATTACCAACAGGTGTTAAACATGAATCGGGGTGTCCTGGTATCACAAATGGCTAATTGCCAGTGTCCTATGCCGAAGGTCGCGGGTTCAATATTCCCCGCAAGGGGCGCGACATTGGCCACATTTGGGCTTACGTTTTACGGCTTATGCATTGGGTCGAAGTTAGCGGCGCCATTTTTATCACGGCCCTGTTCGATTTTTAAAACCGTGTGTAGCTGTGTAATTTCACTACAACAAGGCACTTTTTCAGGACGATGTAATGTACTCTTTCACGATTTGGCTATAATATGAAAGAACTTTACTAAAGTTGACACGCAACAAGTGAATTCAACTGCCTTTAGCTCGCCAGGTCGCCTGTAGCAGACAACATGTGTTGCGTGTTATCATGCGCGTGTGAGGAGTGTAGGTTCAACTCGTGACGTCGCACTCTCACTTCTGATTGGTCCTCGTAGGCTAAGCTCGGCTTTTGTATTTTTGCAGATGAAATCAAACACGCGTTATCCTTGTGAAATTTTATGTTAGCCAGTACGCAAGAAACTACATAAGGAATTCATAAGCCTAACAACACAAGTGTGGCCGGGCATTTAGGATCAAGGTCCACCGAGGGTTTTCTCTGGGTACTCCGGTTTCCTCCCTCCTTTCAATAATGGTATCCAATCCAATCATTTAACATTTCAAATATAAAATTGGATTTCCTTCCGGTTTTCTATAATTGCGGCGATCTCCCTGCCTTTACCCCACATGTTTGATAGATGTTTGCTTGTTGTATAGGTAAGAGTGGACCAACGTGTGAGCGTGTATGTTGGTTCACATAGCCCGCGCTTTGAACTTGATTGATTAGATAAATTAACGTCCCCGAACACATAGTGCGTATAGGGGACATGAATAAGAACCTGATTGGGGGAATACGCATATTTATAGCACTCCCTATTATTACTATTAATCTCAAAACGTTTTCTTCTGGAAAAGGTACTCATAGTGGAATAAAAATTAATATCCGATGACTGTTTGTTTTCTTTAATTGTAAATGCCCGGAACAAATTCCTTAACAACTCCGGCAAATTTAAGGTACACGAGAGAAGGACACTTAAAAAGCCACAAGGCCTTTTTAGATCCTATTAACTGAACAGAAGAAGAAGAAGAAGAAGAAGAAGAGGAGGAGGAGGAGGAGGAGGAGGAAAAGAAGAAGAAGAAGAAGAAGAAGAAGAAGGAGAAGAAAGGAGAAGGAGAAGAAGAAGAAGAAGAAGTTCTACACCCACCATTGGTGAGATAGATCTGGAACGGAAAGGGAGAGGAACGAGAAAAAAGCAACGGAGGGCGAGTAGCAGAACAAAACGAAGAAGGAAAAGAAAGAAGAACGCGGAAGTACTGAGTAGCTCTTTGAATTTGTTTGCATGATGTAAAAATAAACATTTCGTTTTGTGCAGAACTAAAACAAACATAAATTGTTTTAAGTAAACATTTTGTCTATTTTGTTTTCAGAGAGAGGTACAGACTTATGTCATTTGTACGGAAACTTTCTGCCGGACGAGACTGGAAGTAGTGCTTCAAGTTCTTCAGGAGTTTCGTCGCTCTTTGAGAACCAGGTAAACTACTACTACTACTGCTGCTACTACTACTTCTATTATTACTACTACTTCTATTACTACTACTTCTGCTACTACTACTAACCACTACTGCTACTACTACTTCTATTACTACTACTGCTACTATTACTACCACGTCCACTGTTACTAATATTACTACTGCTAATACTACTTCTATTACTACTACTACTGCTGCTACTAATACTTCTATTACTACTACTATTACTACTACTCCTTCTATTACTACTACTGCTACTACTACAACTACTGCTACTACTACTTCTATTACTGCTACTGCTATTGTTAAAACTACTGCTACAATTATTTCTAATGCTGCTGCTACTACTACTACTTCTATTATTATTATTATTATTATTATTATTATTATTATTATTATTATTATTATTATTATTACTGCTACTACCACTACTGCTAATTCTATTACTACCACTACTGCTACTATAATTTCTATTACTACTACTATTACTACTTCTATTACTACTACTGTTGCTACTATTATTACTACAACTACTGCTGCTACTGCTGCTACTACTACCGCTACTACTTCTATTACTACTACTACTACTTCTATTACTACTAGTACTACTTCTGCTACTACTACTTATATTACTATTGCTACTACTACTTCTATTACTACAATTACTGCTACTACTACTGCTATTACTACTACTACTGTTACTACCAATACTACTGCTATTACTACTACTATTTCCATTACTATTGCTACTTCTACTGCTACTTCTATTACTACTACTACTACTTCTATTACTACTACTACTGCTGTGATGATATTCTGGGGAAGATACGTTTTATTTTACTAGGGGGTAAGACTTATTGATAGATGGGCTATGGGCTACCACTATCGATCGTTCTTTTACCAGAATTCCGAAGCTATGTGAGAGACTGATCACGGTGCTTGGTCACATAAAATTTATATTTGTTCTCGGGCATTATAGTATCATTTGGCTCAATTTGAGAAATGCTTATTACTAATCAAAAGACTATTATGTCTCGAAAGAAGAAAACTAGTAGCTACACAAGAATACAAATAGAATGACACCAGTCGTATGTAGCCTATGTGATTTCACTTTTTATATATTTAACACAACTTTTACATTTACTTCATTAAACAGGTAAAGTAATAATTCTAAGTGTTCAATGTGCTGGGAAAGTGGTTGACTATGTTTCGCGAGTGTTATTTCTCAGTTTGCATTTGTGGGAGACAGCTGCACTGCTGTCTCGTGTGCTTGAGTCCTTGTTCTTCTGAGGGAGTCTTGACCCTCAGGTTGATCTGGTGAGTCAGGTGAGTCTTGTAGCTACGAGGTTCGGACGTGGAGAGGTAGAATCTAGGTTGTTCTCCTTCTGTACCACGGGAGCAAGCATCATGCGTTTGTCTCCACAAACCATTCCAGAGCTGGACTGTAAAGTCAGAACTCTGGCTACAATATTCTCGTCAGATATGAGTGTGTGGTCTCCTCTGCAAAGTGTCAATAGCATCAGACACTTGCAAGGTTCCCATATGCACACTTCGATCCGAATCTTAAGGTTAAGATACATCAATCCACATGCACAATATGTCAGAAACAACAATCGGTTTCTGTAAATATATATATACATGGCAATCAATATAAAATATATAAACATACACGTATCAAAACTACTGGTGTTAACTTACTTCTAGCCTCTGGGATTCGTGAAACCGTCTTTTAGTCTCTAGCACTCTCTCGATGAGGTGGAGATAAGCGGACACTGCAGTTTGTTCCTTTGATTTGACCCTCGCAGCTTCGTGGTTAGTATTCGACTGAAGAGCTAACGTACTAGGGTTAAAGGATAATATGCAGGGGTTTTACGTCCTTCTGACCAATCGTTTAACTCTCGTTTTATTTAATCTCGCATATACGGGATTCTGTGGTTTTATTTGAATATTTCCCTCACCTGTACTATTTATGAGACACGTACAATTATGTCTTTGAATTGGACTGTCAGAGGCAGAGTGTAGGATAGATTCACTAGCAATAAGCTATTTCGCACTAAGCTAATCTATTTCGTGCTAAGCTAATTTACTACATTTTGTCGTCAATATTTCTGTTGTTACAACTGCTACTATTACTACCACTACTGCTACTTCTATTACTACTACTTCTACTACTACTACTTCTACTACTGCTACTTTTATTACTACTACTACTACTACTACTACTACTACTACTACTTGTGGTCCTGATTCGGCTCTTGGCAGTCCGTGGGATCCTATCAGCACTTAATATCTAGCTATATAACTACTGCTACATTATTACAATAACAACAACTACTACTACTACTACTGCGACTACTACTACGACTACGACTACTACTACTACGACTACTACTACTGCTACTACTACTACTAATACCATCACTACTACTGCTACTTCTATTACTACTACTACTACCACTGCTACTTCTACTACTACTACCACTACTATTACTTCTACTACTACTATTTCTATTACTACTACTATTACTACTACTACTACTGCTACTTTTACTACTGCTGCTGCTACTACTACTACTGCTACTACTACTACTAAGAAATGTTTTCAGTACCTCCACGTTATGATTATGTTTATATTGTCGTCTATTGTCGTGATCAGCAATGACTAATCACAGAACGTACGTGCACATGGAGGCCAATAATGTTAACTCCTAATTTTATTCTAATGTTAATTTTGATGATGATGATGATGATGATGATGATGATGATGACGACGACGACGAGGTTGATGATGGTAGTCAAGCTGCTCGCATCAATAAAGAACAAAACAAAACAAAACGAAAACTGCATCATTTTTTTCTTCCTCTTAGAAAATGAGTACGGACGAGTCAGACGACATACCTCCCGTTCCTCCTCGATCGCCCATCGCAGCGCGGACACCCCCAGACTTTGTTGGTAATATAAATTCCATAAGACAGCGCGAACATTTTAGTCTTTCCCCACCGCCAACACCTATTGCCAACAGGCTGTCCTCAAGTTCGCAGCGCACCAAAGACAGCAGCGATTCTTCACTGGACAACAGACTGTCCAACTGCTCGTACTGCTCTTCCACGTCCAGGAGTTCTAACGGAAGCCAATACAGCGGTATTTACGTCAGATGTTCGCTGGTCGGTGGCTTTGCACCTCCCCTGCAAGAAGAAGACGACAGTTCAGGCAATCCTTACAAGTATGAAGACATACCTTACAGTGATCTCCCTTCCCCTATCTTCTGCTCCTCTTGGCAGTATACTTCCATCATTGACCAAACTGGGGGTTGCGTCAGGAAACCTGGGTCTGGAATCTCGCTGAAAATTCCAGAAGACGCCGTCGGCAAAGAAAAGGTAGCTGTTTATACAGCGGTTCAAGCAGATTTTCCCCAAATTTACCACGACCTGGATTCGTGCTTGCCAGACGACGAAACAATTGTCTCTCCTCTGGTCGAGTTTTGGGCAGTGAGAGAAGATTTCACGTTTGATCAACCGGTGAACATTTCCATACCCCATATCCTGCCTGATGATTATGAGCCAGGCTTGGTTCGGGTGTACCACATCAAACGAAGGCCTGATGGAGGTTTGGAAGTTGTTTCTTTGTATCATGAGCAGAGAGACAACAGTTCAGACGACGCTGATCTGGCAGATTCTAGAGAAAATGAGAGCAACTGGAGCACGTCTAGCTCTGGGTCTGCACCAACGCTGGATAAACGCAGACATCAGCAAACGTTTGAAACGATTTATACATGTCAAGAACACGAGTCAGCAGAATACCTCAGCGACAGTGGGTCGGGACATTTGCTGCCGGACGTAGACCTAACGAGGACGAGGGAAATGAGCGACGATTCAGCTTATGACTCAGGATCAGGAGAGTACGATAAGGCACAGTCCTCTGATGACATCACGCGTTTCAGAGTGGAAAGGGACGTGATTACGATCATCACGAACCATTTCTGCGCGTTCGCCTGTGCGTACTGCAGCAAGAAGAAGAAGGAGCACAACGCGCAGAAGCTGCGGCTGTTCGCACTGTGTTCAGGGTCCTTGACGACCAAACCCAACGGTGCCCAGCACGCGGACGTCACTCTGACTGTCTGGGACGACAGGATCAAGAACCAAGACTGCAGACAGGTGGGTCTGAGTTCACTCTCTTTGTTAGTTACATTTTAGTTATGTTTTACGTTACCCGAGAACAAAAAGGAGAGTTTTCGACTTATCTTCAGGGACTCTTTTTAGATTTTATTTTTCGCGGTTTACTTTTTACCCTTAGCTGCCGCCTTCTTTCCCTTTTGTCTTTTTCTCGTTTCTTCTTAAACGTGCCAGGGCCGGACCTGGGGAAAGTCGAAGGGGGGGTTACAGGTTCAGCGAAGGCGCGAAGCGCCGAGCCTTCTAGGGGGGTCCGGGGGCATGCCCCCCCGGAAATGTTTTTTTTCAAGGATGCAAAATGGTGCAATCTGGTGCTATCTGAACCTTTAAAAAGCCATTTGTGATGGTCTGGGACTTTGAGCTTTTTTAACAGTTGAACTGACAAACTCTGAGGTACAAAAATTATCCTCTGCACCTCCCTTAAAAAACAACAACAACAACACACACACACAAACATTTATTTATCAGCAGAGATGTTTTGTATACTATTATTATTCACTACTTTTTGTCGATCGCTAACGGTATAAAGCTTTACCTTGTAGTTTATGAACATCACCGCCCTGCTTTCACTTTCAGTCTTGCTGCACTAGGTTCTCCGGCATTAGTACCATTTGTGAATTGTGTCTTCTGGCAAAACAGTTCACTGCCTCTTTGAAGTCAATATCAACATCCCTGTGCACTTTCAGTAAAGCAAGTCCATTGAGCCTCTGTTGCCCCATTGTAGAGCGCAGGTAGTTTTTCAGGTTGCGCAACTGACTGTTTGAACGCTCACACTCGGCAGTAGTGACAGGCAGGGTGCAAAGGTTCTTTAGCATGATGAACAGGTTGGGATAAAAATCCCCGTCACAATGTTTCAGTGCTTCTGATGCCGTGGATGGGATGATAGCTGTGGCATTCTCAGCAGCACTTCGCCATTTGCAAACCCACCGTTGGTATTCTGCATCAAGGGTAGCGTTGTCTGGTAGGTCAGACTCCCACAACATTGCCAGTGTCTTCACTCCTTCTGGAACCTGCATGAAACCATCCTGGTTGTCTATTAAAGTGCTTGGCACCAGACAGAGACCATCAACTTGCTCTGGTCCTGATTTGGCTCGGAAGAGTCCGCTGGACCTAAAGCAATAACCTTGTATTGTATTGCATCAACTTGCTAGGTCAGCATTTTTGAACCTCGAGTCCAATTCGGTTGACAGGTGTTCCAAGAAAGGAATGGCAATGCTAATCTTGAAATATTCTTCTGGAGTGGCCGCAGGATGGTTGTCACGGAGAGTATGTCGGGATGCTTGACGAGGAACAATAACATCAGTTGTCAAAGCATTTGCCATTTTGCTGACTTCACCAAACCAGGCAACGAATTATAGTTCATAATTTATAATTATCAACTTAGCATCTTAATTAATATTTCTAAAAAGTCGTTTTTGGGGGATTAGGGCAGTATCAAGGTGAAGGTGCTGGAAGAGGCTTGCGGACAGAACAGGAAAATATGGCTGCATTTACTAATTTAGGCTTAGGGGTTGGGTTACTTGGTCGTTTCAACGGGAAAACGCTTTGGACGTTTCAACGGATCCCTTGAAATGGATTTCCGTTGAATTGTCTATAAATAACTATTTGTACCTTGGACCAAAAGTGAATAAAAACTGCAATGTTTTAAAAACAATTTTTAAAAAATTAAATCTCTTTGCATAAAACAAAATTATTATTTTTTTTTTTAGTTTGGAGGGGGGGTTCCGGAACCCAGGTAACCCCCCCCCCCCCCTGGATCCGGCCCTGCGTGCGGTGTGGTCTATTTTGAGTGCGTTACAAATCTACATTATCGTCGAACTCTTTCGACGCCAGAAATGGATTTTCTAATAACAAGTAAGCTTAAGCTTATGCACTGATTCTGAAACCAACAACAGGAAACACATTGCTCGTGTTTTTCACCACCCCAACTCTTTCCCCTTCATTTAACACCCCAGCACCAACCCCTACTTCCCTCCTTCCCTCTCTCTAACACCTCCCTCCTTCCCTCTCTCTAACACCTCCCTTCTTCGCTCTCTCTAACACCTCCCTCCTTCCCTCTCTCTAACACTTCCCTCCTCCCCTCTCTCTAACACCTCCCTTCTTCCCTCTTTTTAACACCTCCCTCCTTCCCTCTCTTTAACACCTCCCTCCTTCCCTCTCTCTCAGGCACCAGTTAGTATATACTAGTTAATGATTCATTTTCGTCTCCTGGAGATGTCACTTGTGGAGTTCCGCAAGGATCGATTCTTGGTCCTATTTTATTTTGTATATTTATCAATGATATGCCCCTTTTTCTCACACAAAATGTTAACCTTGACCTATTTGCTGATGATTCATCCCTTCATACTCAAAATAAAAATCTACAACAGGTAGAACAAAGTCTTCAAATAAGCATAAATGAAATTGATAACTGGTGTGACAACAATAGAATGAAATTAAATCCTAATAAAAGCAAAAGTATGCTTCTCACTACAAGACAAAAACGTCAAAATGGATCTTTTTGCCTTCATCTAAACTTAGGGTCGTACAGTATTGATCAAGTTCGTGAACATAAAGTGCTAGGCGTAATCATTGATGATGATTTTAGCTGGCGGTCACACATTAACCATAATAATCTTTAAAAAAAAAATTCTAAAAACCTTTTCCTTCTAAATAAACTTAGACATTTTGTTACGGTTGGTGCATTGAAATCTTTTTTCTATGCCCACTGTATGTCTCATTTTAATTATGCATCAACTGTTTGGTGTAATGCAAGTGACGCGCAAATCAAACCGCTAAACAGTCTTCATAAAAGAGCAATCAAGATACTCTATAAGTCTTATAATATAAATACAGATATTCCAACTACTGAGAAATACATAGAACTCCGAATACTCCCACTTCATAAACAATTTGTATTTAATACAGCTATCCTTATGTTCAAAATCACACATGGAAAAACACCTGCATATCTTGATATATTTTTTACTAAGCCAATTGTTGGGCATAGACTTTATAATTATAAACTACCCCTCCCTCGCATTGATTTATACAAAAATAGCCTATCATTTAATGGAGCTGCTGTATGGAACTCTCTTCCTCTGGAGTGTAAACATTGCACCACAATATTTTCTTTCAAAAATAACCTATGCAAACATCTGCAAAATTAATTATAAAACTGATATTTTTTATATGATAACACAGTTTTTCATGACATTGTAGTATGATAGTAATAGTAATGATGATGATGATAATAATAATAATAATAATAATAATAATAATAATAATAATAATAATAATAATAATAATAATAATAATTATTATTATTATTATTATTGTTATTATTGTTATTATCATTGTTGTTATGATTATTGTTATTTGTATTATTATTATGAGGGTGAGGGATAGGAAGGGGGGTGGTTGCCTAACATTGTTTAAAGATAATATTGAAGATGTTGGTGTGATTGTGTGTGCATGTGTGTGAGTGCATGTGTGTGTGATTTCTATGATTTCCAAGTTAATGTTAAAGGTTATTTACTATGTTAATTTGTTAAGGGACAGATTGGAAGATTAGACTTCCTATTAGTCTAAAATCTTTATCCCTAATAAAAAAAAGTTTCCCAAAAAAAAAGTTTCAAAAAAGTCTCTCTAACACCTCCCTTCTTCCCTCTCTCTAACACCTCCCTCCTTCCCTCTCTCTAACACCTCCCTCCTTCCCTCTCTCTAACACCTCCCTTCTTCCACCCCCCTTACTCCCATCTCTTTGTCTTCTCTACCTTTCTTCTTCTTCTTCTTCTTTTACTACTTCTTCTTCTTTTTCTTCTTCTTCTTCTTCTTCTTCTTCATTTACTGCTTCTTCTTCTTCTTCTTTTTCTTCTTCTTTTTCTTCTTCTTCTTTATTTACTGCTTCTTCTTCTTCGTCTTCATTCGTCTTCTTCTTCTTCATTTACTTCTTCTTCTCCTTCTTCTTCTTCTTCTTCTTCTTCTTCTTCTTCTTCTTCTTCTTCTTCTTCTTCTTTTTCTTCTTCTTCTTCTTCTTCTTCTTCTTCTTCATTTACTTCTTCTTCTTCTTCTTCTTCTTCTTCTTCTTCTTCTTCTTCTTCTTCTTCTTCTTCTTCTTCTTCTTCTTCTTCTTCTTCTTCTTTCCTCTTCTTCTACTTCATTTATTGCTTCTTCTTCTTCTTCTTCTTCTTCTTCTTCTTCTTCTTCTTCTTCTTCTTCTTCTTCTTCTTCTTCTTCTTTTTCATTTACTGCTTCTTCTTCTTCTACTTCATTTACTGCTTCTACTTCTTCTTCTTTTTCTACTTCATTTACTGCTTCTTCTTCTTCTTCTTCTTCTTCTTCTTCTTCTTCTTCTTCTTCTTCTTCTTCTTCTTCTTCTTCTTCTTCTTCGTCTTCTTCTACTTCATTTACTGCTTCTTCTTCTTCTTCTTCTTCTTCTTCTTCTTCTTCTTCTTCTTCTTCTTCTTCTTCTTCTTCTTCTCGACTTCCTCCTTCTCGTCCTTCTCCTCTTCTTCTTCTATTTAAATCTCTTCCATCTATTGAATGTGTTGACAGAATAAGCAAATAGCAGGAGAAAGCCACCACGTGGCACCTGTGAAACTACTGAAGGAGATATCGGACACGTGTCTGCGGTTCAAGCTGCGGCAGAACGGCAGGTGCACGCAACTCGTTCATCGTGTGGACGCTCACAACCACCCTCTCCTCCCCGTCGAATTTGTAAGTTGATATTAAATAATTAGTTAATTTATTCATTTAATATATTTTGTTTTTGAATATTTGTGCGTTTTTTCTTTAAAAATAATTTATTTACTGTTTAAATAATTGATGTTTTAAAATTTACTTGTATTATTAAGTTCAGCATTATTATTTGTAGTTGTTTATTTATTACATTGTATTTATTTATTTATTTGTTTAAATAAAACATAATGTTTATTAATGTTTATTTTTTTATTTTTTATTTTTTTAAATGTTTGTTTGTTATTGCATTTATTTCTTTAATTTTTTTAATTAATTTATTTATTAATATTTGGTTTTTAAAGTAATAATTTTTTTCAGGTATTCATTTCTTTATTTTAATTCATTTCTTTGTTTGTTATTACATTATTTTATTTTATTTTATTTGTTTATTTTTTTTTTGTGAGCTGTTGTTTGTCCGATTGTTGAATCTCTATATTATGTTATTTTAAATTTTTTATAATGAGATTTTATAGCTATATTAGTATTTAGCCTGTTTGAAAAATGTTATATGTTAGATATGTATGTTAATCTATTATTTGCTAACAATTTGTAATGTGTGAAGTTGTCAACCACAGCGAGTGCGTGTTTTATTATATGTAATGTTGTGGTATATAAATAAACAGTTATTATTATTATTATTATTATTATTATTATTATTATTATTATTATTATTATTATTATTATTATTATTATTATTATTAAAAATATAAATATTTATTTGAATTTATGTATTTATTTATTTACTTGTTTATTTATTCATTTCATTTTTCGTTTGTTCTTCTTTGTATAATACTGATAGACTGTACACTAATATTTTGCGTGGTTTGCTTGGGTTGCATAATAATAATAATAATAATAATAATAATAATAATAATAATAATAATAATAATAATAATAATAATAATACAGGATGCTATGTACGCGCCTTTCCCCAAGGCTCAAAGCGCGGCGATCTATACCAACATACACGCTCACCTGTCTCATTTACCCTCACACACACACACCAAATACACATACATCACTCAAACAGGTGGTGTAAAGGCAGGGAGATCGCTATTAGAAGACGGAAGAAATTCGAATTTTTATTTTTGAAATTTTTATATTGACTGCATCCTGTACCATTATTGAAGGGAGGGAGGAAACCGGAGTGCCCGGAGAAAACCCTCGGTGACTTCAAAAGTCTCGTACCTAAGTCACATACGTTCGCCCCTTGCGGGAATCGAACCCGCGACCTTCGGCATAGGAAACCGGCGACTTATCCACTGCGCCACGAGGCCACCCCATGGCTGAGGAACTATTGTTTTTGACTCTGTCCGTCCGTCCGGCCGGCGCCTGACTTTTGGGGCTTTTTTTTCTGAAACTAATGGATGGATTTGGGGTTTTCAATTCTTCAGACAGAGGAGTTGCCAGGGCATCTACGCTGCAAAAAGTGCGTGAGGAACAAAGTGCTGGAGCCCATCTCCCACAAGTGGGCCTTGGAGTGTCCCTTAGACCAGCCGCACGTCAGCTACGTGGAGATCGGCCTGACCGTCACACACTGCCAGAAGGCAGCAACGGAGAACGGGCACCTCATTGCAGAGACGCCTTTGGGTATTGAGGTGCGTGCATAACTATGTAACAGTAATGGCCTAAATCAAAGTCCTTGTTTCTTGTTCAACAACATACTTACTGAAAGAGCGGTTCCAAATACTTTTGAACGTGTTTGTGTGTGTAGTGTGGATGCGTTGTGTGTATGTGTTGGCGAGAAAGAGAGAGAGCGAGAGAGAGAGAGAGAGAGAGAGAGAGAGAGATTTGAATTATTTTTATAAGTGATAAGAGAAACGCCTTTACTATATGTTGTTGTTGTTGTTTTTGTTGCTGTTATTATTATTATTATTATTATTATTATTATTATTATTATTATTATTATTATTATTATTATTATTATTATTATTATTATTTTTATTGTCATATGTTTACAGCTTATACCTGAGCAAGTGGAATCAGCAGCACAGACGGATGTCAAAATTGGAAGTGCAGCTTGGAACACTGACGTTGCAGTTGTAGCGAGCGGAAGACGACGAGCCACAGAGCATCAGGAACCTGCAGAAAACTGTCCGGTGCCTGTTGATAAAGCATTGTTTCCTTCTCTGAGCACACTTGGGATTCCTGATGGGGCTTGGGCGTCATCTTCGGGTTACAGTCACCAACGCCGAGACTCGGAGACGGTGTTGAAGGCTGTTTGTGTGAATCCTAATTCGACAACCTCCGCTGTAGAGAACGAAAGCCCATCATCATGGAGTACGACCCATTCCGGAACAAACCCTACATCCGACTCAGCAGCAAGCAAAACCATCGACTCACAATCAAGCAATGCGGCAACTGCCTCGGCAGTCAACACGAAGGAATCGGCGGCTTTCAGAAGCAGTTGCCAGTCAACAAACGACTCTACCCCATTCCGAAACTGCTGCCAGCCAACAAGCAACCAGCGTTCTCCAGCAGGAGGTGATTGTATAAATAGAGACGGGCCTGTGCCTCAGTTTAATGATTGTCGGAGACGAGAGGATCGTACGGCGCTAATGAACACACAGCCCACTGTTAGTAGCACAGGGAGTCCAGCCCCTCAGCAAGGTGGTAGTAACACTGTTCAACGAGACTGTCTGGGTTCTTCGGCAACGGCTAACGAGAAAGTAGCTTGCGGATCAGCTTATCGTGAATGCTCACAGAGGCAACCAGCTGCAGCCGGAACCCAATCTCTTTGCACAGGGTCAAATCTTTCGGACGCCTCTCCACCTCACGGGAATGAGAAATTAAATGATGTTAGGACAACAGCTTTTAACCCCACTCATGGTTGCAGCCATTGTAACAATGCCCAACTTCAGTTAGCGTTGGTAGAGAATGGTGCCATGGCGGAATGTCTCACAAACGGAGAAAGGGTTGGAGAGTGTGACACACCACTATCTCTTCAAAGTTCCGTGGTGTACAACATCAGTCACTGTACGTTTTCCCACTTCCCATCGACCAGTCACACCAGCGTCGTCAGCCCGAGCGTCGTCCAGGTGGGACAGACCAACCGTGCACATCTCCTGGAGCCTGAGCACGCGTCCTCTGCTACAAAAGCATCTCCATCCGAGAGCACGCAATATCAGTCTTCTTCTGAGCACGCATCGCCTGCCATCGCTGCATCATCTTTGCAGAGCTTACAATCTCAGTCTTTATCGCCGGTCCAGCAATCGTGTCAGCACAATGACCACGTTAGCAGCTACATTCCGCCTACGTTGGACCAGGCAACAAGGACCGAGAGTTCCAACAGCGGTCAGCTCACACCACAGCCGAATTTAGGAAGAAACTGTCCCCATGCCGCTCCTAACCCTGTACATGGTACGCTGAACCACGCAACGGTCAACGAAAACCCTAACAACTGTCTGCTTGGATCGCATTCAGAGCGATTTGGAAGAAACACTCCGAATGACTGCCAAACTACTCCGCAGCAAGGAAACTCACTGTCAGCAATGGCGTGTGCACAGTCCGAAAGACAAGGCGAAACACTGGGGAGACTTCGTCGTCAGCACGGTAGTATTAACAGTGTTGGTCAGCCTACAGACACCACTTCTGTGGGACAAGGGAGACAATTTCAAAACAAGGACGGAATTGACAGCAGTGGAGCCTTTCCAGCAACGGAGATTTCTCAAAGGAAGAGGGAGAACTGCGGTCAACGTCGCACAGGAATGCTTACCCCAGAACCCGCAAAACGTCACGGTCCTCCAGTTTCCGCTCGGACTAACAGACACTGCCGTCAAGCGTCACAGAATTTGGCAGACGAGACTTCAACTCCTATCAGGACCGCACAAACTGGAATGTTTGCACTAGACACAGAAAAGCATGGTCAATACCCCCAACATGCAAATTCCGACTGGGATTCGACCAGTAACCATCCAAGAAGAGTGCACGAAGGCCAACCACGTTGCCACGGAGATTTGGAAAGCTCGAGCAGAGTTCAGAGACTAACCCGAGTCGAGAGGCCGGTGGCGGATAGGTCGGATCCCTTGGAAGTGTTCAAAACGCTGCAGCAAATACATGACTCTGATACAGAGCGATCAAGGGAAATTTGAAACTTGGAGCGCACTGAACTCTTTATAATCCTATGTGTGTGGGTGTGGGTGTGGGTGTGAGGGGAGTAGGACTGTGTGTGCGCGTGCGTGCATGTGTGTGCGCGTGCGTGCATGTGTGTGCGCGTGCGTGCATGTGTGTGTGCGTGCCTGGGTGTACGTGAGAATGAGAGAAAAAGAGAAAAAAGATTAGCTAGAGAGAGAGAGAGAGAGAGAGAGAGAGAGAGAGAGAGAGAGAGACAGAGAGTGAGACAGAGAGAGACAGAGAGAGAGAGAGAGAGAGAGAGAGAGAGAGAGTTTCGTGATAGCAGGCCAGCGGTTTTAATGGGAGATAACAAATCAACTTAGGTTGGGTTCACACTAAGCACAAAAAAAGGGGAACACGCGATTCCCTCCCTTGTTCTTACAGCCGCACTATAATTATATTACTATCAATATACAGTATATAGTTTTTAAAGAGAGATTAAGTACAGATTCAGAGTTGTACGTTTGTGACTTTTGTGTGCATCTTATAGTATTGACCCATTTTCTCCTTGCATGGCAGTCTGGTTCATAATATCACAAACATATTATACTCCTTGGAAACTCAGGTCTTTGTTTCTTGGGTCTCGTTGTGTAGGCCTACGTGTAAAAATATTATCCAAGAATTCCAGTTGATCTGCACTGAACTAAAATAAACACTGCAACTAGGTTAGAAGTGACGTCTTTACTGGTCTTGCCATAGGCCAGTGACAGTCTGCATTAAATACTGTACCGGTAACTTTTCTAACTTCTAGTGTGTGTGGGAGGGGGGGGAGGGTATTTGTCTATGGGTGTGTGGTATGTTGAGGTGTTTGTAGGGGTCGAGTGGGGAATAAAGGGAGTATGAACAAGTGAATGCGTTTGTGAGAGGAGGGATGATGGAGTGAGAGTTTGCGAGAGTGAAAGAGAGAGTGTTTGTATGTGTGAGTGTTTGTGTGTGTGAGTGTTTGTGTGTGTGAGTGTGTGTGTAGGTGTGTGTGTGAGTGTTTGTGTGCGTGTGTTTGTGTGTGAGGGTAAATGGGTGATGGGACTGGGGCTTGTGTCCTTTTATTTCAAAATTCATTGTAATTATCACCTGGATTTAAACAAAAGACTATACTCCTATTGAGGGCATGACCGTTTTTTTCTTTAAAACTCTTCCAAAACTCATTTGTGTATAAGGCCTGTTCGGTCAGCTTGGGAATATTGGACCCTTGCTGCCAAAGGGTCACTAGGGCTTTGTATGATATTATTATTTATAAATGTAGGCATTTTACATCCATGTGTTTTGTTGATATTTTAGAATGATGTTCATATTCTACTTTGTTTTTTTTTTGTAAACGGGGGTTCGATAAATTAGACTATAACCTCTGCGTCCCTTGCGTGGGATGCCTTTATTTTAAAGTGACCGATTGGCGGAGTGCCTTCAGTGTTAACACTAGAAATAAGGAAGCTTAACGTCTTATTGCGGTAGCGTTAAGGACGAATCACCACGTCGCCACCTTGACAACAAAACACGTGTGCGTTAATGTATTAACGTAGGTGGTTTTAGCAGATCTTTTATACGGATCAGAGATGAGTCCTCTTTTCAACCAAGTTGTCCTGATTTTGTGCTCCTGATTCGGCTCTTTCCGGTCCGCTTGACCCTGTAAGCATTGAATAACTAACTTGTAACAAATAAATAGAGAGTAGGGGGTTTGGTGGAGAAAAAAATAATAAACCACCCCTTTCCTTTCCTTTCCCCCCCCCCCCCCGACCCCCGCTCCGCCCCCTTCCCCCCCCCAAAAAAAAAAAACAAGGGGGCGGACTGCTTCATTTTAACGATTTAACATGCAATAAGAATGAGAAAGAAAAACGTAAAGTACTCGTTTTGCAATTTGCCCAATACATGTTATGTTCATTTAGGCCTATGTACGATGCAACTGTCAGGAGTCACGAAACCAAATATCTGCTGTAATTCATTGAACATGTGTAAGTGTGTCCTTACCTAATAAATACACACGGTAAAAGCCACAAACCGTGACACAGTGAACTATCTACGACTTGCTTTAGCCCATCAACTTTAGGAACATTACATTACATAATTATTGCTTTAGGTCCAGCGGACTCTTCCGAGCCAAATCAGGACCGGACAACCCCCAATCAGCATAAAAGATCTGCTGAAACAACCCTAGTGGTAACACTGAAGGCTCTCTACCAACCAGTCACTTTACAATAAAGACATCCCACGCAGGGGACACTGAGGCTGTACTCCAATTTATCGAACCCCCGTTTACAAAAACAAAATAGAATACAAACATCATTATAAATTATCAACAAAACACATACATATAAAATGCCTCCATTGCTAAATAATAACATCATAGGAAGCCCTAGTGACCACCTGGCAGAAAGTGTCCAATATTCCCAAGCTGATCCAACAGATCTTACACACAAATAAAGAGTCCTGTCCCGGAAGAGTTTTCAAGAAAAAAGGTAGTTGACTGGTCTAGCGAAGAAGAAGATAGTATAGCAGATTGATAGAACAGAGCAGGAATGAGAAAGAACAAATGAGAAATACAGCGACAGTGGGAATTTAAAGCACTAAATTTCCAGAAAGTGGGGATACTATTTATACTGAAACCCCCGGCACCCCAACGGGGTACTTTAGGAACAGGGAGGCACGGTGGCCGAATGTTAGAGCGTTGGCTTGCGGATCGGAAGGTCCCGGGTTCGAGCCCAGGCCGGGCCATTGTGTTGTGTCCCTGGGAAAGACACTTTACTCCCGTTTCCTACTCCTTCAGATGAAAGTATAAACCGAGATCTAGTCTGTGTTTCGCATACATTCCATCAAAACGGACTTTAAAGATCCTGACGCTCATGTCCTAGACGGGTGAGTGCCGGTAACAAAAACACACCCAGCATGCACCTTGGTAGAAAGGGCCATAATGATCAACACGATTGATTGTGGGCATATACTGCAAGACAAGAAACACAAAGAGGGTGCACTATGCACTAAGAGAGACAAGCAGCAATACATAAATAATAGCGAAGGAAAAAAAAAAAGAACCAATTAACAAAACAACAGCTGTTCATTGCTTTAGGTCCAAACAGCTATCCAACAAGATAGGAGATTCTTCTTGTCTGCTAACAGAAAATTGCGAGACTCATCCATGGGCGGCATGTGAATGCAATTAAAAGGGTGATAATTTCCAGAAGTAGAAGACGCTTATTTTTGTCGCAACTTCCAAATCGGCTGCGTAATTAATAGATGACGGGTCAGAAATTGAGATACTCCCTCATCATCACATCATCGCACGCGGCCTTTTTGCCCTCAGCGACCGTTCCTGCGTATCACGTGACGTCCGGAAAAGTACGCAAATAACAGACTTCCATACGCTTCGGTGTCGTGTGACTATAATCTACAGTTACGTTACGTTTGTCTGCTTTTGTCCCCTATACGCATTGTGTCCGGGGACGTTAATTTATTCACTGAACTGAACTGAACTTGTCTGCTTTCAGTGTGTCTCCTATACGCTTAATGTGTCCGGGGACGTTAAACTAACTCAAGAAGAAGAAGTTCTCTGCTTTACTGTCCCCTGTACGCAGTGTGTCCGGGGACGTTAATCTACAAGAAGAAGAAGAAGAATGTCTGCTTAAATAGGTAACCTGTCCCCTGTACGCAGTGTGTCCGGGGACGTTAATCTACCTAATAAATAAAATATATTTTTTTTAATCAGTTTATAGTCCCCTCTCTTCCCGGTAAGGATTTTCAGAGAGGAGACTACTAAATAAATAAAATAATGTTGTTGTTGTTGTTGGGTAGATTAGTGTCCCCAGACACCTGAGCATATAGGGGACGTAAATACTATGTCTAAAATATATTAAGAAGTTACAGGATTAGGTTAAAACCTTTCCAGGACCACGGTTAAAAGCCATGATGATAAGAGGGCGGGAGGTCATTCAAGTACATACACACGCTAGTAGAAACAATGATGATGCAAGAGTTTAAAACTATGGGGTTGAACTATATAGTCCAGTAAAATTATTAAAATCCATGTAAGATTTTTAATTTTATAAGATATGGTCGACACATGTACAAAATTAGGTTGTTAGGGGAAGCCCCTGGGGTACTTAGGGTTTCTCTAGTAAGTGAGACCATATTAATTAAGACATCATTTAAAAAAATAGAAATGTTACAATTAATACAATAATTAAAAGTGAATTAAGATCAAAGTTTTTCATAATAAGAAATATTATTTTTAAGAGTCCCCCAACGGTGGACACAAAATAGGGCCAAAAAACAATTGGGGCGACGGACGGTCCACATTCTTGCCTCCGGTCAGACCGGGTACCAAACACAGCCACACATTTTAAAAGATCAGCTCAGCTGTCCCTCAATCCCAATAGAATACTATCGAATTAGGAATCACTGGGCAGCCGTGATAAGATGTAGGATAAAAATAGCTTATTACAATTACTGTAAATATTAAATTTATAGGGAAACTTTGGAATAAAAACACGTTCTCATAGGAACAAAAAATTATTTAAGAATCCCACATAAGGGGAAATGGGTGATAAAAACAAATGGGAAATAGGAGGTTCCGCATTCATTCCTCCGGTCAAGCCGGGGTGCCATACACAAATTCTCAGTCAACTCAAATTAAAAAGTTCTATTTATCCAGTGATAGCAATAGAACCAACCATTCATACGCATATTAGGAATAAAACCTAGGGTGTCATAATTCAGGAGCAAGCGGAAGCTGTATAGTGTGTAGTTTCTAGATTTTGACTCGATTACAGAAGGGAACCGACCGGGGACTGGTGTACCCGTGCCGCGACGTCGACCAGAAAGCCCAACCCCAACTCCAGGAAGGTAAGTCGGAATCCAATCATGTCTGACTGAAAGCCCCGGCCTGACACGGTCTCCACCACACTGGTGAAGGACGGTGCCAGATCTGGGCAGAGAAAGAGGCAGTGCTCAAAGCTCACTGGGGACCCGCACAGGCACACGGCCGGCGTGTAGCGCGTCCTCCAGTGGCCAGAGTACAGCCGGAATGCAATATGTTTTAAGTGAATGGGGATATTAGCATTTAACAGGAGGGGGGAGCTGTTCGTGGGAGAGGCCAGGGCAGTCCTCCCCTCACACCACCCGGAGAACTCCCTAGTCCAGTCCCCCCACAGCCGCCTACGAACCCTCCCCACCAGCTCGACGACAGACGGAAGAACCGGTGCGGAGGAGTGAGCCAGTCCAGAGGAGCCGATAGAAGCAGCCCTATCAGCTCTCTCATTACCCAAAATGCCCACATGAGATGGGGCCCAACAGACAACGATTGAAACTCCCTTAGCGGCAAGTGCCGCAGCAGCGGACAGGGCCTCATCCACCAGACCAGGTCTGGCATCCGAGTAGCCCCTTTCTAAACAGGCAATAGCCGATTGGGAGTCAGAGATAACCAATATGCCCATGCCCGTGGGTAGGTTAATGTCCGCAAGAGCGGACAGAGCATAACTAATGGCAAGTAGTTCTACAGTAAGGGTACTGGAACCGGGCGGGGCGCCAAACGACCACTCACCCACCCCCGGCATCACGAAGCCAAACCCGGCCCCACCATCATCTCGCACCGAACCGTCGGTAAAAATCCGGAGCGAGCTGGGTACGCTCCCTATTCTCTCTCTGGCCAACTGAGTGATCAGGGAGAGGTCAGCCCCCCTAGTCAAGCCCTCAAACGCGCCGAAACAGCATACGGGCGATGGCTCCCACGGCGGTCTAAGGGGAGGGACCTTTTCTATAGGCACGGAAGAACCGTCCGACTGACCGATTAGCGGGGCAACGAGTTCCCCAATTCCCACCGTGTGAGTGTGGCCCTCAGGCCACAAAAAGCGGGGGGAGAGCTCCTCTCCAGTGGAGTTCGGGACCCTGCGGGCCCTGTAAACATAGGATACACAGTTCTTTTTGATTTGAAACCAGAGCGGGAGTACACCCGCAAGATGATATACCATTTTGCAAGGGGTGGATTTAGGCAGGGACAAGACGTATCGCAGAATTGAACATTCAGCCGAGACGAGCCTATCCAACTGGCTGGGTGGTAGGTCATAATATAGTTCAGAGCCAAAGAGAAGTCTGGATCTGACCAGAGATACTACCAATGTTACAAGGTTTTTAGGGTCGCGGCCCCAGGGTTCACGTTTAACGGCCTTAACTACCCCCGCCGCCTTATGGGCACCCTGGATTACTGTGTTTAAATGTACTCTTAGACCTCCCTGCTGGTGAAAGGTCACTCCCAAGTAACGAACCTGGGAGGACATGGGAATGACTATTCCCTTAACCATAATAGACAGTTGCTTTATATCAGTATAACAATGATGAGAGAAGGGAATAAAAATAGATTTTTCCGGGGCAAGAGCCAGTCCTATGTAATCAAGAGACGCTGAGACAGAGTCAATGTCGGCTTGGAAGTTTTTCATGTCTTGGTCAAAAAACTTATGCCCGGGGCCAACCGGGCGCCCACGCGTAGTCCTCCACATTGCAATGTCATCCGCATACATAGTGCAAACTGTGGAGGAGTTATGATTTGGAAAGACTCCAGAAACAGCTATAGAGAAGAGCAGGGGGGCCACCACTGACCCCTGCGGGACACCCATGGTTAGTTGCCCCAACCCGGACAGTGCGGCCCCCCACCTGACTTTGATGACCCTATCCCGAAGAAAGGATTCAACAAACTGCAAAGTGGCAAGATCCAGGCCAAGGGATTTCAGTCTATCTATCAGTCCTCTGTGCCAGACTGTGTCAAATGCTTTAGCTACATCAAAGAAGCAGGCCAGAACAGTGCGCCTTCTATTTCTTGCGCGTCTTATGTGTTCGTTAAGACGAACAAGGTGATCGGTAACACTGCGTCCTTTCCTGAAGCCCGCTTGCGCAACAGGGATGACAGAGTGTTTCTCGCAGAAGAATTCTAACCGTGTTTTTATAATTTTTTCATAAATTTTACATAAGTGGGAAGTTAGTGAAATTGGTCTATAATTCTGTATGAATTTCTTTGACTTATTTCCTTTAGGTATAGGTATAACCGTAGCGCTCCGCCACGTCTCAGGTATAGTCCCAGAGGAGTAGCAGAGGTTGAAGAAGTTAAGTATATGTTCTTTAAAGGCCGGCGGGGCACGCTTCACCATAGTGTAGTGAATCCCGTCCGGCCCCACGCCTTTACTATTACCGCAATTCAACAGTGCTCGGGTCAGCTCACGCTGGGTAAGCGGGACAGATGGCGCCCCCCTCGGCGCGGGGGCAGCCTCTGCCTCACAGCGCTGCCTACGATCCCGCTCGCCCGGCGGCAGCCGGCTACCATCACCGGCCGATACATAGTGGTCAAGGAAGGCGCTAGCCTTATCCTCGTCGGTGCTGTAGACGCGGGTGCCATTAACCAGAGTAGAATTCATAGGTTTGTATCGGCCGCGCATCTTCCGGACCTCAGTCCATAATTGCGCGATTGATTGTTTGCCTGAGTATTTTTTGAGCCAGTAATCGCGCTTTGCAGCAGCGATAACTTTTTTGGCTGTTTGCTTGGTGCTTTTCATGTGAGTGTGATTTTCGGGGTTATTCAGCTTCCTATATGCAGTGTATGCCTGTTTTTTGAGTAAGGTGGCCTCCTTGCACTTCGCATTCCACCAGGGTTTAGAGACCCCGGCGCTGCGGCATTGCGTCGGTGCAAGTACAGCCACGGTGTCAGTCATGCGTGTGCGTAGTGCCTGTTCCAACTCATCCACAGAAATCGTGGATGGGGGTACAAAATCTTCTAGTCTATTGTAGTATTCATCCCAATCCACTTTAGTTAGGTTGGGCTTAGGGTCAATAGTACTACTAACTGGAGCTAGCTGGAGGTGTATGAGAATGGGTAGGTGGTCAGAGAACACCGGCTCGCTAGCAACTGACCAATCGGCCATAGCAGCGATGTCAGTAGTTGCTAAACTGACATCTATCGCAGTCATATTATCGTTAGGCCGGTCTGGTATGCGTGTAGGTGCGCCGTCGTTCAGCACCTCCAGACCAGCCTCTAACAGCAGTTCAGAAAGTGATGTGTTTATAGAGGGGTGGTGGGAATCCCAGAGACTATCTCTTTTGTTAAAGTCCCCTACCACTAACCAGGAGCCCGTTTCCACAACGGGCGGAAGCCAAGCAAAATCTAAGCACCCAGTGGGATTATAATAATTGAGGATGTGTAGGGTGCGCACCGGAGCGCGCTCACCCAAGGTGATGCTAATAACTGCGGTGAAACCGCCCCCATCTCCCTCATCCACCGGCCCCAAATTTTCAACCAACAGCCCCACTCTAACATATGTGGCAACATAGATTTTGTCCTGCTCACCAGTGGTGAACGCAGGAGGAAAGTGGAACCCAGGGACTACAGGCAAGCTCGCCTGCCTGCAGCACAAAGATTGCAGGCATAGGACGTGCGCCTTGGATATGTATTGAGTTAACAGAGGCCTCGAGTGCCGAATATTCTGATGCAAGGGAGCCAAGGCCCCCCTCCCCGACGCCGACGGCAGCGGGCGAATCCGGCCGATCCCTCCCCTGACCCAATCCGGCAACAGCCGGCGGCTGGTCAGGAGCATCCCTGGTCTCCCCTCTATCGATGGGTTGAGTGATACGAGTTCTGTCCACCGGGGCAGCCTTGGCGGTCTGCCCATCACGGATCGCACGGTCAGCCACATCTGTGGCAACCCCCGTTCGGCAGCCCCCCCCGGACGGCTCCGAGGGGGGCGCCCCCGCAGGGGCACGTTCGGCGCCCCGCCTAGCCCCGGACCTAGAAGTTTGGGGCTGGGACCGGCTCTGGGTCTGAGAATGAGCTTGAGTTAAAGTTGGGCCCAGGTCGGCCCCCGACACCGGGTGGGGGGCCGGCCTCGGCGCAACCAGCGGCTGTCTACCAGGGCGGGGACGTCCCGGAGGGGAGCGCGCAGTGTCTGCTCTCGCCTCCGACACTGCTGTCGCAAATGGCATGAACGTGGCCCCTCTGAGCTTGTTGGCTTTCCGGCGCACAGCTACCTCAGGGCAGCCCCCCCAAGCTGAGGAGTGAGCGCCGTTACAATTTACACAAAAGAGTGTGTGACTAGTACAGTCAGCCAGCTTATGGTCTTTGCCACATCGCGAACAACGCTCTAATTTACGTTTGCACATGGACCTTGTGTGACCAAACAACTGGCATCGAGTACAACGCAGAACTGGAGCCACAAAGGGGTCTACGTCGAACCAAGTCCGACCCAGGCGCACCTCTGTGGGCAGCTCCTTCAAGTTAAAGATGACCTTGACCGCCGCCGATGGCTGTCCCCCCGCAAACGGGAGGCGCAGCACCGACGCAACCGGCAGATTCTGACCACAAAGGTCCTCCTTAATTTGCTTCATAAATGCTACATCGTCACCCTCCCCAGGCAGGCCCCTGATGACCCCCACCGTGGTGGCCTGTGGAATGAACGTGACAATGGGTATATTGCCAATAGTCTTTGCCCTAAAAAGTTTTCCCTGCTGAGCAGCGGACATGCACGATACCAACCAGTCCCCAGAGGGCGTCTTCCTTAAGTTAAGAACTTCGCCAAAGGAGTCGCGTATGACACGCGCCTGTCCGAACGGGTTCAACCCGGTAAAAGTGGCCGGTCCAGTTCCCGTGTCACGTATCCCCACAGGGAAATCGACAACGTCAGCCCGTCCCCTAGAGATGGGCATTCTAAAGGGTCTGGCGCCCTTGCTGGGACCAGGTCCCATCTTGGCCATATCTGCATAACTCACTTTAGGAGCAAGATGTTCGACTGGGGGTTTAGCAGCCACCCCTGTCGTGGTGGAGATGACCACCGGGTCTTCGTTGTTTAATGCAGCGCCCCCGGAAGAGGCGCCGTCTAAATCCCATACGGACGCCACCTCAGAGGTTGGCACCGTCGGGGCAGCATCGACCTGAGCATGGGACTGGCACGAATGGCCTGGATGGCTTCGTCCCGGCGGGGTCCCACCCCCCGTACTTTCGCTACTATCACCATTCGGTGAGCGCTGACGCTTTGCCCCCCTGGGGGTGCCAGGCACCGAGGAGGTATCCATCAAAGGTTCAGAGGCAGCTCTAGGAGACTGTTCAGAATTTGAGCAAGGAGGAGTACCTCCGGAAGATGCTTTCCTTCTAGATTTCTTTTTGCTCTTTTTCTTCTTGTTTTTGGCCGTATGATTTTGCTCCAGGAACTCATCATTAGGCACATTTTTCAGAAACATGTTCGCTGAACGGGGACCACCAAACGAGGTGCCCGACTCACCACGTTCGTCCTCATCGGAGGAGGTCTCCGAGAGGGTCATCGCGGCGAAAGAAAGCGAGACACCCTAGGCTAAAAACAGTACTAAAAGCAATGAGTATGTGACCAAAAGGTGAAGATAGAGATGACACAGGAGCGTGAGAAATAAAATAAATATGTCTGCTTTCTCTTATACCCACTGGAAGTCGGACAAGGCACGTGATTGGTTCCTGGCGCGAGATCGGCGAATCAGAGCTCGAGTGGGCGTATCCCGTGAGCTCATTGGCTGCGCATCATCGCAGCGCGCATCTTCCCTTCCAGTGGGTAATGTGCTAACAGGATAACAGGAATTTATTTCGCCAATTGACATGTAATAGATACAACAATCGGAATATTATTTGGTGTTGGACAATGGCAGAATGTTTTAGATTTAACATCTCTCTCTCTTTCTCTCTCTCACTCTTTCTCTCTCTCTCTTACACACACGCACACATACCTACATACACAAATACACACATATATGCACAACCACACACACTCGCACAAGCATACCCAACAATAACAGATAAACAGAAAGATATAGTAAAACACAAATGACTAGTCTAAAGTGATCACAAAAACATTCTAAATTATAGTAGTCGCTGTAGTAGGGGAGAGTCGCCAAATATGGACCACTTTTTCATCCAATCCAATAACTCAAAGACCGTATGTAATTTTTTAATGCAAATTGTTTCCTTTTATTGTTCAGTACATTGACTATCAATCACCTGAAGACGAGCAAGCCAACATTTCAATCTTTCACAAAAAATGTAAACAAAAAAAAATCAGAAGCGGTCCATATAAGGGGTACTAGAGCCAAATATGGACCGACTAGTATCTTAATATGGACTACTTTAAAGAAATGTAAACACATTTCTGACTTACAAAAATAACAAGTTTAGGCAATACCTTTTGATATAACAACAACAACACAGACCGTGTCTAAAAATATACCGATTCAATTTCTAGCATAAATGGTAAAGTTTTAGACAAAACTTGTCAATCCTACCACCAGATACAACCATACTAAAAAAAGTATTCAAATTTTCACCCACATGAACACGATTCTAAGTTAAACCAAGCAGGAGAATTGTATTGTGGCCGGCATGTCAACGTTAAGAGCATGTCCTTCCATGTGCTCCCTGATGTGCTCAATATTTGCCATCATATGTCGAACAACTTTCTGTCTGAGTTTATCGGACTGGATAGTTTCCGTGAGGTGCATAAGAGGAGATTCAATTTTCCCGTGAACTCGAGGGGCCGTTTGAAACTCCGCATTCAATGCAATTACAACAGCTCTGAAAAAGCATCGACCATCAGATGGGGTCTCAGTAACCTGATAATCACAGAGAGATCCAATGTCTAGTCTATGCGTATTCGGACGTTGCGAGTCTGACTGGACGACGGGCGGACATGGCGAGTCTGGCTGGACGTGCGAGTCTGGCTGGACGACGGGCGGACGTTGTGAGTCTGGCTGGACGACGGGCGGATTGGCGAGTCTGGCTGGACGTGCGAGTCTGGCTGGACGACGGGCGGACGTTGTGAGTCTGGCTGGACGACGGGCGGACGTTGCGAGTCTGGCTGGACGACAGGTGGTATTGTGGGTCCCTGGAAGCATGTATCAGGAGACTGTTGACTGTTCATCTCAAGAACTGATTGCTGCTGGGGACCTGACTCCACATGCATGCTGCGATGCAAATGAAGGGGAGAATTCGTGATCCTGAAACACATTTCTTGAACAGGGCCAGATGCCGTTGGATTCAAATCCTTTAATTGCGACTCTGCAGATATGCCTCACCAAACAGTTTTGCAATTTGATAGAAAGTGAGCGAACGTCCTGGGTTCGTCCGAAGCCATCTCTCGGCAGCTTGGTCATAAAACGTCTGCAATGGCTTGAAGAACGTTCTATCAAGTGGCTGGGTTTTGTGCGTGGTGTGAGGTGGCAGCGAAAGCATGATGACATTGTTAGCACTCGCGATCTCAATGGCTTTCAAGTTTTTTGTGTGGGACTTGTGACCATCGAGAACGAGTAGCACCTTCCTTTCTGCACTGGGCTTCACAAAGTGTACAAAATGCTCCATCCATTGCACGAATCTTTCACCATCCATCCATCCAGTTTCCGAGCAGGATATGACACTTCCAGGGGGAGCTCCATCACCCAGCTCAGCTGGAAGCCGTTTCCTCTTGAAAATGATTATTGGAGGAACGTACTGTGTCCCAGACGCATTTGTGCAGCACACTACAGTTGTGGTTGTGCCCCTCTCCCCACTTGACAGCGAGCCAACCTGCTTTTTGCCTCTCTGCCCCAAGACCTTTTGACATCTTTTTTGCACTGTTGAAATGCCTGACTCATCAACATTAAATATTCTGTCAGGTGTGAGTTCATACTTGTCATTCATACTTGTCAATCAGTTCTTCAAGCAGATTAAAGTAATGGTCAACCGCTTTTCTATTAAACCCACATGCTCTCGCAATAGAAGTAGCTTCTGGCTGTCTAAGGCTGAGGTCTGGGTGTCTTTTAAGAAAGTTGTAGTTCCATTTCTTTCCAGCCATACCTTTTTTCTTATTAAAAGGATGTTCCAAGCCTTTTTCATCTGCCAGTTCAAATGCAAGTTTCATGACATCCTTTTTTGGCAAACCAAAGAACATTGACTCTAGTTTCAAGATCAGGTCATGGATTTCGCTCTCGGTCTCTTCGGGCAGGACTGTACATCTACCAAGCTTTTTAACACCCTTCTCGTGCTTGTTGGATCCATCGAGGTGACGCTTCAAAGTAGCCTTTGGAACACCATACATTTTTGAGCACATGTTGATCCCCATGTGCCCATTTCGAAATGCTGTCATTGCAAGCTCCAGATCTAGTTCGCTCCATTTAGCTCTAGTAAACAATAAAACAACGATTTTTTTAAAATCAAAACTCTTATTAAATACGCACGAAAATGAACAAAACCAATGTCAGACGCTCTTTACACACACACACACACACACACACACACACACACGCGCGCGCGCGCGCGCGCGCACACACGCTGTCACGAACACACACGCACACACATTCACACAAGCAAACACACGTATAAATAGGATGCGAACTCACAGCCTACACTTAGGCCTATATGTTTTGTTTCTTAAATAAAGGGTGAATATTCTACTCTTTTCCCCTTTTCACTCTTTCATGCATACAGATGCAATGCACACACACAGGCAAGTGCACGCATGCAGATATACAGCTTCAAACAATCTAAAAAGATTTATATGCATATAATGACATGACTAGGGTTAGGAAAAAAGTAGTCTCCATATATGGACCACTGGCTCTTAATATGGACCAGTGGTACATATTCGGAGACACGGGTGGTCCATATTAGGGGAATCATAGGTATACTACTCAGGAGGTAATTTCTAGAAAACAACTAAACACTTTTGATTTAAACTCATCTCTCATTCGAAACAATTGAAAGACATTATTTTTCACAAAGGCGCTAAAACATACCCTATAAAAATGAAATGCGCACAAACGATAATACGCAAAGCGTGTTTTAAACTTATTAGCGGCAAAAAACACAAATGCTTACCTTTTCTTCACGCTCTGCTTTTCCGCCATGGTTATGCGTGCGATTGATTGAAGGGATGCAACTCTGAATTGCTAAGGTGTTAAAATTTTGACAAGTTAATGGACTTAGAAGAAAATCAACAGGTCCATATTAAGAGACGGTCCATAATCGGCGACTCTCCCCTATATAGATATAGATGTACGAGCATGTAGGGAGAAGCAGGGCGTGCGCACGGCAGGGGGATCAGCGGTTGGAGGAGGATGCGGCGTTTAGAGATCTTACAGTTTGAGGGTAAAAGGAATCTTTAAAGCGGGAAGTGTGGGATCTGAAGGATCGAAAGCGGCGGCCAGAGGGGAGAAGTTCGAACAGGGGATGGGCAGGGTGGGAAGGGTCAAAGAGGATCTTGTCGGCTCTGTTGAGAGAGCGGGTCGAGTAGATGGAGGCCAGAGAGGGGAGCTCACAGCCGACAATCCTGCCTGCCGTGCGCACGACCCGCTCCAGCCGGTCTTTGTCGAGCTGCGTTGCTGTTCCGAACCAGACCGTGATGGAAAATGTTAGGACGCTCTCCACCACGGCCCGGTAGAACTGGAGGAGAATGTCTTTGGAAAGGCCAAACTTCCTCAGCTGTCTGAGGAAGTACAGTCGTTGATGGGCCCGCTTCACGATGGTGTTAATGTTGGCACCCCAGCTGAGGTCGTCGGAGATAAGGGAACCCAGGAACTTGAACGAGTCTACTGTTTCGATGGCTTGGCTTATCAGTACAACTTATGTTAATCTGATGAATAAAAATTGATGCAACAACAACAACATTGATGAGCAGTGGATCTTTGGGGTCCTGGTTCCTGCGGTAGTCCACAATCAACTCGACTGTTTTGGAGGTGTTCAGTTCGAGGCTGTTGTCTTCGCACCACGACACCAAGTGGTCGACTTCCTGGCGGTATGTTGTTTCGTCGCAGTTGGAGATGATGCCCTCGACCGTGGTGTCGTCAGCGAACTTCACGAGCTGAACACTGTCAGCACGGGACACACAGTCATTGGTGAAGAGGCAGTAGAGGAGAGGTGAAAGGACACAGCCTTGCGGCGTGCCTGTGTTGAGAATTAGGGTTTTGGAAAGGTTGGAGCCAATCTTGACAGTCTGAGGGCGGTAGAGAAGAAAGTTCAAGAGCCAGTGACAGGTGGAGAGAGGAAGATCGAAGGAGCAGAGCTTGTCGAAGAGTTTCTGGGGGATGACAGTGTTGAAGGCACTGCTGAAGTCGATAAACAGGAGTCGAGCGTAGCGGTCGGGGGACTCGAGGTGTTGGAGGACAAAGTGCAGAGCCAAGGCGACGGCGTCGTCCACAGACCGGTTGGCGCGATAGGCGAACTGAAGGGGATCCATCTTCTCCGTGGTAAGAGCCTGCAGATGCCGGAGGACTAGGTAGTTAATTAGATTTGTGTTTTTAACCTGTGGTCCTGAATTTTATCTTGAATTGTTATTTATGTTCTCTATAGGTGCAAAGTGTCCGGGGACTCTAATCTAGCAAACGAAACTGTTAGGAATTATAATAATTGACAGGTAGTTAGACATATATAAATAAATAGAAAGGGTGATTACAGTTTAAGATAATTATACTATAGTAAGTGTCGCGTCACCCGAGTGGGTTCCGCGACGTTCAGCTCAACAACGAGTGTAAGGAATAGAAACTCAAACAAAAGAAACTAACACAAAATGCCAGATGAACAATCACACTCTTTTATTTAACAACAACGCACACACTCACAGGATAACCCCTATCAAGACCCCCAACCCAGTATTTACTAAACAATTACCTCCCTTGTCTAACTGAAAACCCCAGAACTATACACAAACAGAATGCCCACAACAATATGCAACGATAGTAATAATCAGTTAAACTTCAGATAAATACAATTCTCAACTGAATAAACAAAACAGCAAATCTTAGAAATTCAAATGCACCGCATAAACTAACTGGTATTCCAGTGTCACCGTACGTACTTCACAGCCTCTTAACTGAGCTCAGAATAACTATAGTAGTTGTTCACTGAAGAGTTGGTATATGTTTAGGTGCGTGAATGCGAATCTGTATGTGTGTCGATGTGGTGTATCTGGGATCCTGAGGCCCTTGTGAAAAACGCTCGGTCATCCGAAGTAGCAGTAAAGTCCCAGCGATGACGGGGGACCACACCCAGCAGCGGCGTCAACGACGACACAAAGACGTGGCAGTTGTGGTGGCGGCCTGGTAACGTCCACACCCACGGTAGCAACAGTAGAGAAAGCAACGGTAGAAATAGAACAAGGTAGAAATCGAAGCCCAATCTGTGGACAAATAAAGGGTCTCACTAGTTCGTCCACAAAACATAAACATTACATAACAGATACACCTTCTGCCATCCGCCATCTTGACCTGTTTATACATGCATCTCAATAACTTAATGCACTTCTTAATTCTATAATTTATCTCTTCCATGAAACGTAGTTGTTTATACAAATATACATAATGATTACAACTGCACTTCCAGTCACACAATAGCGATTCGCCTCATCCACACTTCCATCTTCATCACCCCTCTCTATGTTATAGCACATTATCTCCCTTCATTTACAATCACCTCTATCACGCTATAATACAAACACGCTTCCCTCATATGCATCACCTTCATCACCCCTTTCCAACACAGTACATTGTCTCCCTTCCTTCACATTCATCACCCCGCTCTCTCTCTTTAACATACATACTTCATTGTCACCCTTTGACCCACTTTGGCAACAACAGCAACGACATTATTCATACACATCTTCAACCAAGAAAATCATATGAAAATCATATAAAAATCAACATACTACTATTTATCAAAATATATCCCTTTCCCCCTCATTCATCATCATTCATTCACATACGCAGACTCGGAATGCATTGCCACTAAGGAAAAGAATCGCAGGTTTCAACTCACCTTTTAAGTCCTCGGCTTGTGACACAACGATACACGTACACTGCACAACACAACACTATACAACACCCACAGTACAGTACACAGTGGTTGTTAGTCTGAGAGTTCAAGTTCGTTCCTGGCTAATGCTTAGCTATGCACAGGGGCATCTCAATACTGATGAAGTACTTGAGCTCGGCAGGTGCCCAATCGAGGGCCACACAACCTTAAGACAGAACTCTGCACCTATTACCTCCCAATAGATGGCAGTTACAGTCCTCCCACTACAGACCTTTAGACATTCTTGTCCCGACGAGGGCAACAAGACCTTGGGTGGTTCGAAACACAACGAACAAGCTACCCTTACAGAAGACGTACTCTAACCTGACACACAGTCACAAAGTTACTTCTGTCCAAAAGACCGACTGCTTGCAAAAGCAACCACATTGACTCTGTTAACTAAATCACATACCAGCACACAGGACAGCATCGAGTCGAGCTCAGTAACCCAATTTCCCTTGCTATGCATTATGCACTTTGCGTTAAACACGTGAAACCCACACATACTTGTCTTTCATACCAGTAAAAGAAACTGCCGATTCGACTCTGTACACTATATCACTAGAGATGTGCAACTCTGCACAATATATAACTATCTCTAGTACGTGCTGAAAACTCGTGTCGCCACAGTAAGAAAACACTGAATTTTAGTCAGTCACAAATTAATTCAGTAGAAAAATGCGGAACCAAAGGGAGCTACTCCGAGGGACTTACTTTATAAAATAAGTCAGATTCCGTTGAACTGGCGTACAGATGGCGTCATGAATCTCTGTCGGTAAAGCCATCGTGAAAATAGCTGCATTGTTGCAGGTAATTATAAATACTTTGACAATGTTTGAGTGAGGCTGGATGACAACTAGTATATTTGGTTACATTACATTACATTACATGATTATTGCTTCAGGTCCAGCGGACTCTTCTGAGCCAAATCAGGACCGGACAACACCTGATCCGCATAAAAGATCTGCCGAAACAACCCTAGTGGTAAAACTGAAAGATCTCCACCAGCCAGTCACTTTATAATAAAGACATCCCACGCAGGGGACGCTGAGGCTGTACTCTAATTTATCGAACCCCCGTTTACAAAAACAAAATAGAATACAAACATCATTATAAATTATTAACGAAACACATACATATAAAATGCCTACATTGCTAAATAATAACATCATAGGAAGCCCTAGTGACCACCTGGCAGAAAGCGTCCAATATTCCCAAGCTGATCCAACAGACCTCATAAACAAATAAAGAGTCTTGTCCTGGAAGAGTTTTCAAGAAAAAAGGTAGGTGACTGGTCTAGCGAAGAAGAAGATAGTATAACAGATTGATATAACAGAGCAGGAATGAGAAAGATCAATTGAGAAAGACAGCGACAGTGGGAATTTAAAGCACTAAATTTCCAGAAAGTGGGGATACTATTTATACTGAAACCCCGGCACCCAACGGGGGTTAAAAAAAAGTTAATGTGGATACATTATAATAAGATGAACGCAGGAACATGACTGGTGATTAGTACTAGTAGTGTAAACAAATCATAATGTCACATATTTTGATTGCACTTCGAACTATATTTTTGGCTGTTTGTTTTGTCATGGTGGGAAATATGTTTTCTTTTTTTGAATGTATTTCTTTGACTGATGCGTGTAGAACGAAAGAGTTATTATTATATAATATATTATTAAAGGAATGTTGTTAAGATGGTAGAAGAGGGGCTGAGCAAAGAAAATGCAAATGTTAATTTTTTGGTGTGACGTTTGACTTTTGAGTTTAATGTGAGTAGGGAATAATAAAATGGTTATTGGTTTATGAGGAATATAAGGAAAGATAAGTCTGAGGAACATGAGGAAAGAGGAATAATCAAGGAATGAATAATATGAGAGAACAGAATAGCTCAGTAATAAGTGTTTCGCTTGAATCAGCTTCTCAATCTGGGAGAAGGCTGATGTGGTGTGTCCAAGGCAGCCCTAATATACGGGTGCAGGTCGACAACCACTGTACTGGGACGTTGAGGACAGGCCGGCGAGCAATCCTACGTCCGCAGCGAGAAGGCCTGACCGCTGTGTGTGCCTTCGCTGCAGTTCCTAGACCGTCATCTAGATACACTTCATAGGGAACTTGAAGGTCTTAAGGCGCGGTTTTGTGTAGTACTACAGAACAGTGAGTACGAGAAAAGTGAATATTCCTCATGATAGTTCCTCTGTAGAGACTTGAACTCTTGCGAAAGACTGGTGTTGCGGTGGAGAGACCTTCTTATTTCTAAGGGAAGAAATGGGTGGTTGCTTTATTAGTTGTGTTATTGTTTAAATGTGTGGTAATTAGTTATTAAATTGAGTACCTAGAGCAAAATACATTTGGCTACGGTATCCTTAGTGCTTTATTGTGTGAAAAGGGGAATGGATGCTTGAGAGATGTCTTGCATGTACCTGCTTTATTGAATAGGAGTTGGAACATATTAAAATCTTATTGTGAGTATTAAGATCTTAGAACAAGAAGTATAATTCATTTTACGTATGCATCCCGCTCCTTAACAGAAACGAACGAAACGACTTGTCTTCTTTTTACGTGGGGCCGGGTAGCTCAGTTGGTAGAGCGGCTTACTAGTAACTGAAAGGGACCTGGTTCGAATCCCGGATTGGCTAACGTGTGACCATATTATTTTCCCCTTACCATCAACTGGTTCGTTGGTGTCAGAATAATATGACCAGTAGTCGCCTATAGCCTACGCCTCGGTGTCGTGTGACTATAATCTACAGTTACATTTGTCTTCTTTTTGTTTTGTTTTGTTTTGTTTTGTTTTTTGTTTTGTTTTTTGTTTTGTTTTTGTTTTTGTTTTACCGTGGTCCTGAAGGATTTTAAACTTTTAGCTCATTCGCGTTTTAACTATTTGTCTTCCCTTCTTTGTTTTAGCCTTTTATATTCCCCGCATATTTCACGCAGGGGGCGAACGTATGTGACTTAGGTACGAGACTATTGAGGTCACCGAGGGTTTTCTCCGGGCACTCCGGTTTCCTCCCTCCCTTCAATAATGGTACAGGACGCAGTCAATATAAAAATTTCAAGAATAAAAATTCGATTTTATTTCCGTTTTCTAATAGCGATCTCCCTGCCTTTACACCACCTGTTTGAGTGATGGATGTGTGTTTGGTGTGTGTGAGGGTGGATGAGACAGATGAGCGTGTATGTTGGCATAGATCGCCGTGCTTTGAGCCTGAATGATTTGGGGAAAGGCGCGTATAGCATACTCTATTATTATTATTATTATTATTATTATTATTATTATTATTATTATTATTATTATTATTATTATTATTATTATTATTATTATTCCGTCGGCTCCGTTTCTGTGTGTGTCTACAACACTACAGACCTGGTCTGTCATCCATATAAAAGCTCATTTAAGGTGGGTTTTTTTTTTTACCAATAAATAACCCACACCTCTCCCCTCCTCGAGTCTTCCTCCACGTCCACTGCCTTACTCCCCGCCTGCGCGCCAGTTGCATTTTCACCACAGCAGCAAGACCTACCATCTGCGCGCCTGCATTTTCACCACTGCTGCTGCTACCATTTGCGCTCCGACTGTACACAGCCGCTTAATTACGACCCTTCCTTTCCACCCTTCATCGGGACAACATTTATGACTGTACTATTGATTGATTGATTGTTGCTTTAGGTCCAGCGGACTCTTCCGAGCCAAATCAGGACCGGACAACCCCCAATCCGCATAAAAGATCTGCCGAAACAACCCTAGTGGGAAAATTGAATGCCCTCCACCGGCCAGTCACTTTACAATAAAGACATCCCACGCAGGGGACGGATGAGGCTTTACCCCAACTACTCGAACCCCCGGTTACAAAAACAAAATAGAATACAAACATCATTATAAATCATCAACAAAACACATACATATAAAATGCCTATAGTGCTAAATAATACAATCATAGGAAGCCCTAGTGACCACCACCCGGCAGAAAGCGTCCAACACTCCCAAGCTGATCCAACAGACCTCATACACAAACAAGGAGTCTTGTCCAGGAAGAGTTTTCAAGAAAAAAAGGTAGGTCATTGATCTAGCGAAGAAGAAGATAGTATAGCAGAGTGATAGGACAGATCAGGAATGGGAAAGAGCAAATGAGGAAGACAGCGACAGTGGGAATTTAAAGCACTAAATTTCCAGAAAGTGGGGATACTATTTATACTGAAACCCCCGGCACTCCAACGGGGGGGTGGGGGGGGTGGGGGGGGGAACTGTTGCCGCAGTGAGTCAGTCATGCCTACAAAGGCAAGACAGGTTTTCAACTGGGGCTTTCACTTTTCCCTTTATAGGTTAGAACAATCTACAGTGGCAAGATTGCTCATGACCCCAAGGGGTGACTGTACTATGTCCCCTATATGCTTGCAGTGTCCGGGGACGTTAATCTAAATAAGAAGAACAATTGTCTGCTTGTCTCGCAGCTTGGGAAACCGTTTCCTTCGCGCATCAACATGAAACACGGCTGCTTTCCGCAATACCGCCGCTTTTAATCTTTTAGCGATTGTTTTGGCGACATCTGTTGCATGTGTGTGGCGATTCTTATGACTTTTTACCACACTTTTTTGTGTGTTTTGAATGTTTTGGCTGCTTGTGATTAATGTTTTTGAACCTGACTCTGTTTTTACATCGTGGTCCTGTATTTTATCACGCTTTTTTTTATTCACCGCCCCTATATAGGCAAAGTGTCCGTGGTCTCTAATCTAGCAAACGAAACGAAAGATTTCTAGTCAGTATTTGTCTGTAGCCTAGAGACAGGAAGATCGAGTCGTTTTGTGTCTAGGTTTATTGGTGAACGAAAAGTAATTTTGTAAAAGAAAAGTTGAACCGGTCTGTTTTAGTAAATTAGATTTTCATTTATCCTGCTCTTTTTCTGCGTTTTGTTTTCTTTACTTTAAATAACCCTATCAAGTCCGGTGCTTGCGTCATGATAATACATATTTTACCGCACATATCATTATCTCGCTTTGATGAAGGTTAACTGAAGTAATATCGTCAAGAGCAGAATTTAGTGAGGTAACTTCCGCCATATGTTTTGTGATATCACTTGTGATCTTGATTCGCGTGTGTGTGCTTGTGTGATGTTTTTTAAATTTATGTTTTTTTTTCTTTTCCAAAAATGGTTTATGATACATTTTTTGAGTTTCTTTATGCTGCCTCATAAACTTATAATGTAATTGCCCTTTGGGATGAATAAAGTTGTATTGTATTGTATTGTATTGTATTGTATTGTATTGTATTGTATTGTATTGTATATGAAGGTTTTTGACTAATTTTTATTTGCTATCCGGGTACCAGTTCGGTATATTACTAGTATCAGTTTTACAGTTAGGTCTGCTGTTATTTGTTTCTTCGTTTAATTAGTCATTAATATAATTAATCCAGAGTTTTAATGTTATTGCTTTGTGTACGTTTGAATACAGTTCACAGAAATCGTAAATATAAAAGTCTGAGATGCGTTGATACACGTTATTTGAGATAATACAATAATCTACAACATGGCATCTTTACAAGTGAACTGTTTACTGTTATCGGGTAGGCCTATTCGGCCATTTACTATGCAGGCATTCATGTTTTTGCAAATATTAATGTAATTATGACCCATTGCGTTTACAAATTTATCATCAGAGATAGGCCTACATTCAGGTAATACAGTATTAGTCTACAAGCATAAAAAATAGCTTATTTATGGGGCTTAACTCGTCAACATCAAAATCTTCATTTTCATGATCATTACCATCAACACCGTCATCATTATCACACGGACTGCGCCGAATCCAATGACAGATGTTGCCTACAAGAGCAATACACCAATAAGTGCACTAGCGTTTGTTCACGCAGCGGCGAAGTGCCGAGAAGACAAGGTAAATTACTAACAGTAGTGCAGACCTGTGATAAATAATCGCATTATTTTAGTGGGGCCCCGAGTCACACACACACACACACACACACCCACACACCCACACACCCACACACACACACACACACACACACACACACACACACACACACACACACACAAACACACCCAGAGAGATAGTTCGAGATTATGTGTTCGCACGTGAACAGATATTTAAAATAGTGATTAACTCGTCTATTCCGTTCAAAGAGACAATTATGTGGTCAGTTTATCTCTCACAGCTATTAATAAACTTATGGTGCGAAGGGATGGGGTGTAACTACTAGGGAGAGGGAAACAAATGGGGATTGGTTTAACTGGTATCAAGGTGACCAATCAGAGGTGATTTTTTGCATAATTGAGCTATTTTCTAAACGAAGCGGTCACTAGATGTGAGGAATGTGTGAACTTTTGAAAAGATTTTGGCGTTTTCTTGTGGGGAGAGATGGTCACTGCCAAACAATAAGGTGTTGATGTTTGGAACAGTAGGGTCTAATTGGTTAATTGTCTGCGTACGTACAGTGCCGAATGTAGGGCAAAAAATGAGGAAATGTTCAGATGTTTCTGCAGGATGCCCACACTGACAGTCTGGGTCTTCTAACAAGTGACGGCGGAACATGTCATAATTAAAGTTACTTACGCCAAGTCGGAGTCGGGCATGTAAAACCTGCTGCTGTCATGTCCCATGGTAATAGTACAATGGAACAAGTGGGTCATCTTTGGAAAGGTGTCTAATGGATGGGCTTTCTTGAATTTCCTCGGGGAGATCATTCCACAATACTGTGGTTGAAGGAAGAAAAGAGTTTTTGTAAAGTTCAGTTTTGTATTGGGGTACTCTACGTTCTAGAGGTCTTCTGCGGTGATATAAATAACTTCTGATACTAGTTGTGGGACCAAGTTGGATGTAACAGCAGAAATATTGACGACAAACATGTAGGAAATTAGCTTAGCGAAACAGAGATACCATCGAACGAAACTGGACATTAATACAACAGTTAGCTAACAAGCAGCACACACATGGCAAATTAACTTCCGGGAAACAGTCACACCGCCGATAGCTACCGATACCATCAACAGACTTAGCGACCAAGAATTTTAAATAGCATACTTTAGTCAAAAACTAACCATAGCGTTGTCTTCGATTAAATAACTTACTCCACCATGAGACACTAAGTAGCTCACTCCAGCCAAAAGTTACCAAGATTATGTCACCAGTATTGGGCAGGCACCACTTATCGTTATTGCATCAGTTCTCCACTCTATCCCTGACACTCCACTTGAAAGATAATTATGCGTGTCCAGGGACAAGAGAGCGGGGGAGGAACTATTCAAATTAGAACCACAATTCTGTAGATGCGAGATTAAAGGAAACGAGAGCTACAAACGATTAGTCAGAAGACTACTAGGGACTTTTGCATATCTTTGGGGACCAAATCTCAGCTGGTTAGTCGCAAAAGAAATACCAAGCTGTGAGGGTCGACCAAAGGAACAAACTGCAGTGCCCGTCTATCTCCATCTCATCAAGAGAGTGCTAGAGACGTAAAAGACGATTTCACGAGTCCCAGAGTCTACAAGTAAGATAACACTAGTAGTTTTGATATGTGTATGTTTATTGTATATTGATTGCCATGTATTGACAGAAACAGATTATTGTTTCCGAGACAGTATGCATGTGGATTGATGTATTTTAGCCTTAAGATTCGAATTGAATTGTGCATATGGGAACCCTGCAGGTGTCTGATGCTATAGACACTTTGCAGAGGAGACCGCACACTTATAGCTAACGAGAATACTGTAGCCAGAGCTCCGACTTTTACAGGTCGGACCTGGGATCATGTTTGTGGAGACGAACGCCTGACCGTCGCTCCCGTGGTACCAAAAGGAGAACAATCCAGAGTCTACCTGGCCACGTCCGAACCCCACAGCTACAAGGGCGACTCGACTCACTGTAGATAAGTCACCCGCAAAGGAACTGAGTCCTACCCTCGAGAAACGTATAGAAAACCACTCGAATTTAGAAAACTACGAACAGTGAAAATCGTAACTACAGTTAGCACAGGATGAATAAACCCTGCTAACGAACTCTCCCAGCACGTTGAACTATATTACTTATTAAATTACCGGTTAATGCAGAAATGTTAAAGTTTGTGTTGAATATATAAAAAGTGAAATTACATACATACGACTGGTGTCATTCTATGTGTATTGTTGTGTAGCTATTAGTTTTCTTCTCTCGAGACATAATAATCTAGTCTTTTGATTAGTAATTAACGGTTCTCAAGTTGAGCCAAATGATACTAAAATTCCCGAGAACAAATATAAATTTTATGTGACCAAAGTGCCGTGATCTGTCTCTCACACAACTTTAGGAATTCTGGTAAAAGAACGATCGATAGTGGTAGCACATTGCCCATCTATCAATAAGTCTTACCCCCTAGTAAGATAAACGTATCTTCCCCAGAATATCATCACATTGGACAAGTACTCAGGACAGCACCCGTTTATCTTATGAAAAGTAAGTAGCTTATGTCTTTTCCTTCTCTCCTTCAATGTGTATTGTCCAGATTCTCTATACAATAACTCATGGCTGCTACCCTTCACCGCTCCAACAATCATTCTAATGCCTTCTAAGTGGAGTTTTTCCAATAAACCAGCTTAAGTGTCTGTACAATCATCCCAGATTACATCGCCATAGTCAAAGTGAGGTAGGACAAAGGATTTGTACATATTTTTTAAGGCTTTTCTGCACAGATTATATGTATACGTTCTTAAACATGATAGGAGGATGGTTATTTGCTTTATGACGTTACTTATATGGATATCCCATTTACAATTACTTTGCAGTGTTAGTCTTAAGTGTTTATGGTATTCGTTGTCAGATAAAACTGCGATTCCGAAGCTTAATGGGTTGTTAGGTAATACGTCACGTTTGAAAGTTAATAGTTCTGTTTTATCTTCATTAAACCTTACTTTCCAGGTGTTAGCCCAGTCGTTTATCTTTTGAAGATCAGAATTCAAAATTTCTGCTCGTATGTCTGGGTTGTTTAGGGTTAATGACATGCTAGTATCGTCTGCAAAAAGTTTTATAACTGATTCAATGTTATCCAGAATATCATTCATATAGATTAGGAACAATAGGGGGCCTAAAACTGATCCTTGAGGTACGCTTGACGGAACGGTTTTATAGTCTGATTTGCTACCTTTAATGACAACAGCTTGTTTTCGTTGGTCTAAATAATTAGCAAACAATTGAAGAAGCTTACCTCGAATACCTATGGCCTCTAACTTAGCTAGTAATCCTTTGTGCCATACTCTGTCGAAGGCCTTGGAGATGTCAAAGAAAATTGACTGGTTAGTGATTCCACTGTTATGGGCTAAACTTAGTTCATTATATATGCAAAGTAGTTGGTTGATTGTTGAGTCCCCGGGAATAAAACCAGACTGTGACGGTGTCATAAGATTATTGTCTTTTAGGAATGAGAAGACATTGGTATGGACACAGCGCTCAAAGACTTTACCAACACAACTTAAGAGAGATATTGGGTGATAATTGGTACAAATATCGGCTGGACCTTTTTTGAGTATTGGCGTTACATGGGCAATTTTCCAAATATCTGGAAACAATCCTTCTGATAGACAGCAGTTGAAGAGTTGACTTAAAGGATGTGAGATTATATCAGCAGATATCAGTAATAGTTTGTTATGGATTTTATCGGGCCCTACAGCTTTACTTTTGTCCAGGTTTATTATCACTTTGGCTACCTCTGCTGGGGTTATTAGAATTTCAGTCAGTTCGTGATCTAGGTGGGGAAGTTCAGGAGGGTCGTCATCGGGTGCTTCTAATACTGATTGCTGTATAAAGTGGTCATTGAATGCGTTGGACTTTTCTTCATTTGTATCGACCGTTTTCCCATCAGTAGATATTGGCGGTATATTTTTGGAGATTCCTTTTTTGTTTATAAATGCTTTAACAAGTTTCCACCATTCCTTAGTTCCAAATTTGGTGGGGTCTGATGCTTTTTCATCTAGTTCCTTGAGATATTCTAATTTCCTATTTCTGATCATTACCGTGACTTTATTTATATACTGTCGATACTTTTTCCAGTCATTCTCTACCTTTGTTGATGTCTATTTGTTGACACTTCACAACTGCCCAAGTCATTATTTTCCCATCATGCGAACGTGGCTTAAATCTATAAACTTAGTTACAAATGCCTGGTCTGCTAATGATTTACAGATAGTGTGGTCCTCATTTCATATTACAAACAGAGATACTAAAGAACGACTACAGTTTCCAATTACTGTCCGATTGACTTACTGGCAATCTTTGCGAATTAAGAAGATCATTACAATGGTGACTACGTCGTAAATGTAAAATTGATTCACGGAGGCAGGGCAATATATCTGGCCAGAATTTCTAAAGACCACTTTGATAGTGTAGTCGGCATGTACACCTGCCATCGTAATGAGTACCCAACAGTTTTGGGAAGAGAACACATGGAGAATCGCAGGGTAGCAACACGATCAGTGAGGCAACCATCAAACCCGGATCATATGAGGCAACCATCAAACCCGGAGTCTTTGCATTCAGTGGATTGTACTTTTATAGTACACTGATAACTGGGTGACATGACAATATATATTTTTACACACTACAAGCCTTTATACATAGAGTGTGTAAGTGGAAAGTTACAAAGTTATAGCACTGATGTGTATGCTCCATGTTAGATGATTATACACATGTGTACAATTTTTTTTTGAAAAATGTATAAAGTCACATTGTGTGAACTATAATAATGGTTGTTTTTATAAATAATTGTTTTCTTTCTTTTATATAACTTTTATCTATCTGTGTATATATCACTGTAATAACGATTTTTTTTAATGAAACGTTCTTTATTGCAAGCAGTATTTTTTTGACCATGTACTTATATTTCAGCCAATCCTGAGAGTTGAACATTTGTATTTCTGGTCAACTTTGTTATTATTCATTCACTGATCCAACATACTTAATTAAAGTTTGTGAGTTTTAGATCAATCTTGCTGTCGGGTGACACGAGCCTGAGAGTACTGAAAATGGCAAGTGACGATCGGGAAAAAAAGCCGGACCTCGGGGCGGCGCCACCTCAGCAACAAGAGGAGCACCCACATCAGTATTCCCTGAATGGCCTTGGCTACTGACGTCACTGATGAGTTGCTGTAAGCACGTTTGATTGTGATCTTGTGGTGAGCTGGGATCTTAATGAGTCGTTTATTTCCTGAGACCCACAGCCTCACATAAACTATAACAAAACAAACACACACAAAAAACAAATTAAATAAAAACATTCAAAGACCATTGGGAGCCCAACACGAATGACAAAGTGCGGTCTTCCAAAATCTTCATTCAACGGAGCACAATCGGCGAAAAAAAAATTCAGCAACGAAAAGAAAAAAAAAGGGACATAACCAGACTCTCTTACTCAATATGTCATTAGACAGTGAACAAAAACACTCTATTTGAAGAGTTACAAATTTCAGTGCTTTTATTTAATATATCAGTGAAAGTACTTTTTCAGAGTTAAACGTTTTATAATTTTTATATAAATAACTACTGATTATTTTACAGAAGTGTAAATTGTAGCGTTTTTTGTGTTTTTAATTATTTGATGATAAATTTAATTGATGATACACTATTACATTTTGTTGTTGTTGTTGTTGTTGTTGTTGTTGTTGTTGTGATGTATTGTGTTTTTCGTTCTTACTTATGTTGCTTATGCTAACCATGTGCATATAACTGCATAAAGTTGTTTTTTTTTTAAATTCCACCCTATTTTACTTTGTACAATTACTATTAGGTTGTTGTATTGCGTGTTTGTTTATGTTTTATACGATGAATATCTTATTTGTTTTGTAGTTTTTAAAAAAAAGTGTAATGGTTCATAATGCTGTTTGCCTATTATGTTTTCGAATGCCTTTTTGTAATTATTATTTTTTTATAGTTTAAGTATTTGTATTTGGCAGTTGAATGTTTGTGTGTGAGGTCTGTTGGATCAGCTTGGGAATATTGGACGCTTTCTGCCAGGTGGTCTCTAGGGCTTCCTATGATGTTATTATTTAGCAATGTAGGCATGTTATATGTATGTGTTTTGTTGATATTTTAAAATGATGATTGTATTCTATTTTGTTTTTGTAAACGGGGGTTCGATAAATTAGAGAATAGCTCAGCGTCCCCTGTGTGGGATGTCTTTATTGTAAAGTTACTGGCTGCTGGAGTGCCTTCAGTTTTGCAACTAGGGCTGTTTCGACAGGTCTTCTATGCAGATCGGGGGTTGTCCGGTCCTGATTTGGCTCGGAAGAGTCCGCTGGACCTACAGTAAAGCAATAATCAAAATAATCAAAATAATGATGTTTATATTCTATTTTGTTTGTGTAAACGGGGATGCGTTAAATTAGAGTACAGCCTCTGCCTCCCCTGTGTGGGTTGCCTTTATTGTAAAGAGACCAGCTGGTGGAGTAGCTTCAGTGTTACCATTAGGATTGTTTCAGCAGATCTTTTGTACGGATCAGGGGTGAGTCCTGCTTACACCAAGTTGTGGTCCTGATTTTGTAGTCATGATTCGGCTCTTTGCCCTATGAACAATGAATAACTAAATTTTTCGGATGAAGAGTATAAACCTATGTCTAATCTATGCGCGTAAACATGCCTTCCATGGCACAGACTGTAAAGATCCAGAAGCCCATGTCCCAAAGACGAGTGAGTGCCACATACCCAAGAAAACCAAACACACAAAACACTACGTCAATCCCCCCACCCTCCCCTAACATCTCGTCCCCCTTGTTTTGGGTGGAGCTCCTCTGCTGCTGCTGCACTATTGCTGAGAGTGCAATCCGAATGTTACCGCTTAGATGACGAGTATTATCAAAAATAAAAAAAAATAAAATGGAAAACATATTTGTCATGAACCGAGCAGTTTACCCTGCCCATTGACTATTTAGCCCTGTGTAGTATTTGTAACAGTAGAGAAGTTAGACTATTACACAGCAGCAATTAAATTACACAGCAGACCACACACCGCGAGCCACCCACATCGCAGTGAGTCAGTACTTGAGCTTTGAATCGGACCGTTTTAACCAATCAGAGCAGGGGCAGTGGGTAGAGCAGTTTTGAATGTGTCAAAACCTAAGACAGTTTGAATCAGTCATGTGTGAGAAGAGGTAGAGTCAACATCTCCACAGCTAGAGAAATCTCTACACTCATAGACCAGGAAGCAGGACTTTGAAATCTTAGAATTCTCTCAAGTCATCACGGGCCTGAACTTGTCAAACAGGTAAATGAACACCCTTCTGTTTCATCGTGATATATTTATATTATTGTTGAAATTATGTTTGTGGAATTTGCTATGCATAAATGTGAATTATTAATCCGAATTTGCCGTACCACGTGGAAGAGCCGAGCACGAGGCGAAACACGACCGGTTGCGCCGCCATGTTGTATACCGTACGGAACCACTGTTGTTTAACTTATATGTATGTTTGCAGACCAGTGGCTGTACCACTGAATGTTTATATTATTATTAATTCTGTATGTGTATAGTTAGACACGATTGATATTTATGTATGTATAGGAATTTAGAGTGAGATTCCAGTGGAACCCGGAAGTAGCAGAATGTTCGTCGCTTATGTATAGAGATGTGGAGCTATCACTGAGGGCTACTTGGCTTTCAGTGAGACGCTCTGCACAAACCGATTATTCAGGGTTGTGCAGAATTTCGTCTCTTATATTACAGACGAGCAGGCGAGCTATCCCGAGCTATCCTGTGTGTCCCACTCCACAGAAACGACTAGATGGTTGAGGAGACTCTACCGCACAAGACGGAAAGAGCTACCCTGAAGAAACACCCTGTCAGACCCCACAGCGTGGCAAGGGAACCCAACTACACAACGACACAGGTGGACCAGAAGCTACCTCACAGAAGGACTTCGAACACCCCACACATGAGTTAAGTGCATAAGGCGAAGGTGCACTTAAACTGATCATAACAGGACCACAGTAGTCCAACTCTTCAGAAACTGTAAAACGGACCACAGTAGTCCAAATCTACATGAAATATTATAGCAAGTGCCCGAGGAAGATATAACAGCTGCCTAGACTATCAGCGATCGAACTATTAGCAGTGACTGAGACTTTTTAAGTTAGATTAGTACTTAGAGAATCTTGTATAGAGTAGAAGAAATAAATGTGTGATTTTAACTGTTATCAAGTGGCTGGACTACATATGATTCATAGCCGTGTGAAAGCTAGTGTGACAGTATTCTTTTACCATTTTTCTATCTATTTCTGTACCCCAACCTTAACACAGAACGAGCTAAACAAATAAATTTATTAAAGTAATTCATAGGGTGACTTACTAGCAGTTCCCACCGAATAAACGTGAGGGTCCATAATTCCATTGTGCAGAGCCCATAAACCCCACGTGACACTTTAATTGGCGAGCCTAGCTAGGATCTGTGGATAATAGGAATTGGGTATAACCGGACCTAAGTACAATAAAATTAGTTACAGTAGGAGTAGTAGAATAACTTAGAATAGTGGTAACAAGGACTGATCAGTTGTGGTGCACTATTCGTTAGTTAAAAACTTTTTTGCTTCAATTATTTTTGTGCCTGTATGTTGCAGTGTTCTTTTGCAGGTTTTGCTTAAATAACTGTTGTATGCCATTTGACTTTTGTCTTATTCTATTATTGATTGCGAATTTGATGGTCTTTGCATTGTTTTTATTGACTTGCAATATTGCTAGTGTTTTGGTATTCCACGTGATTCAGAGGTTGTTCATAGACACGTTTGACAATGTCGGACCCAGTGGCCTTGAGATTGCGTTTCAAGGAACTAGGAAAAGCTTTACACTTAGCAGGGACAGACCTAATTGCGTATATCAATGCAGAGGTAGAGAAACAGGAGGCTAAGGCAGAGAGAGCAGCAGAAAGGGAGGCGAAGAAACTAGCCTTAGAAGCAGAGCAAAAGAAATTAGAATTAGAAGCAGAACAGAAGAAACTAGCATTAGAAGCAGAGCAGAAGAAATTAGAAGCAGAGCAAAAGAAAGCAGAGTTAGAAGTAGAACAAAAGAAGGCAGCATTAGCAGCAGAGAGAGATGCAGAAGTTAGGAGATGGGAGTATGAGCGGGCAGAAAAAGAAAAAGAGAGGGCAGAAAAAGAAAAAGAGAGGGAAGAAAAGGAAAAAGAAAGACAGCATGAGTTAGAGCTGAGGAGATTAGGATCAGGAGCTTCAAGTTCTTCCTCAACCCCTCCCCACTCAGATCAGCTAGAGGTAGCATCCAACCCTGTACAAGGAATGTCATTTCCACTGGGAACATTCAATGAAAGAGAAGAAGGTCTAGATCTCTATCTGACTAGGTTTGAGCGTCTAGCAACAGAGTATAAACTAGATCCCACTCATTGGTCTTTTAAGCTTAGTCAAGGGCTTAGAGGAAAGGCTTATGACATCTACAGTAAGCTACCGACTGACAGAGTGACTGACTATCACAAAGTAAAAGAGGCACTCCTAACGGGATTCGAACTGACAGGAGAATGCTACCGGCAAAAGTTCCGCACCAATCGGAGAGTGAAAGGAGAGAGCTATGCGCAGTTCGCGGATCGGTTGTCCACAATGCTGGATAAGTGGATTAGCCAGTCAGCCACGGCAAAGACGTATGATGGACTGACAGAACTGTTAGTATGGGAACAGCTACGGGAAACCATGACCCCCGAGCTGAGAACATTCTCAGTAGAGCAGGGCGCGGAAAGACTAGAAGATCTGGTCAAGGTCGCAGATAGGTACGTGGCCGCACACGGAGAAGCCAAGAGCTTCAGGCGAGACCTAAAGCCTAACGGGAAAGAGGCACAGAAACGAAGCCCTAACCGGGAAGAGCGCACCGCGAATAAGCCGAATAACCCCAGACCTGGGCAAAATAAAGGACCCAACGCGGAATTCGGGAAAAGAGGTCCCGCAGAACAGAGACGGTATTGTTCGTTCTGCAACAGAAACAATCACTCCACCGCAGAATGTTTCAAGTTGGCCGCACAACGTAGGGAAGAGCGCGAAAGCCGGCCAGCGCACAGAGTTCTAACTCAAAGCAGCGGTAACAAGCCACACACGATCGCAGATCACCCATCGGTGACAGACACGGTCAAGGTCAACGGAAAAGAAGCGAACTGTCTGTATGACACAGGTCTATCATACGACGCGATAGTTAGCGAATCTCTTGTATCGCGCGCGGACTTGACAGACAAGACAGTCGAACTACAAGGAGCAGACTTGACGAAACCGACGACTACTTGCCCAATAGCTTGGATAGAAGTAGAGAGTAGGTACGTCACAGGACGAATCCAAGCAGCTGTTTTACAGAAACCCCTGTATGATCTAGTGCTAGGCTGTAGGTATGTGTTCTTAGGCACGCCCCCTAAAACTGTAGAGATAGCTGCAGTGCAAACCAGGGCCCAAGCTAAAACCCAACCACCCCAGCCCGAGTTCGCTCCGAATCCAGGACTCGAAGAGATCAAAACAGCACAGAAAGAAGACACCTCGATAGCGAAGTGCTTCCAGAAGCTACCCAAGGCGCACACACCCCCGCACAAGGGAGACTTCTACATGGAAGAGGGAGTTCTACATCGACAAGGAGATGGAGATCACACCCAACTAGTACTACCAGCCACCCTTCGAGCCCAAGTACTAGAATTAGGCCACAGCATGCCACTCAGCGGACACATGGGAATTGGAGCCACAGTGCAGAGAATCAGCGCACACTACTATTGGCCAGGAATCACGGAGGATGTCAAGCGCTACGTGAAATCTTGCCACCAATGTCAACGATATTCCCCGCGACATCACACCGTACCAGTTACCTTAGGACCATCAGTAGTAGTCGGCGTGCCATTCCAGCAAGTCTCAGTAGACATAGTAGGACCACTGCCCATGACCAAGAAGAGGAACAGATTTCTACTCACACTCGTCGACGCATGTACGATGTGGTGCGAAGCAGTCCCGTTGCCAGCGATCGACACCAAGAAGATTGCAGATGCACTCATCGCCATCTTTACCAGAGTCGGATTCCCGGACAGCATTAGAACGGACAACGGATCTCAGTTCACCGGCCGCCTGATGCAAGACGTGTTCGAGTTGATACAAGTTCATCACATTCGCACACCACCATACCACCCCGCCAGCAACGGACAAGTAGAAAGACTGAACGGAACCCTTCTCACCATCCTCAGGAAAGTCGCCGACGACAATCCAGAAGCGTGGGACACCTACGTGAATGCGGCACTGTTCGCATACAGAGAAACGCCCCATGCAGCCACAGGCTACACCCCGTCAACTTTGCTTTTCGGCAGACCTCTAGCAGGACCGCTAGAAGCCCTACGCAGAAGTTGGACGGAAGCCAAGATAGACGACACACCAAGAGGTGCCACCAAGTACGTCGCAGACCTGCAGGAAACCCTCAAAGCAACGTGGAAGAAAGCTGGTGAAGCACTGAAGAAGGCAAGAGCCCGTCAGGCGAAGTACTACAACCGCCACGCGAAGGACAGAGAACTGCAAGTCGGCGATCAAGTGCTACTCTTACTTCCAAGTGGAACCAACAAGCTGGACATCGCTTGGAGAGGACCGTACCGGGTGACTGCCAAGAAATCCAAGACAGTCTACCAAGTAGAGGTGAACTGGAGAGCCCGGTACCACCACATCAATCTCCTCAAGAAGTATACGGACCGACCAGCGACCCCCAGCACTCACAACTTGTTAGCCATCGCCATCGCGGAAGAAGGAGAAAGCATGGAGACCAATGCAGTAGAGTATCCTCTGCACTCCAACGAAACCTACAAAGACGTGATACTCAACGGAGACCTAGCCGCTAAACAGCAACAGCAAGTACGACAGGTCATTCGCCAACATCAGACTGTGCTCACAGACCGACCAGGGAGGACAGACCTCGTCGAAGTAACCTTAACGGTGACCGACCCAACACCCGTCCGCCAGAAGCTCTACCCGATGCCACTGTCGCAGCAGCGAGCCATCAAGGAAGAGATAGACACCTTACTGGCAGCCGGAATCATCTCAGAGTCTACTTCACCCTACAGCGCAGGCACGGTATTGTTGCGAAAACCCAACGGAGAGCATCGACTGTGCATCGACTTCAGACTCCTGAATGCCGTAACGCAGTTCCAGCCAGAGCCACTCCCGGACCAGACAGACCTATTTGCCAAGCTACAGCGAGCGAAGTACTTCTCACGCATCGACCTCAGCAAAGGATACTACCAGATACCAGTACAACCACAAGTCCGAAAGTACCTAGCTTTCAGCACTATGGAAGGACACTTCGAATTCAACGTGCTTCCATTCGGACTCCACAACGCACCCAGCATCTTCAGCGCCATGATGCGAAAACTCCTGGCACCCCTGAGCAGCGAGCACCTACATTCGTTTATGGACGACATCCTCATCGCCACACCTACGTGGGAGGAACATGTCACGCTCCTACAGCAACTACTCGCCCGCCTCAGAGACACGGGATTGACGGCAAGACCCACCAAATGTCAGATTGGATTCACAGAACTAGAATTTCTGGGACACACCATCAGTCAAGGAAGCCTGCGACCGGTAGAAAAGACAGTGAAACGCCTACTCGACGCTCCTAGGCCCAAGACAAAGAAGGAAGTGCAGTCGTTTCTAGGTCTCTGCGGCTTCTACCAGAAGTTCATCCCCAACTACAACAGCATCGCCGTGCCACTGACAAATGGAACCCGGAAAATCGCCCCGGACAAAGTTGTATGGACAGCCGAATGCGAGACAGCATTCCAAACACTCAAGGACAGAATGACATCGGCGCCAGTACTCCACCTACCCGATTTGACTCAGCCATTCGTTCTTCGCACCGACGCAAGCGACTTAGGCCTCGGAGCAGTACTGCTACAGCGCGACCCCAAGAATGCAGAGACGCTATTCCCTGTCGCCTACGCCAGCAGAAAATTGAGACCCGCCGAGACCCACTACGCCACGTCGGAGAAAGAATGTCTTGGACTAGTCTGGGCCATACAGAAGTTTCAACTCTACCTGTATGGGACCCACTTCACAGTTCAGGTGGATCACCAACCACTATCGTTCCTGGCAGCCTCCAAGTCTTTGAACTCTCGCCTGATGCGATGGGCACTCACCCTTCAGGCGTACTCATTCCAGATCGAGTACATCCCCGGCAAAGAGAACCACGGAGCCGACTACCTCAGTCGCCATCTCGTGGAGGACACAGCAGCTGTCGCCCACCCACCACAACTAAGGGCCACAGCACCAGAATTCGTCCCCGCCCAGTAATACCCTGTCACTAGTGTCCATAGCTACCTGGCACAGCATTGCAGCTCAGGTAGAGCAACTTAATTAGTTTGTAAATAGGACCCTAGGATAGTGCAGTGTTAAACTAGGCTCTGTAGTAGAAAAAGGTCGAATCCAGTAGTCATCGCCTTTTTTCAGTTGAGGGAGCCTGTCATGAACCGAGCAGTTTACCCTGCCCATTGACTATTTAGCCCTGTGTAGTATTTGTAACAGTAGAGAAGTTAGACTATTACACAGCAGCAATTAAATTACACAGCAGACCACACACCGCGAGCCACCCACATCGCAGTGAGTCAGTACTTGAGCTTTGAATCGGACCGTTTTAACCAATCAGAGCAGGGGCAGTGGGTAGAGCAGTTTTGAATGTGTCAAAACCTAAGACAGTTTGAATCAGTCATGTGTGAGAAGAGGTAGAGTCAACATCTCCACAGCTAGAGAAATCTCTACACTCATAGACCAGGAAGCAGGACTTTGAAATCTTAGAATTCTCTCAAGTCATCACGGGCCTGAACTTGTCAAACAGGTAAATGAACACCCTTCTGTTTCATCGTGATATATTTATATTATTGTTGAAATTATGTTTGTGGAATTTGCTATGCATAAATGTGAATTATTAATCCGAATTTGCCGTACCACGTGGAAGAGCCGAGCACGAGGCGAAACACGACCGGTTGCGCCGCCATGTTGTATACCGTACGGAACCACTGTTGTTTAACTTATATGTATGTTTGCAGACCAGTGGCTGTACCACTGAATGTTTATATTATTATTAATTCTGTATGTGTATAGTTAGACACGATTGATATTTATGTATGTATAGGAATTTAGAGTGAGATTCCAGTGGAACCCGGAAGTAGCAGAATGTTCGTCGCTTATGTATAGAGATGTGGAGCTATCACTGAGGGCTACTTGGCTTTCAGTGAGACGCTCTGCACAAACCGATTATTCAGGGTTGTGCAGAATTTCGTCTCTTATATTACAGACGAGCAGGCGAGCTATCCCGAGCTATCCTGTGTGTCCCACTCCACAGAAACGACTAGATGGTTGAGGAGACTCTACCGCACAAGACGGAAAGAGCTACCCTGAAGAAACACCCTGTCAGACCCCACAGCGTGGCAAGGGAACCCAACTACACAACGACACAGGTGGACCAGAAGCTACCTCACAGAAGGACTTCGAACACCCCACACATGAGTTAAGTGCATAAGGCGAAGGTGCACTTAAACTGATCATAACAGGACCACAGTAGTCCAACTCTTCAGAAACTGTAAAACGGACCACAGTAGTCCAAATCTACATGAAATATTATAGCAAGTGCCCGAGGAAGATATAACAGCTGCCTAGACTATCAGCGATCGAACTATTAGCAGTGACTGAGACTTTTTAAGTTAGATTAGTACTTAGAGAATCTTGTATAGAGTAGAAGAAATAAATGTGTGATTTTAACTGTTATCAAGTGGCTGGACTACATATGATTCATAGCCGTGTGAAAGCTAGTGTGACAGTATTCTTTTACCATTTTTCTATCTATTTCTGTACCCCAACCTTAACACAGAACGAGCTAAACAAATAAATTTATTAAAGTAATTCATAGGGTGACTTACTAGCAGTTCCCACCGAATAAACGTGAGGGTCCATAATTCCATTGTGCAGAGCCCATAAACCCCACGTGACAATATTTAATTATCAAACACCTGGCATGTCAATGCTCTGAAATCGATGATTTAGTTGAAACGACATAGTGTCGTGTGACTTCAGCTAGTAATTATTACGGATTTTTCTGTACTGTCTCCATTCAGCGTAACGTTGCTTAGATTAAACGAGGACTTATCTTCTCTCATTCTCAACAGTGGTAGTCTTCGCTACGCTGAATAAACGGTCTCAACATTAAATTGTCCGGTTAGTTTTGCAGTTGTTCAGGGAAATTAAAATTAAAATGAACGTCAGTCACCAAACTCTCAATTTGGAATCTATAATGAAACTTCCCCTTTTCAGAAATGTTGAACATTATTCAAAATGTTGTTCGTAAACAAAGTAATTTTTATGAACTTCCAGATCATTCCGGATTTTCAAGGCAAATTATCAGTCTTGATCATAGGTTATTTTTAAATGCATGGAGAACAACATAATGCGGTAATATTACTTGCATATGCGGAAATAAAATTAGTGTAGAGCATATCCTGACAAAATGTAAACCTACTGAAATTCGTACAAGCATAACAAATATAGATGTTACCAGACAGCTTCTATAATAGTAGAAGCTGTCTGATGTTACTGACTATTGTAAAATATCAACGGTTTTGATATACAGTCAGATCGGACATAAAATAGTTATAAAATAGTATAATTTGTGCATTATGTGATACTTTTAATTTGTAATATTTGTATGTGCGTGTGTGTGTGAGAGACAGACAGACAGACAGACAGACAGACAGACAGACAGACAGAGAGAAAGATTGAGAAGAGAGAGAGAGAGAGAGAGAGAGAGAGAGAGAGAGAGAGAGAGAGAGAAAGAGAGAGAGAGAGAGAGAGAGAGAGAGAGAGAGAGAGAGAGAGAGAGAGAGAGAGAGAGAGAGAGAGAGAGAGAGAGAGAGAGAGAGAGCAAATGGGCTCTGTGCAGACAACATTGATGAAGATCGACGTTGACAACTAGAATGTTACTGTATGCTAATATGGGTTGGAAATTCAGTTGAGAGACTGACAAATGACATTGTGTGTGGTTGTGTGTTTGTGTGGGTGTGTGTGTGTGTGTATGTGTGTGTGTGAGTGCACGCGTTGTTTTTATTTTACTTTCTTTTTTTTACTTGCACGTGAATTTTTCCCCCCCTCCTCCAAACTGATTTTTTTAGATTGCTGCAGGAATTTATTTACCTTTTAATCGACAGCTACTATATGTGTAAAGTTTACTCTTGGGTGCATGTATCTTTGTTTCGTTAGTTAGTTCATTCATTTATTTCTTTATTACTTTTTTTTTCTTGTTCGACGTTATTGCATTTCTTGTCTGTTATACTATAATTATATGTTTGTTTTCTTTTCATTGTTGAAAAGATTAATTTATGTGCTTCTGTTTTTAATTGTTTTGTATTTGTTCCTGTTCGCCAGACATTTCATTGTTGTCATTTGTCAAAGGGTAGCACTTATTTAAGCTTTGCTTTTGTGTGCCCATTATGTTCTCCATGCTTTGTTTACTTGTTTCGTCAATAATATAATTGCGTTTAAACCAACAAAGGTGTGTCCATCACTGAGTTCAAAGACAGCGTCGGTGCGATAAATAGCTGTCTTTAGCATTAATCCCACCGATCGAATAAGAACCATCAACAAAAGACACAAACTAAAAACCTCAATAGTCAGCAAAACATGATCAGCAAGGGGTTGTTCGCATTCAGGTTTAGTGGTTTGGTGATTCCCAATACAATACAATACAATACAATACAAGATTATTGCTTTAGGTCCAGCGGACTCTTCCGAGCCAAATCAGGACCAGAGAGACGTTAACTTAAAATATTATAAAATGTTTCAAATCTTAAAAAACAAGCCTGTTACTCTTAAATACTCAAACAAACTTTCACATGACACCTCTTTAAAAGTCTTCTTTAAACTGGTGATTCCCATTCGATCCTGATTGCGGTTGAGTAAACATTGTGGACGTCATGATGTGTTTAATTTCTGATGCATTAAAAAAAATTGTTGCAACAGAGCGACATTCACTGGATATTTAATAAATTCATCAATATCTGATAAAGCAGTACATGCCGACAAGCGTGCTCACAATCGGAAATCATCTGCCACTAAGGAGCATTCACATGGAATCTGAATTAAGCAGTACATGCAGCCTGGTTTCTTAACAACTCCATGACGACACGGTAGTATTACGTCAGAAATGTTAGACAACAACGCCACTCCTGGTTCTACTTCTAACACGTGAGGTTTAACAGCACGCTCTTTCACCTGAAATTTACAATATTGATCAGGCTTGTCTTCTACCAATAATGCTATTGCACAGGTAGGGTTTTCAACTACCTGGAGACTTTGTGTTATGGGACAAAACTTGATAGAATCTCCGCTGCATAACGAAAAGTCAATATTCGTCATTTCCAGGTACGTGGATTTAGCGTCAGTTATTGCTACATAATTTGGCATTCCTGTTAGTTGTGTGGCATGCGTTGTAGAAAGATTCAAGGAACTGGTTGGGTGATGACTTGGTAAACCTGTTTTCGTCACATTGTAGCAACGTCAGTGGTGCGAACGTCCATCGTGGGAATTTGAGTTGGAAGGTGTGTTGCCAGAATTGTGTACCCGTAACAATTTTGGTCACAGCGCGAAAATGAACTCCATAGTTCAACCTCGACTCCTGCGCTGCTCCTATAGGCCCAAAGAGGATGAGGGTGGTGGACAAGATTACTATTGTTATGAGCGCCATGTCTTCTTTTCTAGTACAATTCCATCACTTAATACGGAGGCAGAGAACAAAAACTAAGAGCTGAGACAGAGCGGTGGCTAGCTCCCTTCACTCGTGCATCATCTTATGTATATGAAATGGGTATCCAGTCTCAACATTACGCCTTCCAACTTAATGATTGGTCAACTGTGCAATTATGAATATTTATAACAACATCTATATGGACATGCGTTCTTTCTCTTATTAATATTAATTTCCAGGAACTTTCCCAAACCGTCTATCTCCTATCCTCCTTACACCATTGTGTGGAGTTTCATTCACCACCTAACTGGCTACGCGATGTTAAAGGTGAAACAGAACTACATTAACCATACTCCACGTCTTTCCTCTAACTTTGATTAAAAATTACTTTCCCACACCAAGACATCTCCTCGCTACCTAACTTATCACTTTTAAACACTCACCTAACCTCTAAAGTATTATTTCTAAATTACTAATATTGCATCTATACTTGTAATCACCTCCACATCTCTTAATATTTACAAATGTATTATACAATAACTCTATATTACTGAATAATCAAACCTATCAATGCTTTCATTTATATTCATGCTTCACAATTTCCTTTATAACCCACTCCCATAATCAACAACCATATTTCTTGTTTTACTTCTTATTTCCTGTTTCTTGTTTTGATTTCACAAAACCCAAAACAATTTCTGACATTTCTACCACCCCTTTTAATCATATATCTCAACAATTCATTTATCTTCAGCCTCCTTAAGGTTTGGAAACGTTCGGCGCTAATTGCGTTTTCGTTTGCATAACCTCTGATTATCAACACTAACACAGACCTTTTTGTATCAAAGTTAAGCATTTCCAGCAACTGTAATACGCTTCTCAAATTTGTTAAAACGTTACATCAATTCCAGCAACTGTGGTACACTTCTAACGTTGTATTGAAACCATAATTTGGACTCTGTCACAAAAGAGTAGGAATAAGAAAGAACAAAGGAGAAAGACAGCGACAGTGGGAATTTAAAGCACTAAATTTCCAGAAAGCGGGGATACTATTTATACTGAAAGGTTGTTGAAGGAATCAGCCGAATGCACTTGTGAAGAACATAGGTTGGTGTTTGGGGATCTCTGTGATCGCGTTCCTTGCTCGCCAGAGGTGAACAGTATCGCAGTTATTATATATCATTTTACTCTTTAAAAAAAAATCTTCTTTACCTCTGGAATAATTGTAGATATTTTTTTATCTTATAATTCTGTACTTGGGAAAAAAAAAATTTTGTGAGGGGGAGGGGGGGGCGGGGGGGGACATTGTCACGCTCCTTTATGGTGTCAATTATTTCTGCAGCGAGCCAAGCGGCAAATGTGGCCTGTTAGACTCTCTTGCTCCTGAGTGCATGCTTATTAACTATGGGTACAAGTGTACTGTAGAATATAGATCTTGTGTCAAGAGCTAGCGGTGGACGGGCTTTGAGCGTTGGGGGGTGGCTACGCGGTGACATGAGCTGTTAAAGCTAGCTGCCTGCGAGCGTGATGCCAGCTGTCGTTCAGAAGTTAATTATCTCTGGTTTTTGCAAGGCATCGCAGACCCGCAACTAAAATTTATTTCTGTTGAAGTGGAGCCTACGGGAAAGAGAGTGATGGAATAAAATATATAAAATGTATAACCATCTTCACTCAATCACTAACTTGAATGCATTGCCATTTTAGGCATCTCCTGAAACAGCTTTGCTCGAACCTCCCTGTTCGAAAATCTTTTTGTTCTTTCTGCCACAATCTCTTGGGTTAAAGAAATAAATTCAATTGGCTTATCTGCTGCTAAAATGGACATTTCTTAGCTCTCTGATTCCGTCAGCGAAGGGAAGTAAGAAGACTGATTCAAGGCCAAGGACACAAAACCAATCAAGGTCAAGGACCCAAACAACGCAGCTTGAGCTTCGAGCGACGATAAATGCCGAGAACATTACCGCCGCTCGAATTTGACCTCACGATCCTGGGTATTTGTACCATTATTTACATTCCACACCACATGACTTATACCTCAGTTGATCCCTGGGATCCTGGGTATTTGTTTTCATGAATAACACCTCATACCACATGACTCATAGGCTACCTCCAGTCGACCCCAGAGTCCTGGGTATCCGTTTTCACGAATGACATTTTACACCACATGACTCATACCTTCAGTTGATCTATGTGTCCTGGGTATCTGTTATCATGAATGACACCATGGTTATTTTTGTTGTTTTTTTCTTTTCTTCCCACTGCGGGCCCATATTCTTAATACATTTTAATCGTGCCCTAGTCTTATTTAACCTAGGCTTTTAATATTTTAGTTTGGTCCTGATAGGATTTTTACTTTCTTATCCGCCCATTGCCCGTGCCTTTGCTCCCCTTTGGGCCCAGGTGTCGGCCTTTGTGTCCCCTGGTGTTCAGGATTAGGGACCAATTATTCTTGACCCTCCCTCTAAGAAGTTTTTATATACTAAAGACCCGACCCTGTTCTTACAATAGCCTGCCAGAATTGTTTGTTAAGTAGATTTTTGTCCCGGGACACCGAAGCGTATACGGGACGTGAATAGGAGATTCGATGAATATAAAGTCACAAGTCTGGTGAGCTATGTGCTCTCGAAGAACAAAAACGCCGACTAAGCAGCTGAGGATGAAGATATAGTAGAGTTGAGAAGAAATGTGTAGAAGCGAGACGCTCTAGGCGGTATCAGGTGAGGATAGGTCCGGGAATATGGCGAGGAGAAGGGTACTCGGTCAAGGTAGAAGGCAACAGGAACCCGTAGACGTGGGGGTACTCAGTGTGGAGCGTCGCAGAGAGGATGGCACCAGTAAGATGTAGGGATAATTAAATGTAGGCAACGGCCGTGGTAAACGGGAAGTGGAGGGCAGAAAATTGCCTCCAGTCTCCAGACCAGGTATAGAGAGAGAAGCTATGGGAAAACCAGCAGAATCTGGTCTGCCCGTTATATAAAGGCATTTATCCCTGCTTTGTTCACAATTAGCACCTTACCCCTCCAGGTTATGGTCGTGGCCCTCCTGCCAGTTGTCTCCCCTCTCCTCTCCGTCTCGCCTCTGGCCTGCCTTGGCTCCCCTGTACATTACATTACATTACATGATTATTGCTTTAGGTCCAGCGGACTCTTCCGAGCCAAATCAGGACCGGACAACCCCTGATCCGCATAAAAGATCTGCTGAAACAACCCTAGTGGTAAAACTGAAAGCTCTCCACCAGCCAGTCACTTTACAATAAAGACATCCCACGCAGGGGACGCTGAGGCTGTACTCTAATTTATCGAACCCCCGTTTACAAAAACAAAATAGAATACAAACATCATTATAAATTATCAACAAAACACATATATAAAATGCCTACATTGCTAAATAATAACATCATAGGAAGCCCTAGTGACCACCTGGCAGAAAGCCTCCAATATTTCCAAGCTGATCAACAGACCTCATACACAAATAAAGAGTCTTGTCCCGGAAGAGTTTTCAAGAAAAAAGGTAGGTGACTGGTCTAGCGAAGAAGAAGATAGTATAGCAGATTGATAGAACAGAGCAGGAATGAGAAAGAGCAAATGAGAAAGACAGCGACAGTGGGAATTTAAAGCACTAAATTTCCAGAAAGTGGGGATACTATTTATACTGAAAACCCCGGCACCCCAACGGGGGATGGCTCCCCTGTGGCTAACCTGTTCATCTGTCACCCTCCCGAGTCCATTATACCTCTGCCACTGCTCCCTTCCGACTCACTCTGCTACCCATGCTGGAAGTTGCAGCTGACTTGTGCGCTAAGGATCCACGCGAAAATTCTAGAACGGTCTGAAGTGGATAGGAGTATGACTATTGTTCTTTTTATGGGTTTGCATGCAAGTGTACAAATTATTTGACAGAGATCAATCAGAGAGACGCCAGATACTGTGACGTCAAAAACTTGGGAGAGATTGTTGGTATAAATAAAAGAGATGAGTACTATGGAGTAATTCATGTTAGGGCAGTGACTAATTGCTTTAATCCAAAGACCACCCAAAACACACCCCAAATAAAAATCAATAATAATTCACAGGCTTCAGTTTTATTCATCAAATCTATTTTTAAAAACCAAGGAGATGTTGAAGTTATTTAAAAAAAAAACACACACACAATTGGCATTATCAAGCATGCCTTACCTTGGTTGGGGAAAAAAACCACAACTTCATGATGTCTGAAGAAACGCAGCAGCATTGGTTTGATATCTATGCAAGAAACTCACACTTATTCAAGAAAGTGCGCAATACCCACTCAGTTTTAACCTATAGTCATTCTGAAACACGTACGTAGTACTTGTAAATGTTTTTTTGTTTGTTTGTTTGTTTGTTTTCTTTTGATGGTGAAAATATGTCAAACAGCTCAATAAACTGTGTTCATTTTGTGCACTTGTGAATGTACAGAAAATAAATTAATTTCAATCTTCTTCCTAACACTTCTATGTTTAGATCTATGCTCAGGATATCTCTTTGTTCTCACTAGCATGAGTCTTTCATGAAAAGTTACTGAGCTGATGCAAGATGACTGTCCGATTCGTCAGAAGATGACACCAACTCGTCACTGTTGTTAAGAAGACTCGAATTTCGCCATCACATCATTGTTGTTGACAACTAACTTTTACTAAGTCGAGATCAACATGAGATTCTTTGTTTACATCGTCCACTAGCTCCAAGTTAAAGCCATGAAAATCAGATCGATCGTCGTCAGTTTCCACTATATCGATGGTGTCTTCTTCTTCCGTAATTTTGGGCGACCAAAATCACCGTTTGTGTGTGTGTGTGTGTGTGTGTGTGGGTGTGCGTGTGTGTGTGTGTATGGGTGTGTGTGTGTGTGTGGTTGTTGTATAACGACAGAAATGAGAAACGGAATTTACTTTTTCAGTCAAAAATGGGGTAATTTGCTCGTTCCTCATTTGTCTCGCGTTCCCCATTTGTTTCGAAGTACGCGGGAGTGCTTTTTTAGTGCATGGGAGTGCAGTTGTAGTGCATGAGAGTGTTTTAAGTACAGAGGAGTGCACTATCCGGGACGAAGAGAACGCAGTCCGTTTCGGAAGAAATTTCGACCTATTTCGTCCCTCATAGGAGACGAACTAGGTCAACTTTCTTGAAAAGGGGTAGGGTAAGGGCTAGTTGCAGCGCTGCAACTAGCCCTTACCCTAACCCTTTTCTCTTCAAAAATGCGTTCTTTTCGTCAAAAATGTGCTATCCGATTCCTACATTCTAAAATTACCTCGTTTGTCACCGCGCACAAGAATGTGTGTGTGTGTACTTGTGTTTTGGATGTTTTGCAGACATCTGCAAGAAAAAGTTCCACGCTCTGCGGACTTCGTTTTTATGCGGACGTCCGCAGAATTTTTCCCGTTAGCACATGAAATCTCACGTATAAATAGACGACCTCTCAAAATTTGAGCTCAAAATAAATTTGTCCGTATAATTTCAATTTGCAAGATTTTTGTGTGTGTGTGTGTTCTGCGTGTGTGAAACCGACGATTGAACTCGATACACACGGATGGCGCACACTACCAAGATTTTCTCGTTCATGACGTCACTTAACTTCCGGTTTCCGATCAAGGCTGTTACCATGATAAACACGAGGTGATGATGGATGAAAACTTCAGTAAGTGAGTAATTTTCCGTTCAGATGTTGCAAAAAATTGTGGTTTTACCATTTTTTGTATCACGTAAGGTCTTTGCATTCAATTGTCAAGTCGAGAACAATGTACAGAGCGCGGTAGTAATGGATACGACGACTGCTGCCGCTGTCTTCTTCTTCCTGATAAGTAACCACAATCATCGTATCGATCACTATGTTACTATTAGGGGTCTGCGCAAATATGAATTTAGGCACTGCGCAAATATGAATTTAGGCACTTAGAAGTGAACTGTCTGTGATGTTAAGCACAGTTGGCTGTAGAGGGAGATGAAAGGAGAATGCGCATGGCATATGTTTATTATTAGGCCTATTATTATTATCATTATTATCATTATTATTATTATTATTATTATTATTCATTATTATTGTTGTTATTATTATTATTATTATTATTATTATTATTATTAAAAAAAAACGTTAGTCCTAAATAGCCCATACAATTAATTTTTTAATACATCTCTTGATACCTATAAACCACACTAATAATAATAATAATAATAATAATAATAATAATAATAGTAATAATAATAATAATAATTCATTTATTGTGACAGTGCTTCAGAAATGCATTTGGGAAAACTGAGAACATGTCACCAAAATAGCTCTAGATAAGCTTACCATTGCATTCCATGAAGTCCCCATCTAATTATAGGCCTACTACTACACACTAAACTATGACTACTACTTCTAACTCTGGATAGAGTAAAATGCTGATTTATCTCAGGATCAGTGCTAATACTTAGTCAATGAGCTTGTGCCTGATTTTTTTCACCGGATGTATCACAACAGCTGGGACAATTTTGGTTGTTTGAGCTGTATCCTGCTGGACTACCTTCCATAAGGATGAGGGCCTCATCCCAGAAAAACACTTTTGGGAAATTACTAGGTGACATGACCATGACGATGAAAGATGGTAAGAGTTTGTTTTAAATATTTATCATTTATTTACCGTTCTTATATAGCGATTTTCCAACTTAAGAGCAGCGCAAGGCACTGGCCGATACAGGATCTAACGCAATCCATCCGAGGCGCCCACTGGCAGCCTCTCGGCGCATAATCTTGACGCCCAGACAAATGAGCAAAATCCTGGGCGACCTGGGATAGGTAGAATGGACCTAGTTCATGCTGAGTGTATGTATGTAGTCGGCACTTACCCGTCTAGTACATGAGCGTCAGGATCTTTACTATTTGCATTATTTTATGCAGTTCCACCCCCACCCCCCCACCCCCCCTCAAAATAAAAAATAGCCCAGTCCATTTTATTCCGTGCTTTAAAAAAACGCGGGTTATGTTTGTTTTTTTTCTTGGTGTTTATTTTATTTTCATTATTTTATGTTATTATTTTAAAATGGTGGGGAGGGGGATTGGTGAGCTGATTTTATTTCTTTTTCCACAACTGGATACTGTATTGTGTTGTCCATACATGGTTTTGTTGATCTGTGTTTTAGAAGTCAATGCCCACCATAACAACCCCCATCCCTCCTGTTTTTGGGAGGGAAGGTAGGGGGTTAAAGTAATTAATAATTTTGAGGGCAAGCCGTGTCACCTCTCTTTTAAATTAGCTTTTCATGAGCGAAATACTTTTACTTTCTATGAATTACACTTTTAGTAGGCAGTTTGATTACCTTCCAACATGGCTTGAGTCATTGTTTTTAATCGCGAATTATGTGTATACCCTAAATTTGTGAATTGTTGATGCATTATTAGGCAGTAATCAACCTAGTTTTGATGTTTAAAATTACTTTATAGCCAATTTTGCTTTCTTGCACTGTGTGTTCTTCCTGAGGTTTTCAGTTGTGTTTCCCGGACGGGTCTTTTCCCTCTTAGCCCACTTCCTCTTCGGTTACCTTGCCACCCCCCACCCCTCTTTCTCCGCTTTCTGTGACTACTTCCCCCTGTGGTCACTTCCCCCTGTATTGTTCTTCCATGGTCGCTTCCCCACTTCCCCTCCCCCTTTCTGTATTCTTCTCTCTCCTTCACGACGAATTGTTAATGGTGCTGCCATTATCTCTCTCCCTCCCTCTCTCCCTCCCTCTCTTGCTTTCCCTTTCTTTCTTCCCTCTCTTAATCATCTCTCCTACTTCTATCTTCCTTTTTTTATCACTCTTTTTCCTTCTCCCTTTCTGCCTTTTTTTCTTTTTTCTTTCTTCTCTCTCTCCATCACTCTCTCTCACTCTCTCTCTCTTTCTCTCTCTCTCTCTCTCTCTCTCTCTCTCTCTCTCTCTCTCTCTCTTGTGGATGCTTGTACTTTTTTTCTTGTGATCTGAGAGTATTATACTAGCTGTATAAAAAATAAAAGGATCATAGTTGTACATGTATATAATCACAGTTCTATGTCACAATGACATTTTATTAATTCACATTAAGTTACAGGACAGAGGACTCCGGAGAGCTGTTGTTGGCAGCCCATACCCTGGCAGGTGTGACCGGCATTAAGTAAGTAAGTGAGGTAAGTTACAAATATATATACAAGTCATTCTACAATCTAAATGAGAAAGCTACATCACATTTTATAAATGTATTACATTCATACAAGTCGCTAACAAAATCTATCATCATTTTATTACAACATGTAATAAACTGGGAGGGAATGAAAAGTGGTGGTCTGGTAACTCAGCTGATAATGAGCTGCTTTCCTATGCCGAAGGTCGCGGTTTCGATTCCCGCAAGGGGAGAACTTATATGAGCTAGGTACGAGAATATTCAGGAAGAGGAAATGGGGGGGAGGGGGGGGGGGGGGGAGGAGGGAAAAGACTAGAGAGGGGGAAATGTACTGGGAGGAAGAGACCGGGAGTGGGAGGGAATTAGGGGGGTGGAGTCACCGGGCATTGGGAATACATTTTATTGTTGTTTTTTGAAGAAGAAAGAAAAAGCTTAATAATTTACCATTTTAAGAAAAAAGTACTTCTGCAACAATACTTGTGCCATTGGGTGCCAGGTTTCTGTTTACATGACCTCCACCTCCACCTCTCTCCACTCCCCAAACGAAGAGAAATGAATAATACAATGTAACATTTGTAGGGGTAGAGTAAGCCTAATATTAACGTACATTTAATAAAATAAAAAGTACAATAATATACAAATATTGCTAACGCCAACTTTCAGCCTATTTATCAAGACTATATTCACTTAGGTTTGCCTGACATTGAAAGAGTATAGTAGGCAGGTGAAAGTTTGACAAACTTGACGTTTGTTGGCTTTTAATTATCATAATTCCTATTTAGAATAAGCTTTTTTTTTAAACGCTCATTGCACCTTAGCCTAAACAGAGAAGCATGATTCTTTAAAAAATATTAATTCAAACAAAACTGAATATTGTTAAACTGCATAAAAATATTAAAATATATTTACTTAGGAATATCAATGTAAGGAAAGATTGTTTCAATACACAATAGCAAATGAGGGATCGAGCAGGCCAAAAAACGTTTCGAAAATGGCAAGAAAACTGGTGTGATAAGCCTGACATGATCAGATTGTATCAATAACATAGCGCGATGAGATCATTCAAGGTTGGTCGATTCAAGGCTAGGTTATTTTTTAAATGTTACTGTTAGCTTATATTTATCGCCTGCAGAAAAAATCCTATCCTATCCTATCCTGTCCCGTAACCAGAGGTCGTAGGGGCACCACAGATGATCGTTTAACCAGCATACTCCATCTTTTTCTGTCCTCAGCAGCCCTGATGGCTTCGCTCAGTGTCAAACCAGTCCATTCTCGAATGTTGTCCTCCCACCTCTTTTTCGGTCTCCCTCTTCTTCTACTTCCTTGCACTGTGCCTTGCAGAATAGTCTTTGCAAGGCCTGATGATCTGGTAACATGGCCATACCATCGGAGTTTCCGTTTCTTCACCATTGTAAGCAGGACATCGTGTTGTCCAATGGTTCGTGTGATGGTCTGCCGGACTTCGTCGTTGGTGATGTGTTGTGTATAGGAAATGCCCAGAAGTCTTCTGTAGCACCTCATCTCCATGCTTTGTATTCTTCGTTGGAGATCTGCTGTGAGGGTCCATGCTTCGCAAGCATAAAGGAAGGCAGAAAAAATATGTGTGTATAAATCTGTGCGATTAACCAAATAAACTTTTTTACTTCATTTGACAGGGTGGCCCAAATGCAGAAGACTTTCTGAGAGCAGCAACAAAGCTTAAGCGACATGATGTACTAAGGGAAATTCACTACAAGGCAGATTTACTTGCTGTAGAAGCAAAGTAAGTTTATACTTTTTTTCCCGCTTAGAAAAAATTGTAATTAAAAAACAACAATAATTTATATGTTTCTGTAGGAAACAATTCAGTTATCCCATAATTAGCACTCCCCCCCCCCCCACCCCCCCCCCCCCCCACCTCCCCCCCCAAAAAAAAAAACAACAACTAAAGAAAACAACTAAACTTAAAAAGCAAAACAGCATGATTTACCCCCCTTCCCTCCCCCCCTCCATATATATTTACTCAGGAACTCAGGAAACTTTAATGCGAGGCCACCAGGCTATACGCATGGGGGTAACACAACAGACATGGGAAAAAGGAAAGAAAAGACAAAAATCACTAACAATTTCAAAAGTTACAAAAATAAATATGACAAACACGCGTCATTTGACAGAATGTGTCTCCAAAAAAAAAAAAAAAAAAGTAAACATATTTTAGGTTACTTTTAAATCAACAATTCTTCACGCTTTTCATCGCATAGTACGTAAACATCGCTACTGCTCTGGTAATAAACAAAACACCAATAGTGGTACATCAACATTGAAGTGCCTCAAAATGTACTTTTCACGAATATCCTTATACGCTGGACAATACCACAACAAATGCATTTCATTTTCAACAGCCGTACAGAAAGGGCATGCCTTTGGAACAACACTGTATCTTTTATTTCCATTCAAGTCTATAATGCCTAGACGTAACTTTACAAAGATATTTCTAAACTTATTTATAGTAATATCTAACTAACTGGGAAGCTCTTAAAACATCTATGAGAAACTTTCACCCAGTATTAACCAGCGAAAAAGAGACCCTCACCACTGACGAGATGTGGACCAAGTTCAAGGACACTCTTTTAGAAGCTGTTAAGACCAACATCCCCCACAAGGTAGCACGCACCAATACCAGCAAACCATGGACACACCTGACATCCGCAAGCTTATTAAGCGACGACAGCGTGTCTACAAGATGATGAAGAAACAGGGAACTGTAGAACTAAGGAAAGCATCCTCCCAACTTAGGCGCCAGATCCAGCGCAAGATTCGCAGATCGTACTGGGAGTACATCAACAAGGCCATCACAGGAGATTCGGAGACAGCAGAAGGGTCCCACTCACTCAAGCGATTTTGGACCTTCATCAAGCACCAGCGCTCCTCCAAATCGGGTGTCTCCCCTCTGAAAGTTAACGGACAGCTCATAACCGACCCAAAGGCCCAAGCGGAAGTGCTGAATGAGCAGTTTAAGTCCGTCTTCAGTGAAGGGAGAGAGTACACAGATGATGAGTTCCATGCCAAGTGCCCGATGCCTGATATAACTCTCAGATCCACGCTCACCAGCCTCACCATATCAGAAGATGGTATCCGTAAGATATTACACAATCTCAATCCCTACAAGTCGTGTGGCCCTGACAACATCAGCCCACGTATACTGAAAGAACTTGCCGAAGAGGTCGCCCCAATCTTAACCATCATTTATCAGTCATCACTCGACACCGGCCACGTACCATCAGACTGGAGACATGCCAACGTAGCTCCAATATTTAAGAAGGGCGAACATTATGATCCTGCCAATTACAGACCTGTTTCCCTGACAAGCATCCCCTGCAAGATATTCGAGCATATAGTTGTTAGCGCCGTGATGAGCCATCTTGATAACAATAACATCCTACGTCCAGAACAACATGGATTTCGCAAAGCAAGGTCATGCGAAACCCAGCTTCTGAACTTCACAGAAGAGCTGTTTACCACTATGGAGGGAGGCAACCAAGCTGACGTCATCATTATGGACTTTGCCAAAGCCTTTGACCGAGTTAATCATAGCCTCCTGCTGCACAAGCTGCACCACTATGGTATCCAGGGCGAAATTAATAGTTGGATTGGAGCATTTTTACATGACAGGCAACAGGTGGTGGTAGTCAACGGTGCAGCATCAGGCCAGGCCAGAGTGAGATCTGGGGTCCCTCAAGGCTCTGTTCTGGGCCCAGCACTTTTCTTGGTGTATATTAATGACCTCCCAGAACAACTCTCTTCACCGACCTGCCTTTTTGCTGACGACACAGCTGTCTACCGCCTGAACTCCACAGACCATGACCAAAACCAGCTCCAAGAAGATCTACGCCGACTGGAAGAGTGGGAACAGAGCTGGGACATGGCCTTCCACCCCGACAAATGTACCACCCTCCCCATCACTAGAAAGCGGACCATCAAACCAACGGACTACCAACTGCATGATCACACACTGGAAACTGTCACCTCTGCCAAGTACTTAGGTGTTACCATCTGTCAAGATCTCAGCTGGGATAAGCACATCATTAACATCTGTGCTAAAGCCAACAAGACCCTTGGCTTCCTCCGGCGCAACCTCAAAGTCAGCGCCACCCACCTTAGGGAGACTGCTTACAAGACCTTCGTCCGCCCCATACTGGAATATGCCTGCACGGTATGGGATCCCCACACAGAGGCTAACATCGACAAATTAGAGGCAGTCCAGAGAAGAGCAGCACGTTTTGTCGTCAACCGGTACCACAACACTTCTAGTGTCTCCGAGATGATCGACAAACTGCAATGGCCTTCTCTCCAACACCGCAGAAAGGTCGCTAGACTTGCCATGCTACGAAAGATACTCAACAACGAGGCAGTCGTCGACACCAGCAAATTAGTTCCCGCCCCTCCACGTCAGCGAAGAAGCCACCCCCAACAGCTCACCCAAATTCAATGTAGGACCAAATACCGACAGTTCTCTTTCCTTCCCAACACCATCAAGGACTGGAACGAGCTGCCCAAAACAACAGTGACAGCTGATACTCTTGACTCCTTTAAGTCACGAGTGCCACAACTATAAATAGTCTCCCAGTGGTTAAATAGAGTAGGTAGGCTAGGTAGGCTCAGATTGTCCTTATCCCCATCTCTTTCCCCTTTTTTTTTTTTTTTTTTTTTTTTTTTTGGGCCCATTTTTGTGTTAGGACATACTGGGACTTGCTAGCTCCCTGGAGCGAAGAGGGAAAAGTAGTACCCTGCAAGTAAAACCCACTTAGAGTAGGTGTCCTTTTAGTGCAGATTTTATTCTCATCTGTCTTAGGTCTGTCACTTCCTATCAATTTTTTTTTTTTTCTCTTTTCCCCACGCAAACCCCGTTCAGTACGGCAGAGTAATCAACCTGATGATTGAGGCCGTCTAATGGATGAAGATGAAGATCTGTTAAGTACTTCTCACACTGCAAGAGTGATTTAAAGGAACCATACACTGAGAATCTTTCGCTATCCATTAATTTACTAAACCATTCCTGTTTGTAGCAGTCTATCATACGTTGTCTGAAAACACGTAAAAAAGCTTTCTTATTTTCCTACTTCCCTGTTCAACCAAACATGAGAAAAACCAAACATGTCAAAACTGTTTTATATTGTAAGCCCAGTTATGTACATCAGTCTGACCTACAGGTAGTCTCAAAAATCTGTTTTTGTCCATTTCATATGCTTGCTTTGGTAGTCTAACAAGAAGCATGTCTTGCAATTTGAACCAGTATCTGACTGCACTTAGAGCACTGTCAATAAACAGTGGATAACGACCAAGTTCTCCATAAACCATGACATTTGGGGTCCTGGGAGACACACTCAAAATACGCTTACAAGCAAACAAATGTGTAGATTCAATAGCATGAAATCGTGTAATGCCCCATATTTCTGCTGCATACAGAAGCATAGGTTTAACCTGGGCATCGAACAGCTTAAAGAAAATATTTATATCCATGCTTCCCAAACTCCACATTGTTTTCATGATCTCCACCACCTTACCTTTGGCTCTGCCTGCAAACTCTTGGAGCGCAATATCAAAAGACATCTTTGTTGTAAGAGTAAAGCCTAAATATTTGTAGCTGTTTACAACTTCAATTTCTTTTCCTTGATAGTACCATTTTTCTGCTTTAGCCAAATGTCCACCTTTCCTGAATAGCATTACTTTTGTTTTCTTTAATTTAAATTTACAGAAAGTCCAAGAGATGTTGAAGCTTTTTGTAAGGTAACTAATTGATTTTGTAAGCCAGCGGGTGTGGTAGAGATCAAGCAAATGTCATCAGCAAATAATAACAGAAAGATTTCTTGCAAGCCAGGTAGAAACTGAAAACCATGCTTTTCCCCCGGCCTAACCTTGTCAGCCACATTAGCAAGGAAAAGATCAGGGGAGACAACAAACAACCCTGTTTGACCCTCCATATATATTTAGAGAGAGAGAAAGAGAGAAAATTATTATTATTATTATTATTATTATTATTGAGGTATGTTCTTGTTGTTGACAGGTATCACGAGTCCTGTTACAGAAGACTTAATGCATGCAGCAGCAGCAGCAGCCTGCGGTCCACAGTTGCCATCACTATTGTAGAAGAAAACAGACAACGTAGAACCAGAAGTGCACACTGATATTGCAGAATCTGCAGATAGTGATTTCGGAGAGTTACCGACAAGACGGAGGACAAGGCATGTATACACTGAACAAGATGACCGGAGACACATATATTTGTCTGCTCTCTCGGTGAGGAACGTCACAAAAGAAACAGCACAGGAGTCTTCATGGTCAGCAAATCCTGATAAGCTGAATGAAACAGAAATTTTGAAGATAGTTCTTCCTCAGATGTTTAATTTAATTGCTTGGATAGCTAACACCGCTGATGACTTTGACCAAAGTTATATTCAAATACCATCATATATTAAAATCTAAATATTATCTGTCGCGCAGGATATTCTTTCCTTGGCAAATAGGCGCTACACGTGCCCAAAGCACATTGCACTAGGCATAGCTGTGAGGCACCTCACAGGCTCTCAAAGAGTGGTCAACATCCTCAAGGCACCAGCAGCTCCGCAGCATGGATGGGTTACCAAGACAAACAGAACCCTTGATGTGATGTGGTCAACACAGCCACCTTTACTCCCAACATCACTAGCTTTGTGCAGTGTGGCTGCAAATCCGGCTGTACTGGAAACCGGTGCTCTTGCGAACGTCAGGCCTTGAAATGCACCTACATGTGTTCACGCACTTTGTGTTCTAATCAATCAATCATCTGTTTGTAATGATACTGACAGTGACACTGAAACTGAGTGGAGTGAATCTGAATCAAGTTCAGATGATGAGGGGTGGTAAAATAGTAACCTATAGTATACAGTCTGCTTCAAGGGAGTAATATTTGCCTTGTAGTTGTTGTTTTTTAATTGCACAATTATAGCCAAGTACTTAACTCTGATGATTTTGACTTTATTGTTTATATGATTTAATATCTAAGTTGTTTAGTTGGTATTACAATACTTTATTTGGACATATAATGCAAAAATGTGTCATGGTTTTGAATCGAGGTACAACTTTATAATTATATAGTGCATTCAAGGCCTGACATTGGCAGAAGATCAAGGCATCAGCAACTGTGTTCATGCACTAGATGTTCTAAGATGATGGATCATCTGTTTGTAGTGATACTGACACTAAGTGGAATGAATCTGAATCAATTAGATGATGAGCGGTGGTAAAATATTAGTCGGCTTCAAGGGAGGTAATATTTGCTGTGATTTTTTTTTAAATCCACAATTATAACAAAATAATTAACTAAGATAATTTTGTTTTTAACTTAAAGTCTTTTTTTTTTTTATATTATTTAATATTGAAGCTGTTTAGGAGGTATTACAATACTTTATTTGGACATCTAATGCAAAAATGTGTCATGGTTTTGAATCGAGGTACAACTTTATAATTATATAGTGCATTCAAGGCCTGACATTGGCAGAAGATCAAGGCATCAGCAACTGTGTTCATGCACTAGATGTTCTAAGATGATGGATCATCTGTTTGTAATGATACTGACACTGAGTGGAATGAATGTAAATCAATTAGATGATGAACGGTGGTAAAATATTAGTCGGCTTCAAGGGAGGTAATATTTGCTGTGATTTTTTTAAAAATCCACAATTATAATAAAATAATTAACTAAGATAATTTTGTTTTTAACTTAAAGTCTTTATTTGTTATAATATTTAATATTGAAGCTGTTTAGGAGGTGTTACATTACTTTATTTGGACAAATCATGATATATCATCGCTGCAAAAAAGTGTCGTTTTCAGTCTATTTATTGTGCAGTGAGCGGCTGTTGGACTGCATTCAGTGTTACCACTAGGGTCGTTTCAGCAGATCTTTTATAAGGGATCAGGGGTGAGTCCTCTTTCAATCAAGTTGTGATCCTGATTTTGTGGTCCTGATTCGGCTCTTTGCAGTCCGTTGGACCCTATAAGCAATGAATGACTAACTAACCAACCCCTCTCTCTCTCCCTCTCTGTACCTCCCCCCTCTCTCTCTCTGCCTCTTTTTATCTCCCTCCCACCTCCCTTCCCCTTCTTTTTCTCATAACATGTATCTAATTTCTTGTTTGACGGCTATATAAGTATTCATATATAGCTGTTTGCTTTGTGATCTTGTAATAAAGGAATTACATCATCTTCAAGCTAAAAAATTAAAAAAATGGCCAACGCCCGGCTTACTTGACATTATTACCTCCAATGGCCTCTCACTGCAATACAAGAAGTATACTATGATGGCCTACTAGCGCCAAAACCTGATAATTATAAATATTATGCGATAAAAAAAATATATCATGGGATAATTACAATTATCAAGGAATAATTATAATTATCATTAAAAAAAATATAAATATCTTCTTGTGATCATGTTTAATTTTCAGTTTTGTCTCTAGCAATCTGCCTGGAAGGCGCAGAAACCGAACATTGTAATTATCACATAATTATTACAATTTTCTCGTCATAATTAAATTTTTGATGTGATAATGCTTAATTCTGACTTAGGCGACTTCTTAGCGTCAAAATGTGCATTTACAGTTATTAGTGATAATAGTAATTAACACGTGTTCTTTGTAATTCACATTATAACGGCCTACTAGCACAAAAACTTATACTTACAAATATCATGTGATAATTACAAATATTAACGACATATTTACAAGTAACACTTAAAATTTCTACAATTATAATTGCAATTATTTGTAATTATCTCATGATATTTGTAATCATCAGGTTTTGGCGCTAGGAAGGCATGATAAATACTGATAATTGTTAATTAACACTGTGGATTACCGGTATCTCTGTAATTTACATAGAACACATGTTAATTTTAATTATCTTGTGATAGCAGCCCGTCATAATATGCAATAGTTTTTATCATCTGCGTGTAGAACCTGCAGAGGACCAGTTTAACACCGACTCCTCTCTCTTAATATAACCACCATCTGTTCTTGCAGCCATAAACATTACAATAACGCATGTGTTTTTTGTAGATTAAAATAAAAAGTTTATTGTACTTTCAGGAAACCGAGGGAGGTGCATCAAGCGTCGCAAGTGGAATCATGATGACTAGAATACTTTTGAATGGAGCAAGCTGGCATGAACACTTAAATACAATCATAAGTCATTTTCAGTTTTTAAAAAATTAAACATGCCTCAAAATCTCATTACGAACGCAATCTTTACATTCCTCCAGGAACGATCACGCAGAACAGGCTCTTCTGCCAGTATTTTGTCAATGTCCATTTTACCTGGAATTCTAAAGATAGCAAAGTGTTCAATAACAGCAGGTTTCTTATCATCTATACATTTGATGCAGGATTATCCAGTAATCAACCTAGTTTTGGTGTTTAAAATTAATTTGTAGCCAATTTGAATTTTTGCACATTGTGTTATTCCTTAGTTTATTAGTTGTGTTTTCAGGACGGGAATATGTTGTTGGTTTTTGAAAAAAATAACCTGGATAAATTAGTTTAAAATAAAAAAAAGGTATTTCTGAAACAATATTTATGTACTGTGTTTTTCTTTGTATGAGCTATTAAAGTGATTAAATATTCGCTCCTTTCTTACTTTAAATAGTGTCATAGAAGTGCTACACAATGTTTAGCTCTTAGTGTTGCCAACTCTTAAAACGCTTTCTCATAAACCATGCGATGATTTAGTCTATTTAAAAAAAAAAAATCTTTCTTTCTTTACATTGAAGGCCAGAAGGTCTTTATGGTGACACGTTCAAATTTAGATACAAATTCAAATTCAAGTAAGCTTTATTATCTTTATGTAAAATAAATAAATAAATAAAATAACAGGTGGAAACGTTTCTCTCTTTGAAAGAGATAATAAAGTTGTCTTATTTTAATGGCGAAAAGAAAGGTGAAATGGTTCATGCTTATTAGACACAAAATTAAAAAAAAAGGGCCCACATGATCCAGTACTGTTGCTTATGCTGTAGACGGCAATCAACAGTACTAACAATATTATAAGCAAAAAATGCAATTTGCAGAGATAAAAAAATATATAAGATCCACTTTAATCGGTTTATACATTACTATTTTTTAAAGGCATGAGCATGTCTTTAAAATGAATTGCAAAATCGTTTTATGTAAATACAAGTGTTCCCACCTTATTTTGTCCACAGAAAGATTTGCTTTTTATTAATTATTTACACACTAACATGATTGTCCGTGATATGACTATAATAAAAAACATTCCATCACACACATATCTGCCTGCAGAACGACTTAAACAGTCTTGTTTGCCATACACACGTGTTCCCGCCAAATTTTGTTTGAAGAAAGTCTTACCATTTCTTGTTTCTGATACACACTGCCATGTCTGCAGTATGACAAAGAAAAGCTTGTCCGTTCACACACGTGTGTGTCCCCAGAATGACTAAGCAATTCTTTATAGTCAAAATTAACAAAATCAAAATATTCAGCATACATTAGCAATAAGGAAGGCATTTCATTGCCAAATATGCATTTCTTATCTTTCTATAACAATTAGGTAAAGAGTCCTCAAAAGTATGGTCTGCACCCCGCGTCTTCTAAACGACCTCCAGACACGTATGTGTGTGTGTGTGTGTGTGTGTGTGTGTGTGTGTGTGTGTGTGTGTGTGTGTGTGTGTGTGTGTGTGTGTGTGTACACTTAAAAATTCGAAAAGCATGCGGTAAATTTGCCGCAGGACGGAAGTGTACAGTGCATCTGCTTTGAAAGAGTTGTGTCCCTAGATTTGAAAATAACAGTATGCTTGTTTAGGCCTACCACTAGCGGGCGTCAGCGGGCGATTCAGACTTCTCAAAGGGTTAAGAACAATGCCTATTGTAACTAAGCTTTCGAGTGTGCACGCTGCACTCTGGCAGCCCAAAGCGTCAAGCACGTGGACACAAAAATCTTTTAAGGGAGTGGTGGCTACGGTCCAGTAGTACATTTTGTTGTTGTTGCTGGGGTTGTTGTTATTGTTGTTTTTGGCGATGACGTGACTTGTAGAGTCCACATTGTAATACGAATCTCTCTCTCTCTCTCTCTCTCTCTCTCTCTCTCTCTCTCTCTCTCTCTCTCTCTCTCTCTCTCTCTCTCTCTCTCTCTCTTTCTCCCTCTCTCCCTTGAAGAGTACAGAGTTAAAGTACCTTAGTAATTGATCAACGAGGAAGATAATGCAGATTTTGCATTGTGCATTTATCAATGTAGAGATCGAAGTTTGTTCGGCAAAAAGCTACTTCGAGTTGTGTAAAAAAGTTTCGTTTGCTTTGACTGGGAGCAATTCTCTGCTTTATTCCATCCATCCAACCTCCAATCCTTTTGCCTGTCAACGTCTGCAGGAGTTCATTTCTCCTGAGGCCAGGTTTTATGTACATTAGTATAAACCGGTGTCTAGTTTGTGTACGCACGCATTCCATTGCATGGACTTTAAAGATCCTGACGCACACACACACACAAACACACACTTATTGAAACATAAGTAGTTTTCAAGTCAAATCAAATCATTTTATTGCCAATCTCAGAAAAAGGAATGTGTCTCCGAATCGAAATAACACACATTTTGTTAATTTATTCAGGTTCTCTGATGCACATTATGAAGGCAATTATACATTATCCGATATAAAGAAACTAATGAAAACAACCAGAACCAAAGCATTCTACTCAAACACGGGGAGTTATCTTTCTAAACGCTAATCATTTCATGCAGGCAACAAACAGTTCCTCACTCTTTACAGTTCTTACTCTTTATGAAACGTGTGTAAATTAAACATATTTTGTACTAATCAACTGGACAAATGTATGGGACCAAGTAACATTATAACAAAAATATATAAATACAAATGAAAGATATATGATTTTACTTACATACCATTGTTCGAACTCTTCCCCCAACACACACACGCACGCACGCACACACACACACACACACACACACACAGACACAAACAACCACACACAATCGCCATTGGAAAAAAAATAACTTAAAAAAAACACATAATGCTAAGTAGCAAAATAAATGAATTAATATTAAAATAATCATACAACATTTTTCATAGCTTAACTATGCAATGAGGCAAATCAGACCTGATAGTGATCTAAGAGAGGTTTCCGCGGAACGTGCGACTATGTCACGCCTAGTGACAGACATTTTGAAGTCCACTGAGCCTGATGACGTCCACAAATCCACAACTTGATCGGCGAAAATATATACACAGAAACAGTCAACGCTGCACCACTATTCCAAAACAAAGTATGGCGCCGCAAAACCGGAAGCGAGTAAAGCAACTTTCGTCTTCCGATACAAAACAACAAAAACAAAAAAAAAAAGAAAAAAAAAGTATGTGTCCGCGGATTGTTTGTTTCGCATTTCCTTTTATTTATTTTTTTTTTCGTTTTCGTTTTCGCGGATTTCCGCGATTTCGCGGAGAACTATCAGGTCTGCAAATGTCTTTGGTGATCTGCACAGATTGACCTGCTATAGAAATGTACGAAAATACAAGATAAGATAAGATAAGAATATTTATTTACCAAGTAAAAGCGTTTTTACAAGGATTTTGGTGTGGCATGGCGACAGTGAAATACATCCTTTCTTGCACAGTCATTCATCGTGTCATACACTTCATTGGCCTATAACATGTATACAGCACTAAAGGATAGGTAAACACAGTAACATACATCATTCATCAGTCATATAAAGTTATGGAGTCAAACACACCCTGCAGGTAAAACAAAATAAAGCATTAAAACAATTTAACAGCATTACATAAAATGAGAATTATTCAGAATGTTAGGCTTCACAATCAACAACATCAACAATTCTATTATGCATAGCCTGAATCTGTTAAGCCTAGCCTGATTGGTAGCGTGCACATCTTGTGCGGTACAGTATGACGGCCTACTAGCGCCAAAATCTGAAAATTACAAATCATGGAATAATTAAAATTATCAAAGGATAATTACAAATATAATTGAAAAATTATAATTATCTTCAGGTGATCATGTTTAATTTTCAGATTTGGCACTAGCAATCTGACTGGAAATGCGTCAAAACCGAAAATTGTAATTATCATATAATAATTACAATTTTCACTTCATAAATACAATTTTTACGTGATCATGCTTAAATCTGACTAAGGCGGCTTACAAGTGCCAAAACGTGCATTCAGAGGTATCAGTGATAATAGTAATTAACACGTGTTCTGTGTAATTGACACTCACTATGAAGGCCTACTAGCGCCAAAACCTGATAATTACAAACATCATGTGATAATTACAAATATCAACGACATATTTACAATCATTATGAATTTTAAATTTAAATTTTCGGTTTTGGCCTATTTCCTGACGGATTGCTAGAGCCAAAACTGAAAATTAAACATGATCAAGGAAGATATTTTGTAATTTTTCAACAATATTTGTAATTATCCCTTGATAATAGTAATTTTTCTATGATATTTGTAATTATTTTATGATATTTGTAATTATCAGGTTTCGGCACCAGGAAGTCGTGCCAAATACTGATAATTATTAATTAATACTGTGAATTACCGGTATCTCTGTAAATTACACAGAACACGTGTTAATTTCAATTAACTCGTGATAATGGTAACTTTCGGTTTGGGCGCTAGTAGGCCATCATAGCACAGTCTCTGTTGGATGGTTGCAAAGGCTACATTGCCGACTGCTTTCCTGAGGTTAGTTAGTACACAGTACTGGACTCTGTTATGTTATACCCAGCCCGATAGAAGGCTTTTGACATTATTTTGACATTTTGCCATTTTTTGGAAGCTATCCCTAACCCTAACCCTCACCCAAACAATAACCCAAACCCTAACCCTTCACCTAACCCTAAGCCCAACACCCTAACGGAACAATATTTTGACGTCAAAATAACGGGGCCGTCAAAAAAAAGTACGTAGAGTTTCAAGTATATGTCAGAGTAACGTCGTTTCCACCTAGCCACACACACACGCACACATCCACACACACACATATATATATATATATATATATATATATATATATATATATATATATATATATATATATATATATATATATATATATATATATATATATATATATATATATATATATGCAAAACACCAGAACTGGTGTTAAGAATGTGGGAATTGGAAAGTTTGTTTAAATTTGATGGAAAGAGCGCAAAATTCATCTAAAAATTTGAGAATCATTTGCAAAATTGGCTCTTCCCGTCTAAAAAGTTGACCTACTTCGTCCCTTATAAGGGACGAAATATGTCGACCTTTCTTCAAAGTTTGTGCCCGAAAACTTGGAAAAAAAGTGGGTTCTAAGCAAATGAACCCATTTGTAGGTAAGAAAGGCAAGGTCTGGTACCCATGTGTACGTTTATGAAAGTGCACACACACACGTACGCCAAGGTAAACACAAACTTGCGAAAACAGGCAATGTCTGCAGGCACCATACACACTAAACCAACAACACAACAAAACAATCGCAAATTCATTTTTAAAACAGTATCAAAATAAACAATCCCAAAATTGTGCGTTTGATGCATGCAAGACATGGATTTCATCAATATTACCTGAAACATTTTTGGAAACACACGCATGTCATATACACTACCACAGCTGTCACTGGTCTATGACATACACAAGGACAATATTATAATCATGTGAAATAATACAATGACTTTATAACTTTGAATATTTTATGAATTGTAAAAAAAAAAACCAATTCATATGCACAGATGAAAATATCTTATGCAAATAAATATTTTGAACACTATAAAGTAGTAAAAATCCGCCATTAAAAATAAAACATGGTAACGGCGGCAAACATTTGACTTAGAATTAATGCTGACTATTCTTTCCTATTATTGACTGTTTTTCTTCTCTTTTTTCACGTTTCTCTCAAGCATAATTCTATGTTATAATAAACTAATGTAGTCGTGTTGTAGAACAAATGTTGATGTTCATACTGCACACAAATCTGCTTCTCAATGTTGATGGAGACAACGAAGGATTGTGTATTCTGCAAGTTATTTTAGTGTCTGAACAAAAATTGTGGGTACAGATAAAAAATAATGAAAAGAGAAGTTAATTACCGCTTAATAAAAAGCGTTTGGATGAATTTATATTGGTAAACTACACTGAATTTAATAAACTTAACCTGAAACTAAAGCACAAAGGCACACTGCGCAGGTTTCACTAGTAAACGCAAGGCCAATAATGCTAATAGTGTCTATGGCAACCATAGCAACCATAACATGCTGATAAGGCAGGACACAATACGGATTCAAAGTAAAACACCGTACTGCCTTATAATCCGGAAAATGCAGGATGTAAAACTGCTATGCGATATGCATTTATTTGGGTTCTAGGACAACTAGCCCCAGACAGCTACCTCCGGACAGTCACTCCCTGTACAAATACCCGCCCTCCCTCTTCCCTATGACATCTACCCACCGAGCAAGTACACTTCCCCCTCCCCCACACACACATATTATTTTAAAATACATTATTATTAAATAAATTGTCTATGTAATATTAAAATTAAAACCATATGGTCCACGATACACATACACCAAAAATATCTTCATACCATATCTTCACGAAGTAACAGTCCTGTGAGATTCAGAATGCAGTGGAGTCATCGTCAGAGAAGATCTAATAGCTAAAGAATAGTTTACTGGCGATTGTAAGTGGACACCTATGGCCCATAGCAAATGTGTAAAGCGCCAGTTGCGAAGATTCAAGTCAGCACCCCTTTCTACATTGGCGAAGAAGAAGCGGTTTGCCTGATAACGTGTGGGGCGTTCTGCTGTTGTTGGGTACGCGCCATTTCTTTCTTGACGCTACTGTTTTCTCTTTCTTCTCGGCCATGCTGCGTTTCTAGTTCGTCACGCCGACGCTGCTCTTCATTTTCTCTTTCTTCACGCCATATTCTCTCCTGGCGTACTCCGTCAGCTGTTTGCCTTTTAGATTCAGTTCAAGTCCTTTCCGCCAGAAGTCAGTCATCTTGATACTTTTCTGGAAAGTTCTTGATTGTGCTGCACCTTCCATGGGATGCCTTTATTGTACAGTGACCGGCTGGTGGAGTGCCTTCAGTGTTACCACTGGGGTTGTTTCAGCAGATCTTTTATGCGGATCAGGGGTGAGTCCTCTTTCAGCCAAGTTGTGATCTTGATTTTGTGGTCCTGATTCGGCTCTTTACAGTCCGCTGGACCCTGTAAGCAATGAATAAATAGCTAACTAACTAGAATGTTATAGAACAGCACCCTCTCTGCAGTAGCACTGATACTTGTCGCAGGCCCCGCTGTCATCGTCATATGCAAAGCTGCTCCACCCTGGTGTTGATGTATGCGCTCCTGTTCTAAAGTAGACGCGGCGCCCGTTCGTCGCTCTCTGTAATAATGACGATGTAGCTCCGAGACTGTCCCTCGACGTAGTCTTGCGGCAGCCACGTAGTCCCGGTCTGTTGTTCACTCACAAAGCAACTCTTCGGCAACTACACGCCCTTGCAGTCAACCCAAAGCTTTCGGGGATGTAGTCCCAGTATGTTGGTCCCTCCCGACACAACTCGTTGGCGGCTACCCTCGATGACTTGCCTCTCGTAACGTTGACTCGCTTGTAGTCGCAGTTGAACCTTTGGCTATGGCATGGATCGCGGCTTGGCCCCCAAAATGTTACACGTTAGTTATCAATAGCTGACTCAGCCCCGATGCTTGCAAGTTGAATATTGATATGTGTAAGTCAAATTCGTTTATCCACGCAGCCTGTTCACTCAGGAACAAGGCAGGAATCGTTGTATAAAGTTTTCAATTTTTTTTTCAGCAAACAACAACTGCATAGAAGATCGCTTTCCGAAAATCACTACAACAATCCTACATACAAGCAGCCAGTACATTACTTATATAGCCTCTCTGCAATCGAGAACAAATTCCAACATTCCAGCATAACGCAATAACACCCAATCAAAAATAAAACTCGTCACAGGAACTATGCACTGTCTTACGTCACATAATGGTTTAGGAATCTGTTCAGTTCAGTTGTTTTAATGTCCTTTTTCATCGAAACGATAAGACAATAAAGCTGTTAAAAAATAATAATGAAAATAAATAAAGAAAATACAAAACTAATAATAATAATAATAATAATAATAATAATAATAATAATAATAATAATAACAATAATAATAATAACAATAATAATAATAATAATAATAATAATAATAATAATTATTATTATTATTATTATTATTATTATTATTATTATTTTAATTATAAATCACAACCAGTACTAAAAAAAATATTACCGACACATCATCATTAAGTAAAATATGAACGAAGACTATGGACATGCATGCACGCTCTCTCTATCTCTCCCTCTTGTCTTTCCCCCCTCCTCCCCACTCGTCTCTTCTTTCCCTCTATCTCCTGTCTTTTCCTAAATCCATCTTTCTCCCTCTCTTTCTCTCCCTTTCACTTTTCCTCTCCATGCCCCTTCTTTAATTCCCCCTCTCTGTCTCCATCTCTCTCTCCCTCCTCACCCTCTATCTTTGTCCTTTCCCTTTCTCTCCCCACTTCCTAGTTTTGTTATGAGCAGCAGGCGTGCCCGTGAGCCGTGGCGTATCCGTGGTCTACCTACATAAATTGACGTTAATGTACATGATAAATCGTAATGTGCTCCACCACTATTCTGTATGCGTGTTGTGGTGGATGCGGGTGCCCTCTGAACACGTATAGCTTGTACCTTTCCTTGCTCTTGCATTATAGTGTTAAAGTTACTTGTGTGTTAATGTACATTTTTGGACGTTCACTGCCTAAATAGTATATGACTTGGTCAGTTGAAAAAAAAACAACAACAAAAAAACTTTTAGCGAGCGCTAGATATTACGGCCCTCTGAACGCTCCTCTTTGGGCTGCAATCATTTACAAAATATTAGAGGCGAGAAAAAGTGTATGGCACTGCTTTTATAAATTACTAGTATCGCTATTATACAAACAGAAATGACGAAAAGAATTAAAAAGGTTATGAAGAGGACCTTGTAGTTGTCAGGTTTGCATGATTCGGCTTCTGCACACAATAGTATACAAATATTTATAACCATCTTTTGTTTTAAACAGAAATATATTATTATAAACGAGACAAGCAAACAAAACATGGGAAACATAAAGGGCACACAAAAGCAAAACTTATAATTGCAACCTTTAATAAACATCTTATGCGATTTAACTTAAACTAAAACTTGTAATGTTATGACTACTTTGAGATTTATTTTCTGGTCAACTTAAAAACTTGGATCTACCCAATCTGGAATTGCTTTTATGGCTTAAACTTTGCTTTTTTATTTATTTGTTTATATATTTAAAAGAGACAAAACAAACAAATACTTAACTGCCAAGCTATGAATATCCTTTATATTCCTGCTTCTATGAATTTAGGGTGTGGGGGTGATGTGGTTTGTGTCTATGTATGTGGGGGAAGGAGAGGGGAAGGGGTTGAGGAACTGGACAAAAGACCAAAACAAAGCTCAATAACAAGTTCATGTACTGATGGGATGAAAAGAACACACACACACGCGCGTGTGCACATACACGCAGAGACGTATAATAATAATAATAATAATAATAATAATAATAATAATAATAATAATAATAATAATAATAATAATAATAATAACACATCAAACACACACACACACATCCGCACACATTTTTGTAGAAACGACGTTGTGATGACTGTTGTGAAACTCTACATGCATTATTTTGACACACTTTCCATTTCTTTGACATTATTTAGACATTTTCAATTTTTTGAAGCTATTCCTAACCATAACCCCCTAACCCCATAACCCAAACCCTTTCCCTTAACCTAACCCTAATCCTAAAACAGCTGTAACTCTACGGAGCACTATTGTGACGTCAAAATAACGGGGCAGTCAAAAAAAATGTCAAAAGAAACCATGTAGAGTTTCATGTGTGTGTCAGAGTAACGTCGTTTCTACATGCCCACACACACACACACGCATGCACAGGTACTCTTCCACCTCAACTACAACCAACACTTTCATTGCTTACCAACAACAAAACCTGTCATCGCTTCTTCATACTGCGTTCTGTTGATCAAGGCTATTTGCCTGACATACTTCTTGTCTCTGTCTCCGTGTTCCTGACTGACGAGTCTCAATTGAATGATGCCGTTGGGCAAAACTGAGCATCTATACTTTTCTCTAAACTTCTGGTTAACGGAGCACCTATTGTCATGGTAGTCCATGATTTCCAGTGAATCTGCACATGTAAACTAGATTTGGTTAGTTCAAAATGTGTTGGCTTTAGCCAAGTTAGCCTAAAGTATGGGGCGCCATGTGTCCATTTATTCTATGTGACCATTCTATACATAGAATAAATTCTATGCACATAGAAAGCATTCTATACACACAAAAAGCATTCATTAGTTGAAATTCCATTTATAAAAAAGAAACCAATATTGTAAGTCATAGAATAAAATTCTTTGTATAGAATAACATTCTATAATATAGTGTAAAATTCTATGTCCATAATACAATTCTATGTATAGAATGACATTTTATAATAGAGAATAATATTCTATGTATGTAATACAATTCTATATTATAGAATGCACTTGTATGCATAGAATTATATTCTATAACATAGAATGAATTCTATTACAAAGAATGAATTCTATAACATAGAATGAATTCTTTAAAATAAAATAAATTGCATGACATAGAATTATTTCTATACGCATAGAATTCATTCTATAACATAGAATGAATTCTTTAACATAAAATAAATTATATGAGATAAAATGAATTCTATGTGCATAGAATAAATTGTATAACATAGAATGAATTCTATAATAAAGAATGAATTCTATATGCATAGAATGAATTTTATAGCATAGAATGAATTCTACGACATAGAATTCATTCTATGACATAGAATGAATTCTATAGGCATAGAATGAATAGTATAACATAGAATGAATAAGATGACATAGAATGAATTCTATGACATAGAATGAATTCTATGACATAGAATGAATTCTATAGCATATAATGGATAGTATAACATAGAATGAATAAGATGACATAGAATGATTTCTATGACATAGAATGAATTCTATAATATAGAATGAATTATATAGCATAGAATGAATTCTATGACATAGAATTCATTCTGTAACATAAAATTCATTCTATGCTATAGAATAAATTCTATGTCATAGAATTCATTCTATGCTATATAATTCATTCTATGTTATAGAATTCATTCTATGTCATAGAATTCATTCTATGTCATAGAATTCATTCTATGTTATACAATGAAATCAATATAAAAACTTTTTTTTAAATAGTAAAAACTGGGGCACTGTCAAGGTATAGAGAACATTTCGGGATATTGTGATGTTTTGAACATAGCACACTCATGCAATAATGATTACAGAGCGATTTGTCACTGACATTCAGTTTAGAGTTGACGACATGCAGTGCTTCATCATTTGCGCTCGAAGTGGAAATCGATGAAAGGAAATGTTCTTTTCTTTGCAGAAAGGTTTTACGTCGGAGTTAGAGCATCCAAACACAGCACAGTACTTCACCATTTTCAAACTCGATCACGCTGTGTTATTCCCGCAGCACGAGGCCGCCACGCCTTTGTGCATAGCGCCCTGGGGGGCCGCTTGGGGTGAAATAGATTTTTTGCAATATTCAGCTTTAGGAACCTTTCATTTATTATGTCTCAGAGTTGTATAGCAATATTCGACCTTTAAATATATTAATTATTGCTTTTTATGAGTGTACAGTACGGTTATTTCTTCGGTATTGAGCGAAAAGAACTGATTATTTAATTAGATTTTGTCACTATAAACCCTTACAGAACCTCAGCACATTGTAATGAAAAAAGCAAGCACGCAGGGGCGGAGGGGGGGGGGGGGGGGGAGGGTGTGACGTCAATTATTTTTATTGCTAAGTTATGTTTATCAGTTTATAGTCCCCTCTCCTCCCGTAAGGATTTTCAGAGAGGAGACTCTTATTGCTAAGCGATCTACTCACACTAATTATACTGTCGAAGTCGTCCGCATCAAGAAACCTAAATGCTTGTTCACGAAATTATGATGTCTGATAAAGCCGCAGAGCGCTTGGTACGTCAGCCATTTCTTCAGTTCTCGCGCGTGCAAGGCTCCACGTGTCCCTTTATACGTCACAGCCTCGCTTCACAAAGAATGACCTAGTTGCGCATAGAATGAGCATTCTATGTTATAGAATGAACATTCTATGTTATAGAATGGATTCTATGTTATAGCATGAACATTCTACGTTATACAATGGATTCTATGTTATAGAATGAACATTCTATGTTATAGAATGAATTTTATGTTATAGAATGACCATTCTATGTTATAGAATGAACATTCTATGTTATAGAATGGATCCTATGTTATAGAATGAACATTCTATGTTATAGAATGAACATTCTATAACATAGAATGCATTCTATGTGCACCAAATGTTAAAAAACAATTCTATGAAAATAGAATGTATTCAGTGTTGCGAATAAAATCCATTTTATGTTAAAAAAATGAATTTTATGTCATACAATTCTTGCTGTGTTATACAATTAATTCTATATACATATAATTCATTTCATTCACATAAAATTAAAAAACACAACTAATAAATTGTAACAAAATTTAGAATTTAAAAAAAGATATTGTATGACACATCACCACATCGCATCATCACCACATCGATCACATCATCACATCACATCACTGCATCACATTGCTTCATCACCATCATCGTGAAAACGCACCACCACATAAAATCACATCATATCAACAAATCATCACATCACATCAGCCGACATCACAGCAGCAGCACATCTTCACATTGCAGCAGACAGCACATATCATGGCATCAGTGAATCACATCACATAATCTAATCACCCCACCCCTCCCACCCATCACATTTGTGGTGCAGTGTGGTGTGATTTAGAGTGATGTAGTGTGGTGATGTGATGTGGTACTGTGTATGTATGTATCTGCAATACAGTTCTATTATGCCTTAAAAGCAGTGAATCAGACCACATCGTCACATAACCTAATCACTCCACCACACCTACCCATCACATTTGTGGTGCAGTGTGATGTAGAGTGATGTGGTGTGGTGATGGGATGTGGCAATGTGTATATCTCTCTGCAATACAGTCCCATGCCAAAAAAAATGTTCTCTATACCTTGACAGTGCCCCAGTTTTTTACTATTTAAAAAAAAGTGTATATATTGATTTCTATTTGAATGTCGACATAGAATGAATTCTAGACAATACAAAACATAGAAATGATGACATAGAATGAATCTATGATGAACTATAGTATCTAATGAATTACATAGAATGAATTCTATGAGAATGAATTTCATAATTCCTAGACATAGAATGATTCTATGACATAGAATTCTATTGACATAGAATGAATTCTATAGCATAGAATGAATTCTATGCATATAATTGTATAACATAGATTATCTAGCAGAATGAACATTCTATGAATGAATTCATATGACATAGAATATAGAATTCTATTCTATAGAGAATAAATTCTATGTCAAGAAGAATGAATTCTATGCTATAGAATTTATTCTATGCATAGAATGAATTCTATAGTCATAGAATTCATTCTATGTCATAGAATTCATTCTAAGTTATAGAATTCATTCTTATGTATCTAATTTATTCTATGAATATAGAATTCCTATGTTAAAATTCATTCTAGCATAGAATATAAAATTCTATGTTAGAACATTCTATTCTTTAATGAATTCTATGTTATGAATATTCATTCTATGTCATGAATTCTATTAGCATTTATGTATATAATCATTCTATGATATAAATGAATTTCTATGTTAGAATTTTATTAGAATTCATTTTATATGTATAGAATTCATTCTACTATTATAGATGATTACATTCTATGCAATATCAATTTAAATTCTATGTACATAAAGAATTCATTTTATGTATACAATTTGATTGTTTTATGACATGTTTGTATAGAATGCTCATCTTTATAAATTTATTTGTAATTATATAGTTGCACATAGAATAAATCTATGTTATACAATTTCAACTATAATCTAGCGTGTAGTGCTTCCATAGAATTCATCGCTTTCCTATGTACAATTCTATAGTTATTCTAAATATCAGATGTAAAAGGGAACTTCATTTCGATCACCCATTATTGGAGAAACTCTCCAGAAACATTCTAATACAATATGAATTGATTTATGGTCTAATAGGTTCTATAAATGTCTATTCAATAAATGCATGGTTTATTTGTTGATTATATTGTGTGATAATGAAGAGTTTTAACTATTCTTATTCTATGTATAGAATAAAGTATCGTGATACGAAGGTCCCTGGGGACAAGTGCAACTATTTATTATGATATCGTCATCGAAATACCTCTAGCGTGACGAATTTAAGTTGTTAAAAACGTATCGAATTGGATCAGTTACATAGAGCCCTCTTATTCAAATGTTTAGTTACGCAGTTTTATTACAAATAAACAGAACCAATTTATTTAATTCGGACATACTGATTTACGAATTTTTTATGGTTGTCACAGTCAGCGAATTGTGAACTATTCGAAATCTGATTTTCCATGTGTGGAACGATACAATTAGGATACACAATATTGGTTATTCTGTATGATAAATGTCTTTCAAAACTTTATCATAATCGCTAATTTTAATATTCTTTTTGTCACGTTATGCAATGTCAGCTGAAACGCACGTTTATTACGTCCGTACAGATAGTTACAAATATATATTTTATTAATTTATTGTCACTAAATGTTGTCAGGTGTCAAAGTAGCACTGTTGAATAAATGAGCCCACTGTTGAATTGAGTTAGATTGACCTCACCTCCTAGTTATGAAGGTGAGGTAACTTACTGCAATGTAAATACTCAGCTGTAACATACATTAAGAGCTGATACGTTCTATGTACAATAGCAGCTACGTAATGTTACTGCTGCGATCAAGAAAGAAAGAAAGAAAGAAAGACAAAGAAAAGAAGCAGAACATTATTTCTCACCTGCATCGGCTTCCCTGAATCTGATACTGTCAGTGTCAGCAGGGATGCTAAACAGAAAAATTGTTCCTCCAGCAGGAAAACTAAAGGACGAATAGTCTCGCGTAGGCGCTGAAGAAGGTAAAATAACACAAATTAATCAATCCATCCATAATTAGAGGATAAAGAAGATGGCAAGCAATGAAATGTATTTTCAAACATTACATTACATTACATGGTTATTTCTTTAGGTCAAGCGGACTCTTCCGAGCCAAATTAGGACCAATATTTCCAAACATACACGCATAGACGAAAAATAAGCATTTTAAGAGTGTTAATTTTGTTACCGGTGTTATGACTTGGTTTTTATCCTATGGAAGCAGACGGAAAACAAGGAACGACAGGCCACTATCTGTACTATTTGCAAGCAAAACATTATCAAAATCGGACCAGCGAATTTTGAAATACATCGCAAAATCCTATCCCATCCTATCCTATCCCGTAACTCGGAGGTCGTAGGCGCAACACAGATGATCGTATAACCAGCGTACTCCATCTTTCCCTGTCCTCAGCAACCCTGATGGTTTCGCTCAGTGTCAAACCAGTCCATTCTCGAATGTTGTCCTTCCACCTCTTTTTCGGTCTCCCTCTTCTTCTACTTCCTTGCACTGTGCCTTGCAGGATGGTCTTTGCAAGACGTGGCCATACCATCGGAGTTTCAATTTTTTTCACCACTGTGAGCAGGTCATCATGTTGTCCAATAGCTTCTGTGATGGTCTGTCGGACTTCGTTGTTGGTGATGTGCTGGGTATAGGAAATGCCCAGAAGTCTTCTGTGGCACCTCATCTCCATGCTTTGTATTCTTCGTTGACTTGTAGATCTGCTGTGAGGGTCCATGTTTCGCAAGCGTATAGAAAAATGGAGATGACAAGGGAGCGCAGCAGTCTTACCTTGGAATGATGGCTGATGGTCCTGTCTGATACAATGGCTCCTAAATATTTGAAGCTATGCACCGTGTTGAGGGATTGGCCTTTGACTTTGATGTCCGTGTTGATGCCATTTGGTGTTGTTGGTCATCATTTTGGTCTTCTCTGCACTTATTTTCATTCCATAGGCTCTGAAGGTGGTGTCAAGCCTCTGTACCAGCTGTTCAAGTTCTTGTTCCTCTCCAGCCAATTCGTCAATGTCATCCGCAAAACGAAGGTTGGAGATTGCTCTACCCCCTATGCTGACTGTGCCTTCGTGATCTGTGCAGATCACATCGTAAAATGCCTTTCAGAAAACGGTGAAGCACAATGACCTCGAGCTTCCAGAAAGTACAACTACAAATGATGTAACCAGCTCCGCGAAGTACAACAAAAACTGTTTCATATATAACTTGCGTTTGATTACTGCCTTTCGGAAATTTGGGTTTGGGACTCAATTTATCCGGTGGGTGTCGATGTTAATGTGTAACTGTAGAAGTCGCATTGGCTACAACGGCTGGATGTCAGAAGACTTTGACGTTAACCGTGGTATACGGCAAGGTTGTCCGTTCTAGCCCTTGGCCTTCCTGCTGGCTCTAGAGCTACTCGCAATCAAAATACGTGCTGGTGATAATGTTAAAGGTATAAATATTAAACTCGCAACTGAGCCAGAAGATATTAAAAGAATTCTGATAATAATTTTATGTGCCGACGACGTAACCCTTTTTTTGAGAGACGCGGCAGATTTAGACGTTGTGCTGACTATTTTAGACAGTTTTAAACGGATATCTGGATTAGTCATAAATAGAAACAAATCGGAGGCTATGTGGTTGGGGTCTAACAGAACAAACGTAGCAAAAGGGTATGGTCTGCGTTGGGCAAATACAGTTAGCATTTTGGGAGTATTATTTTCTAATGCGTGTCCGGCATCTTCAATTGAAGCAAACTGGAAAGAAAGAATGAAAAAAATAAAACAATCTTTAATTGGGAAAAACGTAACCTTAGTATACTGGGTAAAATTTGTGTGATAAAAAGCTTGTTAGCTTCTCAGTTTATCTATGTAATGAAAGCTATATGTATGCCAGATAATGTACTAACTGAGATTAACACGTTGTTTTACAGATTTTTGTGGAGACGGCAAAAATTGTAATAAAAAGGTGTTTGAAAAGATTAAGAGAAGTGTCTTAATAAATGAACCATCCAAGGGCGGTATTAAGATGGTAGACATTAAGCTCATGCAACAATCATTTCAATGTGAATGGCGGTATAAGTTATCAAAATCTGAAACGGATTGTAAATGGTCCTGGATTCCTCGAATGTATTTTTCTGTGTTTGGAAAAAATATGTCTTTTTTAAACTCTACTGTTGGTAAAAAGTTTAAAGGTTTGGAAGAAATTCCCTCTGAATTTTGGGTGCGAGCCATACGGGTTTGGTTAAGTCATAATAATGTGCACACACCCACTACTGTTAATTCAGAGTGCTTGTGGAATAATGCAAACATTATTTATCAAGGGAAAGTGATATATTTTCAAGACTGGGCATCAAAAGGAATAACATGTGTAAATGATGTAGTGCAAAGCAATTCTGTGCTTTCGTTTCTACAAGTGGAAGATCTGCTGGGGAACTGGCCTGCCTTGTTCCTTCAGTACACAGTGGTTAGAGCGGCAGTATCGGCCTACCTCAGAACACAGCCTGCTGGTAACGATAGTAAGAATTACGATGACATTACCCTAGTCTTTAATGACTTGTGCTGTAGCACTGCGAAAACGTTTCGTCAGACTTTTATAGAAGAAATATATAGTGTCCCTTGCTGTGAACACTTTTGGCAGTGTAAGCTTGGCGTCAGTATCAACAACAAACACTGGGAGTTAGCCAGAAATACAACTGGTGAAAGTAGGCTGAGAGAATTACAATGGAAACTGCTACATAACATCTACCCTACCAATATTTTACTGTTTAAGATGGGTTTAAATATTGACAATAAATGCTCCTTTTGCAGTCACGAAGTAGACTTTATTGAACATTTTTTCTTTCATTGCCGCAAGATCTCCGCAGTGTGGAAATGTGTGGAAGGGGCGGTTAACAAGAAGTTGGATATACGTGTTCGTTTGTCTGCAACTGACGCTTTGCTTGGTGTTTTGGAAAAACGTGGACTATCAAAGATTGTTCTGAAATACTTAAACTTTCTCATCCTCATAGCAAAATTGTGTATTGGAAAATTTCGATATGGTAAATCTATATTGATATAACGAACTTTTGAATATGAAATGTTACTAAGAAATGCTGCACCTTAAGGAAATAAAGGAAAAAAGGAAAAAAAGGAAAAAAAAGAAACGGGAGGTTGGAGAGCAAAGGGAAAATGGAGTGTGTGGGGGGAGGGGGGGAAAGGGGAGAGGATAGTATAAGGAGACGCCGAATTGCGTCACGGAGTTCGTACGTTTGCGAACTGTTCATAAATATCTTGTTATTGTTAATGTTTAAGTTCGCAGTCTGGGATATATTCTTCTTGTGTAGAACGTATTATTCCTTTACACAATTTCTTTATTGATTTTAGACCTCTTCTATCTATTGGGCCGCCGCCTTCGACAGCATGAAGATTTTGCTGCCGATTACCCTTCTTTAAATCCACAATTCTTTGTATGTGAGATACTCTGAAGGGATTATTTTCGTTCAGCTTTTGTTTAGGGATTTTTTTTCTTGTGAATGTACGGGATTTTTTATTTTGATTTTTGTAACAAATTTTAATGTAGTTCCTACATCAAGATGCCACAATGGAGATAATATGACATAACGATGTGGAAAAAAGAGAAGTAGGAATCCCTTTTCATTGGCATGCATACTGAAATGTGGGTCTGTGTTTTAAATAAAATGAATGAGTATTATATAGTGCAGCTACAGTTTGAAGATCTGCTCATGGTGCTAAACAATTGCCTCTTTTTCCACAATGAGAATAGCAGATGTGCAGGTTTTTATGGGCTGAATGGCCATCATCATCATAAAATAAAACAAGTTCTTCCTTTTATTATTATTATTATTATTATTATTATTATTATTATTATTATTATTATTATTATTATTATTATTATTATTATTATTTCGTTTTAGTGTTTATATTGCATTTTATTTTTAAAGTCCGTCTTCAGATCCCTAAGATCTTGTTAAAAATTCATATCAACGTTTAATCCTGTCGGTATTATTAATAACTGTAATATTATGCTTATTTGAATAATATTGTCATAATAATGTGTTAACATGTTGATGTTCTTGAATAATGTTAGTCATACATTTCTGGTAAGGCAATGTTCTTAGAATTTTCTTATTTGGACTGTGACATTATAATGTCTTTCAAAAGAATATAAAGAACATATTAATGATAATGAACTGATGCTGAAAAATTGCATATATTATATCGTGTAATCACATAGGAAACTTGTTATAATTGTGATCATAGTATGCGGTGTACTTTAAATATTATGATGTTGATTTTTTTTTTTGTTGTTAATGTTAGAAATGTTTGAGTAATAATGTAAACTTAATATCAGTGCAAAAGGCAAGGAAGTATTGAACGGAGCATTAGATGTTGAAAGATGTCGCAATTGCAGAAAGAAAAAAATAATAATAATAAAAACTTGCGTTTGTGAGATACTGAGTAAAACGTGTTTAACCACAAACCTGACTCCATTGACCTTGACCTTTGTGGTAATGTAAATAGGATGGTACGGGAGGCAGGCCACTAACCTTTGCAATGTTCCTAGGAAGGTGGTCAAAATTCGTTCAGTGGTTCTTGAGATACGGCTTCCAACGGACCGACAAATAGACAGACCGACCGACATTTTCTCTCGTTCAGAACCCCCAACGCCTCCACTCCCAAAACCCCCCAACACCCAAATTCCTGCGCGACTATTTCAAAGTATTTGGAGATAAGTCTGAAAATACTATAAAAAAATCTCCAAAGCTCAAAAACCGTGTTGAGGGTGCCAATTGTTTATCAAAAGAAATCTACCAATCACCTGTGTCAATCAATGTAATTAATCAGAACGATTAGCGTGGCAATCACTTACTTCAAATAATTAGGTTAGGTAAAAGTAACCTAAAGTATTGATAGCAAATGAACAATGACGACTTACCGACACTGGATGGAAGGGAGAAGGGGACAGAGTGACGTAAAAGGGGAGGGTAGAAGAGGGTGGAGGAGAAGGATAGGAGAAATAAGGGAAGGGAATAGGAAACAAGCGAAGAGAACAGGAATGGCAAAATGAGAGAGAGAGAGAGAGAGAGAGAGAGAGAGAGAGAGAGAGAGAGAGAGAGAGAGAGAGACAGACAGACAGACAGACAGACAGACAGACATACAGACAGACAGACAGATAGACTGACAGACAGTATGTTTTGTGTGTGTGTGTGTGTGTGTGTGAGACTAACAGACAGAGAGACAGTATGTTTTGTGTGTGTGTGTGTGTGTGTGGGTGTGTGTGTGTGTGTGTGTGTGTGTGTGTGTGTGTGTGTGTGTTTGTTTGTTTGTTTTACCTGTCTCCGCCGTTAAGGCGCAAAAGGCCCCCAGAGTTGTCCAGAGCAGAAACGTACAACAACCAGCCATGATGCTACCTGCAACACACCAAACGGTGTCAGTGATCTCTCACTCTCAGTAGCCTACTCGCCAATCTGAGATACTCTCTGTGGCAACAGGCCGACCATAATGCGACCTTAATTAATCCCTCGCAAGCAGCTTATTGCAGAGCTCCAAAGAGTGTATGAACAATAAGAGGCGGCACTCTTTAATTAGACCTATGTGGAGGCTGTCCGATTGCCTTGGCTGTCACTTGCTATAACGAAATAGCACTATAGTGAGACATGTAAACTGGGGGTGATTAAAACTTATCAGATGAAGCAACCTAAACTTGAAAAAAATGTTTTGGAATTGTTGTTGATGTCTTTAACACCCCACCCCCCCACCCCCCAAAAAAACCACCCCCATATCTCGCCTTAGCCCCAAATTTATTTCCAATTAATTGATGTTAAACAATTATTGTTTAAACACGATATGTGCGCTGTTAGCTACTCGATGCTACAATTGCGACTAAGCTCCAGCACCACTGCCTCTAGCGGCCCAAAGCGCGAAGTACATGTATGGGTAGGGAGTGGTTGGCGCGTGTACGGGTTGGCCGCTTTGGTAGAAGAAAATAGCTTAACGTCATTTTGCATAATTCGTTACTTCGTTAGTCATTGCTTACAGGGTCCAGCGGACTGCAAAGATCCGAATCAGGACCACAAAATCAAGACCACAACTTCGCTGAAAGAGGACACCCCTGATCCGCATAAAAGATCTGCCGAAACAACCCTAATAGTAACACCGAAGGCACTCCACCAGCCGATTACTTTTCAACAAAAAACATCCCACGCAGGGGACGCTGAGGCTGTACTCTAATTTATCGAACACCCGTTTACAAAAACAAAATAGAATACAAACATCATGATAAAATATCAACAAAGCACATACATATAAATGCCTACATTATATATATATATATATATATATATATATATATATATATATATATATATATATATATATATATATATATATATATATATATATATATATATATATATATATATATATATATATATATATATATATATATATATATAAAATCCATGATAGGTCAGGTGCAGCAGTAGATTTTGTTTCTGTTGTCTATGGTGTTGTTGTTAGAGAGAGGAGAATGCTATGGTGATACAGAATTTTCTATCTCTTTAACTCTTACGTTGGGCCGATGACTACGGAATAGTCCTTATAAATCGTGATGCATTCTATCGGTAGTATTAAATAATTAAAAATATAGAGCTCTCTCTCTCTCTCCCTTCCCTACCCACTCTGTACCCCTTTCTTGCACAACAGGCCCAGTACTACCACTGCAATCTACGTTGTCCTAATCCTGGCTTAACTGCAACAGGAACTAAATGAAGTTGATAAGAAGTTAGCATTAAATACTGATGATTATGAATTGATACATAAAGAAGAAAACTTAAAAAGGCAGGTTGAAATACTTGAAGTACAAAAGGCTAAAAGCGCGCAAGTTAGATCCAGAGAAAAATTTATTGCTGAAGGCCAAAAAAATACACGTTATTTTTTGGGGTTTAGAGAAAGCTAGAGCTAGTGCAAAAATAATGGACAGACTAAAAACTGAAAATGGCACTGTATTGGTAAGTCAAACTGATATTGTACAACAGCAAGTTAATTTTTATAGTAATGTGTTTAGTCGTAAGGGTGATTTTGATGAAGCACAGGCAGAGCACTTTGTAATTAAGCGATAAACAAAAACAAAACTTAGACGCAGATGTCTGAGCAGGAAATAAGTAACTCTTTAAAAAGCTTGAGAAATAGTTCGGCACCAGGATTGGATGGTTTAACTACAAGTTTCTTAAAATTTTTCTGGTCAAGGGTAAAAATAATGGTGGTAGCATCAACACAAGATACCTAAAGGGCGAAATGTCAACTTTACAAAAACGAGCAGTTATTACTTTGTTACATAAAGGAAAGGAGCTACCACGAGATGAACTGAGTAATTGGAGACCTATCTCTCTTACGAATACGGATTATAAAATCCTTGCAAAGTGTTTGGCTCTGCGTTTATCATCGGTGATAGCCGATCTTATTTCAGAAGATCAAGTTGAAAACTGGGGGAATGTAGATCGGATCAGTAAAACATATTAAGGAACAGTTCGGCCAAATTGTGGCTAAGAAACAACTGAAAATATTAGGCATTATTTTTTAAAAATGACATGTCCGCTTCAGTTATTGAGGAAAATTGGAAGAAACGACTAGAAAACACTGAAAGAATTATTCAGCAATGGGCAAAACGTAACTTAAGTATCTCGGGCAAACTCTGTATTATAAAATCTTTTTTTAATTTCACAGTTCGTGTACCCTGTGCAAGCACTGGTTGCTCCAGAACCAATATTAAATAAGCTCAACACTATACTTTACTTACTCGATTCTTGTGGAAGAAAAAATATTCAAACAAAAAAGCTTTTGAAAAAGTGAAAAGAACTGTAATGTGCGGTAGCAGAGAGAATGGAGGGCTTCAGATGATAAATGTCTTTGATATGCAAACGTCTTTCCTGCTGAATTGGTCTTTCCTGGGGGCAGTGAGGTCTGGTGCTGTACGTCCCGCTCACCAAGGGGAGTGATGTTCAATTAATTACCTCTCACTCTCCAGATGTAGTGATAGCCGCGGAACCACTGTCTGGCCAAGCTGGCAGGAAGTTACTTGCATATGGCCTCTCCTACATTAATGTGTCCATAGCAGCACCCACTACTGGTCTACCAGTTTGGTGCCCCTGTTACCACCAAGCCTGCTATGGGGGCGACTGAGTACCTGGCAGGATAACCAGGTGGGGCTGGATGAGATGGGCCACATCCAGTCTTGTGCACGGCCTCGAGATTACATTACATTACATTACATAATTGTTGCTTTAGGTCCAGCGGACTCTTTCGAGGCAAATCAGGACCGGACAACCCCCAATCCGCATAAAAGATCTGCTGAAACAACCCTAGTGGGAAAACTGAATGCCCTCCACCAGCCAGTCACTTTACAATAAAGACATCCCACGCAGGGGACGGCTGAGGCTTCACCCCAACTTATCGAACCGCCGTTTACAAAAACAAAATAGAATACAAACATCATTATAAATTATCAACAAAACACATACAAATAAAATGCCTACATTGCAAAATAATAACATTATAGGAAGCCCTAGTGACCACCTGGCAGAAAGCGTCCAATATTCCCAAGCTGATCCAACAGACCTCATACACAAACAAGGAGTCTTGTCCCGGAAGAATTTTCAAGAAAAAAGGTAGGAGACTGGTCTAGCGAAGAAGACGATAGTATAGCAGATTGATAGAACAGAGCAGGAATGAGAAAGAGCAAATGAGAAAGACAGCGACAGTGGGAATTTAAAGCACTAAATTTCCAGAAAGTGGGGATACTATTTATACTGAAACCCCCGGCACCCCAACGGGGGTATCGCGGCCTCGAGAAGGAAAACTCGCTAAAACCGAATGTCCCAACGAAGACGGAGTGCTGCTGACTATACCCCCTGGGTATTGTGTGGGAGTCCAAACGAGCGCACACGCTACCAGAAAAATGGACAATGCCTCAGATGGATATTTCGACATGGTGTCGTCCCCGTGGACCAAAGCCAGGCGGGGACGGTGCCGGGCCCTCTGCCTCAAAGAGGCCCGCCTTAGCGACTGGCGGCTCTGCTGACCTGCGAACCAGGGGGAGGCAGAGTAGAGCGACTGGTCCACAACCAACAGCTGTGACAGGCCTACGTGTGGTGCAGTGGAATGCGGAAGGCATCCAGAACAAGAAACCAGAGCTTCAAGCCTTCCTAAGAGACAACAAGATAGGGTCACTGCCGCCTGCGTTACCACATGCATCGCCTAGGCCTGTCACACACCCCTGACTGCCCGTGTGGAACAGACCTCCAGACCCCAGAGCACATCCTGCAGTCCTGCCCCCAGTACCAGAATGCCAGGACACAACTCTGGCCTGCAGGACAGACGCTGGACGTAAAACTCTGGGGCTCCAAGCAAGACCTCGAAACCACTGCCCGCTTCATAAGTTTGACAAACCTGGACATCTGAGGCCCCATTTGGAGGAACGCAGAAGAAGAAGAAGAAGAAGAAGGTCTTTCCTGCTGAATAGAGCTTTCATATCTACTATAGTGCTGCCACAGAAATGCCAACCAGTACGGATTGACCGTATTTAATTCCGGCGAAGTGAATTAAATACGGAAATAGGGAAGCTTTTATACAAATACGAAGAAGTTGCCGATCGTTTATCTTTGCCATCGGTGTGTCTGTACCGGTTTCTGGTATCATAATAGTACTCCTGCACTCACCGAACGTCGCTGTGTTCAACAAGCTTTTTTTTAGTTAGTTAAAATAGATTAACGTCCCCGGACACATAAGCGTATAGGGGACGAACACCCACCAAGCTGATTTTCATGGTGATTTTAAAGTAAAACAAGTGTGGTGTCTGTACCGGTTTCTGGTCTCATAAGAGTACTCCTGCACTCACCGAACGTCGCTGTGTTACAAGCTGATTTTCATCGTGAATTTAGAGGACTGAAATAGCCTGCTGAGGGAAGCCTGTCGTTACTTTATAGTGTCATAGGCTGGGTTTGGCAAGAAAAAAAATACTGACAAGTGCTAAAACATATTGACAAACGGTTCCGGAAATACTGACAAGAAGATTAGGGGGTTGGCACCTCTGAGTGCTCTATCTCTTCCTAATGGACTACCTAGCTGATGAGATTAGCCTGAAAGTGCTGACGGCAGTGCGTGCGTCATAAACTTCTGCGTGTCATAAAATAATTAGTTTTATTCTCAGAAGATTCCTACAAACTTGATATTAGTTTGTAAACAGTTCTTAATGTTCCAATTTAACGTAAACACGCATTCATCAAAAGGCCTTTCTTATACAACTACACAAGTTGAGACAGAGAGATAAACTGGAAACACTGAAGACGTAAAATACACAACAGTTGGAACACCAATATAGGTTTTGCTAATTTTAAGGTTCTTTTCTTTCTCACTCAGGTAGTAGAATAATAATTAAAACGGAATTCAAGAAAACTATATTCAAGAAAACTATAAGTCCTAAAGTAATAAAATAAGAAATAGCTGAACTATAATATGATATTATCTCTCTCTGGCGCAATCCAGTTCCCGGTCTTACAATTACATTTATTAATTTGTGAAAATATTTTTTATACATCCACTAATACTCTATCCTAGTCCTATTTCATCCAATCGCAGACATGTCGCCACTCTCTGATGCATACGTGAACAGCCTTTTGTTCGTTTAATTCATGGGGAGGGGTCGGGGGAGGGGGGCAGCAGCCTCCTGGGTAAGTAAGGGTAATTGTAGATTATAGTCACACGACACCGGAGCGTAAAGGCGACTACTGGTCACATTATTCTGACACCAGCGAACCAGTTGATGGTAAGGGGAAAATAATATGGTCACACGCTGGCCAATCCGGGATTGGAACAAGGGACCTTTCGGTTATTAGTAAGCCGCTCTACCAACTGAGCTACCCGGCCCCAAGAACAGCCTTCTGTTTCGTTTCGTTGGATAAATTTAAAGTCCGCGACACATCAGTGTAAAGGAGACTATCTGCCTTCTGGTAGGTAGGTATGTATGTAGATTAACGTCCCCGGACACTATAAGCATATAGGGGACTTGGATGTAGGAGGTTCGGTGAAATACGAAAACGTGATGCGTAGCGGAATCCACTTGAAGAGGGAGCGCACGGGTAAGCTGCAACTTCCAGCATGGGTAGCAGGGTGAGTCGGAAGGGAGCAGTGGCAGGGGTAGCTCAGTCGTCAGAGCGCACGACTTGTGTACGTGCATCTCGGGAGACGTGGGTTCGAATCCTGACTTCAGCAAACTATTTTGTGATTGCTGGATAGTAGTGGCCAGCGCTTTGAGAAGCTCTCTGAGCTTATAAGTGCGCTATATAAGAGTAATATAAGAGTAATATCTTTTTTTATAATGGACTCGGGAAGGTGACAAGTGAACAGGTTAGCCACAGGGGAGCCAGGGCAGGCCAGGGGCGAGACGGAGAGGAGAGGAGAGGAGAGGAGAGGGAGGCAACTGGCAGGAGGGCCACGACCATAACCGGGAGGGGTAAGGTGCTAATTGTGAACAAAGCAGGGATAAATGCCTTTACATAACGGGCAGACCAGATTCTGGCAGGCTATTGTAAGAACAGGGTGGGTCTTTAGAATATAAAAACGTCTTAGAGGGAGGGTCAATGATAATTGAATGAATGAACATTGAGGTTTAACGTCTACACCCACCATTGGCGATATGGCAGACGGGGATAACCATCCCAGGGGAAGAGGGGTAGGGACCTGAATCTACACTGAACCACCAAAGCAATCATACTGCTAACATGGACAGAGAAAATGGCCACATTTTATATCGCCCACCACGGGATTCCAACCTGGATCATCGGTGTGCCATGCGAACGCTCTACCAATTGAGCTACGGCGGTGGGACCAAGGATAATTGGTCCCAAACAGTCTTTATATAGCCGAGTCCCATCACCAAAATATGAATGATTTAGGAAATAGTACCAACCCAAAGCGAATGCATACGCCACCGTGCCTCTATCGACAGCCACCGCTTGCGTACTTACTCTAAAAACACGGGATGTATATGTTACCTACAAAATCGCTATTTTCTGTTACAAGTGCGTCCATGGCTTAGCACCTTCCTACCTCACCCAGAACATTCAATTCTACAAGCCTTCTAGAAATCTTCGTTCTTCCCCATGCTTTCCATACCCCGCTAAAAACTCTCCTCTGCTGGCCGTCGATCTTTCTCAGTGCTTGGCCCTTCAACTTGGAACTCTCTTCCACTCTCTCTTCGCAGCTCTCCAAACATAGCTACTTTCAAATTCAACTTGAAAACTCATCTCTTCCTTAAATGTTTCTGATCTTGCCTCCCATCATCATCGTCGTCATTCCTCCATTTTTTTTTATTCAGACCACCGCCACCACCTATCCCATCACCCATCCTTAGCTCTTCCCTCCTCCCTCCCTCCCTCCCTCGTCTCTTATTTCGTTAGCAAGTGTCTGATTTTATTTTGTATGAAGCCGGTTGTTTAGAATGAATGCGTGAGTACTGCACTTTGAACTGATATTGTTCATTGGGAAAAAGCGCTATATAAATATTATTATTATTATTATTATTATTATTATTATTATTATTATTATTATTATTATTATTCCTATCCTATCCTAGCCTATAACTCGGAGGTCGTAGGGACACCACCGATTTTCGTTTAACCAGCGTACTCCACCTTTCCCTGTCCTCAGCAACCCTGATTGTTTCGCTCAGTGTCAAACCAGTCCATTCTCGAATGTTGTCCTCCCACCTCTTTTTCGGTCTCCTTCTTCTTCTACCTCCTTGCACTGTGCCTTGCAGGATGGTCTTTGCAAGACCTGAGGATCTAGTGATGTGGCCATTCCCTCGGAGTTTCCGTTTTTTCACCACTGTGAACAGGTCATCGTGTTGTCCAATGGCTTGTGTGATGGTCTGTCGGACTTCGTCGTTGGTGATGTGCTGGGTATAGGAAATGTCTAGAAGTCTTCTGTAGCACCTCATCTTCATGCTTTGTATTCTTCGTTGGAGATCTGCTGTGAGGGTCCATTTTTCGCAAGCATATAGGCCTAAGAAGATGGAGATGACAAGGGAGCGCAGCAGCCTTACCTTGGAATGTAGACTGATGGTCCTGTCTTTCCAAATTGGCTTCAACCTCGCCAGGGCAGCAGTTGTTTGTGCGATCCTGGAGAGGACTTCCTGTCGGGACCCATTGTCTGATACAATGGCACCTAAATATTTGAAGCTGTGAACTTTGTTGAGGAATTGACCTTGGACTTTGATGTCCGTGTTGATGCCATTGATGTTATTGTCATCATTTTGGTCTCCTCTGCACTTATTTCCATTCCATAGGCTGTGGAGGTGGTGTCAAGCCTCTGTGCTAGCTGTTCAAGTTCTTGTTCCTCTCCAGCCAATCCATCAATGTCATCCTCAAAACGAAGGTTGGAGATTGCTCTTCCCCCTATGCTGACTGTGCCTTTGTGATCTGCAAGGGCATCTGACATGATGCGCTCTAGGAAGATGTTGAAAGTGTTGGAGAGAGTAGGCATCCATGACGCACACCGATTGTTGTTCTGAACCAGTTTCCGATGGCGCTGTTGTGGAGGACTGCACTGGTAGCCTTTTCATACAGGCTTTTGATGGCTTCAATAATTTTAGGGCTGATGTAGTACACTCTCATGTTTGCCCACACAGCTGCATGCCAGACTCGGTCAAACGCCTTTTTGAAGTCTACGAACACATGATATAAATGATGTTGGTGCAGTAGGCCAACTGCATTCAACTCATCTTTCACGCGATGTACACAGTGTCAGCTTTATGTCGCTCTTTGTAAAATAAAAAAATATGTATACACAGTTACTAATTAATAAAATTTATAAAATTCTTGCCTAATTGTTTTGTTATTTAAAAACAGACAAGCCAAATCACCCAACATAACTTCATACGCAACTAAAACATCGCTACTCCAAGCCTTAATAATACCTAACTAATAAGCGCTGTAGTTTTCAGATATAAAAATAGCATACTTATTCATAAAACTATACAGCTCAAAAATACGTACACACTTTACGTGTTTGATTGTACACATAACATTTGCAGTTTAATACATTTTCCACATCTCATCGTTTAATAAACCCAAAACAAAACACTCGCGCGCACTCCCACTCCTGAACACACGCCTAAACACACACTCCAAGCACTCAGGGCGATTACTTAGTGGAGTAACTAAGACTTACCACAGCTCGCGTTTGATTATGTAAATAGTGATTAAAAAAAAGAAAAAGTAAACATGTCACCGTAGCACATTTCAATATTAACATAATACATTATTACAGCACAAGTATAATATATACAAGTGATACAGCCATAAGAAGGAATAAAATAAACCAGGTTAAAAGTAACATACTACTAAAATAGATACGGATGCTATAAGCATATTAGATTTCCCCAATAACAACTATAATACCAATAATGTCTCCAAATCAAGGACAAAACTAAAAACATTTTTTTTAAGGTGAATTTTTTAGCGATTAAAATGCTTGATTTAAAAATTATAATAACAATTTAAGATCATCATTCAACATAACGTTTTGTATCTAAACAATAATCACCATCATCACCACCACCCATACGAATTGTCAAAAATAGCGCGGCACACTGTAGACTACTCAGCGCGAGTAGAGCGCGAGATCGACGAATCAGAGCACGAGTGGGCGTATCCCGTGAGCTGATTGGCTGCGCATCATCGCATCCAACAGCTTCCCTTGGTGTATCCAGCCGCTCCGCCAATCTCTCTCTCGTTCACGCTGTGAACTCTTACAAGTGTCTCGCGTTCGTAGTATAATATTCGAATCGGAATGAGTTCATGTATCTTATTTGTAGATTTAAGTAAAATATTTGTGATTTAATATAGGCTATACATTACAGTACTGTACTGTAATGATTTAATATCTAAATACAATAGATTTAAGCATAATATACTGTACACTGTAACCACCAAAGCCAGCCCCGAATGCTGACCAGAAGAGACTTTAGAGAGAGCGAGAGAGAGAGAGAGAGAGAGAGAGAGAGAGAGAGAGAGAGAGAGAGAGAGAAGTGTGCACTAAGTCATGTGTCACATAAAAACATTATTATGTGTGGTGTGGTGTGGTGTGGTGTGGTTTGGTGTTTGTGTGTGTGTTCAGTGTAGCAGAGATATGCAGACTGACCCGGAAACCTATAGAGCAATCGATTGACTACGTATTCCTGTTACATTGTGCGTGCATGTGTGTGTGGGCGTGTGTGTGTGCGTGGGTGTGTGGGTGTACGCGAATGTGATGCACACATAGTAATGTATATGTGAGTGGCTGTTTCTTAATTAAGTGGTTCATAATCATACGTGACCCTGATCTGTGATGCCTACCTAGTAGGCCTACCATGATTTTATTAGCAATGTTAAATCTAGTCACATGTTTTTGAAGTAACAACAGTTTACTGATGTATTCGTTGCGGAATGTCTCTAGTTGTACTTAGTCATGTGTATAGTGTCCATGTAACACCATTTAATTTGCTCAGTAGCCTATTGGTTGTTACTTATTTTCTTATACTGTATGTAAAACCTCTACTCCCCTGTAGTTAGTAAAGGGAAACAACAATGTTGACATAGCGTTGACAGTGGAAGTGTGTAATGTGTAACCCTAGAACGATTAGCGTAACTATGTAGTGAGCCCCTTAAATGTTTTAAGGGTGTGTGTGGGATGAGTCGGTGCGTGGATAAGAATGAATGTGCAAGGATTACCATGGTCATGAGAAAGCGTGAATGATTGAGAAAATGGCAGTAATAGTCTTGAGATTTTTTTTTGGATTTTTTTTAGTATTATGCATTAAGATGTTCTATACGCTACCGTTTCTTTATTGTATAGCCTACATGTACGCTAACCTTTGTGTTGTCTTCTTAATATGTTAACAGTACTGTGCATCACACACAAATATCCTTGTGCAAATGGGGACAATAAAGATTCGTTATTCGTTTATTCGTATATAAAGCATAAATATACATATTTTAGGCATTCTTGTACCCACACACACATACGAAAATTACTGGGGTGGTAGGAGGGGCGGGAGGATCGATCGGGTAGGATGGGAGGGGAGGGGGTGGAGCCCAATCCTATTTCGCGGAATTTCACCTATCGCGGGGGTCTCCCGCCCAATTAACCGCTATAAACGAGGGATCACTGTTCTAAGCCCTTCCCCTCCCCCCCCCCCCCCCCCCAAACACAAAGAACTTTCATTATTAACCAACCATCTACGCACTTAAAAAAAACTTTCAACGTCCGTCGTTTTAAATCGATAAATTCAATTCAATTCAATAAATCTTTATTACCTCTGACAAGGAACTATGACAGGCACTTGATCGCTAAAATAAAACAAAATAAAAATAAAAATACAAGTAAAAAATTAAAGATAGTATAATATTTGTTTAAAATCTTTACAACACGTAGGGTACGATTATACATGGACACACACATACACACCCACACTACTAATTTATGTAGAAAATTATGTAATAGAATGTAAAACAAATTCTCACAGAAGAGGCTGTTTCCATCTAATCACAAACACAGCCTAATGCCAGGGTACAGTTATCACAGAGTGACATTACACAAACAGGTTTACGAGCAAGATATCACAGTCCAATAAAACAATGAAATTAAAGTTTAACTGTACATACAACCAACATTTGAACATATTTAATTTTAAAACGATACATACATATATATATACACATCTAACCTAATTTCGGGTTCCCACTCTCCCCCCCCCCCTCCCTCCGCCTCATCAATCCCGACACGCACAACCGCACGCACCCTTATACACTGTAGAGCCGATTACAGCAAGCAAGAGGAAGAGGACGGAGCCCGAAGCAGAGCCATCAGCGCGTCATGTTTGAGCTGATCAAGACCACGGCAGAGGGGAGAAAATTGGATCGATAACGTACTGTGCGGGTCTTAATGCTCCTGAGGCGTTTCTCAGAAGGTAGAAATTCAAACCAAGAAGAGAGAGGGTGGGTGGAATCGTCCCTGATGCTGATGGCTTTGCATAGGGCCCTCCTCTGAAACAGTTCACACAGAGGCGCATGCTTTTTACCAATGGTTCTGCTGCAGATTGGTAATTCGGCTCAAGGAATTCCTACTTTTGACACTGAGAGACTGAAACCAGCAAATGAATGAAAACGTAAGAACTGATTCCACGTAGGCACGATAAGTGTTCAAGCATGCTCTGCGAAACCAGAAGAGATCGGAGTTGATACAACATGTACATACTCTGCCTGCATTTCTTAAGAATCATTTCGGCATTAGCTGTGAAAGAAAGCTCGTTGTCAATCATGGTTCCAAAGTATTTGTATTGTTCCATTCTCTCTACAGTTTGATTTCTGAGGTGAAGTGCAGCCACATCTGTCCGATTCCTTCTAAAGTCCACCAACATCTTTTTTGTTTTGCCGACATTGAGCTCCAGATGGTTGCCATCGCACCAGGTGACGAAGTCAACCACACTCCTCTCAAAGCTCGTGGCCGAGTCGGAAGTGTCCACTATTGCGGCATCGTCTGAAAACTTGATGATATGCGAATCATCACTGTAGCTCCTACAATCATTGGTATAGAGAGTAAAAATAAAAGGTGAGATAACTGTCCCCCTGGGGTGTCCCGGTGTTGATAGACTTGGTTGATGAGAAACAGACGAAGAAGAAGAAGAGTAGGACCTTACACAAACAACTTGAGTACGGTTGCTAAAGGCCTCGCTTAATTACAGGACACTACTCGACACGCGGCACGAAAATTCGATACCGCGGCATCAAAAACAGGGCCTCAACACTGCGCATAAAAGTCTAGTCAGAATTTGAACACAAGTATCTTGTGTCGAGGCATCTCGGCGCTGATTGGCTGATTGTCGCTGGCATGGAAACATGGCGGACGAAGCATCGTGGTGTTTGCAAAATGACTCTCTGTGTGAACGTTTGTGTGAAAAAGGATCGTCAGAGGAGATGATCTCCTTAAATAAAGGAGACGAGGAGATTCTTATCGATTTCTGGCAGGAAGCATCTTGTCTCTGGAATCCCAGAGACAAAGAGTACAAGAATAAGTACGTGAGGCGAGCTGCTGTGAAGCAAATTGCCGAATAAAGAGAGAGAGAGAGAGAGAGAGAGAGAGAGAGAGAGAGAGAGAGAGAGAGAGAGAGAGAGAAAGAGAGAGAGTGAGAGAGAGAGAGAGAGAGAGAGAGAGAGAGAGAGAGAGACTGTCGGTGTTGTGTCTATCACATTAAGCAAGAAATGTGCGAGGCACGCGTGCGAGACATCGATGGCGCAGCACAAGTGTCGAGTAGTGTCCTGTAATTAAGCGAGGCCTTAAGAAAGTCAGAGGTCCAGAGGGTCAGGTACGGATTGATATTCATATTTCGGAGTTTGCTTAAAAGGAGATGGATTTGAACAGTGCTGAACGCGGAGGAGAAATCTGCGAAAAGGATCCTAGGCACCACCGAATTCCAAATGAGAGTGAGCAAACTGAAGCAGGCCGGGAGATAACTGCGTCTTCGACACCTCTGTTCTGCCGATACGCGAATTGAAGAGGGTCAAGCGCAGGCTTCGCTTGTTGTTTCAGCATGCCCAGCAATATCCGTTCAAAACATTTAATTATTACTGAGGTAAGTGCTATTGGTCTACAGGCCGGAGGGGTTGGGTTTCTTCGGAACCAAAAATATAGTGGCCGCCTTCCATGACTGAGGCACATTGTGTGTTTCTATTGAAGCATTGAAAATATCACAGAATACAGGAGCAAGCTCCTTACTACATGCCTTGATCAACCTGCCACTAACACCATCAGGTCCTGAGGCTTTGTTAGGGTTGACCCGGCTAAGAACTTTCTCTACTGTCTCCTGCTCAATTTCTGGAATCATAACACAATCTAGATTCTCCTTCAGAGTATCACATATCTTATTCCTTTCATATGAAAAGTCCTGCGTATCAAAACGGCCTATCCTATCCTGTCCCGTAACCCGGAGGTCGTAGGGGCACCACAGATGATCGCTTAATCAGCATACTCCATCCCTCTCTGTCCTCAGCAGCCCTAATGGCTTCGCTCAGTGTTAAACCAGTCCATTCTCGAATGTTGTCCTCCCACCACTTTTTCGGTCTCCCTCTTCTTCTACCTTCTAGATCTACCTCAAGTGGCTGGACTACATGTTTCATAGCCCTGTGAAAGCTAGTTTGACGGTGATCTTTTACCATTTTTCTATCTATCTCTGTACCCCAGCCTAAACACAGACCGAGCTAAAGAAATAAATGTATTAAGTTAAGTCACAGGCCGGGAGATTACTAGCGATCCCCACCGACAATAGACGAGTGGGTAATAGCATTCCATTGTGCAGAGCTCAGCAACAATAAAACCCCACGTCACACACGAGGTAGCCTCCGCTGTTCAACTGTTGTTTCTCCTATGTGTATTGTAATCAAGTGACCTAGCCTTGATTAATAATCATGTTTGATCTGTCACTTATGCTATTCCTGGAGACACGCTACATCTAAATAAAGGCTAATGTGTTAGATATTAGGAGAATGAATATGTGCGATGGAAAGTTTATTAGAGAGGGGAAAGAGGTAATATTACCATGACCAGAGCGTCCAGAGGCTCTTGTTAGGAGGTGATAACAAACTAACGATACTGTGTGGTGGCAGGTAGGGAGGACAATGACTACAGCAGGCCCGGTACTACCGTTTGCCTTTCAGCATCAGAAGATTAAGCCCGTTAGAAGGTTAACAGCTACAACGGAGGGGGATGGACGAACTAAGATTAGCAGTATGAAAAGTTGGTTTTAACTTTGGGTCAAACAAAGGGTTATACCCGACGCAGGTACCGTTATCAGGCCAGTTGGGCAGAGGATCAACAGTGGAGCATAGAATTATGTCTCCAGGTTAATGTCCATGACCACCTTGGGAGAAGACACCAAACGTCCATGCAGATCGTAATGATTATCGTTTGTTTAAATGCTTGCCAGAAGGGGTCCATTGTCAGTTGGGGACCTAAGTTATGATTATAGTTAGAGGAGGAGCTTAACGGGACTCTAAGCGAATCGAAGTACCATCACGGATAGGCCTACGGTTTGATTGACAGAAAAGGGGGAAAGCGGGGGTAAAGAGCCCAAATGCCCCTGGAACGGGGAAGAATAAAGACGAGTGCCGGTGTGACATCGTCACAGTTCCTAGTATCTTAGCTGGGCTGGGAGCGAATGGGAGCATTCTGATTGGTCGACGCGTTACAAAATTCGACGCATGCGCACAGTGCTATCATAGTCTTCGTAAGGGTTAGGGTTAGGGTTTGGGTTAGAGTTAAGAGTTTAGGGTTAGGGTTAGGGTTTGGGTTAGGGTTAGGGTTATGACGCCTAAGAACTTCGTGAAAAAGCCGGCCCGACATGACCTGGCGCATGCGCAAATGCGCTCGGATAAACTAGGAGACCCGGAACTTGAAGGATGTGACACCGGACAGGTATTCGGGATAGTCAGAGAAGATTAGTCAGAAAGAAAAGAGAGTCAGAAATGAGAGTTAGAAAGAGAGAGAGAGAGAGAGAGAGAGAGAGAGAGAGAGAGAGAGAGAGAGAGAGAGAGAGAGATGGAAAGACTAGGATGGTCCCGAGAGAAGATGTGGAGTTAGGGATAGTTAGAACGGGAACATAGACGATAGGGAAGTAGGAACCAATGTAGGACAATGTCGTATTCAGAATATAGAGTTTGTGAACTGTAGAGTGAAATATATATAGATTTGTGAACACTGTCAATGCTACTTGCAAGAATGTTTTCTGTGTCTGTGTTCAGTAAAGTTGTTAAAACGCACACCTTCAGCCTGCGTGTTTTATTTTCTGTTTGTAAACATTTTTGTAAATTTAGACAATGGTCTAACAAACCACCATTAACACCTAACACCATCACCGGACACGACCAACAACCACAACAACCCACATCATCTATATATATAAATTGCTTAGCCGGAAGTCCTTCTTCGACTCTACTATAAAGTTTGTCCGGTATGGACGCTGATCTGGGCAGGTGCTGGCCGCTGTGGATCGGCCTGCTGTGTGCTCAAAACCAGCGAAATCGTTATAGCCGACATTTCCTTACCGAACGTTTAACCGTTTCTAAGATAAATAAATAAACAAAATGTCCACAAACTGCAATAGCCTCATTCCGCACGCTTCCATTAAAAATCAAATTGAGGTTTCAGCATGTTTTCCCATATAGACAAAAAAATTCGTGGTTGTTATAGGAAGCCTTGGTAGCTTACTTAGTAAAACATTCGCCTACCGTGCAAGGCGACCCAAGTTCAAATCTCGCGCGGGCCATTTTTTTTTACACTACAATATGGATATTTTACTTTTTAATTTAGGCTTTTTACCTTTAATTTATTATTATTATTGTTATTATTATTATTATTATTATTATTATTATTATTATTATTATTATTATTATTATTATTATATCAAATTTTCTTTTAAAACCTTGGTGTTTTTTATTTCTATTTGTATAATTCTATATTCAATATTATTATTAGTAGTATTAGTATTATTCTTATTAGTATTCTTCTTCTTCTTCTTCTTCTTCTTCTCCTTCTTCTTCTTCTTTTTCTTCTTCTTCTTCTTCTTCTTCTTATTATTATTATTATTATTATTATTATTATTATTTATAAACTAATAATAATAATAATTATTATTATTATAACAATTATAATATCTGATATGAAATTTTATTTTAAAACCTTGGTGTTTTTTCTGATTTCTATTTGTATTATTCAATATTATTATTATTATTATTATTATTATTATTATTATTATTATTATTATTATTATTATTATTACTCCCAAGGATCGGGATGGGGTGGTACGTGTAGGTAAAAGGGGGCTACGGGTAGGTTTAAAGGGGCGTGGGTAGGCATAACGGGGATACGGGTATATATAAGGGGGTATGGTGATGGTCGATTCCTTTCATCCATACCTGCGAAACGATCAACGGGGAAGTATCAAGGAGGGTACAGGTAGGAACCAAAGGGGTATGGAAGGTATCAAGGGGGTATGGGGAGGTATCAAGTGGGTTCGGGGAGGTATCAAGGGGGTATGATGAGGCATCATGGGGGGGGGACGGGGAGATATCAGGGGGGGGGTATGGTGAGGTATCAAGGGGGATATGGGGAGGTATCATCGTCCAAATGAAACTCGCAGACAAAAGTTCTCTCTGTCTACATTTTAAACAGCATCATGTGTACAAAAACGACTAGTCACAGTATAATTGCAGACCAGTGGCTGTAGCGAAGAATGTGAATTTTATTAATTACTTCTCCATGTGGTTAGTTTAGCCATGATGTATGTTTATAGGAATTATGTTGGAGATTCCAGTGGACCACGGATATAAAAGATTGTCCGTCCCTTGTTTGTATAAGTGAACGCTATCGCTGAGGGCTTTTTCTGCTATCAGTGAGACGCTCTGCACACACTTTGTATACAAGGCGTTGCAGAAACTCGTTTTATGTTTTGCAGACGAGCAGGCTTTTTGGTCCGATGCAGGAAATAGACCACTGAGAGTCAACCCTGACATTCGGCCTGCAGTGGGGCATCGAGCCCTGAGCTCCGATAGCCCAATAGTCAACAACCAAGGAGGAGACAATATCACCACACCTCAACGAATCAGCTAAGTGCACAATAAGAATTGCACACATACTGATCTAGAAGGGCTGTGCGGTAGTCCACTCTCCTGAACGAACATTAGGCTAACCAGAACAAATAGCCCAATGATGATACAGTAGCAAATATCAAGAACAGTAGCAGCATAGACCCATCAAGGCGCGAATTACTCGAAGTGAATTTGGACATTTAAGTTAGAATACATGTAGTGTTTAGAGAATTATATATAGAGTAGAGGGAAATAAATGTGTGATATTTACTGTTAACAAGGGCTGGACTAGGCTACCTATGTTTCCTTTGCTCCTTGCCAAGTACCACATTTTCGTTTGTAAACTTAAGGGCACAAAACCAAATATCAATGCATTGAAGAGTATTGTAAAGGATTCGTATGTTGTTGATAAATATTATGCTAATGTTAATGGTGGTCGCTGGATTGACGACTGGCAACAATATGCTCCATATCTGTAAATTCTTTTTAATGCTATCATTAATATTGGTATTTTTTATGCAAGATACTGGAAACTGTAATAGAATTTGCCAACCCAACTCACCCCTTCCCCTCTCCTTCCCTTTCGCTCAGCCCTTTTTGATTTCTTTCTGCTTAGCATCTGTCTCTTTGTGTGTGTGTGTGTGCGTGTGTGTGTAAGCGTGCATGCGTGTATATATGCATACTATATCATAAAAAAACTAAAAAGAGAACACCATTGTTGATTACTTTCTATGTTAACTATACAATGACTGTACTATGAATGTGGACAAACTACATTTGTGGAAAGTATTAAGCTCCTTGGTTGTTATTACTATGCATAAGATATGTGGATTTACTGTGCATTGTGTGGTTTAATGAAAAGAAAGATGAGCGTGCTCTCCCTAAAAGAAAAAAAAAGGCTACCTATGTTTCCTAGCCGTGCGAGAGCTAGTGCGTCAGTGAATCTTTTACCATTTTCTCCATATCTCTATTACCCTATCCGCACACAGACCGGGCTAAACATATAAATGTATTAAGATTAGTCATAGGGTGATTATACTAGCCGAGCTCCGCCGACGAAAGACGAGTGGGTAATAGCATTTCATTGTGCAGAGCCCAGCAACAATAGACCCACCGTCACACCGTTCCCACCCCCCCTTTCGCTCCAGACCTCTCCTCCCAAGTAGTAGTAACAACCTTAACACTTACCCCATGGTATATTATTATTATTTCTTACATAGCGTTTCACCAGCTCAAGAGCTGCTCAAGGCGCTAGTCGATACAGGATGTAACTCAAGCCGCCCGAGGCGCCAACTTGCCACCTTTGGGCGCACAGTGTGACGCCCAGACCACTGAGCACAATCCTGGAAGATCGTGAATGGGGGGGGGGAAGGACCTAGTGCGTGCTGGGTGTATTTGTGTAGCTGGCACTTACCCGTCTAGGACATGAGCGTCAGGATCTTTAAAGTCCATGAGATAGAATGCGTGTGTGCACAGACTAAACCTCGGTTTATACTCTCATCCGAAGGAGTAGGGGCGAAGCGGCTCAGGGTAAATTTTATTTAAATTATTTATTTCTTTATTTACTCCAAGCCGACAACGGGTTTGAACCACTACCCCAATGCCTGTACACCACTGAGTCAACTGCTACAATGCAATATTAATTAAATGGTTCAATAATTGAACGCCGTGAATCAACGTGTCATATATTGCTCAACTATTTCCTTCCGCCCTACCCAGCAAGAGAAGGATAAATAATCAAGCACTGTATTGTAAAACAATGAATGTTATCACAATATATCCATAATTAGCAAAACCAAAACAGATCTCATCGATGCATTGTTCGAGGGATACCATTTTTGGGGAAATTTGTGACAGCGCGTGTGCCCGCTTGTTTGGCCGTATGTGTGTGTGTGTGTGTGTGTGTGTGTGTGTGTGTGCGTGTGTGTGTGTGTGTGTGTGTGTCGATCACATGGCTAATTTCAATATCCTCGTTTTCAATTTAAAACTTAAATTGAATGTGCCTCGTTTCAATATATTTCCTGTACAACAAATGCGACCGTTAGTTTCAGATTTAATCACTCGGAGATCACTGCTGCACCAACTGCATCTACATCTTTGCACAGCGAACTTTTCTGCAATAAAAACCTGCTGAAAGGGGCTTTGCTTCAGTACTCAGACTCTTAGGCTGGAACAAACAACAAGTCTTGGGCTACATATGTGCTGTAATACCTGTTACTGTCTAGGACAATTTAGGTAAGACCGCTTCATGTTGGGTCTTTGCTCGTCTGTCATCAAAAAGGAAATTTGGTGAGATCTGGTACATAATTTTCTGCACCCAAAAAAAGTTTGTCAAAATGTACGGATTGATGTGATTGTTTACAAGCAGTGGGACAATTTCCATTTGCAAAGTTTTATTGGTATTTGACTGATTAAATTCTGCAGTCTGTAAGCCAAGACCGAACTCGGACCTTTCAAAATGAACAACTGCTGCAAGTGTGCACACTGCTTTACGCCAAAGACTATTGCCATAGCGATACCAACCGCTCCAAGTGTCTTATAACGCAAGTGGTTTAGGAGCAAAATGTTGTTAGTACATTACCCGATGTAAATCGATCATCAAAACCTTTAATCTACTTCAATTTCATCTACATTAATATCTGCATCAACATCGTCTACATCAACATCAGTATCTGCATCAACGTCTACGTCAACATCGGTGGTATCTGCACCAACATCTACGTCAGCATCAGTGGTATCTACATCAACATCTACGCCAAAATCAGTGGTATCTGCTTCATCAACATCATTAACTTTTACAAGTCTGCATCAGTGGCCGTACAAAACAAGAAAACGATGTGGCCAACTGCATTGACGTGGACTGTATTTTTAGCCACTTGCCTCTTGTGGAAGCCTTCCACTAGCTGTAAGTACAATCATTTGTGTTAGGTTGATATAACTTATTTTTTATAAGTTAATTTGCTTTAGGGAGATGAGAAGATGAACGCTAATTATTTAAGTCATGGTAAGATGTAGGTATGGTATTTGAAAAGGAGTCAAAGACGGCAAATAGAATCACGGATTTATGATTTGATACGAAATATTTTTTTTATTTCTTCGATTCTTGCTTCACTATATAACTTCTATTTGATCATCAATATTTGGGTAAGTACACTTATTTTGTTTACATTTATTTTCAAACTAAAAGTTAATGCAACATTACTTAAATTGTTTGTTTATATGATTGTTGTTCTTGTCTTTGTCTTTCGTTCGTTTACTTTTTCTTCTCCTTCTTTCGTGTTATTCTCCTTTTTTCTTTCTTTCTTACTTCTTTCATCTTTTTTTATTCTTAGGCTTATGCGTGTATGCTCTGTCTGTGTGTGCATGTGTGGGGAATCACTTTATTATTGCCTCTTCCCCAGGCCGCTTTGATTTCGCCCGTTTTATTACATGTTGCCAGAAACTATGTAATTTTTTTACATTTCCAGAAAAAAAAATGTTCCATAAAATCAGGTTCTAAACAGAAGTCACATTTATTGGAGTCTTTGATACCCATTTTACACAAAAGACTGTTTGTTGGATAGATGTTGTGTAATAGTTTCCATTGTATTAATCCCAATCTCTCTGCCTTTGTGTTAAGTTGAGCCAGAAACCAGTGATGTTTTTCGACACTTATATTTATTTTGCCAAAAGTTGACTGAACAAAGAACGGACCACTTTTCGTTAGTTATCATGTGACGAAAGTCTCGAGCATTGATTTTACTGGGATTGCAACCTTCATTGCACTCAGACTGCGTGCCTGCTTTCTGAACTAGAAAAGGCTCTCTCTCCTGTCGGCCCCACAAAGCTTGTACCGCCGTTCGTATCGCGCTGTGCTCGAAATTTCTTGCTCGACTTCAGCAACTATTACTTCCATTGGAGAAATATCCCCGCCTACCCAGAATAATATCTTCAACAAAATAGATACCGGCCTTTATTCAACTATCTATAAATAATACTTTGTTTCTGTATTTTATATCATTATTATTCCAAAGACATTGCACGAGAAATGAGGATTTTTTGTTAATACACAAGTGTTTGTTATCAAGCCATTTTGATAAAGCTTGTTTCCAGAATGGGAAGGACATATTTTACATTCCGATAAACGATTTTGGAGGTTACTGAGGCGTTTAAACATAGGCTTACTAATTTATTACCATGACTGCTTAGCTGACTTATAGGGATGTGTTTCCAGTTTTCACTGCATACTTCATTAAGCCTTGCGATCCAATTCAGCAGAAAATACTTTTGCATATCAAAGACATTTATTATCTGAAGCCCATTCTCTCTGCTACCGCATATTAGCCTACAGTTCTTTTCACTTTTCAAATGCTTTTTTGTTTGAATATTTTTTCTCCACAAGTATCGAAAAAGTACAGTGTTAAGCTTATTTAATATTGGTTGAGGAGCAACCATGCAGTTCTTGCATAGTGTACACCAACTGTGACATTAAAAAAGATTTTATAATACAGTTTGCCACAGATACTGAAATTACGTTTTGCCCATTGCTGAATAATTCTTTCAGTGTTTTCTAGTCGTTTCTTCTAATTTCCATCAACAACTGAAGCGTTTTACTGATCCGATCCACATTCCCTCAGTTTTCTTTTCATTCAACCTCAGCCCAGAAATAGCTATAAAACCTGCTACAATAAATAAAACCTGTTCAAGATCATTCTTGTCTGATAAGAACATTGTTATGTCGTCTGCGTACATAGCCAGTTTAAGGACCTCGTTTGAGATAAATAGACCTAAATATGCTTTGGGAAGTTTAATACCTTTTACAGCATTATCGTTTTTAATTTTAATGACCAATAATTCTAGACCCAAGACGAAGGCCATCGGCAAAAAAGGGCAACCCTGACATAGTCCGCATTCTGCCCCAAAAACCTCCGAATCCATCCTAAATAATTAATACAACTTTCCATATTGTTAGTTATTACCTTGATCCACCTGATAAAGGTAGACCCAGAACCAAATTTCCTGAAGGCCCTAGTCATACACTCTTTAGAAATAGAGCCAAAGGCACGGGAATAGTCTAGTGCCAGAACAATGCCGGGTTTATTATAACTATCCGTTTACTCAATTGTATCATCAATAAGCCTAATAATGTCACTCGCTTTTATAACCTTGATGAATCCAACTTGATCTTCTGAAATACGATTGGCCTATACCGATGATAAACGCAGAGCCAAACACTTTGCTAGGATTTTATAATCCGAAAAAGGTAAGAGAGATAGGTCTCCAATTACTCAGTTCATCTCGTGGCAGCTCCTTTCCTTACTGTAGCAAAGTAATAACTGCTCGTTTTTGTAAAGTTGACATTTCGCCCTATCGGTAGGCATCTTGTATCGATGCTACAACCATTACTTTTACCTTTGACCAGAAAAAATGTTTAAAAAACTTGTGGTTAAGCCATCCAACCTGGTGCCGAGCCATTTCTCATGTTTTTTTTAAGAGTTACTTATTTGCCGCTCAGATATCTGCGCGTTTAAGTTTTGTTTTTGTTCATCGTTTAATTGGGGAATATACTCAAGTCTCTTACGAAGTGCTCTGCCTGCGCTTCATCAAAATCACCCTTACGACTAAACACATTACTATACAAATTAACTTGCTGCTGACTTACCAATATAGTGCCATTGTTAGTTTTTAGTCTGTCAATTATTTTTGCAATAGCTCTGTCTTTTTTTTTAAAACCCAAACAACAATAACATGTATTTTTTTTTCCGCCTTCAGCTATAATTTTTTCTCTGGATCTAACTTGTGCGCTCTTGGCATTTTGTACTTTTGCTGCTGCATGCTGCTGCTGCTGCTGCTGCTGGCGAGGCAATTTGCGATGAAACAGCTGCGCTTTGAAAGACCCTACCTCGACTTTCTGGGGTAAGGGTCGATGAGGACACTCTATAAAAATAAAACGCCTTCCTGTTAGCCACCGTGTGAGCCCACCCTTACTATCTTTGTCCCGTTCCATAAACAACGCTGATCGAGGCTTCCCTCCTATTTTCTTGACCATTTTCATCCATTGTTATGATAACAAACGGGTTTTAGGTGTTAAGAGACACGTAGAGTAAAACCTCACATGAGGAGTTTATTTTTTGCATCCGTAGAGTTGGGGAAGCCGATTGGCTTCACAGCGAAAAACCCAAGCGATGCAACGACGAATATCCACATAAGCCACAAAAATACACCAAAAACAACTTTATCAAACAAAATACACCAAAAAGACGACGCCAAAACCAACAAACGGACAAAATTCAAAACCAAACGTCGACAGCTAGTTCCGCAAACATCCGCCCGACATTGAGCAGATCACGTGTCTCCCTCACCAACATTTCTCATTTCTACTTCTTAAGCTTCCCTCTCAAAATAAAATACAAGTTTGAAGAAAACATACCGACTTGAACTATTAACAGAACGGTCTCGTTTTTCACTTAGGTTTATTTTATTACAGTACGGAGAATGGAGCTATTACGTTCAGATTGCGATCTTAACTTAAAACAATTGCCACCACCACCTCTACCACCATCATTATCATTACCATCAGTGACATCATCTTCATCACAAAAATAGGTTAAGGCAAATAAGTTATGCAGCAGCAAAAAATATCATTTTAACTATCTTCCCGTTTCCTTGCTGCGAACGGATGAATCATTGAAAGTGGGACGTACAGAAACAGACTCTGGGTATTTCAAGAATTTGCGTGCGTGTACGCGTGAATCTGCGTGTTCTTCCGCCTCACAAGGTTTCTTAAGTCGTAAAACTGAACTAATCACATTACATTACATGAGTTTTCAAGAACACATGTAGGTGACTGGTCTAGCGAAGAAGAAGATAGTATAGCAGATTGATAGAACAGAGCAGGAATGAGGAAGAACAAATGAGAAAGACAGCGACATTGGGAATTTTAAGCACTAAATTTCCAGAAAGTGGGGATACTATTTATACTGAAACCCCCGGCACTCCAGCGGGGACTGAACTAATCGTCACACCCGCTATTAAATAATTAACATAACTTAATACATGGTCAACAAATACACAATTTACAGGAATCAAATGAATTAAATACGAGTGCTTCTGCTCAGGTCAAATGTCGCAAAATAAATCCGTTGAAAGAAATACATACAATTAACACAATAATAACACACCTCTAATCACCGCCGTCAGGAAAAAAAAGGTAACTACGTTTGTATAGTCACACTACAATTACATTTTCCATTGATTGATTGATTTATTGTTGCTTTAGGTCCAGCGGACTCTTCCGAGCCAAATCAGGACCGGACAACCCCCGATCCGCATAAAAGATCTGCCGAAACAACCCCAGTGGGAAAATTGAATGCCCTCCACCGGCCAGTCACTTTACAATAAAGACATCCCACGCGGGGGACGGCTGAGGGTTGACCTCAACTACGCGAACCCCCGGTTACAAAAACAAAATAGAATACAACCATCATTACAAATCATCAACGAAACATATACATATAAAATGCCTATATTGCTAAATACTAACATCATAGGAAGCCCTAGTGACCACCCAGCAGAAAGCGTCCAACACTCCCAAGCTGATCCAACAGACCTCATACACAAACAAGGAGTCATGTCCAGGAAGAGTTTTCAAGAAAAAAGGTAGGTCATTGATCTAGCGAAGAAGAAGATAGTATAGCAGAGTGATAGGACAGAGCAGGAATGGGAAAGAGTATATGAGGAAGATAGCAACAGTGGGAATTTAAAGCACTAAATTTCCATAAAGTGGGGATACTATTTATACTGAAACCCCCGGCACTCCAACGGGGGTACTGTTGCCGCAGTGAATCTGTCATGCCTACAAAGGCAAGACAGGTTTTCAACTGGGGCTTTCACTGTTCCCTTTATAGGTTAGAACAATCTACAGTGGCAAGATTGCTCATGACCCCAAGGGGTACATTTTCCATTGAACCTCTTATTGTTTGATACGGCGGTGATTTGTTCTTTAGTCTCTACGTCGGGGGGGGGGGGAAGGGGGGGGAGGGGGGAGGGAAGGAAGGGGGTTAGGGGGAAGGGAGATGAGAGAGGGAGGGGTAAGGGGAAAGAAGTAAGTGATACATTGCTAGTGGGAGAGGAAAAAAACCAAATTAACCACATATCAACAAAACTTGATTTGAGTTAGTAAACTAATTAAGAAAAAAAATAAGAAGAAGAAATCACATTATAAAATAAAATTAAAAAAATAAAGACATATTACCATCCGAAAACAAAGTAACGTAAACCTTATGTAATATTATCATACTTAAACTAAAGTAATCTTTATGCGATGACTGTGTATGAAATATTATGATTGTCATTTTTATATAAAATGTCAAACATGACTATAAATTACAGATTTTGCTATGATTATCCAATAGTCTTTTTTTTTTAAACTTTGAATAGTGTGAATGTTCTGTGGAATATATTGTTGCACTGCAGTCATGAATGATATGTTTTATAGTTGTATTATTTTTGCAAATGTAAACAATATCCTTGAAAGCATGTGTCAGGTTACAGCCAGTGGCGTATCATTGGAGTACAAGACACAAAAACTGCAACAAGGGACTGAGTGACCTTTCTTGAAAGGGGGAAATTCGATGCTGTCTTCTAGCACATTAGCTAGCTCTAAAATCATGTGCCTCGGCAATCGGAATCTTAATTTAATTAACTATTAACTAATTAACTATTTACTAATTAACTTAATTTAATTAACTATTGTTCCGCACCTTAAATGGATGTGTTATGTCTCTAAATACTCGATTTCTTTGAAACAATCGGTGATTTTGCTTCCTACACGAAAGAACGCACGCCATGTTTGCTTTCGGTAGTTACTAACTTCGAGCTCGTAATCCACTTCCGATGTGGACTACCGTAGTTGATAATTTAGGTACGGCCTACTGACTCTTGCATTACGAACTACCGCTCAAAGTTGGTAACTTGCGAACTAGTTGATAACTTCGTGTGAAGTCTACCGCTATGCACTGGACCCCATGTCACCTTTACTTCTCGTCCTCCGCTTTTCCGTCTCTTTCTCGGTCTCCTTCTTCGCCCTCTTAATGAATAACGAATCTTTATTGTCCCCATTTGCACAAGGATATTTGTGTGTGATGCACAGAAACTGTTGACCTATTAAGAAGACAACACAAAGGTTAGCGTACATGTATACAATAAAGAAACGGTAGCGGATATTAGAACACCTTAATGCGTAACAATACTAAAAAATCTCAAGACTATTACTGCCATTTTCTCAATCATTCACGCTTTCTCATGACCATGCTAAGGGCGTCAGCAAGAATATTTCAAAGTATCAGTGGTTTAATCACTTTAAAAAGTTATTTTCATTGGATCAACAATTTCACAGCATTGCACACGATAATGGCGATCAAATTAAAATGTTGCATGTCGATGCTCTCGACCAGGCCATTAGCGAGCACGAAGTTGAAGATGTATTACTTAAACTGAAAAATTGTAAATCTGCTGGTCTTGATGGCATTTGTTCTGAGATGTTGAAAATGTTAACTGATTCTGGAGTGCTTTTTTTGAAACATTTCTTTAATTATATTTTTGATAACGGGTTGTACCCAGATGAATGGGCTAAAGTAGTAATTGTAGGCCTACCAATTTTTAAGAGTGGCAATAATAACTCAACAGACAATTACAGTTGCATCTCATTATTAAATGTGGTCAGTAAATGTTACACTGCTGTTTTAAATAAGCGATTGTATTCGTGGCTTGAGGATAATGATAAAATCCATAGAGCACAGGCAGGCTTTAGGAGAGGGCATTACGAAAGATCACATATTCACTTTAAATGCTATAATACAGAAGTGTCTTAGCAAAAGGGGTGGTAAATGTTATGTTGCTTTTGTTGATTTTAAAAAAGCCTTTGATCTTGTCCAGCACGCCGATTTGTTTGAAGCTTTGCGGAAAGTTCATTCAAGCAGCAAATTTATTTTAGCATTAAAATCTATGTATTCCTGTATGTTTTCTTGTGTGAGATTTAACAGCAATGAGCTCACAGAATTTTTTGAGTGTCCGCAGGGAGTCAGACAGGGTTGTGTTTTGAGCCCCACACTTTTTCAGTCTTTATAAACGAATTAGCAAACAGTATTGATGCTTCTGGTCGTCATGGAATCCAGCTTATGCCTGGTCTTATTGAGTTGTACATCTTACTGTTTGCCGATGATCTTACACTCATGTCTTATACTCCAGTTGGCCTAAGGAACCAGTTAGAATGTTTGCGCTTATGTAGCTCTAGGCTGCACATGACAGTTAGCACTGAGAAAACCAAAGTTATGGTATTTCGAAGAGGTGGATATTTGGCTGCAAATGAGATTTGGTTCTTTGAAGGCAAACGATTAGAAGTTGTTAACAGTTATAAATACCTAGGATATATTTTTACAACCATGTAAGTGTGGCAATAGGCACGCAGGACTTAGCGTTAAAAGCTAGAGAAGCCACGTACGGTGTTTTAAGAATGCTAAAACAATACAAAGGTCTCAATAGGAAAGTTTTCTTTAAGATATTTGACAGCAAAGTAACTTCTATTTTGTTGTACGCATCTGAGGTATGGGGTATCCATGAAGTTGCAGGCATTGAAAATGTACACTTAATTGCTTGCAAACGATTTCTGGGTTTACCCAGAGGCACCACAAAAATATTGTATATGGCGAACTAGGAAGGTACCCCTTATAATGTTAACTCCCGTTTGCGTTGTATAAAATACTGGCTTAAATTACTCCAGCTAGACGAAAACCGGCTGCCTTCAGTAGCTTACAGGATGCTTGTCTCCCTAGATGAAAAAGGAAAAAGATGTTGGGCGACGAACATTAAAGAATTGCTTTTTAGTACTGGCTTTGGAATTGTATGGCTTCATCAAGGAGTTGGTAACCTAAATGCGTTTTTGCAACTTTTTAAGGAAAGACTCATTGATATGTTTGTGCAAAACTGGCGCGAATCAATGTGTGAAAGTCACCGTTACGATAACTACACTTCCTTTAAACTCTTATTTGTTCCTGAAACATGTCTAGACTATTTTTCAGTGCCTACGTTTCGACAGGCTGTTACAAAATTCAGAGCTGGAATGTTTCCTGTAAATGCAAACTTATACCGATATGATGTGTTGTCCAAACAAAAATGTTCATTTTGCCCTGATAGTATTGATGACGAACGCCATTTTTTTATTCGTCTGTCCGCTGTACAGGTCTCTTAGAAGTAAGTTTATATTTCCTATTAAGTACGACTTTGAGCAATTGTTTTTGTCCAGCGATATTTGGCTTGATATGACGCTTATAAAAGCGTTGTCTTGCTTCCTGTTTTATGCAGAGAAAATCAAGAAAAATTAAAATAACCGAAGTCCGTAATGCGGTTCAAATGTGTATATATATATACTTCCCTGTATTATTATCGTTGTTGTAATTATTAATTATTATTATTATTATTATTATTATTATTATTATTATTATTATTATTATTATTATTATTATTACTATTATTATTATTATTATTATTATTATTATTATTATTATTATTATTATTATTATTATTGGAACTTTTTGTTTGTTTGTTTTTAAAATTGTTTTTATGACTCTTTTATTTTATTGTTTAATTAATTATTTTCCTTTTTCTTCCTGTATATTGAATCAGTTTATTATTGTGTGTGTGTTTTCTAAATCGCGCGACGTGTCTAGGCGTTTGTTCATTATTCATGTAGTATGTAAATACGTTATATGTACTTGCGAAAGGGGTGTGGCCTAAAGCAATAAACCAATCAGTCAGTCAGTCAGTCATGATCATGCTAATCCTTGCACATTCATTCTTATCCACGCACCGACTCATCCCACACACACCCTTAATACATTTAAGAGGCTCACTGTAGTTACGCTAATCGTTCTAGGGTTACACATTACACACTTCCATCGTCTACGCTAGGTCAACATTGTTGTTTCCCTTAACTAACTACAGGGAGTGGAGGTTTTACATCGTCCTACTCCGTATTCATCCTCTTCTTCCTCCTCCTCCTGTGTCCTCTTTCCCCTTCTTCTTCGTCCTGTACCTGAAGTATCTCCCTGTCACCCACTTCTCCCCCCCCCCCCCACTACCATGCTGCATAACAGGCCTACAACTGCAACCTCAATTGTTATAATCCTCATTAATGTGTCTCTCTCCTAGGTCATCCAAGTGGGCACAAGTAATAATATTATTTAAGCCTGCTAACATATGCTTAATTCAGCTTTGGAACAGCATACCTGTCAAGTGCTACGGATTTTTGCGTAGCGCTACGCATTTTAAACATTTTCCCATTGCTACGGCGTATCACAAAGCTGCTACGCAATTTTTCAAAAGTGACGATAATATTTTTTAACCAAGGGGGTTTTCGCGCGAAAGTAGTCTGCTCCGGTCGAGTCCGGTTTAAAGACACTTAGTAAAAGCAGTACCGCCGATAAAATGTTTTGTACAGATGTAGGTGTGCATTTTAACGTGTTGCACCGTGAAGGCATTTGTTCCTGTAGTCGGCTGACCGCACGCTATCACCCATTCTTTTCACTTTTCCAAGTTGACATTCGGTTGTGGAAAGTAAATACAGTCAACTCCTTGCATGTGAGGTTTATGTTTTCGCCGTGAATAGCTTTTGCAAATACCATAACAACTATTTTTGTTCACTATCGCTGCTGCAAACTTCGTACTTTGGTATAGGGTTCGGCAAAACACAGGAAAAATGCCCCATCCGGGAGACCGGAAGTCGTGACCTCGGAGGCCAAGGTGAAGGACATAATTTTATAGGGGGTCATTTATAAATCAATTAAAGTAATAACCAATACCGGAATCCAGTCCATGGTATGAAATTCCGAGGAAAAAATCTTTGGAGCAATAGAAGAAAAAAACAAAAAAACTTGCAAACAACCTGCGAAAAGGTAAAGGCAAATAGCAACAATTTATGAAGGAAAAAAAAGGTTAGAATTTGTGCTCGATAGGAAAAAGGATTAGAAAAGATTAAATTCCATTCAAATGTATTTCCAGACACTCCACCCTTATCCCATATACAAACTCATTTGCAAATCTATAAATTACTTTTTTAAAAATTTAAATTATTGTAACAAACATTGTGCATTAACAAGATTTTACAATAAATTTGTAAACACACTGGATGTGTGTGTTTATATTGGATGCAGAAGTTTCCAGTTTTGTTGCGAATCGCGTGATTCACATTAGTGCTACACCAAACCTCCATTTGCTATGGTTTTTCTGTTAAATTGCTACACCGCAACCCGAAAACCACTTGACAGGTATGGAACAGAATCCCACAATCGCCAATAACGGAACTGTTGCTCTCCATCAACCCATCCCTACTTCGGTGCGGAACATTGAACAATGACCTCTATACATGTCACTGTCACACAACAGGGCACACTAACCAAACGACTTTATTACTGTACCGATAGGTACAGGGTAGACTTAACAAAGACAATTAACAAACGCATCATCAAGAAAAAAAAACAACTACAATGTATGCCAAAGGATAGATAGGCCAGGCAAGGCAAGTCAAGGCCAGGCCAGGGAAAAGTTCGGGGTGTGGGTGCGGTAGGGACAAACGGAACAAACAAACATGAATGACAAAGTGACATTCGAAGAGGGGGAAAAAAAAGGTACCATGAAAAATGAAATCTTAGAACCATGCTGTAAAACGAAATAAATAAAACTAAAACAAGAATAGGACAGAGAGAGAAAAGAGAGAGAGAGGGAAGGGGGAGGGGAGATAGACAGATAAGCGAATGGAGTACAAACTGTTTCACACACGTAGCAGAACATAATAGCTCATACACAACAACAACCGTAAACTGCGACTCTGCAAATGATTCAAATTATTGAAAAATTAACTTGAATGATAATAAATTGTCAAACAACTACGCATTAAGCTGTAATTATTATCTCACAAACTCCCCCCTCCCCTTCTCCCCCTCCTCCCGCCCACTAAAAACATATTATAAGAAGGAAATTGTGTTTTTCCTTCCTTTTTCTTTTCTTTCCGATCGTATTACACACAGTACGGCAATATGTAAAGGAACGCCCAAAAGAATAAACACATCGATAGGCCTGTGCTAGAAAGTAATAATTAAGCAGGCAGTAGGCTATATTCAGTCTATAATAATGCAAGTTTATGAGCATTAGGCACAGCGAGTTGCGACAGAGAAAGAAAGAGGGAGGGAGGGAGAGAGAGACAGGGACAGACAAAGAGAGAGACAGAGAGATGTAACTTAAACGCTCTTAGAAATAGAAATCCACTGAATACATTAGTTTAGAAACGGATAAATAAAAACAAGAAGAAGAAAACAAAGGCAATTCGTGTAGATAACTTAATATAGACAACGTAATGTCTCAGTGGGATACTGAAGTTTTCGCATTTGTGTTAGAGAGAGAGGGATAGACACTGACACTGACGGTTGTTTGACTGACAAGCCACCACCACTACAGTAATGCTCCACCTCCCTCTCCTCTTGCCAACAGCGTACAAATATAAATATGAAAAACACTTTTTTTTCTCTCTTTTCAATACAAATACAACAAGAATAAAGCATCAAGACTTCAACGACTAAATGGACAAGCAAAGGGAATTTTTTAAAATCATTTTTTTTAAATTAATACAAAAAAATAGGGGAGGAGGGAGAGAAAGAATGAGAGACCTGCTTTTGGAACTCGTAAAATGTAAGGAAGGGGGTATTCATTTAGATGTGCATGGCTGGCGTATTCCTTTGATGTGGCTGGCGTGCAGAAGGGCCCTATCTACTCGTAAAACGTAAACGAAATAGGATGTAAAATCACGTTTTACGTCCTATAAGACACGGTGCGACGTATACAGGACCATATAAACAAAGCTAAAACTATTCAAATGAATTATTAGTTATTTCAAATACTGCAGGGGTGACGGCCGCTGTGTGCGGAATATAAAATAAATAAAACAGTACAGGAACAGCGGATGCAACGATATCATTACGATTTGATTTCATCATTAAGTTTTTCCGTGCTCAGGATGTTTGGTTGAACAGACAAACCTTAAACGGGCTTAGAAAACCCAACAAAAATGTTCAGAAAATGATACATACAAATAATAAGGAGAAAACAAACACAATTCCGTTAGAAAAGAAATCTGAACAATAACAAGAACAAACACAAAGATAAAACTCGCTCACCTGAATCAGAGAAAGTGTTATTAACGCTCTCTTACAGTTTCCTTGAACAGTTCACTTTCCGGCGCTTTGAATGTAATAAACTAAACACTTTTGTGACTTCTAGGTGTACTGCTAGGTTTAAACAATGTTACGCGGGCCAACTGCGTCTTCGCTACTCCATACAACCGTCGCTGCTCTGAGCTATATACCACACTGCACTATATAGCTCAGTGCTCAGGCAGTAGTCCCCTATACGCCATGTGTCCGGGGACGTTAATCTATTCCATCAAGCAACCGTGTGCAGGTAACCTCTGGCGGCAGGCGGAGCAAAGAGCTCTGTGGGCCGAGCTGCGTTTCTTTTGACCGCGTGGCAAACAAGCATGGTTAAAAATATGATTAAACATTTTCACCAGGAAAGGCATAACAACATCTTTACTATTCTTGTAGAACTCTCCGATAAGACCATCTGGTCCTGCAGCTTTCTCGCTCTTTAACGACCTAATGGCACACTCAATTTCCTCAGACGCAATGGGTCGATTTAACTCATCATCATCACAAACATTATTAACTTGTCTATTTTCATAATAATCATCAAAATCGCCGGACGCCTTCTGCATTGGACATGTTTTCGTTAAAAGCATCATGGAAATGCTGAAACCAATGGTCCGCTGTTATCGAGTTGCGTACATGAGTTCAAAACCTCGCTGACCGGACTGCGGTCCAAAATTGCGAATGGTTAAGATTACTTTGTAGCGATTGGATTAAATTTTCTTTGTAGGATTTCTTGTTCTACATCAACAGTTCCTTAAACTCTCTCCTATTCTGCGTATAAGCATTACGATCCCCATCGGCATCGCTTCTATTAAATCTATGTAACTGCATACGTAATACACGTCTACTCTGCTAAATTCAAGGTCGAACCAGATAGGACAACTTTCGTTACCGAAGAAAAGAGTCTTCTTCATGCACTCACCCGCATGCAACAGACACTCATTAAACTTCCTCAGTGCTTGATCCAACGTTAATGTCAATTACTTCACAAGCTTCATTCAAAACATCGATGCCATAGTCCGAGCACACTAGTCCGGTACTCACCTCAAGGTCAATTGCTGCATGTTTTGCTTCACTGTTATCGGCTTAAATAACTTGCAAATAGAAACAAGTGAACGAGATACGATAAAGTAATCGATTACAATGCATCCGTTCTCCGCCGCATCTTTTTAGAGAGGCCTTTTCTTAGGCGCCCTGAGTGAGTGTTTTTGGGTGTTGGGATGTGTATGTGGTTACATGTTATTGACCAATGTATGCATGTTGTGTTTACATTATTTTGTTTGTGTAAAGCGCTTCGTGAATTTGGAAAGCGCTGTATAAATTGCCTGTTATTATTGTTATTGTTATTATTATTATTACTATTAATATTATTATTATTATTATTATTATTATTATTATTATTATTATTATTATTATTATTATTATTATTATTAAAGTATAGTCCGCTAGTGACGCGCGTAATGGTGATGGCTGAAGAAAAGAAAACAGATAATAGCTGATAATAAAGAGATGGACAAAGAGAGAGAGAGGAGGAGGAGGAAATGAAGAGAGAGAGAGAGGATGAGGAAATGACATGACAATAAATCAGAGATGAGTGAGCATACAGAAAATTATAATAGGTAATAATAACGAGAAGGGAGAGAGAGAGAGAGAGAGAGAGAGAGAGAGAGAGAGAGAGAGAGAGAGAGAGAGAGAGAGAGAGAGAGAGAGAGATTGACATGTCAATTGCTTAATTTAAATTAACGAGTAAAATATATTAGAAATTAGCAATAATGCAATGGGCAAGTTAAAGGAGTGCATGATGTTGACATTTAAGAGACAATGTAAATGGAATGAGATAGGTAGGCTTACTTACGAATGAAGTCTGATTGCAATGCGCCTTTTTCTTCATATGACTAAATGTATAATTTTGATTTTCATTTGACGCTCCCTTGTTGACTGTCAACCATGAAGTGGGCCAAAGGCCATTGTTCATTATTAAAATGTCAAAGTGTTTCTCTCTCTCTCTCTCTCTCTCTCTCTCTCTCTCTCTCTCTCTCTCTCTCTCTCTCTGGTTTAAACAAATATTTTTATTCAAGGAAAAAAAAACATAATTTCAAACAATGATTTACAGGATAGGCAACAAGCAAGCTTATATAAGCCCACCTCTCTCTCTCTCTCTCTCTCTCTCTCTCTCTCTCTCTCTCTCTCTCTCTCTCTCACTCACTCACTCACTCACTGGTTCACTCACTCACGAGTACATACAAGCACGTGAACTATGACTTTGCAGATCTGTTTCATTCATTTCAATCGATGGAAGGAAAGTAATGACTAACTGTCATGGTATTTTGCCTGGCGGTGGAATTATTTGGAGAAGACGAGCGAACCAACCGTGACGTGTGGGGCTCGTGCATAATTTCTAGTTATCAAATTATTGTGTAGTTGTCAATGAGTGTAGGGTGTATTGACCTCTGTATAGGTCTAGCATAATATGACATAATATAATGCACACGTTGTATTCTTGTGTCTGTTATCTGTGAGTAGTGTATGCAAATGATGTGTACCGATGTTAAAACCACACAGCAACTGCTTTGCAGTCATAGATGTAAGCTTTGGCTTCCTTACATGGGGTGGCCTCGTGACGCAGTGGACAAGTCGCCGGTTTCCTATGCCGAAGGTCGGGGGTTCGATTCTCGCAAGAGGCGAACGTATGTGACTTAGGTACGAGACTATTGAACATAATGAGTTCTCGTGAATGTACAGAACCTGAACACCGCGGGAAAGTATCATTATCCAATTTCAATCCAATAATTATAGCAATTAGATCAATACCCATAAAAGATGCAGTAAGGATTCTTCTTCTTGTTGACAGAATGTACATAAGGCAGAGGTAATTATACGTCTTAGGAATAGAAAGTGACCCGTGGGAAGAATCCTGTATATAACCTTATATTGAAACCATCCTAGTTTAGAATCATGTGTTGTAAATATGATTTGCTTAAACCAATTTTGGTAGTTTACTTGGGTGTTGAATTCTTCATTCCACTTTTCAACAGGTTTAAGGATATCCGAAAAATAAATTAAAACTGAATATATTTGCTTCACATCACCTCGATTACAAATTCGCTTTGTGTTTCAATGCGCAGTGCTCTCTGCTAGCGTTTGACAACACGCATTACACCTTCATATAACAAAACATTGGCTGTAACATTCTGGAATTTTATGCTTAAATTCATTAAAAGATAAATAGCCATTCGCTCCAATGACATCCCCAATTTTAACAATATCATTTTCCAACCAGTCCTGAAGAAAGATAACTTTGTGATCCCTGCAAATATTGACATTGTAAAAAAGGGTTTCAGAGACAAAGTCATTGAATGTATTAGGTGTGCACTTAGATAATAACTGTTAAACATGTTTAAGAACTTCGACCCAAAATAGATGATTACATTGTTTCATAATGACAATAGCAATTTCTCCGCCGTACAGTATTACAGGTTGCTTTGACAAATTTAGAAATGTTCTCTTCTCTTCATCACGCAATATGCGCGTCAACCAATTAACTTTCAAAGCTGACCTACAAAAGTTAATGTCTAACATCTTCAAGCCACCCTGCGGATAATCCTGACACGCACGAGTGCGGTTAACTTTATCCGGTTTATTATCCCAAAGAAACTTGTAAAACATATTATTAATAGCATTCCAAAATTCAACCCTTGGGTCTGGTAAATTCTGTGGCAATTGAGTAATCGTTCAAACGGCAAGAGTTTTTACTAGAATTGTTTTTCAAAAAGGCGTAAAATTTCGTTTAGACCAAACACTAACCAGCTTTCGTAAATCGACAAGTATATTATCATAATTCAACGTTACTATTTCTGACTCATCAACGGAAAAAAAATCATACAGTAAAACCTCCGTTTTGAGACCCTCTCTTAAACGACTTCCTCTAACATACGACCGGAAAAAAGAATTCACCGATGCTTTGTACTATATAAACGACTAACTCTAAAATGCGACTTGCGACCTTCAAATAATTAAATTGTACGACCTAGCATCTGAAAAATTCAGATTCCAAAGCAATACTATAATTGTGCGCTTGAAGAAAACAGTTTCGTTTACAACTTTTAACAGCAGATGATGCATTAAAGCAGCTTGAAATACTCTAAGGAGTTGACCAGATTTGCCCCGAGCAGGGGGCTGTCAGATCTTGCCGACACCATGCATTGTCTGGTGTTCACAGTGACATAATAAGAGAACATGCACGGGTGGGAGGGGGGGGGATCATGCAAACAAACAGAAATAACCGCTTTCTTTAAAAAAACAAACAAACTATTCAATGATTACAATATTAATGGGGTTATCTGATATTGTATCAGACAATGGGTCCCGACAGGAAGTCCTCTCCAGGATCGCACAAACAACTGCTGCCCTGGTGAAGTTGAAGCCAAGTTGGAAAGACAGGACCATCAGTCTACATTCCAAGGTAAGGCTGCTGCGCTCCCTTGTCATCTCCATCTTCCTATATGCTTGCGAAACATGGACCATCACAGCAGATCTCCAACCAAGAATACAAAGCATGGAGATGAGGTGCTACAGAAGACTTCTGGGCATTTCCTATACCCAGCACATCACCAACGACGAAATCCGACAGACCATCACAGAAGCCATTGGACAACACGATGACCTGCTCACAATGGTGAAAAAAACGTGACCTCCGATGGTAAGGCCACGTCACCAGATCATCAGGTCTTGCAAAGACCATCCTGCAAGGCACAGTGCAAGGAGGTAGAAGAAGAGGGAGACGGAAAAAGAGGTGTGAGGACAACATTCGAGAATGGACTGGTTTGACACTGACCGAAACAATCACGGTTGTTGAGGACCTATCATACCAACATTGATTTTTTTTATTTTGTAAATAATGAGGAACAGGAAGATAATGACTGTATTGGTTGTGAGACAGAGTTTAATCTATATTTCTGAAAGATGGTAGATGTTCCCTATACTTAATGGTATGTGTGCTTTTTGTACATGTATTTATTTTACTTAATTTTCTAAATGTCTTTTTCGAAAATGTCCTACCTCCTTTTTAAGACCCCTCCAATTTAAGACCTCGTTTTAATGGCAATATAAAGGTCGTAAAACGGAGGTTTTACACAAGAGCTTTAAAAGAAACAGTATACCATTGGAAATTTAGTTATGTAAGAAACCTCTGTTGAGAGCACTTTTTGGACCCAATCCAAACAGCGGCAGATTGGTCCAAATATGTTTATAGACCAGAGTAATCTGCATATAGCTTTAAGACGTTTAGACACTCAGCAAAACGATTTGTCTTGAGATTTTAAATTTATTATGTTCTTAATCTATTTTTCTTGTCAGTGCGCTTGGGACCGAATGCGGCTTCCGAACATATGAGTCGGATAGCGGTGCTCGTGACCTTGTGCATTACGAAACTGTAATAAGAAGCAAATCATAATAAATTGTTACATTTTATGAAATAGTTTAATGGTCATGGAAACCGCTTCTTGACACGATGTTCGTATTATTATTATTATTATTATTATTATTATTATTATTATTATTATTATTATTATTATTATTATTATTATTATTATTAAGGTAACCTTTAGGAGTGTGAAAATTACCGCACCATCAGCCTCATCAGCCATCCCAGTTAGGTCCTCCTGAAAATAATCCTCAACAGTTTGAAACCCCAAGCTGTGAACAAATCATAGCTGAAGAACATAACAAGCAGGATTCAGGGCAGGGCGAAGTACCACTGAACATATTTTCAACATCAGAATAATCTGCAAGAAATACATACAGCACCAACAACATTTATATATATCATGTGTTCGTATACTTCAAGAAGGCGTTTGATCGAGTCTGGCATGCAGCTCTGTGGGCAACCATGAGAGTGTACAACATCAGCCTTAAAATTATTGAAGTCATCAAAAGCCTGTATGACAAGGCTGCTGGTGCAGTCCTCCATAACAGCGCCATCGGAAACTGGATCAGAACAAAAATTGGTGTGCGTCAAGGATGCGTACTCTCTCCAACACTCTTCAACATCTTCCTAGAGCGGATCATGTCAGATGCCCTTGCAGATCACCAAGGCACGGTAAGCATAGGGGTTAGAGCAATCTCCAACCTTGGTTTTTGCAGATGACATTGATGGATTGGGTGGAGAGGAACACAAACTTGAACAGCTGGTACAGAGGCTTGACACCACCGCCACAGCCTATGGAATGCAAATAAGTGCAGAGAAGACCAAAATGATGACCAACAACACCAATGGCATCAACACAGACATCAAAGTCCAAGGCCAATCCCTCAACATAGTGCATAGCTTCAAATATTTAGGAGCCATTGTATCAGACAGCGGGTCCCGACAGGAAGTCCTCTCCAGGATCGCACAAACAACTGCTGCCCTGACAAGGTTGAAACCCATTTGGAAAGACAGGACCATCAGCCTACATTCCAAGGTAAGACTGCTGCGCTCCCTTATCATCTTCATCTTCCTATATGCTTGCGAAACATGGACCCTCACAGCAGATCTACAATGACGAATACAGAGCATGGAGATAAGGTGCTACAGAAGACTTCTGGGCATTTCCTAAACCCAGCACTTCACAAACGATGAAGTCCGACAGACCATCACGCAAACCATTGGACAACACGATGACCTGCTCACAGTGGTGAAAAAACGTAACCTCCGATGGTATGGCCACGTCACCAGAGCATCAGGCCTTACAAAGACCATCCTCCAAGGCACAGTGCAAAGAGGTAGAAGAAGAGGGAGACCGAAAAAGAGGTGGGAGGACAACATTCGAGAATGGACTGGTTTGACACTGAGCGAAACCATCAGAGTTGCTGAGGACAGAGAAAGATGGAGTATGTTGGTTAAACGATCATTTGTGGTGCCCCTACGACCTCCGAGTTACGGGGTAGGATAGGATAGGATAGGAAGGATATTATTATTATTATTATTATTATTATTATTATTATTATTATTATTATTATTATTATTGTTATCAAATTTGAGGTGTACAACATCATAACACAACCATAAAGTTTGGTTAGATTCGATTTTTTTTCTCCACTTAGCCTAGGCAACAGTTACACTAATCTGTCGTAATGCATAATACGTCTCGCCTTTTCTTTCATCGTGAACAGGCCCTTCGTTCGTCTTTCCAGGCCTTCACAACTGGCAGCTAGTGGCGGTAGAAAATACTACCGTATCACTGAGGGTCAAGATAGACTTTAAGGGCTGCGGCAACAAGCCTGCAGATGACGTCAAACTTGCGGTGTCGCAGCGGAATGTACTGTACTGTCACATGCGGTACTCACGCGGCTCCTGTAACAGCACCTCTTTTATGCACCGCGCTCAGTGCAGGTAAAGGTTGAGCAACACGTTTAAACGCTTTATTATGAGGATCTATAGCACAAAACATTGTCCACCATCATCATCGTCTCCCCCCCCCCTCTCTTTCTCTCTCTCTCTCTCTCTCTCTCTCTCTCTCTCTCTCTCTCTCTCTCTCTCTCTCTCTCTCTCTCTCTCTCCATAGAATGTTGCGTGAAAAAGAACATACAGTACTATTACTAATTTCTTCTAACAATCCATTTCTTTTTAAAAAAAATAAAGAAAGAGAAGACCGAAAGAAAGATAGAAAGAAAGGAAAAGAAGTAGAACGGAATAAAGAAAAGAAGAAGAAAAAGACGAAGAAGGGAAAAAATAGAAGAAGAGGAAACATGAATACGAGAGAATGAGGCCTTTAATATCACAATTTAAAAAAAATCAATCAATCAATCAATTTCTTAATGAAAAGATCAATATAATTTTGCAGGTGTCTGCCTGGTGTGCATGAGTACGAGTTCAGTAAAACAATGGACCGGACGGACAGCGGCACGTGGATTATAGAGGCATCCATAGACATCAGTTTGAAACAAGACATCTACTTCAACATTTCATGTAAGTTCTTTTTGGACATAGTCGGGAATCACAACGAGCGCATTGCCGGTATGTCGGTCCGTGGACGCCATATCTCAACAACCACTGAAAGGATTTTGATCAAACTTCACAAGAAAAATTACATAGGATAATAATGGCCTGCCTTCGGTACTTTCAAAAAATATTTGCTCTACCGAAAAAAAATTCAAGGTCGCTGGAGTCATGTTAATGCTAAAAACGTTTTGCTTATAAATATATTTTTTTAATTAAAAAAAATAAAAAACGGCTCTGTGGATTTTGTTGAACGTAGGTATCGGGTGTGTTATGGGTCATCCTTCATTAGCAGTTCGGTTGTTCGGACAGTGGGTCGGTCCTTTGCTCCACCGTTCGCCTTATCTCACGTATAAGATAAGATAAGATAAGATAAGATAAGATAAGATAAGATAAGATAAGATAAGATAAGATAAGATAAGTTAAGATAAGAATATTTATTCACCAAGTAAAAACGTTACAAGGATTTTGGTGTGGCATGGCGACAATGAAGTGCATCCTTTCTTGCACAGTCACACATGCATTCATCGTGTCATACACTTCATTGGCATTCAACATGCATACAGCATTAAAGGATAGGTGAACAGTGTTAAACATACATCAGTCATATATCACAAATTATGGAGTCACACACACACACACACACACACAGTGCAAGTAAAACAAAATACAGCAGTAAAACAGTATAACAGCATTAAATAAAATGAAGAGAATGATTAAGAATGTTAAGCTTCACATCCAAATCTACCCACACCACAAAACTACACACCACACACACCCAGATTCTAATTTTAATATAACGAGAGACCTTCTTAACGGGAGTCACCTGTCTTTACTGGAGATTTGCTATAGGTCTACAACACTGATTGCGTTTCAGACCCCGCGGCCATCCATTCTCTGGTATTATCAACCTTGCCGACGGGAGCTTCAGCTTCAAATGCCGGAACCACGGTCATCGTTGCACAGGCATCGACCATCACGTTAACCTGCCAGTGGGAAAACGGAAGTCCACCTACTTCCGTTCGTCTCCTAGGCAACACAGGTCAAACTCTGAAGGTCGACTCTCAGCAAGGGAGGCAAAAGATGACGCTAGAGTTGAGTGATCTCTCTTGCGGTGATTCTGGGCGTTATTTTTGTGTAGCGGATGACGACAAGAAGGGAGAGAGGAGGAAAAGTCTTGTGTTGGTGGTTCAGTGTGAGTATGACAGGTTCTTCATCTTGAAGGCAGAAGTAGCAAGTTTTTTGTTTCTTTTGTAGACGATAAAATGTAAAACCTTTGAAGCGCCCACAATACTTAGTAAGTAGTCGTGGTTTTTAGTTACGCATTGATTGAACTCGTGTCTTTTGTATAGTGTGACGGGCGTCTGTTCTATCACCACGCTACCACGGTGGGTTTCAGTGCGGGTTTTTGACACCGCTCTGGCCGTTTTCTAACCGAATCATCAACCAGGGGTATGCAGCCGCGCCTGCCCCTGCCCCACCTCCTTAAATTTGCAACGTTAGGAATTTGTTCTTTTGTTACCCACAAAACGACCAACATTTAAAACAGGTTCATAGCTCAGGGACACACTATAGGCTTTCCTCGCTCCCGGATCCACACCGACCGTCAACCACAAGCCTAACTGTGCAATGATTTAAAAAAAACAAAATGGACTTAGCGTCACACGGTACGCATGCTGACGGAAGTCAGACTGCCTACTAAAGGCTGCAGCCGCAAGAGCGGCACTACCCAGGACAAAGGGGAACAGGATCTGTAGTGCATGCTGTGTGTTTTGGTATAGCTGGCACTCAACCCTCTAGGGCGTGACTTTAAAAAGCCCCAATTCCAAAGCGTCGTTTACTTTTGGCCAACACGGGTTTACCCTAGCATTGTTATGACATTACACAATGATACAGTGGGCATTCGTGGCTCACGCCACCCGCTACAGTTTCAATTGTCCATTTCGGTACCGACAGGTCAGAGAGTGACTTACCCCTTTTTAACGGTTCATCAATACCATAACCTTTGAACACTACTTTTGAGTAAACCAAGCGTCTTGAAAAGTTCGTCTTTGGCGTCTGGGGTAAGGACTGGCAGTGTCATTTTATTAACCTAAACGGAAAAACCTTACCGAGGCATTTTGGTACAGGTTCTGTGTCTTATCTTAACGGCTTTGTAGATGCTATTGTTAGCTCAAGAATGTTAGCCAGCGGTGGCTATTAATAGGCTTAAAACTACGGAAAATATTTATTTAAAAAGTAAAGATACTTTCCAAAGAGTTATTTTGTGTTGTAAGCTTTTTTCCAGTGAGGCAACACTCACTGTGAATGTTAAAAGGATCTGTCGAGGTTGCGTGGTGAAAGTGTGTCACTTTAAACTCTGTGCGTTTGTCGTCGTTTTATAATTGGAACTTGTTCCAAAGGTCATTGTCGTTGTTATTATTATTGCTGATGTTACTGAACTTACTTTTGTTACCGGTTGGTGGTGGTGTTGCTGCTGTGGAAGCTATTCCTCTGACTAACGTGTGCAGGTCGTAACTATTCAGGTCCACCCGAATTGGAGGATAACTACACAACCATCCCCTATACAGGTCCACCCGAATTGGAGGATAACTACACAGTCATCCCCTATACAGGTCCACCCGAATTGGAACGTAACTACACAGTCATTCCCCAAAGAGACGGCTCACTGCTGATATTGATCCCATTCACGTCTTTGATCCCATCCACTCCAAAGTGTTCTAGGGCTAATCCACTACAGCCACTCCAACAGCTGTCTTCCTTCATAGAAGTCAACTGTTCCAGGTACGACAGTCCATACTGACCTCTTCTGTCTGTCTATCTGTCTGTCTCCTAATCCCCCTCCCCTCTATGTAAAAAAAATGTGTAACTGTAGATTATGGTCACACGACACCGAAGCGTATAGGCGACTACTGGTCACATTATTCTGACTCCAGCGAACCAGTTGATGGTAAGGGGAAAATAATATGATCACACATTGGCCAATCCGGGATTCGAACCAAGTAACTTTCGGTTACTAGTAAGACGCTCTACCTACTGAGCTACCCGGCTCCTCTCCCCTCTATCTCTCTCTGTCTCTGTTTTATTCCCTTTTCCTCTCTCACTGGGTCTGTCTCTGTCCCTCTCTCCATTAGGTTCTTTCTGGTTTCCACCTCACCCCCGCCTCCCTCACCCCTCGTTCGACTATATATTTTTAATGTATTTCCAGGTAAGTCTGGAAATAAATAAATAAATAAATAATATAAATACATGCATACATAAATAAATACAATTAAAAGAAAAAAAAAGGAAACGAAAAGAATCACAAAACAAGGGTACAAACAACCAACATGTGGGGAAACTTTAATTTTCAGGTGGTTCCCCGCAGCGGCTGGCAACTTGTTTTTTCCAACCTAGTTCGACTGGAACTAGGTTGGAGAAAACAATGTCAGGCCGTGGCTACTTGATTGAATTCGGATATTCAACAAGTACTGCTTCCCTGGTCTATCAGTGGAGAGATTTCTGCTAGGAAGTAGCTGTGTACTGCCTTAAGCTTTCAACACAAATGACTCTCTACATAGCCTTGGCCTACCCAGTCAGAACTGGTTCTACCTACCGGTGCTGTGTTCTGATAGGCTGAAGAAATCTGAGTGGCTGTATAATTCAAAGCCTTCTACCGTCAGCTGCGATGATGTCACTGCTATGCGGGCGTCAGGCTACAACTGTTACGCATGATCACTTCTGTCGTTTTTTCTAGAGACTAACAGTAACCTTCTAAGTGTAACTGACTAAACAAGTCAAAATCTCAAAGTGTGCAGGGTGAACAGGTCTGTGCACGCCGTTCTGGCGTGCATTCACCTAATTGTTGTTTTTGTTTGTTTGTTTTGTTTTGATTTAAAGCTAAATTTAATGTTTTAATACCAACGCTTGCATCAGCGAGGACACTGATGGGATAACGATTGGGAGAGGGGTATGTAACCAAGTTTGGAGGCTGATGTATCAGATATTAGGATAAATAATATTTGTGACACCACTAGATAGTAGGGATGGAAAACTGTAAGCTGGGTCTGGTCGATGGATGTCTGGCCCTATTGGGTTTTTTTGCCTTTCAGCGTTGAAAGATTAAGCCAGAAGATTAGTGGCTGCAGCAAATGAGGGCATGCGCCTCGCAATTTGCAGAATATCTGCTACTATTGTAGGATATGGGAGGGTTTTATGTTAGTGCAACGCAATTTGACAGACCGACAGTTTGTATAAACAATGTAAGTTATAGAGTTTTTAATTAGTAGTTGATATATATTTTGTTTAGGAATGCACATGTATGTTAATTGTATATTTTGTTTAGGAATGCACATGTATGTTTATGATATTGGAATGAAGTGTGTGCTGTGTGGCGGCTCTGCATGTGTGTAGCGACAAAAATGATCATGCAACACGTACAGGGATGTTGATATTGACTTCAAAGAGGCAGTGAACTGTTTTGCAGGAAGATACAATTCACAAATGGTACTAATGCCGAGGAACCTAGAGCAGCAAGACTGAAAGTGAAAGCAGGGCGGTGATGTTCATAAACTACAATGTAAAGCTTTATACCGTTAACGATCAACAAAAAGTTGTGAATAATAATAGTATACACAAAATCTCTGCTGATAAATAAATGTTTGTGTGTGTATGTTAGGGAGGGGCAGGGGATAATTTTTGTACCCCAGAGTTTGTCAGTTCAGTTGTTAAAAAAGCTCAAAGTCCCAGACCATCACAAATGGCTTTTTCAAGGTTCAGATTGCACCAGATTGCACCATTTTGCATCCTTGAAAAAAAAATTCCCGGGGGGGGGGGGGATGCCCCCCGGACCCCCCTAGAAGGCTCGGCGCGTCGCGCCTTCGCTGAATCTGTAGCCCCCCCCCCTCCCTTTCGACTTTTTCCAGGTCCGGCCCTGACAGCTGATCCGTTTAACCAGCGTACTCCATCTTTCTCTGTCTGCCGTTATAAACCTTTTTTTAATAGATTTATTTTGTCACCAGTACTATCGTATAACGGATTTAAAAAATCTAAATGGTAAAACTGTCTAATTTCTTGTGCAAGCATTAAAACATGCGGTGTTTGTTGTTTCCTTAATAACTTCAAAAGTGTAACCTTCAATATAATCGCAAGACGGACAAAATACCAGCTGTTGTTTTTTTCTCCTTCAGGGTCTGTCCGCTAGCGAAGCCCCATTGTTTTAACAAGGGGCTTCAGTGACAATTTTAAAAGGCTCCAGTTCGCATTCTTTCATTCATAAGGGTTTCAAAGAACTCAGCACCAAAACAAACGCTCTCTCTCTCTCTCTCTCTCTCTCTCTCTCTCTCTCGCTCTCTCTCTCTCTCTCTCTCTCTCTCTATATATATATATCGTTATAATTAAGTACACAAATAGGCCTATATAACAAAACTATAGTAAAACGCATGTACAAAAAAAGCATAGAAGAAGTAGAAGAAAACATTACCAGCGAGAGCAAAAACAGAACATTCTCGAAGTACGTTTTAATTAAAAAGACTAATACACATCACAGAAACTAAGGTGGGGGTGTTCCCGTAACTTTTCTGTCCTTGGGGACTCTCTTTTCACTAGGCTACCTTTGTGAGGTGATGCCTGTCTGTTCCTTGTCGGGTTCATTCTCATTCAAACCTGCCATTTGCATTTTCCAAAATCGAGAGAAACATTTTATTTTCGTTCAAGAATATCCTTATCACTTTATAGTTTGGAAAGCTTGACCCATGTCATGAAAGAGAAAATGGACGATCCCGCCAGAAAGAAGCAGGTTTGAAAACAACAGCCTGTCCGGTACTTGTACAGCGACCACAAATCAGATACTCAAGCTTGAGACGTACAGGCTACGTTACCATGGAGATTTGGACTTCATCCAAATGCCACCGGCACTTAACGAACGATGCCGAAATGTGTTTATTGGTAATTTCACACACAACAGTACTTTAGTCACTGACAGAGTGAGGGGATTTCATACTGTGGAGAACGAAAACAACACCACCACCTGTGTCTTCCGTTATATACTTTTAAAACATATTTATTTTGTTTCCAGTACTATTGTCCAACGGAGTTTTCAAAGATCTAAATGATACAGTCGTCTAATGTCTTGTGCAAGCATTAAAACATACGATGTTTTTTTTTTCATAATAACTTCAAAAATAAGATCTTCAATATAATAGCAAGACGGACAAACTACAAGCTTTTGTTTTATTCTCATTCAGGGTCCCCCCGCTAGCGAAGCCCTATGGTGTTGTCATGGCCCGTTCGCTCGTTTATTAAATTTTGAGTCCTTGGACACTTGTGCATATAGGTGACCTGAATAAGACATGTTAAAATTCAGGACCAATAATTTAAAAGCAAGTTAAATAGTTTAAAATCTATTCCAGCAGTCATACTAATTGCCGTTAATAGAAATAAAACTAGACAAGATTAAAATAGGCTAATAATGCGCGATGGGATTAAAAGAGCATTGTGGGACACGAATCCTAACCACTCAGTGCCCAGCGACGTGTCGTAATATATACTAAAAGTAACTTCAAAACAACAAGATTACAATACGCTCCTAACGCGCAATAAGATTATGGGTCGTGGTGGGACACCAGTCCCAGCCACACTAAGCCCAACATCGTAATATAATATATACTCAAAGTAACTTTAAAACCAAGAAGATTAAAATACGCTAACAATGGTCTGTAGAGGACTAAAAACTAAACAACCTTACTTCATAAAAACACGTATTATTAAAAGGAGGGAAAAACAAACAAAAAAAAATGAAAACAAAACAAACAAAAAATCTCCCGGTCTCCGTTGAATTTTTAATAGCAGTCATTCACCCATCACCCACTCCATTAAAAATTCAATCGCATTCCATCGCTAGGGAACAATAAGAGCAAAGTAAAACAGATAAAACCCAATAATAATAGGGGACATTATGCATGGGGGACATCGATCTCAACAGCACTGCCGATCCCATCTTTAAAAATTATTTTTTAAAACAACCAACCATCTCATCCTAGGGATTACTATATAAACATCATAAAACCCCATCGTACACGCGGTTAAAGTACCCATACGTTCAAAGGTAAAAGGACATTAAGAACGGTGTACAAAAAAGGGGATAAGACATTTTTATTAACCGGTACCCTTTATAATAAATAAGTAAAAGGTATCCAGTTACAAATCCCGTCTAAGGGATTAGGTTACTAAAATCGTCCTCAAGCTTTCATCCAACGGTAAAAGGTAAAGCGGTATGTAGTTGACGGCAATGAATCAGGGGATCTCAAGGACATTTTTCAAAGGCTCCAATTCGTATTCTTTCATTCATAAGGGTTTCAGTGACCTCAGCACCAAAACAAACTCTCTCTCTCTCTCTCTCTCTCTCTCTCTCTCTCTCTCTCTCTCTCTCTCTCTCTCTCTCTCTCTCTCTCTCTCTCTCTCTCAAACTTCACGTTTAAAAAAAGTTATATCTATATCTACCCAAGAGAAGATATATTTATCTACAAATATATCTTCTCTTGGGTAGATATAGATATAACTTTTATATATATCGTTATAAGACATGCATTAGTTGATCAACTAATTCCAGAAATGGCTGTTCGTTTGCCTTAAAACAACATGTTTGTATTGAAAGAAAACAGGTCGTGAACACACACTGCTGTACTGTTTGTGCGCAGCTTGTCTTTGCTTGTGAAAGGAGACGCACCACATCTAAGGCTGGAGCTGAGACTGACTCAGGCTTTGCTGGCACGGTCCAGCGGCTGGAAACTGGAACTGACCAACGCAGTGGGCACTGACCGCATACACCTCATCCTTCCCCGTGAAACAGGTGAGAGTGTTCAGTAGTCAAGGTTTCCATATATATATATATGTAACAAAATAACACAACATGAATGTTCTTATAATTAACTTTAAAAGAAGACAACAACTTATTATCTGTACATAAACATAAGCGAGAAACCTTTTAATTGATTGGTGTTTGTGTTGTTGTATCAATTTTGATACTTTATAGTAACAAACGTTATACTGGTAAGTTGTCAGAGACTGATACTGGTGTGTTTGTTTACCTGTCTGGAAAGTATGGCTTAATAACTCACAGTGAGATAATATCCTGTACCTTAAATGTAGATAAAACCTGGCTTGTGGAGAAAATTCCTTCAGTGGGCTAAGGCATGACAATGGTTGGAGGGTGAGAGGGGGGGGGAGGATGGAAGAGAGAGAATAAATTAACATATCATATCAGAAACACTCAATAAAGGATATTTTGTGTCGTCTTGTTGACTCTGTAAGGCTAACACATCTGTTAAAAGTCGAGAGGGGAATCTTCGCCATAAAAACACCTGCAACAGATGTGTCGTCTCCAATGGAGGCGACAGTTTGTACATGTAAGCCGCAAAACAGCGTTGACTTGACACACCGTTGTTGTAATACTCTTTAAGTAGATAATATCTTCAATCGGCATACAACAAAGATAAAAGTAATGCATTGATACGGCAAGTGACAAAGAACGGAAGGAATTTCAAAGTTGGGTCATCCGCGATAAATCCCTTACGGCCCTCAGACACCACAGTGATATCATTTGGAATAATAATAAACGCGAGAGGGCGAACACTTAGATATATTAATTAGTGCGCAGAATACTGTCTGAATAAAAGTTTATTTGCAACTATCCTTGACACCCTGTGTGCTGCATATCTTAAGGCACGAGTCACGGGCGTACCTCGCAGGCAGCGTACAGAATACCAACCTTTCCGTATCAAGTTCTACATAATAGTATCAAAATTTATATTATAGCACCGTGTATAAAAATCACGGTTGCGTGACTAATCAGTTACTCATTCACAAGGCCATGCTATCAATCGTGAGTTTAGTGAGGTACTCCGTTTAATTGTTCCTTGGATGCCGTCAATAACACTTAATGCGCTTGGTACTCCACATGTTACTTGCATGTACACTTACATCCTATCCTATCCTATCCTATCCCGTGACGCAGAGGTCGTTGGGGCACCACAGATGATCGGTTAACCAGCGTACTGTCCTCAGCAATCCTCGTGGCTTCGCTGAGTGTCAAGCAAATCCATTCTCGAATGTTGTCCTCCAACTTCTTTTTCTGTCTCCCTCTTCTTCTGTCTCCTTGCACCGTGCCTTGCAGGATAGTCTTTGAAAGGCCTCATGCTCTGGTGCCATGGCCATATCATCTGAGTTTCCGTTTCTTCACCACTATGAGCATGTCGTCGTTTTGTCCTACGGCTTGTGTGACGGTCTGTTGGACTTCGTTGTTGGTGATGTGCTTGGTATAGGAAATGCCCAGAAGTCTTCTGTAGCACTTTATCTCCATGCTTTGTATTCTTCGTTGTAGATCTTCTGTAAGGGTCCATGTTTCACAAAGAGTATAGGAAGGTGGAGATAAAAAGTGAGCGCAGCAACCTTACCTTCGATATACAATACAATACAATACAATACAACTTTATTTATCTCAAACTGAACAATTACAATTACAATGGCAGCATCAGCGCAATATAGCAGAATACACAAGAATTAAAAAATATTATTACATACACATGAGACGTAATCCAAACAATAAATAATAAATAAATAACAAATAAATAACAAAATATACGGTTAAGTACATACAATAAACTAGAGGTGAATGTCATAAAAAGTAAACTGCCCCGAAATATCACAGATAATAGTTTCTCCGCAAAAAAGCCCAAATAAAAAAAAATGTACAACTCAACAATACAATACAATACCATACAACACAACACAACGCAATACCACACAACTGTATTCCTCTCAAGCTGAGCAATAATTACAATTACAAAGGCAGCATTGGCGCAAAAATAACCAGTAAGAATAAGAATAAAATTTAAAAATGACCTTAAGTACACACGGTGAGTACTCCCAATCAATAAGTAAATGTGCTGTTAAATGCATAAGTAACTATAAAATATAAACTATAACACTATAAAACAAATATCACAGATAATAGTTTCTACCAGCAAAACTCTCCTCACTCTCTCTGGAATTATACCCACACTCAGCCACTCACACAGCGCACAGCAGCTTATAACTATTGTCTATAGTGACACAGAATCAATAAAATCAATCGTAAAAAAATCCCTTGTATTACATTGTATAGGCGTTGAGAAGGTGGACAGCAGAGGGTACAAATGAATTTGAATATCTTTTAGTTTTCGAAATGGGTTAAGCAAAACGACGTTTTGAAGGCAGAAGTACAAACTCATCGGCCAAAATATGTTCCGGTTTACTGACAATCTGTTTGGCTTTCCTTGTGATTTGCTGATTGCAGAAGGCAGATAGGTTCCTCTGCTCCTCACCGGTAATTTTGGAACACGTTTTCACAATGCTGTAGAGACTATTTTTATCCCTAACCAACAGACTAGGAAACCAGCATATGAATGAAAAAGTCAAAAGACTCAATGAAAGACTGGTAAAACAGATTAAGTATTTTTTTGTCTACTGAAAAAGAGTTTTTTTCTGAGTAGGTATACTCTCTGCTGCCCCCGCTTGACAATCGCTTCAGTATTGGCATCCCATTTTAGCTTATTATCGAAAATTGTACCAAGGTATTTGTAGGTCTCTACCATTTCAATATTTTCACCATGGATTGTGCTTGCAGCAACATCATCTCTGTCTCTTCTAAAATCAACAATAAGTTCTTTGGTCTTAGAAACATTCATTTCCAAATAATTGTCATCACACCAGTCTACAAAAGTAGGCAATGAATCACCGTAGCCATTCTCCGAACCACTCAACAAGGACAACAAAGCCGAATCATCTGAGAATTTTACAATGTAATTACCCTCAGAGCACTTCTACAACTGTCAGTGTACATGATGAAAAGAATGGGAGACAACACACAACCTTGAGGGGAGCCTGTACATGTAACCTTTTTATCAGAGTACAATTCATTAACAAAAACTCTTTGTTCTCTATAAGTCAAGAATTCCAAAATCCACTATACAAGCTGGTGAGGTAATTCAAAATCATCAATCAATCTTTGAATCAGAATATGAGGTTGCGTGGTACTGAATGCAGAAGAAAATTCTGCAAAAAGTATTCTAGCATGTGCCTTTGGTTTTTCCAGGTGTTTGTATATAGTATTCAAAATGAACAGCTTGGCATCCTCCACACCCCTACCTGCTCTATAGCCAAACTGAAGAGGATCAAGGTTGGGTTCAATGGCTGACAGAATAAAACTTTTAATATTTTTTTCCAGGGTTTTCATAACTAAAGAGGTCAAAGCAACTGGCCTGAAATCATTAGGCTGCTTGGGATTGAGGTTCTTAGGCAGTGGGATAACATTAGAAAATTTCCACACTGTAGGAATTTGCCCTAAATTGACTGAGAGCTAAAAAAGATGATGAAAGACAATGCCAAGCTGATCAGCACAGTAACGCAGAATCCTGCCACAGATCCCATCAGGGCCAGGGGCTTTTTTAACATTAATAGACTTAAACAGATGAGTGACCTTTTCCTGAGAAATTTCAATACTGCCTACAGAGGTAAGAGATTGTTTCAATTCAGAAAACTTAGCTGAAAAATCATGCTTCTCGAACCGTGCATAGAAAGAATTCAAAACATTGGGTAAATCGAAGTAGTCGACACCTTCAAGTTTGACATGCTTTTTTGTGCAATGTGGTTTCTGATTGACAGAGGCCATGGGTTTGATCCCCTGCCAAGCGGCACGTAGATCCCCACCACCACTGTAGTATCCATGCCCACCACTGTGCTTATCCCTATACTGCCTCTTAGCAAGGCGAATGGCATTGCGTACCTTCCTATTGATATCTTTCTTGTCATGTGCAGTACCCTGAAAGAATACACGTTTCTTTTCCTTCAAAACAGACTTCAATTCCTTTGTAATCCATGGTTTGTTGTTAGGAAAAATAATAATCTGTTTGGTTGGGATGACTGTATCTACGCAGAAGGAAATAAATGAGTTAACAACATTAGCAAGTTCATTGAAATCAACACCACAAGCATCATAGAAAACCTGCCAATCGGTACAGTCAAAACAACCCTGTAAACAACTATTACTATCAGCAGTCCAACGTTTCACTGTCTTCACCACTCGCTCAAAACGTTGGAACACAGGCCTATACACAGGCGCCAGATAGACGTTGTTATGGTAAGACAATCCAAACGAGGGCATAGGCATAGATTTATAAGCATTTGCTACTGAACCATAGCCAGATCAAGCGTAGTGTTTCCTTTCGTTGTTGCACATGTAACATACTGTTCGTAAGTTTTCGAGTGTAGACTGATGGTCCAAAAGTTTAGGTGTGATCCACGGTTTCTTCTTTGGGCGGTGCTTGCCAAAAATCTCAGTGGCGGCATCTGTCACAGCTGAGTTGAAGGTAGTTGTAATGGTGTTGACATCTACTTCACCGATCCAAAAATGAGCAGTAGTGCAAATTTCTCTCCAATCTCTCTGTTCTCAGCAACCCTCTTGGCATCGCTCAGTGTCAAGCCAGTCCATTCTTGATTGTTGTCCTCCCACCAATTTTTCTGTCTCCATCTTCTTCTGCCTTCTTGCACCGTTACAGGATGGTCTTTGCAAGGCCTGATACTCTGATAACGAGGCCATATCATCGGAGCTGCAAAGACCATCCTGCAAGTCACGGTCGGTGCAAGGAGGCGGAAGAAAGACACAAAAAGAGGTGGGAGGACAACAGTCGATAATGGACTGGCTTGACACTAAACGAAGCCAAGAGAATTGCTGAAGACAGAGAAAGAAAATGTATGCTGGCTAAACGATCATCTGTGGTGCCCCAACGATCTTCGAGTTACGGGATAGGATAGGATAGGAAAATATAAACATAGAAATAAATATAGCATCTATATTGAAACAGTACAAGAAAAACGTTCTCTGTGGTTTGCTCGCTTGTCTCGTTAATAATAATAAAATTGTTTAAACGAAACATGTACTGTCAAAGCAGTCGAATGTACAGTGGGTTTTTACCATTAGCAGTGCCACAGTCAAGTTAAGCCCGGCTGAGGTGGGACCGGTTTAAACAGGATGGTCCGCTTACAACTGGATGCAACCAGGTTTAAATGACAGAAAGCACGAAACAGCACACAGTCTGCCCAATCTTTGAACGAATGAACATTGAGGTTTAACGTCGACACCCACCAGTGGTGATATGGCAGACGGGGATAAACATCCCAGGGAAAGAGGAGTAGGGACCTAAATCAACACTGAACCACCAGAGCAATCATACTGCTAAAATGGACAGTAAAAATGGCCACATTTTATATCGCCCACCACGGGATTCGAACCTGGGTCACCGGTGTGTCAGGCGAACGCTCTACCACTTGAGCTATGGCGGTGGGACTGCCTAGTCTTTGAATGGAAATCTTTTTATTTATACCCGTGGAAGTTGAATGTCACGTGTTCTTGGTTTCACACTTGACTTTGCATGTCAAAATATGCGTGGATGTTTGTTTCCCACTTTCTCACTACTCCTGTCTCACTTCCTTCTCCTCATCCTCCTCCTCCTCTCTCTCTCTCTCTGTCCCTCTCTCTGTCTCTCTCTCATCTAGTTCAAGATCAGGTGTTTTGTTAAGAGTGGGAGTGTGAGACTGAGAATGAGTGAAAATACTTTGACGTATCTATTTTCTGTAAACATTTCATACAAGTAGGCCAGCCTATTTACTGCGCCTAGGCGTGCTAATGTAACAGTAGCACGAGATCGAATGGAGGGAGTGTGAAAACTTGTAGCAGTATGTGTGTGTGTGTGTGTCTGGGTGTGTGTGTGTGTGTGGGCGGGTTTGGGTGTGCGTGTGTGTGTTGACTAGCAACTATTATATAGTTGCCGTTTTGTACAGTTCATCTGTTTTGTGACTTTATCCTTCTTATCCTTTTATTGTGATTTGTTCTAGGCGTGCTTTTGTGTGTGGTGCTGCAGCGTTGACCAAATGCATTCCGTGTGTATAAAGGTGCGGTCTGACGGGAAGCGAAACAAGAAGCAAAACAGCCAGTAAAACACGAAACATCGTAGTTTTGACTATGTTTATCGTGTGACTAGACCTAAAGCATAACAGCAGCAAAGCGCAAAGCAAAGCAAAGTTTTAAAATTTTGCTTTGCTTCGCTGAAGCATTTGAATGCCAGCCAATCAGATGAGCCGACGTACGAAAACTAGGTTATCATGTCAGCGATCATGACGGCATCAAAAGCTACTGGGTCATTAGCAAATCTGAAACAAGACGATACGTTTATTCTCCTCGATCCAATTCAAAGCCACGAGGCATTATGGAATGTTAGAAGTCAAAATTACAGAAACCAAACCTCGAAAAAGGCCTCATGGACTTCTTCTGTGAGGGTCAATCTGACGGAAAGGGAGGTAACTGATTTACAACTAATTGCGCATTGCTTCCACGCAGATTGTTATTATGCAAAACTTCTCATCGTGTGACCGCTTCACAAAGCAAAGCAATTGCTTATAGCAGCAGACGCTTTGCTATGTTTACCGCTTTGCGTCTGATTCTCTTCCCGTCAGACCGCACCTTTAGTCACTTGGCAATAAATTATCTTGAATCTTCTTCTTGGATCTTTTTTTAGTACGAAAGAACAACCAAATAATACATTTACATTAAAAGACATAATAATCTATGGAAGCGGATAACTGCACTTCGTGCAGCAATTGAATGACTCGGTGATTGTAGGTTTAAGCACAAAACAAGTATCCTGAAAATAATTTCCTAAAACAAATAGTATGTTTTGAGTGTGGTACACCCCACCCACCCACCCACCCACCCACACACACTCTCCCCACCATGGACGCTGCAACCTTTCCTTTGAGTTCCGTGTTCTAAATTATAATGCAAGAACGCGATGATCTATCATTCTATGTTGTGAATGTTGCATTCCCCCTCCTCTCTCTCTCTCTCTCTCTCTCTCTCTCTCTCTCTCTCTCTCTCTCTCTCTCATCTAGTTGAAGATCAGGTTAGCTATTCATTGCTTACAGGGTCCAGAGCCGAATCAGGCAAAGAGCCGTATCAGGACCACTGAACATCAGGTGTTTTGTTAAGAGTGGGATTGTGAGACTGAGAATGAGTGGAAATAGTTTGACGTATCAATTTTCTGTAAACATGTTTTAATTATAATTTAATTATTAACATTACCATTACTGTTATTGTTAATGTTCAATCCATAAGCTCTCTCTCCTCCCCCCCCCCCCTCTATCCCCCCTATCTCTCTCTCTGTCCTTGTAGTTCTCATTGTTAAGGTCACAGGTGCATTAACCAAGATGAATGGACTCTCGGCAAGAATTTTGTAATTCTTATTGGTTAACTTAATGCGCCTATGATTTAGGCCATATCAATCTGACTTTTCCTTCATACAATTTTACTCCCATCTGAAAGAAGTGGTGTTGACCTTGTACTACTCCTACAGGGAGGCTAAGGGTGTTTCACAACACTTTGAATTTCTTGTTTGCTAGTTTGTCTTAAGCTGTCTCGGGGTTTTTCTCTCTCTCTCTCTCTCTCTCTCTCTCTCTCTCTCTCTCTCTCTCTCTCTCTCTCTCTCTCTCTCTCTCTCTCTCTCTTCCCCATGAGTGCGGGAGCTGAATCTGCGTTTGATTCATTATTTAAACACAGAATGTTGGGCTATAATGCAGCATGTCTGTAAGGCAGAAAGATCCATATATAGAACCTACATTTTATTCAAGTCAGACGGTGAATGTAAAACGTTTGATTTTTAAAAAAATAATTATTACATGCTTTAGAGATTCGGATTCGGGTGTTTTATTGAAAAAAGGCCATTCGTCCATTTCAACATATAAAATAGCATCAAAAAGTCGTTTGAAATTCTCAACTACGAAAACGAAATACCGCCATGGATAGGTGATCGATTATATTCAAGAACAAAAGTAAATGTATATATATATATTGATTCCAATGTGACAAAATAGGAACAGCATATGCGCATGTGCATAAAGAATATACAAATGTGGGGAACATTTTAATGCAAAAAAAAAAACTAAGACAAAACAGGAGACAAGTGTAATTGATAACAAACACCTAAACACCGCACACAGTCTACTTCTATATTTGAATTAATCATTGTTCTTTGGCGTCATCATCATCGTCATTATCGCACAAACTCTCTCTCTCTCTCTCTCTCTCTCTCTCTCTCTCTCTCTCTCTCTCTCTCTTTCTCTCTCTCTCTCTTTCTCTCTCTCTCTCTCTCTCTCTCTCTCTCTCTCTCTCTCTCTCTCTCTCTCTCTCTCGTATATTTATGCTATACACATATACGCAGGCGCACATACGCACACGCTTTAGAGAAGGACTCGTTGAAATTCGCATCGGTGAATTACCCACTAACGGGTCATCTGTTAAAAGATCTATTTATAACAATGCAAATGCGCGCGTGTGCATCGATCGTATGTAATGAAACCCGAGATAAAGCTCATTTTATTAATGACTGTCGTTCTTACAGAGAAATTAAGATGAAGCCCTTTATTGAGCCCTATACGGCTGTATTACGTGAACAAACTAGCTTGATGTTTTCTATGTGTTACGATTGAGACGCGCACGATAGCTCCCGATCATTTTCAAAGCGTGCAATGATAGCGTGTATTTACTTTTGATTTGATTTTGGACTGTTGCTAGAAGAAGCTTTGGATAATGTTGATCATTTTCGTCGGTCGATATTATTGAGAATTTTCTGGAATTACTTTTTTTTTTTAAAATTATCGACTGAAGTTTCAAGATGTGTCTTGTAATAGCCAAGCTTTTCTTCTAAACCGATGAATGTTCTTTGACGTAAGACAGCGCGTAATTCCGACGCTGTGGCGAGTTTTATGTTGATTGGGTGTTATTGCGTCATTCTGGAATGTTCAAAGTTTCTCTCGATTGCAGAGAGGTTATATAATTCGTTGCACTGTCTGCTTGTAAAAATGATTTTTGTAGTGATTTTGGAGAAGCGATCTTGTATGCAGTTGTTGGTGTTTGCTGAATAAAGTTGGAACAATTGTAGCTGAGTGAACAGGCTGCGTGGATAAACGAATTCGAGTTACACATATTAAGGTTCAAGCATCGGGGCTGAATCGACTCTTGATAAAAGCGTACATCACACCAAAGACAAACGTATATCTACCATAATTGTGTAAAGAGCGTTGTTGTAACGCAATTATTACGCTCACATTCAGATACTGGAGACCTCGCAATAATTGGTCCGGACCCCTCCCTCTTTCCCTGTCACTCACTGTATTACTCGCAACAAACACTGACTGCGTTCTCTGTGTAATATTAGTTACCCAATCCCTAACAGTCCCCGTCTTTATCCCAAATTCTCTGGCTTAAAATCACTCAGATGAACCTAAAAGGGCGTTAAGAAAGATAACACAATAACCTAACCTGACGCATTCCATCAACACATTATTGTCTGACAGCAGTGAAGTGTAGCAATGAACCTGCCTAGCACATTGAAGTGGTAGCGTACATTACAGCTGTTACCGTTGCGGTAAAGGTTACGTTGTAAATCATCCAGTCTGTTAACTAAAGAGCAAAGAACAACGCCACCTTGCTCCTTAAATTGATATACACTTGATAGGCTAAGCTTTACGTTTCAAATAAACAAATTAATCTTTTCCTTTCAAGCGCAATGAGCATGAACTTTATCCGAGAAGACCTGCGCTATACGAGACTACATAATTATGAGCTTATTTCATCATATTATTTGTTTGTTTCTTTTGGAGGAAGTTTCAATTTTCTTTGATCTCTCCGTTATCACTTTATCATTCGCACTGGCAACACCTGCCCACACTGAAGGACACTCTGTTCCTCAGTTAACTGATAAACATTTGTATACTGATAAACATTGACTCTCAACTCAGCACTTAAAACGTTCTAGTATCTCGAGCTTTGTAAGTGCAATTTATTGTTCCTCTTTTCGTTGTTGTTTTTTTTTTAAATCACCACTGCACGCATGCAGGTAAATTTGACATTACTACATGTCGAAAAGACTTTCTAAATCCAACAAGTTCAAGCACATCATCATCACCCTCATTATCATGCAATACTACAAGAGCATGGAAAAGTATATTATGTTATACGACCAAGACAATCGTTGAACAATAAAAAGCGGTTAACAAGAGTGACAAACTAGACACAGCTTTTAATAACGTTGCTTCGCTGCTTGTAGTTGTAAAACTACAGTGGCAGTACTTCAAGATTTAATAGCAGGACTTGACGGAGCGTGTTAGCGAAAATAAGGGTATAGATCTAGATAATCTGTTAATCTGCCGTATTGTATAGCTACCTTCTTTTTTTTTTAAATTGTTTGTTTGTTTGTTGGATAGATTAGTGTCCCCAGACACCTGAGCGTATAAGGGACGTTTTTAAATTGTCTTCCTAATAGCTTAATAAGAGACCGCGAAACCGATATCTGTTCGTACAGATAAAAAGGAATTTGTTTTATGGACTGTATTAATGTTAACTCCACACGTATTGCCACCTGGTCCGGGTAGTTTGCAGTAGTTGTAGTAGTAGTAGATAAAGGTTATTGCTTTTTTTTTAGGTCGCTTATAGCACGCTTTTTCTTTCTATTAGCTCAATTTTGACAAAATGTTAACTCTAATCGTCGTATTCCTTAAACGTATCTATGCATTTGCCATCCAGAAGGTTCTTCAAGAAGTTGATATTATCCGCGAATTTTACGCTAACTGGGAGAGCGTTACAGTTTCCCTCTACCCTATTTGCTTCGAATATTTGTTCGACTGTAGTTAACCATCAACTTACCCTTCTGGTTTTCTAGTTTGGTATGTTATTCATCCATTCATCAAGTCAAGTCAGCAAATTACCCACAATGGAGAATTCATACTAGCATATCAGCAAATAGGAAAAAAAGGAAAATACCTGTTAAAACAAATAGAATGCTACATAAAATCACTATATAAACAGTACTAAAAATACATTTGTCAAACAGTTATTCATATGTATTTTCAACTTTACTCTTTTGCAAATGTATTTAAGTTCTCTGATGCACATGATAAACACAATGAGACGACACCCGATTTAGGGAAAATAATGAAAACAACCAGAATCACGGTATTCTGGTCGAACACTGGAGGAGTATCGATATCAATATCTATATATAGATATAATAATTATTCTTACCTTGACTTGATTTGACTAGCACTGGAAAAATATGTGGGAATAAGTAACATAACAAAAATATATAAATACAAATGACATATAATTTGATTTTAACTACATCCCATTGTTCGAGCCCTCCTGGATCCCCTAACACACGCACACCCACGCACACACACACACGCGCGCGCACGCAATACTACAAGAGCATGGAAATGTACTTACATGTTATCTGATTAACACGCCACTGAAAAGTGTCGTACAAGCCTAACTAAGGCTAATTGTAGATTATAGTCACACGACACCGGAACGTATAGGCGACTACTGGTCACATTATTCTGACACCAGCGAACCAGTTGATGTTAAATGGAAAATAATAGGGTCACACGTTGGCCAATCCTGGATTCGAACCAGGGGCCTTTCGGTTATTAGTAAGCCGCTCTACCAACTGAGCTACCCGCCCCCACAAGCGTGACTAAAAACGAGACAATTCTTCTATAGGCTTGTAGTTGTAAACCGTGATTGGTTGTACAGATAGAAAAGGGTGATAAGATACAAGCATACAACACACAAAACTATTGTATTGCCGTGTGAACGCACAAGGAATAAATTTGGTCAATACTGCAGCACAATATTAAAAACGTACACATAAATTCTCTCTCTCTCATTTACTCACTCTCACACTCTCTCCATCCACTTCCCCCATCCCCCCCCCCACGCCACCCAAAAAAACAATCCTTCCCTAGACCTTGTCCACTGACCAATCTTTCCAAATCACTGGCAACAAACAGTATATCTGCCTCTTTATTATATTATTAAACCCATCTCCAACATTCCCCTATTCATTTCTAATAGACCATGCTCGGAAATACCAAGGGAAACAACTTTGGCCGGCTTGCCCGCATGTTGCGCCAGAATTATCTAACGTTGAGGCGGACACTCCTTTGCAAAACGAACACAGTTTCTCGCCTATAATTTCTGCTCTGTCCTCCATCAAACCCTGCAGATCAACCGAAATGTTGATATAAGTTGCAATCCTAGCTAACTCCGCTAGTTCGGCCTTGCACTGCCAGGCAACTACCATCCTCCCTTCCTGAAGAAAAGCTTGCAGTTCGAGGTGGCTTTCTTTGTGCTCTGAGACGATATGTCAGCCTGAATAAATCTAGGTAACTTAAAATATAACAAAAAGACAAGTTACCTCCCATTTCCGAAAAAGGTCTATTCTATGGGTTAAAACCACTTATTTACAGTCCGGAAGCCGGGATAAACGCATCAAGTCAAGTCCTATCCTATCCTATCCTATCCTATCCTATCCTATCATGTCCCGTAACTCGTAGGTCGTAGAGGCACCACAGATGATCGTTTAACCAGCATACTCCATCTTTCTCTGTCCTCAGCAACCCTGATGGCTTCGCTCAGTGTCAAACCAGTCCATTCTCGAATGTTGTCCTCCCATCTCTCTTTCGGTCTCCCTCTTCTTCTACCTCTTTGCACTGTGCCTTGCAGGATGGTCTTTGCAAGGCCTGATGATCTGGTGACGTGGCCATACCATCGGAGTTTTCGTTTCTTCACCACTGTGAGCAGGTCATCGTGTTGTCCAATGGCTTGTGTGATGGCATAAAATCACATAACCGATAACAGCACCGTTGTTACTACTGCTCTATTCAATTTTGTCTTGTGGATGTCCGCTGAGAGGAGCAGAGCGATTGACACTGAATTGTTTTGTCCAAATTAGCCGTCGTTTATGTTTATTAATGATGTAATCAATAACCTATCACAACAAAGATAGACAATGGAACTACGCATTGTGTTACATCATAGAATATTCTACACAAAGTTCGAAGATTGTGACCAATAGTTGCGAGATGGATCCCGAACCTTCCGTCAGTGGTAAACAAACAATTCCAGAAGAGATCTCAATGTTGTCACAACAATATCGACCGAAAAAAACAAACCAAAATTATGCAAAGCTTTCCTAGCAGCAACATATTACCAAATTAAAGGTAGATAAAATAATACTATCATGCGCAAACACAATGTTAGTAAATTATCACGTGAGTCTCGATCGTAACTAGGAGTATACGAATTCTAAGCCAAACATACAAAAATAACTTCTAATGCTCATCGGGATCGTAAGGAACAATAATATAATTTTGTTCGTCGTCCTTTATGCGAATTAGCTCTGGTCCTGGTGGTATTTTAACAGAATAAATAGTATTTTATAAAGCTAACACTATTAGCATAGGCAAGACTATAAACGATGCAATAGAAGTAGAGAAGAAGACCATGTGGGCTATACCATGCAATACCATGCAAATCTCGAATTTAATCTGATCTTATCTCATCTAACATTTAAAGTAATCTAATTAAATCTTCCTTCCTTCATTTCTTCCTTTCTTTCATTTTCTTTCTTTCTGTCTTTTTTTTCTTTTGTTCTTCATGTACATTTGTATTTATTTGTTTACGTGTTTGACAGGTCTGTTCAATACGACGGAAGAAAACGTTACTGCGGTCCCTAGAACCCCTGTCGCCGCTGCTGAGTTTGATTTTGACGTTGCCTCAACCACATTTGGGTTGGTGGTCACCATCACCATCGCCATTCTGTTTGTGCTGGTGGTAGTCACCATCGCTGTCGTCGTCATCGTTGTTGCCAAAAGAGGTGAGTGATAGTGGTGATTGTGATGGTATAGTGGAGATGGAGGTGGTGTTTATAGTAGTGGTAGGAAGAGGAAACATTGTAGGGTAACACCCCTCCCTATCTCTCTCTCTCACCCACCCCAATCCTACTAACACACACACAAACACACACACCTACACACGCACACACACACACACACACACACACACACACTGGCACTAGCTAACTACACAAAAAATCCACTAAAATCCTTCCCATACATATTCAATTAACATCAATACAATATCCGCACATTATTATAAACGCAAGATGAAAATAGAATACGTGATGAGGAAAATGGAATAATGTGCTGCAGGAAGGATGACAAAATAACTGTCATACACATTCACGCCTCTACTCAACACCAGCCATGCTTACAACCACAGCCACGCCACAACGTCACGTCACACGAACTCACATGCCAACAACAGTCAAAACTAGACATTGGAATGGCTGCTTTTCTTTAGCTTTACCGCTCAACCAAAAAAAATTGCCATTTTCCGAGACCAACGAAGTTATTCTCAAAGGCAACTTAATCTTCTAATAACGCTGCCAACTGTCTGCCATTTCACAAACACTGTCACTGCTTATTCAGCCCTCTCAACTTCCTCTACATAATTCAAAATCATTAGAAGATCCAAGACACTCTAAAAATAGGTCTTTCCTCTTTCAAACTATAGCCTGCGTGCACATATTAAAAAAACTTATTATATTTTATCATACTCATTCTTGACCTTGGAAGGTTATAATCCTCGTTCATCTTCCGCTACAGACCACGGCGTTATAGAAGGCCGTGTACAGACACGGCATTTCGTGAAATTATCCTTCCACCGTTCATCCATTTCTATTCACATCCACTCTCTCACTGTACTTTATCCAAACTGTCTAAGACAAAATACTTCTCGCTGCGCGGCATTGTGTCTGATCAGTTGATTTAGAACTGTCTGGTCAGTTATTAGGGTACTTTGAAATGTATGAAGTGTATATTTTGTGTTAAGTGTTGCCAGTAGTTTCCACTCCACTATCCATACCCCATCCGCCATCCACACCAGCTCAATGCCTATGTGAGCAGCACTCTTTGGTTCCCCCACATTTCGTTCGTTAGGTAGATTAACGTCCCCGGACACATCAGCGTATAGGGGACTTGGATGTAAGGTATTAAGTTGAAATAAGAGACCCCCACATTTTGCTGGCTGCGGGCTATTTATAGCTTGCCTACACCCTTCCTTCCAGTGAAAGGAAAGGAAAGAAGCACCGGCGAGCAAGCAAGCAAAAGCGAAGCTTTACGTCCTATATTTTAATAAAGTTAAGGACAATAAAATTGGGCTGTAAGGCCCTCATCATACATATTGGTCAGACTAAGTCTGGCCGAGCACCGGCGAAGCTATCGGCGAAGCTATTTATAGCTAGCCTGGCTGAACTAACCTCAAAACCTAAAAGCTTTGGTTGAGTCGTTGTGATCCCCGCAAGTTCTTCAGTTCCAAGTGCGAACACCGACTATCTGCCATTTTGTTTTCTTCCGGTCGTGAGTGTTAAACACGCGCATTGCTAAATGTAAAGCGGTTCAGAGCTTTATAAAATACTATTTATTGTTAAAATAAAAAATAAAATAAATATTACGTGTTGACATGAAAACGAACTGAGGATTCGGAGTCGGGAGGGGAGAGGAAGAGGGAGAGAGAGAGAGTCAAGGAAGGAAGGGAGGGAGGGTAGCAGAGAGATAGAGAGAGAGAGTCATGTTTGTATGTAGATTATAGTCACACGACACTTTCGCATATAGGTGACTACTGGACCGATTTATACTGACACCAGCGGGCCAGTTTGAGAGTCATAATGTGATTAATGTTTATATAATAGTCATCTTTTCAGATCGCTGAAGAAAACGCGCGTGAGATATCCTGAATTTAGTTGACTTTGGCTTTGTGTTAAAGTGACTTTGGATTTGTCAGTGTCAGTGCTACGGACTGCTTGCAGGTAGAGGCAGGAAATCCAGTGCTAAACAGCTACACCCCCATCCCTCAGTTGCAGCCTCAGCACCCCCTTCCTCCAGCATCAACCATCAGTTGCGTCCTTTGCCACCTCGACCACGTAAGGTGCACTTAGAAGACCTTGAACTGCGAACACTCCACCGCCAGGCCCCGCATCGGGAGGGTAGTATGCACATCTACCAAGACGTCGATGGCAGCGAAGGTAAGACAAAGGAAGTTCCCAAGAAGAAGAAGGAAAAAAAGAAGGGAAGGAGGGGAATGGAGGGAGAATGCAGAAAAAGAGGAAAAGACAAGAAGATTGAAGTAGAAAAAAGAACAACAACAAGGAGGAGGAGAAGAAGGAGGAAGAAGAGGAAGGGAGGTACAAAGAGAGAGGTTAGGATGTTCGTATTATCAATCAGCCATTATTATTTGGGTAATCTCGCTCCAACAAATGCTGGTGATGATTGTTTTATTTACGAGTCTAAACCAAAAATCCATGCAATGTTTAGGATTAGGATTGGTGAAATTATCGACGACCACTTGTCCTACCACGTGACAAGCACTCGTATATAAATATCTAATCCTAACAATAAACATAGAAATTTGCCGTGAAAATTTATTCCGAAAGTTTGGTCTAAGCTGCTAATATTCCCGCCGGATTTTCGGCGTTACCTTAATGTTGCCGTTACTATGTAAAGGTTCATTGCTCATTTTAATACAAATGTTTGTTTATTTATTGATTGTAATCTATTGTTTTTAGTGCGTTTCTGATGCGCTTTCAGAACGCATTTATTTGGTAATGCGTTGTTAATTAAATTTATTATTATTATTATTATTATTATTATTATTATTATTATTATTATTATTATTATTATTATTATTATTATTATTATTATTATAGGTTAACGATTATTTTCCTTCTTAGATATGCTATTCTCAAAAACGACTGCAGCATAATTATTTTTCAGATTTTGTTACAAATAGAAATTGCTTTATCATACATGTTTTAATTTAAGCGCTGGTAGCCATCCACACGAAGCATTCTTCTTACACCAAATAAGGTAGAAGGTAAAAGGATTGACTAAATATACAAAACGCTCATAGTAGGCCTATGTCAAACCCCTCCTTTTCAAGAAAGCCTTCAAACCAGTCAAATTGATTCTTGACTACGAGGTGGAATTTACCCAAAGGAAAGTAGTTTTTTTCTCCTCCAAGAAACATTGATCCTTTTTCATATCGGTCTCTATTTCAATAAATGTCTAGGTGTTATTAATCCTCTGGATGGATGAGTCCATGTATTCTAATTAGTGTAGGCCTATATGTTCGTGAGAAGCAGAAGGAGGGTTGGGTTAACAGTCACAGAGATGTGTGTACAGTATACACATTTCTTATCATTAACGTGCAATATATCTTTTATAAATTATTTTAAGTGCGGGATATGCCTTTTTACTTTTTGGTTTTCTGTTATTATGTACATAGCTTTTAATTACTTTAGCTTAGTTTTATTTGAGGAGATTATTATTCTCATTACTATTAGCGTTAGCATAAACTTTTAATTGATTCTGCAGTAGCTCGGTTTGTTAAATTAGGTTTTGGTTGTTCTCCTTGTTGATCTCTCTCTCTGTCTCTGTCTGTCTCTGTCTGTCTCTCTCTCTCTATCTATCTATCTCTCTGTCTTTCTTTCTCTCTTTTTCCGTGCGTCGTATGTTCATAAAGAAGACGTTAATAAAACAACTAAAAAACAAACTATTATTATTATTATTATTATTATTATTATTATTATTATTATTATTATTATTATTATTATTATTATTATTATTATTATTATTATTATGTGTGCACTAAGGAGGGGAAAAAAGAGAGAGAGACAGACAGAGAGGGAGGGGGTATTATGCACTCTCTTTGGAATTAATATAGCTGTTTCACACTATGTAGCAGAGGTTGGAGGGAGGTGGGGAAGGGGGGGGGGCCTGCCTGTCCGTTGTGGGGAGTGAGACGATAGGATTAGTCACCTCTGCTACTCAGAGCGTAGCTATCAATTGAGAGAGTTCGGAGGTTTCGCTTATGAGATGTTATGAGACGCGGAACGTCGTTGGTCCCCGACACATAGCGTATAGGGGTAAAACGGAACATCACGTGTCAACATTGTTTTTTCCTTGTGTCGGCCCGCCGCTGACTCTGGCCGCGGCTGTCTCTCCTTATGAGCACTATTAGCGCTACGTCTGTTTCTAGTGATCGCACTTGTAGCCTACATCGACTGCCTCTGACTTTGGTTGTGGCTCTTTCTGTGCTGTAATCTATCCCATCCTATCCTATCCCGTATCTCGGAGGTCGTAGGGGCACGACAGATGATCGTTTAACCAGCATACTCCATCTTTCCCTGTCCTCAGCAACCCTGATGGTTTCGCTCAGTGTAAAACCAGTCCATTCTCGAATGTTGTCCTCCCACATCTTTTTCGGTTTCCCTCTTCTTCTACCTCCTTGCACTGTGCCTTGCAGTATGCTCTTTGCAAGACCTGATGATCTGGTGATGTGGCCATACCATCGGAGTTTCAGTTTTTTCACCTGTATTAGCGCTACTATAAACTTTTAGCGATCGTGCTGGGCACGTTATTTTATGACATGCGCGATGCGCTTTTAACCTATACCATTTTTACCTCAATGAATTATGTATGTTAATGTGCTAGGTAGTTAATTAGATTTTGTGTTTTTAACCTGTGGTCCTGAATTTTATCTTGAATTCTTATATATGTCCCCTATATGCGCAAAGTGTCCGGGGACTCTAATCTAGCAAACGAAACGAACGAACTAAGCACGTGTCACTTTAATTAGTAGTACACAAAATGGGAAGGCGAGTGTTGTGTCGGGCGTTGTTTAGCTCGTTGGATACGGTAGTGTACAATACAACGCATCTTTATTACAACCAAAGGAATTACAGCAGGCGCACAATCACAGTTTACAATGAAATACATTAAGAAGAATACACATACTCCGCTTTCATCACACATCACACTCCTAAACATTATTTCAACATACCGCATTACGTTATTAAAATCTCGAGTTTTACGATGCTTCACCTCACATACAAAAGCTTGTCCCTTAACTGCAACCGCCCCCCCCCCCCTCACTCTCTCTCTCTCCCTCTCTCTCTCTTTCTACCTCTATCTCTCTCCACCCCACCCCACCCCATTTCTATCCCACACACACCAACACACAAACAACCACGTGCGCGCACGCACGTATTCAAAGCAGAGCGAGCCAGCAATTGCCTGCCTAGTTATCACAAGGTATCACAGGGTATCAGGAAATCACAGAGCACACGCAGACGAGAAAATAAAGGTAATAGTAAATACAGGGTATCCAGATACCACAGTAAACCTGCTGTGTGATGCATGACAACAAAATCCACTAACACAGTCAAGCTTCTGAAGTTTCATGCAAAGCAAAGAAGTTACTTTTTTGGTATTTAAGCTTGTTCCTCTTAATAACAGTAACAAATTGTCCAGCGTTAGGTATATTTTTTTAAGTTTCATGTTAAGTAGCATAAAAGTTATAAATCTTCATTTCTCGAATCTGTGCGGAAAGAGTTAAATAATCTAGGACTTGGTAAGTTTTGGTTAAATCAGGGCCTATATATTTTGACTTCTGCTTCAGGTTTTAAGTGTACAATTAACCACTCCATGATCAAATGTGGTTCTAGGAAATTAAATAATAATGAATTATACTATAATTATCAAATGTTCAAGGTACATTTTGACTTTGAATTTTTTTTACATATTCTACCAACATGCAATATCTGTTTTAAAGTTTAGGACTCTTAACCACAGAATACCAGTGCAGAGAGGCAGATATTTTGACATTCATAGAAACGAGCATGTATGTCAGAAATGTAATCGTGGCGATCTTGGTGATGAGTTTCATTATTTATATTTGTGTTCACATTTTTTTGTAATTCAAGAAGAGAGTTATTAAAATCATATTATTATAAATATCCCAAATGCCAGTACATTTCAAGAACTTGTGTCATCTTAACAGAAAGTCAGAACCATTAAAGCTTGTAAGCCTAATGAAATTAATACTGAAACACTTTTAACGTTTCGATTCCATGTTAGAAATTCATCTAGTTCTGATACGTGCAGGTTGTGTAACAAACATTTTACCAGTTTGTCATTAATGTGTATAGATGTAAGTTATTATTAGTTACGATTTATAGTGGCTACCCAAATCAATTTTTTTTTCTCATTAATTTTTTCTCTCCCCCCACCTCCTCTCTCCGCCCTGTGTAAACAAATATATATATTTTAAAAATTTAAAATGTTATTATATAATTATTTTGCATGTTTGTGTATGTCATTTTATCCATGTCCATGCACTCTTAAGGGTCTTTTCAGGAATACATTTGACTTGCCTTGACTTCTCACTAATCCTTACTACCGATGAAAATGTAAACATGATACAGATGAAGCACACGTGCTCTCTTCTTATTCAATACACTGCCTTCACTAACAGAAACACTAAAGCTTATAAACCGAATTTCAGAGAGAGAAGCGGGAGAGAGAGAGAAGGGAGAGAGAGAGAAGGGAGAGAGAGAAGGGAGAGAGAGAAGGGAGAGAGAGAGAAGGAACTCAGGAACTCAGGAAACTTTAATGCGAGGCCACCAGCCTATACGCATGGGGGTAGCACAACAGACATGGAAAAAAGGAAAGAAAAGTCAAAAATCACCAAAAATTTCAAAAGTTACACAAATAAATATGACAAAACACGCGTGAGAGAGAGAAGGAAGAGAGAGAGGAGAGAGAGAGAGAGAGAAGGAAGAGAGAGAAGGAAGAGAGAGAAGGGAGAGAGAGAGAAGGGAGAGAGATAATGGAGAGAGAGAAGGGATAGAGAAAGAAGGAAGAGAGAGAGAGAAGAGAGAGAGAGAAGGAAGAGAGAGAAGGGAGAGAGAGAAGGGAGAGAGAGAAGGGAGAGAGAGAGAAGAGAGAGAGAAGAGAGAGAGAAGGAAGAGAGAGAAGGGAGAGAGAGAAGGGAGAGAGAGAAGGAAGAGAGAGAGAAGAGAGAGAGAAGGGAGAGAGAAAGAGGGAGAGAGAGAAGGGAGAGAGAGAAGGAAGGAAGAGAGAGAAGGAAGAGAGATAGAAGGGAGGAAGAGAGAGAAGGAAGAGAGATAGAAGGGAGGGAGAGAGAAGGGAGAGAGAGAGAGAAGGGAGAGAGAGAGAAGGGAGAGAGAGAAGGGAGAGAGAGAAGGAAGAGAGAGAGAAGAGAGAGAGAAGGGAGAGAGAAAGAGGGAGAGAGAGAAGGGAGAGAGAGAAGGAAGGAAGAGAGAGAAGGAAGAGAGATAGAAGGGAGGGAGAGAGAAGGGAGAGAGAGAGAAGGGAGAGAGAGAGAAGGGAGAGAGAGAAGGGAGAGAGGGGGGGGTAAGAAAGAGATAGAGGGAGTAGTCATGGAAAGAGGAGAGAAAGTCACCGGATCCGGAGGGTAGGGAAACAGAGAAAGGAATAAGCAGGGGAGAAGAGACAAGCAGAGAGAGACTCGCACTATCAAAAGATTACAAGATGAATGTAAGGTGGGTATCGTGCCCGTACAGTATCACCATCGTGCAAAGTGAAGGTGAGCGGTTTTCGTGCATTAAACAAACAAATCACACCTACATAAATAATTCGATTCAATCGATAAATAAGCAATCAATAAATAAGCAATTAAGTAACGAAACAAACATTAACTTTTAACATAATTATGGAACTCAACAACCGAGCACATAATGCAATACTTACACACCGCCGGCAGATTTCAAAAGATAAACGGCAATGTAGGAGTGATTGTGAACAGCACGAGCGTTGTCAGCAAGTAGGAAACGAGAGCTATCCGGCCAGTGAACAGCACGAGCGTTGTCAGCAAGTAGGCAACGAGAGCTATCCGGCCCCACTGCTACATATAGCCGTGACTGTGAAATGCAATCTCTGCTAGTCCACTATATGCTTTGGTGCTGGGGACGTAAATTTAATCCAGAACAGAGACCCATATACGCTCTATGTGTCCGGGGACGTTAATCTACCCAATCAATCAATGCAATAGCAGTGGGGCCGGGTAGCTCAGTTGGCAGAGCGGCTTACTAGTAACCGAAAGGTACCTGGTTCGAATCCCGGTTTGGCCAACTTGTGACCATATTATTTCCCACTTACCATCAACTGGTTCGCTGGTGTCAGAATAATGTGACCAGTAGTCGCCTATACGCTCCGTTGTCTTGTGACTATAACCTACAGTTACGCAATAGGACTTCGTTATTCTTTCCTCAACGGCAACAAACTGCAAACACGACAGTAGGAATAAGAAAATAACAACACCCGTGTCAAGTTCTTAGAAGGAAGGGGGGAAGGAGGGAGGGAGGGAAGGAGGGGTAGGGGCAAGAAGGAAGGGTAGAGGGGGCAAGAGGGAGGGAGGAGGGAGGTGGGGACGAGGGGGAGAGAGAAAGGGCCAGAGGGAGGGGGAGAAGAAGGGGGAAAGGGCAAGAGGGAGGGGAAGATGGAAAGATAGATTAGGGAGTAATATATAATTATATTTAAAACAAAGACAATATTCCGTAGAAGTCAAAAGTAATAAAAACGAACTTGTAAGTTCTCGGCGTTCTCAATGATAATTCGAAAATATAGGTTATCGGATGCCCCCTCCCCCTCCCTCCACATGAATGTATATAGATCCACGTCACAGAGGTGAAAGCAATATTCAGAACAGGTAGCTTTTTTTAATAGAATCTTTTAATTTGGTAATGATCTAATATTGTGACAAGGACTTTACATTAATGTGCTGTCTTGCGTTCATGGTATGATATATTTACAATATGATGCTATGGCTGGGTTACTGCGTTTACTGCACGCTGCCTAGTGCAGAAACCTAATTTCACCTGTTGGCTGTACAACTGTTTGACCCTCTGTAATCGCTGTACAAAACAATAACCGGCCTGTGCACACCACAATCTGATAATGACTCATCTTTAGTAAACTCCAGCCAAGTCAAGAAATATTTACCTTTATATTTATTCCCTAGAAGACATGGTATATAATAAGATCAATTACAAATTTCATGCAACAAAGATTGTATAACAGACAAACGTAAAATATACCGTTTCCATCGACATACAAAATAATAATTATATTTTTAAAAACAAACAACAAGACTATAACATTTTCAATATGATTTTTTTTTAAAGGGTTATCTTACATCGCCTGTTTAGTTCGACACGTTCATGTCCCTCTTCCCTCCCCCTCCCCCACCCTTATATATCTGACCACAACCAACCCCACCTCCCACATACAAAGGATTTTCGAGATCTACCCCTCCTCCTCACCCACCCCTTTATCCCAAAGCACATAATGAGTTCGTAAACAACATTGTTACAGTCAGTCTCTTACTAATGTAATTGTTCTTACACATCGCTTTTCAAGGTCAAGGCGCTGGTCGATACCTGGATCTAACTCAAGCCGCCCAAAGCTCCAGATTGCTGCGTCATGTGCATCGTGTAACGTCAAAAACAACTGAGTTATCTGCTTCTTTTGTGTAGTAACATTATTGACTGACTGCTTCACTGGGTTCTTATATAGTCTACGTTAATCTCACCTGTTTCCCGCAATGCTGACAAATCATTTTCAACTAGGCGGCAGGCCTACTTAATCACACCGGTACTATACAGTACACAGTCCTACTTTTCCTTATAAGTGTAGTTTTCATTACGATGCCCTTGTATCATACTTTTCTTCTCTCTGTCTCTCTCTCTCTCTCTCTGATCTCTCTCAAAATTATTATTCGAGTGCGCCGACGCGTGAAAAAGTTGAAATTCTGGATGGTAAACAGGCATGCTCGACCAATAAAATCTTAATGGTGATCACTTTGTGCAACCCTGTCGCAAATAATGCAATAGCTGCACAAAGCAAACCGATTCAAATCTCCCCTTATTTTAAAAACAACAAGAACTGTTTTAATTATTTGCACCCAACTCGGACGATACTAAAAGGACCCAACTTGACCAAGTCCCCTAAACTGCTCCTTTTAATAAGAGTATTCATAGTGAGTGCTTCCCCCACTGAAAAAATAAGCTTACAACTAAAAATAACTCCTTGAAAAGTATAGGTTGTATGTTTGTCTCCTTGTTGCTTTCTTAAACCAAATAAATTCCGTGGTTTTTTGTGTGCCTAGCTAGCGTTCTAGTGCTAAACATAGCATTTCCCAAAAGTCGGGTTGAGGCATAACAAAGTTGTTTCATAAGGTTTTTTGTTTTAGGCATATACGATAGTCCCTACCTTACCCTACTGTACCTTACCCTACCGTACCCTACGGTACCCTACTTTACCCTACCGTACCCTACAGTACCCTACCTTATCCTACCCTACCTTGCCCCTACCTCACCCTACCTTACCCTACCCTACCTTACCTTGCTGTACCTTGTCCTACCTTACCCTACCCTACCTTACCTTGCCATACCGTACCCTACCTACGACACCAAAGACGCAATCTTTTGTGCCGCGTGGTTCTTTCAGAAATAGGGTCAAAGGTCAAATGGGTATAGTATTGGTATACCGTTAAACAGGGTAAACCACTCTCTTTCAGAACAGAAATGAAAAAGAATCCAACTGTAGCGGTTGTTTTGAGCAACAAAAAGCCACTTTATCATTGTTTAATGTGATAGCAGTGTCTAATATCGCAGATGTCAATAGACTTGCCTTCTCACTAAATCCTCACTACGGTACCGATAAAAATGTTAACATGATACAGATGAAGCACACTTGCCCTCCTCTTATTCAATACACTACCTTTACTAACAAAAACACTAAAGCTTATAAACAGAATTTCAGAGAGAGAGAGAGAGAGAAGGGGGAGAGAGAAGGAGAGGGAGAGAGAGAGAGAGAGAGAGAGAGAGAGAGAGAGAGTAGACAGGGAAATGGGAGAGAGAGTCACCGAGTCCGGAGGGTAGGGAGACAGAGGGGGGGGGGGAAGAATAACTAGGCAGAAGAGACATGGAGAGAGAGACTCGCACTGCCAAAAGATTACCAGATCAATGTAATGTGGGTATCGTGTTCGTACAGTATCACTATCGCGCAAAGTGAAGGTGAAAGGTTTTCGTGCATTAAAACAAGCAAATCAAACATAAATAAATAATTCAATAATTTAAAAAAAGCAATTAAGCCACGAAACAACCCTTAACTTTTTAATATATATATATGGAACTCGACAATCGATCATACAATACAATACTTACCCACCCGCCGGTAGATTTAAAAAGATAAACGGCAATATAGCAGTGGCAGTTAACAACTAGCGTTGCCAGCAATTAAGCTATAATATAAGAATATATATATATATATAAGAATAAGAGTGAGGCGTCCCACTGCTATCGCTCAGTAATCGAGGGATCGCTGACTCGTGGCATGCAACAGTAGGACTGAAGAAAGCTCTTTGGGGATAATAACAAACATGGCGAGAGAGAGAGAGAGAGAGAGAGAGAGAGAGATTGTGTTTGTGGGTGTGTGTAGATGTGTGCGTGTGTGTGTGTGTGTGTGCGTGTGTAATCACCAGTGTCTCCATCGGCTGTAGAGGGATGTGGGAGAGAATAAGATTAAAGTGTGGGGGTGGAGTAGTTGACGAAATGTGCTGGTGTATTAATATGGTGTTCATTCCAGCGCCGTTAATTCTCACGCGTTTGGTTGCGGGAATAAAGTTCTCGAAGGATGTTTGTGCCTTCGTTCATATGGTATCCACTTTCCAACCTATTTGTACTGAAGCTGACAACACACAAAAAAGTCCATTCGATCCGGGGCGAGTTGTATAGCACAACTGTAATCGATTAGAAGGCGCAAAACGCTTATCATGATGCGACTAAGGAGCGATGGTAGCTCGTAGCTTCGTTGTGTAAAGCGAGACTGGTCCGATACAGATAGGTCTACAGGTCTTTATTTATCCTAAAAAATTACAATGAAAGGTGTGTGTAGAACCTGTCACGTCACATGATAGTATGATGACAAACACCAACACACTGGGGCACATTTCTGATGTCTGATGTTAATTGCTATGGTTAGTTTGTAATCGCGTGCCTCCCCATTTTCTCATCACCCCCACCCCCACTTATTCTCCGTTCCCACTCCCAGCCAAGAAAACAATACACAATCACAAAGTTGGCCGTTAGACAACAAAAATCAATCCCGTTTGGACAACAACAATGTCAATTAAAATTACAGTAAAGGTCAACTTTAGTCAGCTTTGTTAACCATACGATGACAGTTAGTTGGATTAAGAAGACAGAATCCGGTTGCTAAACGTAACGAGTGACTGCACTGTGTTAACTATCTGACGTAGAATAATGCTGAAAGTCGAGCTGGGTCTGCTGTGATTGCAACTGTTAACATGTAACCCTTTCTCAGTCCCATCTATCCCCCACCGCCATTCACACCCCCAACCAACAACACCAAATACACTTTCAAAAAGGCGGCTGCTAACCACAACCACCACCGCCTCACCCCCCCCCCCCCCCACCTCCAGCACGCGGGGTCGGAAGGGTGGGGGGGGGAGAGGGCGGTGGAACGGTGGTGGTTGTGGTTAACAGCCACCTTTTTGAAAATGTATTTCGTGTTGTTGGTTCCAGCACTTTCCACTGGGACCACACAACGGTGCAGAATAGGGAGTGTGTGCAGCAATATAGTTGACAAGAAGCAGGCGACTCTGGAACAACTGTTCCACAAAAGAGCCCTCAGCAAGGCAGTCAGAATTCAGAGAGACCCTACCCACCCACTTTCCTGTCTGTTTGAACTTCTTCCATCTAATCGCAGATTCCGCTGTGCACTAATGCGTACACAGCGCTACAAAAACACCTTTATCCCTACTGCCATATCAATGCTAAATGAGGCCAATGACAGACCCTCAAACAAAAGACTGTCTTGATGTAGGAGTCTCCCAACTATCTCGCTGAGTGTATGTGCATGTTTGTATGAAGGCATGCGCGTGTGCGTGTGTGCATGTGTGTGTTTGTGAGTGTGTGTATAATATTTGTGTGTTTACTATGAATGTATGTAAACCACCTTTTAATATACCATTTATGTGATTTACCTGTATTTTTTAACAACTGTTATAATCAGTCAACATGCAGTATTATTGCTTATGTTGATTATAGTTTGATACAGTTATATATTGTTGACCTACAGAGATTCATATTAAACTAAGATTATTTATCTAGCACTGTTGCAACAAAATAATTTTTTATAAGTCCAGAGTGGTAAATTATGATATACACTATGTCTGTATGTATTTTTATTATATTTTAACTGTCTGAAAAGGGCATTGACATACGTGTGATAGAACTAGAGTGCGTGGATAGGTGTTTGAAGGAAAAGATGAAGTGTGAGAGTACGCAAGTGATTAGATGTATAGAATGTATATACATTTAGTATTGATTTTTTAGCTCTGTTAAATGTTATAACATGACTGTTTTTAATTATATGTTTTATATGCCTGACATACATTGCTGTGAAGTTCCTTATGGGATAATAAAGATTTGTTGTATTGTATTGTATTGTATTGTATTGTATTGTTTGTTTCACAAGAGGGGTTGGCAATGGGTCAAGCATACAAGACTTTGTAGGAGACTGCACAATCAAGGCATGAATGTCACTCTCCGACACAGGCTGAAATGATGACAACGCAGGTCCCTCGTACACTTCAAAAGATGGAGCGTCACATGGGCACGCATCAAGTTTGTCTCGAATACCGCGAATCCTGTCTGTGAAAAAGTTGCAAAAAGCTTGTGGAAGTTCCGAACGAAGAATAACAGAGGGGAGAACACGGCACTTTTTCTGGCCTAACAGTTCACCGGTAACTGCAAATAGCTCCTTGTTTGAAGACGCTGCAGAAGCTATTCTATTACAGTAGTAGCGTCTCTTCGCCGCCGACACGCACAACTTAATTAACATTGTGTCTGTGACGAATTGGCTAGTTTTAACTCTGCTTATTGACTATTTAGCCATGTGTAGTATTTGTAACAGTAGAGAAGTTAGACTATTACACAGCAGCAATTAAATTACACAGCAGACCACACACCGCGAGCCCGACCCACGCTAGCGCAGTGAGTCAGCACTTGAGCTTTGAATCGGACCGTTTTAACCAATCAGAGCAGGCTCAGTGGGTAGAGCAGTTTGAATGTGTCAGAGCCTAACACAGTTTGAATCAGTCGTGTGTGAGACGAGGAAGAAGTAACATCTACTTAGCTAGCAGAGAACTATCTTCACTCATAGACCAGGAAGCAGGACTTTGAAATCTTAGAATTCTCTCAAGTCATCACGGGCCTGAACTTGTCAAACAGGTAAATGAACACCCTTCTGTTTCATCGTGATATATTTATATTATTGTTGAAATTATGTTTGTGGAATTTGGTATGCATAAATGTGAATTGTTAATCCGAATTTGCGGGACCACGTGGAAGAGCCTACCACGAGGCGAAACACGACCGGTTGCGCCGCCATGTTGTATCCCGTACGGAACCACTGTTGTTTAACTTATATGTATGTTTGCAGACCAGTGGCTGTACCACTGAATGTTTATAAGATTAATAATTCTGTATGTGTATAGTTAGCCACGATTGATATTTATGTATGTATAGGAATTTAGAGTGAGATTCCAGTGGAACCCGGAAGTAGCAGAATGTTCGTCGCTTATGTATAGAGATGTGGAGCTATCACTGAGGGCTACTTGGCTTTCAGTGAGACGCTCTGCACAAACCGATTATTCAGGGTTGTGCAGAATTTCGTCTCTTATATTCCAGACGAGCAGGCGAGCTATCCTGTGTGCCCCACTCCACAGAAACGACTAGTTGGTCGAGGAGACTCTACCGCACAAGACGGAAAGAGATACCCGAAGAAACACCCTGTCAGACCCCACAGCGTGGCAAGGGAACCCAACTACCCAACGACAAAGGTGTACCAGAAGCTACCTCACAGAAGGACTTCGAACACCCCACACATGAGTTAAGTGCATAAGGCGAAGGTGCACTTAAACTGATCATAACAGGACCACAGTAGTCCAACTCTTCAGAAACTGTAAAACGGACCACAGTAGTCCAAATCTACATGAAATATTATAGCAAGTGCCCGAGGAAGATATAACAGCTGCCTAGACTATCAGCGATCGAACTATTAGCATTGAAAGAGACTTTTTAAGTTAGATTAGTACTTAGAGAATCTTGTATAGAGTAGAAGAAATAAATGTGTGATTTTAACTGTTATCAAGTGGCTGGACTACATATGATTCATAGCCGTGTGAACGCTAGTGTGACAGTAATCTCTTACCATTTTTTCTATCTATTTCTGTACCCCAACCTTAACACAGAACGAGCTAAACAAATAAATTTATTAAAGTAATTCATAGGGTGACCTACTAGCAGTTCCCACCGAATAAACGTGAGGGTCCATAATTCCATTGTGCAGAGCCCATAAACCCCACGTGACACTTTAATTGGCGAGCCTAGCTAGGATCTGTGTATAATAGGAATTGGGTATAACCGGACCTTAGTACAATAAAATTAGATAACAGTAGGAGTAGTAGAATAACTTAGAATAGTGGTAACAAGGACTGATCAGTTGTGGTGCACTATTCTTTAGTTAAAAACTTGTTTGCTTCAATTATTTTTGTGCCTGTATGTTGCATTGTTCTTTTGCAGGTTTTGCTTAAATAACTGTTGTATGCCATTTGACTCTTGTTTTATTCTATTTTTGATTACGAATTTGATTGTCTTTGCATTGTTGTTATTGACTTGCAATATTGCTAGTGTTTTGGTATTCCACGTGATTCAGAGGTTGTTCATAGACACGTTTGGCAATGTCGGACCCAGTGGCCTTGAGATTGCGCTTCAAGGAACTAGGAGAAGCTTTACACTTAGCAGGGGCAGACCTAATTGCGTATATTAATGCAGAGGTAGAGAAACAGGAGGCTAAGGCAGAGAGAGCAGCAGAGAGAGAGGCGAAGAAACTCGAAGCGGCAGAGAGAGCTGCAGAGAGAGAACAGAAAAAAGCAGAATTAGAAGCAGAGCAGAAGAAGCTAGCATTAGAAGCAGAGCAAAAGAAAGCAGAGTTAGAAGCAGCAAGAGAACAGAAGAAATTAGAATTAGAAGCAGAACAGAAGAAGGTAGCTGCAGAGAGAGATGCAGAAGTTAGGAGATGGGAGTATGAGAGGGCTGAAAAGGAAAAAGACAGACAGCATGAGTTAGAATTGAAAAGATTGGAATCAGGAGCTTCAAGTTCTTCCTCAACCCCTCCCCACTCAGATCAGCTAGAGGTAGCATCCAACCCTGTACAAGGAATGTCATTTCCACTGGGAACATTCAATGAAAGAGAAGAAGGTTTAGATCTCTATCTGACTAGGTTTGAGCGTCTAGCAACAGAGTACAAACTAGATCCCACTCATTGGTCTTTTAAGCTTAGTCAAGGGCTTAGAGGAAAGGCTTATGACATCTACAGTAAGCTACCGACTGACAGAGTGACTGACTATCACAAAGTAAAAGAGGCACTCCTAACGGGATTCGAACTAACAGGAGAATGCTACCGGCAAAAGTTCCGCACCAATCGGAGAGTGAAAGGAGAGAGCTATGCGCAGTTCGCGGATCGGTTGTCCACAACGCTGGATAAGTGGATTAGCCAGTCAGCCACGGCTAAGACGTATGATGGACTGACAGAACTGTTAGTATGGGAACAGCTACGGGAAACCATGACCCCCCGAGCTGAGAACATTCTCAGTAGAGCAGGGCGCGGAAAGACTGGAAGATCTGGTCAAGGTCGCAGATAGGTACGTGGCCGCACACGGAGAAGCCAAGAGCTTCAGGCGAGACCTAAAGCCTAACGGGAAAGAGGCACAGAAACGAAGCCCTAACCGGGAAGAGCGCACCGCGAATAAGCCGAATAATCCCAGACCTGGGCAAAATAAAGGACCCAACGCGGAATTCGGGAAAAGAGGTCCCGCAGAACAGAGACGGTATTGTTCGTTCTGCAACAGAAACAATCACTCCACCGCAGAATGTTTCAAGTTGGCCGCACAACGTAGGGAAGAGCGCGAAAGCCGGCCAGCGCACAGAGTTCTAACTCAAAGTAGCGGTAACAAGCCACACACAATCGGAGATCACCCATCGGTGACAGACACGGTCAAGGTCAACGGTAAAGAAGCGAACTGTCTGTATGACACAGGTCTATCATACGACGCGATAGTTAGCGAATCTCTGGTATCGCGCGCGGACTTGACAGACAAGACAGTCGACTTACAAGGAGCAGACTTGACGAAACCGACGACTACTTGCCCAATAGCATGGATCGAAGTAGAGAGTAGGTACGTCACAGGACGAATCCAAGCAGCTGTTTTACAGAAACCCCTGTATGATCTAGTGCTAGGTTGTAGGTATGTGTTCTTAGGCACGCCCCCCAAAACTGTAGAGATAGCTGCAGTGCAAACCAGGGCCCAAGCTAAAACCCAACCACCCCAGCCCGAGTTCGCTCCGAATCCAGGACTCGAAGAGATCAAAACAGCACAGAAAGAAGACACCTCGATAGCGAAGTGCTTCCAGAAGCTACCCAAGGCGCACACACCCCCGCACAAGGGAGACTTCTACATGGACGAGGGAGTTCTACATCGACAAGGAGATGGAGATCACACCCAACTAGTACTACCAGCCACCCTTCGAGCCCAAGTACTAGAACTAGGCCACAGCATGCCACTCAGCGGACACATGGGAATTGGAGCCACAGTGCAGAGAATCAGCGCACACTACTATTGGCCAGGAATCACGGAGGATGTCAAGCGCTACGTGAAATCTTGCCACCAATGTCAACGATATTCCCCGCGACATCACACCGTACCAGTTACCTTAGGACCATCGGTAGTAGTCGGCGTGCCATTCCAGCAAGTCTCAGTAGACATAGTAGGACCACTGCCCATGACCAAGAAGCGGAACAGATTTCTACTCACACTCGTCGACGCATGTACGATGTGGTGCGAAGCAGTCCCGTTGCCAGCGATAGACACCAAGAAGATTGCAGATGCACTCATCGCCATCTTTACCAGAGTCGGATTCCCGGACAGCATTAGAACGGACAACGGATCTCAGTTCACCGGCCGCCTGATGCAAGACGTGTTCGAGTTGATACAAGTTCATCACATTCGCACACCACCATACCACCCCGCCAGCAACGGACAAGTAGAAAGACTGAATGGAACCCTTCTCACCATCCTCAGGAAAGTCGCCGACGACAATCCAGAAGCGTGGGACACCTACGTGAATGCGGCACTGTTCGCATACAGAGAAACGCCCCATGCAGCCACAGGCTACACCCCGTCAACATTGCTATTCGGCAGACCTCTAGCAGGACCGCTAGAAGCCCTACGCAGAAGTTGGACGGAGGCCAAGATAGACGACACACCAAGAGGTGCCACCAAGTACGTCGCAGACCTGCAGGAAACCCTCAAAGCAACGTGGAAGAAAGCTGGTGAAGCACTGAAGAAGGCAAGAGCCCGTCAGGCGAAGTACTACAACCGCCACGCGAAGGACAGAGAACTGCAAGTCGGCGATCAAGTGCTACTCTTACTTCCAAGTGGAAACAACAAGCTGGACATCGCTTGGAGAGGACCGTACCGGGTGACTGCCAAGAAATCCAGGACAGTCTACCAAGTAGAGGTGAACGGGAGAGCCCGATACCACCACATCGATCGCCTCAAGGAATACACGGACCGACCAGCGACCCCCAGCACTCACACCTGGATGGCCATCGCCATCGCGGAAGAAGCTCATCCACAACTACAACAGCACCGCCGTACCACTGACAAATGGAACCCGGAAAATCGCCCCGGACAAAGTAGTTTGGACAGCCGAATGCGAGACAGCATTCCAAACACTCAAGGACAGAATGACATCGGCGCCAGTACTCCACCTACCCGATTTGACTCAGCCATTCGTTCTTCGCACCGACGCAAGCGACTTAGGCCTCGGAGCAGTACTGCTACAGCGCGACCCCAAGAATGCAGAGACGCTATTCCCTGTCGCCTACGCCAGCAGAAAATTGAGACCCGCCGAGACCCACTACGCCACGTCGGAGAAAGAATGTCTTGGACTAGTCTGGGCCATACAGAAGTTTCAACTCTACCTGTATGGGACCCACTTCACAGTTCAGGTGGACCACCAACCACTATCGTTCCTGGCAGCCTCCAAGTCTTTGAACTCTCGCCTGATGAGATGGGCACTCACCCTTCAGGCGTACTCATTCCAGATCGAGTACATCCCCGGCAAAGAGAACCACGGAGCCGACTACCTCAGTCGCCATCTCGTGGAGGACACAGCAGCTGTCGCCCACCCAACACAACTAAGGGCCACAGCACCAGAATTCGTCCCCGCCCAGTAATACCCTGTCACTAGTGTCCATAGCTACCTGGCACAGCATTGCAGCTCAGGTAGAGCAACTTAATTAGTTTGTAAATAGGACCCTAGGATAGTGCAGTGTTAAACTAGGCTCCGTAGTAGAAAAAGGTCGAATCCAGTAGTCATCGCCTTTTTTCAGTTGAGGGAGCCTGTGACGAATTGGCTAGTTTTAACTCTGCTTATTGACTATTTAGCCATGTGTAGTATTTGTAACAGTAGAGAAGTTAGACTATTACACAGCAGCAATTAAATTACACAGCAGACCACACACCGCGAGCCCGACCCACGCTAGCGCAGTGAGTCAGCACTCGAGCTTTGAATCGGACCGTTTTAACCAATCAGAGCAGGCTCAGTGGGTAGAGCAGTTTGAATGTGTCAGAGCCTAACACAGTTTGAATCAGTCGTGTGTGAGACGAGGAAGAAGTAACATCTACTTAGCTAGCAGAGAACTATCTTCACTCATAGACCAGGAAGCAGGACTTTGAAATCTTAGAATTCTCTCAAGTCATCACGGGCCTGAACTTGTCAAACAGGTAAATGAACACCCTTCTGTTTCATCGTGATATATTTATATTATTGTTGAAATTATGTTTGTGGAATTTGGTATGCATAAATGTGAATTGTTAATCCGAATTTGCGGGACCACGTGGAAGAGCCTACCACGAGGCGAAACACGACCGGTTGCGCCGCCATGTTGTATCCCGTACGGAACCACTGTTGTTTAACTTATATGTATGTTTGCAGACCAGTGGCTGTACCACTGAATGTTTATAAGATTAATAATTCTGTATGTGTATAGTTAGCCACGATTGATATTTATGTATGTATAGGAATTTAGAGTGAGATTCCAGTGGAACCCGGAAGTAGCAGAATGTTCGTCGCTTATGTATAGAGATGTGGAGCTATCACTGAGGGCTACTTGGCTTTCAGTGAGACGCTCTGCACAAACCGATTATTCAGGGTTGTGCAGAATTTCGTCTCTTATATTCCAGACGAGCAGGCGAGCTATCCTGTGTGCCCCACTCCACAGAAACGACCAGTTGGTCGAGGAGACTCTACCGCACAAGACGGAAAGAGATACCCGAAGAAACACCCTGTCAGACCCCACAGCGTGGCAAGGGAACCCAACTACCCAACGACAAAGGTGTACCAGAAGCTACCTCACAGAAGGACTTCGAACACCCCACACATGAGTTAAGTGCATAAGGCGAAGGTGCACTTAAACTGATCATAACAGGACCACAGTAGTCCAACTCTTCAGAAACTGTAAAACGGACCACAGTAGTCCAAATCTACATGAAATATTATAGCAAGTGCCCGAGGAAGATATAACAGCTGCCTAGACTATCAGCGATCGAACTATTAGCATTGAAAGAGACTTTTTAAGTTAGATTAGTACTTAGAGAATCTTGTATAGAGTAGAAGAAATAAATGTGTGATTTTAACTGTTATCAAGTGGCTGGACTACATATGATTCATAGCCGTGTGAACGCTAGTGTGACAGTAATCTCTTACCATTTTTTCTATCTATTTCTGTACCCCAACCTTAACACAGAACGAGCTAAACAAATAAATTTATTAAAGTAATTCATAGGGTGACCTACTAGCAGTTCCCACCGAATAAACGTGAGGGTCCATAATTCCATTGTGCAGAGCCCATAAACCCCACGTGACAGTGTCTTTCTTTGATAAAGATCTCTTTGTGCACTGTGAGACGAGTTTTCCACCAGTGTCGCTCTGCCCGCCTGCGCCCCCGACGAGCCTCACGGACCTCGGTGAACATCCATGGCGCGGAGGGGCGATCTCTCAGCCGTCTGGTAACAGATGGCGCCAGGCGGTCGAGGATCCGGCGAATTTTAACGTTTTGATTCCATGTTAGAAATTCATCTAGTTCTAATACTTGCAGGTTGTGTGTAACGAACATTTTAGTAGTTTGCCATTAATGTGTATAGATGTAAGTTATTGTTAGTTACGATTTATAGTGGCTACCCAAATCAATTTTTTTTCTCATTAGTTTTCTCTCTCCCCCCCACCTTCTCCCTCCGCCCTGTGTAAACAAATTTTGTTGTTAAAATTTAAAATGTTATATATATATTATCATTTTGCATGTTTGTTTATGTTATTTTATCCATGTCCATGCACCCTTAAGGGTCTTTTTTGGAGTACATTTGACTTGCCTTGACTTCTCACTAATCCTTACTACCGATGAAAATGTAATAATGATAAAGATGAAGCACACGTGCTCTCTTCTTATTCAGTACACTACCTTTACTAACACTCGGAGTAACAGAAACACTAAAGCTTATAAACAGAATTTCAGAGAGAGAAGGGGGAGAGAGAAGGGAGAGAGAGAAGGGAGAGAAGGGGGAGAGAGAAGGGAGAGAGAGAAGGAAGAGAGAGAAGGGGGAGAGAGAAGGGAGAGAGAGAAGGGAGAAAGAGAAGGGAGAGAGAGAAGGAAGAGAGAGAAGGAAGAGAGAGAAGGGAGAGGGAGAAGGGGGAGAAAAAGAAATGAGAGAGAGAAGGGGGAGAGAGAGAAAAGAGAGAGAGAAGGGGAGAGAGAGAAGGGAGAGAGAGAAGGGAGAGAAAGAAGGGAGAGGGAGAAGAGAGAAGGGAGAGAGAGAAGGGGGGAGAGAGAAGGGGGAGAGAGAATGGAGAGAGAGAGAAGGGGGAGAGAGAAGAGAGAAGGGGGAGAGAGAAGGGAGAGGGATAAGGGGGAGAGAGAAAAGAGAGAGAAGGGGGAGAGAGAGAAGGGAGAGAGAAGAAAGAAGGGAGAGAGAGAAGGGAGTGAGAAGGGGGAGAGAGAGAAGGGAGAGAGAAGGGGGAGAGAGAGAATGAAGAGAAAGAAGTGGGAGAGAGAAGGGAGAGAGAGAAGGGGGAGAGAGAAGGGAGAGAGAGGGGGGGTAAGAAAGAGATAGAGGGAGTAGACATGGAAAGAGGAGAGAAAGTCACCGGATCCGGAGGGTAGGGAGACAGAGAAAAAGAATAAGCAGGGGAGAAGAGACAAGCAGAGAGAGACTCGCACTGTCAAAAGATTACAAGATGAATGTAAGGTGGGTATCGTGCCCGTAAAGTATCCCTATCGTGCAAAGTGAAGGTGAGCGGTTTTCGTGCATTAAACAAACAAATCACACCTACATAAATAGTTCAATCGATAAATAAGCAATCAATCACACCGCCGGCAGTTTTGAAAAGATAAACGGCAATGTAGGAGTGATAGTGAACAGCACGAGCGTTGTCAGCAAGTAGGCAACGAGAGCTGTCCGGCCCCACTGCTACATATAGCCGTGATTGTGAAATGTAATAGCTCTGTCCCCTTTAAACTGCAAACACGACAGTAGGACTGAGAAAATAACAACACCCGTGTCAGGTTCTTAGGAGGAAGGGCGGAGGGAAAGAGGGAGGAAGGAGATGGGGATGTGAAGGGGGGGGGGGGGGGTTGGGGCAAGAGAGAGATGGAAAGATAGATTAGGGTATGTGTGTGGGTGTGTGTGTGTGTATGTATATATGTATATATATATAAACGAACTTGTAACTCGGCGTTCTCAATGATAATTCGAAAATATAGGTTAACGGATGCCCCCCTGATGAATGTATTTAGATCCACGTTACAAAGGTGAAAGCAATATTCAGAACAGGTAGCTTTTTTAAATAGAATCTTTTAATTTGGTAATGATCTAATATTGTGACAAGGACTTTACATTAATGTGCTGTCTTGCGTTCCTGGTATGATATATTTACAATATGATGCTATGGCTGGGTTATTGTGTTTACTGCACGCTGCCTAGTGCAGAAACCTAATTTCACCTGTTGGCTGTACCACTGTTTGACCCTCTGTAATCGCTGTACAAAAAAATAACCGGCCTGTGCACACCACAATCGCATAATGACTCATCTTTAGTAAACTCCAGCCAAGCCAAGAAATATTTACCTTTATATTTATTCACTAGAAGACATGGTATATAATAAGATCAATTACAAATTTCATGCAACAAAGATTGTATAACAGACAAACGTAAAATATACCGTTTCCATCGACATACAAAATAATAATTATATTTTTAAAAACAAACAACAAGACTATAACATTTTCAATATGTTTTTTTTTTTTAAAGGATTATCTTACATCGCCTGTTTAGTTCGACACGTTCATGTCCCTCTTCCCTCCCCCTCCCCCACCCTTATATATCTGACCACAACCAACCCCACCTCCCACATACAAAGGATTTTCGAGATCTACCCCTCCCCCCCCCCCCACCCATCCCTTTATCCCAAAGCACATAATGAGTTCGTAAACAACATTATTACAGTCAGTCTCTTACTAATGTAATTGTTCTTACACATCGCTTTTCAAGGTCAAGGCGCTGGTCGATACCTGGATCTAACTCAAGCCGCCCAAAGCTCCAGATTGCTGCGTCATGTGCATCGTGTAACGTCAAAAACAACTGAGTTATCTGCTTCTTTTGTGTAGTAACATTATTGACTGACTGCTTCACTGGGTTCTTATATAGTCTACGTTAATCTCACCTGTTTCCCGCAATGCTGACAAATCATTTTCAACTAGGCGGCAGGCCTACTTAATCATTATCACACCGGTACTATACAGTACACAGTCCTACTTTTCCTTATAAGTGTAGTTTTCATTACGATGCCCTTGTATCATACTTTTCTTCTCTCTGTCTCTCTCTGTCTCTGTCTCTCTCTGTCTCTGTCTCTCTCTCTGTCTCTGTCTCTCTCTCTCTCTCTCTCTCTCTCTCTCTCTCTCTCTCTCTCTCTCTCTCTCTCTCTCTGATCTCTCTCAAAATTATTATTCGAGTGCGCCGACGCGTGAAAGATTTGAAATTCTGGATGGTAAACAGACATGCTCGACCAATAAAATCGTGATCACATTGTGCAACCCTGTCGCAAATAATGCAATAGCTGCACATATCAAACCGATTCAAATCTCCCCTTATTTTAAAAACAACAAGAACTGTTTTAATTATTTGCACTCAACTCGGACGATACTAAAAGGACCCAACTTGACCAAGTCCCCTCAACTGCTCCTTTTAATAAGATTATTCATAGTGAGTGCTTCCCCCACTGAAAAAATAAGCTTACAACTAAATATAACTCCTTGGAAAGTATAGGTTGTATGTTTGTCTCCTTGTTGTTTCTTAAACCAAATTAAATTCCGTGTTTTTTTGTGTGCCTAGCTAGCGTTCTAGTGCTAAATAGGTTTTTCGTTTTAAGCATATACGATAGTCCCTACCCTACCTTACCCTACCCTACCCTACCTTACCTTGCTCTACCTTACCCTACCCTACCGTACCTTGCTCTACCTTACCCTACCCTACCTTACCTTGCTCTACCTTACCCTACCCTACCTTACCCTACCCTACCTTACCTTGCTCTACCTTACCCTACCCTACCTTACCCTACCCTACCCTCGACACCAAAGACGCAATCTTGGTGCCGCGTGGTTCTTTCAGAAATAGGGTCAAAGGTCAAATGGGTATAGTATTGGCGTACCGTTAAACAGGGTAAACCACTCTCTTTCAGAAAAGAAATGAAAAAAAAATCCAACTGTAGCGGTTGTTTTGAGCAACAAAAAGCCACTTTATCATTGTGTAATGTGATAGCAGTGTCTAATATCGCAGATGTCAATTAATAGACTTGCCTTCTCACTAAATCCTCACTACGGTACCGATAAAAATGTAAACATAATAAAGATAAAGCACACATGCCCTCCTCTTATTCAATACACTACCTTTACTAACAAAAACACTAAAGCTTATAAACAGAATTTCAGAGAGAGAGAGAGAGAGAGAGAGAGAGAGAGAGAGAGAGAGAGAGAGAGAGAGAGAGAGAGAGAGAGAAGGGGGAGAGAGGGGGAGAGAGAAGGAGAGGGAAAGAGAGAGAGAGAGAGAGAGAGTAGACAGGGAAATGGGAGAGAGAGTCACCGAGTCCGGAGGGTAGGGAGACAGAGTGGGGAAAGAATAACTAGGCAGAAGAGACAGGGAGAGAGAGACTCGCACTGCCAAAAGATTACCAGATCAATGTAATGTGGGTATCGTGTCCGTACAGTATCACTATCGCGCAAAGTGAAGGTGAAAGGTTTTCGTGCATTAAAACAAGCAAATCAAACATAAATAAATAATTCAATAATTAAAAAAAATTAATTAATTAAGCCACGAAACAACCCTTTATTTTTTAACATAATTATGGAACTCAACAATCGATCATACAATACAATACTTACCCATCAGCCGGTAGATTTGAAAAGATAAACGGCAATGCAGGAGTGGCAGTTAACATCTAGCGTTGCCAGCAAATAAGCATACAAACAAGAGGCGTCCCACTGCTATAGATCAGGCTGGCTAATCGGATAACTGTGACTCGCGGCATGCAACAGTAGGACTGAAGAAATTCACAACGCCCGTATCAGTTTTTTTGAAGGAAGGGGAGTGGGAGGAGGGAAGGAGGAGGACAAAGGAGAGATAGATGGGGAGAGAGAGATAGGTGGGGTGAGGGGGGGTGGGGCAGAGATAAAGAGAAGTAGGGGAATGCGGGATGAAAAAAAGCCAGTGGGAGTGAGGACTAACCGAAGAAGGGATAGGGCGAGACCTACAAACACGCTAATTCATTATCGTATCAAAAGGCTGTGAACGGTTGAATAAGTCGCGATTTTGTGTTTTCTCTCTCTCTCTCTCTCTCTCTCTCTCTCTCTCTCTCTCTCTCTCTCTCTCTCTCTCTCTCTCTCTCTCTCTCTCTCTCTCTCTCTCTCTAAGTTTTAGCTCTGTCACCGTCCAGACTATGTTGGACAATGCTACTATTACCTTAGATGACAATGTTGATGTAGCCATACAGATTTTCACAGAGGCGCTACGCGCGGCGGGCAAATGCATGATAAGAAGAGTGAGAGTAGGGGGTGAGAAGGGAGAGGCGCAGTTGTTTGATGTGGAATGTGCTGTCGCCCGACGCACGGCGCGGCGCTTGTTAGCTGTTTTTAGGAACACGAAACAGGCGAAAGATAGGCAGAACTACGTAACAGCTCGGAAAGAATATAAAACCTTGATTGGGAGAAAGAAAACATCCTTTGAACATAATAAAGCAGATTATCTAGCATCATTGGGAAAAAATGGACAACTGTTTTGGAGGGAGGTTAGGAAAATAACGGGCAAAAGGAAGAACACAGCTTGCAGAGATATCACAGATGCAGAATGGTATGATCATTTTCAAAAACTTTTTAATAGAAGTAGCGTAGTAGATAAAGATGAGACGTTCATAAAGCAGACTAAAGACACGCCAAATGTAGAAAGTGATGTATGCTATGAACTGAACAAGCCTATAACAGAGCTAGAAGTAAAAGAAGCTGTCAGGAAATTAAAAACAGGCTAAGCGTGTGGCATTGATGAAGTACTTGCTGAGATGTTGAAGCTGACAGGAAAAAGAACCGTGTTATTTCTAGTGAAACTGTTTAATATGTTGTTTGATAGCGGGACTTACCCCGACGAGTGGGCTAAAGCTATTATAGTGCCAATCTTTAAAAAGGGAGATATTAAGATAACCGATAACTACAAGGGGGTGTCTTTATTAAGCTTAATAAGTAAATGCTACACCTCGGTGCTGAACAGAAGACTTGTCAATTGGGTAGAAGAGCATAATAAGTTAACAGAAACACAGGCAGGATTCAGAAAGGGTTACTCAACTACAGACCACATTTTTACCTTAAATGCAATTGTTGAAAAATGTTTATCCAAAAGAGGTGGCAAATTATACGCCTGTTTCGTGGACCTAAAGAAAGCGTTCGACTCTGTACAGCATCAACCTCTGTTTGAAGTACTGCTACACAAAAATAATATCGATGGAAAATACATTAAGGCGATTATGTCCATTTACAAGAAAGTGTTGTCATGTGTCAGAGTCGAAGACAGACTCACAGAATTTTTTTAATGTCCAGTAGGCCTGAGACAAGGTTGCATTTTGAGCCCCGAAATTTTTTCTTTGTTCATTAACGAGGTTGCAACAGCTGTAGATAATGAAGGTATGCATGGCATACAAATACTGCCAAATTTGATTGACCTATTTTTGTTGTTATTTGCAGATGACATTGTTCTTTTGTCTATTACCCCCAGAGGGTTGCAGAATCAAATCAGTATTCTGAATGATGCATGTAAAAGATTATTTTTGAGTATTAACACTGATAAAACGAAGGTCATTGTTTTTGTAAAGGGGGTTTCCTAGGAAAATATGAGAACTGGAATTTAGATGGGAACAAATTGGAAGTTGTAAATGAATACAATTACCTAGGCTTTATGTTCACGACAAAAATGAGCATCAGTAAAGGTGTACATGCACTAGCGATAAAGGGAAGAAAAGCTTGTTTTGAATGCGTGAAAACGATCTCCAAAGTAAGAGATATCTCCAGAAACTGCTACTTAAATTTTTGATACCCAAGTTCAGCCAGTATTGTTGTATGCCTCTGAGGTTTGGGGTCTCCACAGACTAGACAACATTGAAAAGGTCCATACTTTTGCTTGTAAACGTTTTTTGAATATTCCAATAGGTGTGCCAAATAAACTTGTGTATGGAGAAACAGGGAGATGTCCATTATATATAAACAGTGCTGTGCGATGCATACGTTCATGGGGCCGAGTAGCTCAGTTGGTAAGAGCGTCTTGCTAGTAACCGAAAGGTCGCTGGTTCGAATCCCGGATTGGTCAACGTGTGATCATATTATTTTCCCCTTTACCAACAACTGGCCCGCTGGTGTCAGTATAAATCGGTCCAGTAGTCACATATATGCGAAAGTGTCGTGTGACTATAATCTACAAACAACAACAACAACAACAACAACAACAACAACAACAACAGCATACGTTATTGGCTTAAACTTCTGAAGTTAGATTCATCTAGATTACCAAGGCAGGCCTATACTATGCTCTTCAACCTACATGAGAAGGGAAAGAAATGTTGGATGACGAGGTTGGAAAATACTTTGTTCACTCTGGGCTTTGGTTACGCATGGTTACAGCAGGGAGTGGGTTGTGAAAACGCCTTTATTGCTGTGCTCAAACAAAGGATGAAAGATGTTTATATCCAGGAATGGGACAGTTCAGTTTTGATAAAAGACACGTACCAACGATATCGAATATTCAAGAATGTTTTTGAAACAGAAGCGTACTTTGAAAGCGTTCATGCATGTAAAATGTTTTAGAGACTGTCTGATTAGGCTACGGCTTGGTGTTTTGCCTGTGAGAGCTTCATGTTTTAGATTGACTTTTGATACAACAGGAGATATTATGTGTAAATGTTGCAAAGTACCAGAAGACGAAGATCATTTCCTAACTGCATGTACATTATACAGTGATTTAAGAGCTAAGTATATAACTTTCCATGTTCAATCATGTGTTCATCTATTAAAATACGGAACACAATTTCATCTTTGGAGAATTTGTTTGTTTATGTTTCCTGCCCTAAACTTACGAACAGAATTCTACGAGCATGTTACTTCATCATAAATTTAAATGAAATTATATTAAGTTTACAGAACTATGCAATAGTTATGAATCACGTGATCCGCAACTCTACCTTTCTATGGGCTGGTGGCCCGAAGATTGTGTGAAATGTATCAGTATGTGTGTAATTTTTTGTTGAAGTAAAAGGACGATGTCCAAATCTCTCTCTCTCTCTCTCTCTCTCTCTCTCACTCTCTTTCTCTCTCTCTCCCACTCTCTCTCTCCCACTCTCTCTCTCTCTCTCTCTCTCTCTCTCTCTCTCTCTCTCTCTCTCTCTCTCTCTTGGGCTGAGGGATAATTACAAACAGCCGATAGAGACACTGGTGATTACGCACACACACACCTACACACACACACACACACACACACACACACAATCTCTCTCTCTATCTCTCTCACTCTCTCTCTCTTGCGCTGAGGGATAATGACAAACATGGCGAGAGAGAGACGAGAGAGATTGTGTATGCGTGTGTGTGTGTGTGCGCGCGCATGTTTACACGGCGTTATTTGGACAAACTAGTGCACATCTACATACGTTCTTTGGACAGACCTCCTTGTTTGGACGTCCATTTAATGATCCGTTAGGGTTAGGGTGAGGGTTAGGGTTAGTGTGTGTGTGTGTAATCACCAGTGTCTCTATCGGCTGTAGAGGGATGTGGGAGAGAATAAGATTAAAGTGTGGGGTTCGAGTAGTTGACGAAATGTGCTGGCGTAATAATATGGTGTTCATTCCAGCGCAGTTAATGTTCACGCTTTTGGTTGCGGGAATAAAGTTCTCGAAGGATGTTTGTGCCTTCGTTCATATGGTATCCACTTTCCAACCTATGTGTACTGAAGCTGACAACACAAAGAAAAGTCAACTCGATCCTGGGCGTAACTGTGGATTGTAGTCACACGACACCGAAGCGTATAGGCGACTACTGGTCACATTATTCTGACACCAGCGAACCAGTTGTTGGTAAGGGGAAAATAATATGGTCACATATTGGCCAATCCGGGATTCGAACCAGGTACCTTTCGGTTACTAGTAAGACGCTCTACCAACTGAGCTACCCGGCCCCTATCCTGGGCGAGTTGTATAGCACAACTATAAACGATTAGAAGGCGCAAAACGCTTATCAGGATGCGACTAAGGAGCGATGGTAGCTCGTAGCTTAGTTGTGTAAAGCGAGACTGGTCCGATACAGATAGGTCTACAGGTCTTTATTTATCCTAAAAAATTAAAATGACAGGTGTGTGTAGAACCTGTCACGTCACATGATAGTATGATGACAAACACCAACACACTGGGGCACATTTCTGATGTCAGATGTTAATTGCTATGGTTAGTTTGTAATCCCTTTCCTCCTCCCGGCCCCCACTTATTCTCCGTTCCCACTCCCAGCCAAGAAAAAACAATACACATTCACAAAGCTGGCCGTTAGACAAAACAAATCAATCCTATTTGGACAACAACAATAAGATAAGATAAGATAAGACAACTTTATTATCTTTTACAAGAAATTACATGTCAATTATAAATACATGTTAATTATAAATACAGTAAAGGTCAATACAATAAAGTAAATACGGTAAAGAAATTACATGTCAATTATAAATACAGTAAAGGTCAACGTTAGTCAGCTTTGTTAACCATGCGATGACAGTTAATTGGATTAGAAGAAAGAATCCGGTTGCTAAACGTAACGAGCGACTGCACTGTATTATAACTATCTGACGTAGAATAATGCTGAAAGTCGAGCTTGGTCTGCTGTGATTGTACCAAAGACTATCGCTTGTACCAAAGACTATCGCTTGTACCAAAGACTATCTCTTGTACACTGCAACTGTTAACATGTAACCCTTTCTCATTCCCACCTATCCCCCAGCGCCATTCACACACCCCAACCAACAACGCCAAATACACTTTTAAAAAGGTGGCTGCTAACTACAATCAACTTCATATTTGCATACATAAAATTCAGGGGTGGGCAGAAGTAAACGGCTTCAAATTTTCGCTTCCTAGAACAGAATGCATTTATTTTAAGCGCAAACAGAATGAGTTTTTGAACACTTCTATCCAGGTTTATGGCCAACCCATCTAAGTTTCTAAACAAGTAAAATTTTGGGGTATTATTTTTGACAGCACATTTAGTTTTCTGCCACATATTCAGTGAGGGAAAAGAAAAGATTAATTTATGTGCTTCTGCTTTTTATTGCTTTGTACTTGTTCGACGTTCGCCAGACATTTCATTGTTGTCATTTGTCAAAGGGTAGCACTTATTTAAGCTTTGCTTTTGTGTGCCCTTTATGTTCTCCATGCCTTGTTTACTTGTTTTGTGAATAATAAAATTCTGTTTAAACCAAGTGAGGGAAAGCTGCCAGACAGTCTTAATATTTTGAAAGTTATCAGCCACACAGACTGGGGTAACTAAACTATTATGGCGGTGGATGAACAAGAAAAACAATCTGGAGTATGAGTAAGAGAACCGTATTTCAAAACCATCATAGAAGCTTGTCCCCTCCCTCACACCCCCTCCTTCTTCTCCCTTCCCCCTCTCCCTCTCCCTCCTCACACACACACACGCGCGCACACACACGCACACACACACACACACACACCCACACACACAACAGACTGGGATTTGCCTCGGCGTTAAGTGAAATCGTATTGAGTGCAGTGTGATAAGAACCTCAATATTCTCACACGTAATGGGTATACATCGATTAAGCAATGAATTGTTTTCTTGTGGTTTTGGTTTTCCGTTGGGCGACTGGGACGGGACTACAAAATATGTTCTCCACTGCTCATTTGGGGAGCTGTTAAGGTAGATGTCAACACCATGACCATCACCTTCAACTCAGCTGTGACAGATGCCGCCACGTAGGCTACAATGCTCGACGATGAGTCAGTTGTTCTTGCACTGTCATTCAACGCTCTCGATAAGGCAGTTGCCAAACATTGTACTTGGCTATAAAAGTCTCCTATACGCTTATGTGTCCGGGGACGTTAATCTATTTTAACTAACTAACTAACTAACTAACGTTACTGTCTTCTGTGTGTAAATATTAACTATTGAAATCCTCTATAGTGATACACTAACTACTGTAGGATTAGAACACCACAATATGGTACTATCCTTATAAATTATACTGTATTTCAGTGTGCTGTTTGGGGACAGTAGCAATAATAATAATAATAATAATAATAATAATAATAATAATAATAATAATAATAATAATAAGGCTATTTATATAGCCCTTTTTCCCAAGGAACAATATCAGTTCAAAGCGCAGTACTCACGCATTCATTCTAAACATCTGTACATACATATTGTAATAAAATAATAACATGCCATTATACAGCGCGATTCCCCAATGAAATTGAGTTCAAATAGTATTGTCCTATCCTATCCTATCCTGTCCCGTAACCCGGAGGTCGTATGGGCACCACAGATGATCGTTTAACCAGCATACTCCATCTTTCTCTGTCCTCAGCAGCCCTAATGGCTTCGCTCAGTGTCAAACCAGTCCATTCTCGAATGTTGTTCTCCCACCTTTTTTCGGTCTCCCTCTTCTTCTACCTCCGTGCACTGTGCCTTGCAAAATAGTCTTTGCAAGGCCTGATGATCTGGTGACGTGGCCATACCATCGGAGTTTCCGTTTCTTCACCACTGTGAGCAGGTCATCGTGTTGTCCAATGGCTTGTGTGATGGTCTGTCGGACTTCGTCGTTGGTGATGTGTTGGGTATAGGAAATGCCCAGAAGTCTTCTGTAGCACCTCATCTCCATGCTTTGTATTCTTCGTTGGAGATCTGCTGTGAGGGTCCATGCTTCGCAAGCATATAGGAAGATGGAGATGACAAGGGAGCGCAGCAGTCTCACTTTGAAATGTAGACTGATGGTCATGTCTTTCCAAATGGGCTTCAACCTTGTCAGGGCAGCAGGTGTTTGTGCGATCCTGGAGAGGACTTCCTGTTGGGACCCATTGTCTGATACAATGGCTCCTAAATATTTGAAGCTATGCACTATGTTGAGGGATTGGCCTTGGACTTTGATGTCCGTGTTGATGCCATTGGTGTTGTTGGTCATCATTTTGGTCTTCTCTGCACGTATTTCCATTCCATAAGCTCTGGAGGTGGTGTCAAGCCTCTGTACCAGCTGTTCAAGTTCTTGTTCCTCTCCAGCCAATCCATCAATGTTATCCGCAAAACGAAGATTGGAGATTGCTCTACCCCCTATGCTGACTGTGCCTTCATGATCTGCAAGAGCATCTGACATGATGCGCTCTAGGAAGATGTTGAAGAGTGTTGGAGAGAGTATGCATCCTTGACGCACACCGATTGTTGTTCTGAACCAGTTCCCGATGGCGCTGTTGTGGAGGACTGCACTGGTAGCCTTGTCATACAGGCTTTTGATGACTTCAATAATTTTAGGGCTGATGTTGTACACTTTCATTGTTGCCCATAGAGCTGCATGCCAGACTCGGTCAAACGCCTTCTTAAAGTCTATGAACAAATGATATAGATGTTGTTGGTACTGTAGGTATTTCTCACAGATTATTCTGAGGTTGAAAATCTGTTCAGTGGTACTTCGCCCTGCCCTGAATCGTGCTTGTTCTTCAGCTATGATTTGTTCAGCTTGGGGTTTCAACCTGTTGAGTATTATTTTCAGGAGGACCTTGCTGGGATGGCTGGTGAGGCTGATGGTGCGGTAATTTTCACACTCCTGAAGGTTACCTTTTTTGGGAAGAGTGATGACAAGCGGCTGGGTCCATGGTATAGGCCACTCCCCACTCTGCCAGATCTTGTTACAGATAATGGTGCAACAAGATCTGGCAGAGTGGGGAGTATTGTGCTACACATTAATAATCCAACATAATGTCCCTAATGTGTGTTTTTTTTTATTCCTCAATGTTATGTATCAACTATCCATGCTAGAGCGCACGACTTGTGTGAGTGCGTCTTGGGCGACGTGGGTTCGAATCCTGACTTCAGCAAACTATTACGTAATTGCTGGATATTACGGGCCAGCGCCTTGAGAAGCTCTCTGAGCTTGTAAGTGCGCTGTTTAAGAGAAATCTCTTTTTTTTTGTTTTTAGTACCCCTTCCCTTTCAACAACCCAGCCCTGTCTTTCGTCGTGGCTCAAAAGTCTCGCACCGATGAAACCACGATCTAGATACAATACCAGCCTCGTGTGCTGTGGGTGTGTGTTAAGTATTAGTACAGGCTATGACTGTGTGCGAGCCTTTGGGTATGTTTGTGCGAGTGTGTGTGGTTGTGCATGCATGTGTGTATTTGTGTATGTAGGTATGTGTGTATGCGTGCGTGCGTGTAAGAGAGAGAAAGAGAAAGAGAGAGATGTTAAAAATAAAACATTCTGCCATTGTCCAACAGCAAATAATATTCAGATTGTTGTATCTATTACACGTCAATTGGCGAAATTAATTCCTTTTATTCTGTTATCAATCTACTATACTATCTTCTTCTTCGCTAGATCAGTCACCTACCTTTTTTCTTGAAAACTTCCGGGACAGAACTCCTCATTTGTGTGTGAGGTCTGTTGGATCAGCTTGGGAATATTGGACGCTTTCTGCCAGGTGGTCACTGCACAGGCGGCGGAAGCTGCTCAGGATTGGGGGCAACACACACACATTTTATTCACTGACATGAGGGCCGGACCTTGGAAAAGTCGAGGGTGGAGGAGGTTGGCGGGGGTTACAGATTCAGGGAAGGCGCGAAGCGCCGAGCCTTCTAGGAGGGTCCGGGGGCATGCTCCCCCGGAATTTTTTTTAAAGGATGCAAAATGGTGCAATCTGGTGCAATCTGAACCTTGAAAAAGCCATTTGTGATGGTCTGGGACATTGAGCTTTTTGAACAATTGAACTGACAAACTCTGGGGTACAAAAATTATCCTCTGCCCCTCCCTTAAAAAACAACAACACTCACACACATTGTATACTATTATTATTAACTACTTTTTGTTGATCGTTAACGGTATAAAGCTTTACCTTGTACTTTATGAACATAATCGCCCTGCTTTCACTTAATTCTGTCTTGCTGCAATAGGTTCCTCGGCATTATTACCATTTGTGAATTGTATCTTCTGGCAAAACAGTTCACTGCCTCTTTGAAGTCCCTGTGCAATCCTTGTGCACTTTCAGTAAAGCAAGTCCATTGAGTCTCTGTTGCCCCATTGTAGAGTGCAGGTAGTTTTTCAGGTTGCGCAACTGACCGTTTGAACGCTCACACTCGGCAGTAGTGACAGGCAGGGTGCAAAGGTTCTTTAGCATGATGAACAGGTTGGGATAAAAAAAATCCCTTTCACAATGTTTCAGTGCTTCTGATGCCGTGGATTGCTGATTGCTCTGTGGGTTCGGGCAAATAGAATAGACCCAACGTTTCCCGGCGTGTCGTAAGAGGCGACTAACAGGGGTGATGTTAGCACGGCATCACTGGGCGAAAGTCTTCTACACAGAAGTCACCGGCCAGGGCGGAGGAACCTCACGTTACTACAGGTTCAACGACCACGTGCTCAGGGCCAAGGCGAGCCACACTGTATTCGTGGATTTCGGCTGTGGCCAACAGCCTGGAGAGGATTGGGCCCTGCCAGGTCTTTTTTTTGCCCAAGACACAACACATGATGAGGCTATCCACTAATTCCATGCCGGATCGGTCGTCGCCCGGCTACACAAGGACCGCGCCTTCCGTTGGCCACCAGGACGGAGGTGAAAAGTATGCTACTGATGGACAAATTAGCAAGATCCGCACGAGAAACAACATCGTCATAGGAACCTGGAATGTCAGGACCCTAACTGCGGAAGGAAAATTAGAAGAACTGGCCCACGAGCTGGACCACTATCGATGGAACGTTCTAGGTATCAGCGAACTGCGCTGGAAAGGCCTAGGTGAAACAACGACTGACAAAGGCCACAAGCTCTATTTCAGCGGTAGAGATGACAGGCACGAACACGGCGTTGGATTCTTGGTCCACAAGAACATTCTAGCCACTGTCATGGGTTGCCGCCCAGTCTCCAGTAGACTCATTACCATCCGTCTGAGAGCAACCCCTTTCAACATTACCATCATCCAGGCCTATGCCCCAACATCAGACTATGAAGACAGCGAAGTGGAGGATTTTTATGAAAATATACAGGCGGTCTTTGACCAAGTGCCGAAGAAGGACATAGTCATAGTGCAAGGCGACTGGAATGCCAAGGTTGGCCAAGATGCGCACCACAACTGGGGAGACACATGCGGACCCCACTGCAACAACGAGACAAATGACAGGGGTCTGAGGCTATTGGAGTTTGCCAGATACAACAATCTGGTACTGGCAAACACGCTTGGTCTCCACAAAAAATCCAGACGATGGACATGGCACAGTCCCGGCGGGGAACATCACAACCAGATCGACTACATCATGGTCAAGAAACGCTTCAGATCAAGCATCAACATTGGCAGGACACGCACTTTTCCAGGAGCAGACATTGGAAGTGACCACGATCTCGTGATGATGTCTTTCCGGCTCCATTTGAAGAGAGTAAATACAGCAAAGTGCACTAGGCTGAAGTTCGACCTGGACAAACTGCAAGACCCGGAGGTGGCAAAAATATTTCAGGCCACAATTGGAGGGAAATTTGCACCACTGCTTATTTTGGGGGCAGGCGAAGTAGATGTCAACACCATGACCAATACCTTCAACTCAGCTGTAACAGATGCCGCCACTGAGATCCTTGGCAAGCACCGACCAAAGAAGAAGCCGTGGATCACACCTGAACTTTTGGATCTGTGTGATAAACGAAGAGAGTTAAAAAAGATAAAGAACACCTCACAGGGAGCTGATGTCTACCGAAAAATCAACAATGACATCCGAAAAGGCATGCGCACAGCAAAGGAGAACTGGATAGAAGATCAATGCCAGGAAATAGAGAACAATCTGAACAAGAACAACAGCAAGAAGGCCTACCAGACGGTGAAGCGGCTGACAAGTGTTAAACAGCCCAAAGTCTCCACTATCCAAAGCAAGTCTGGCATTTGCCTTACAGAAGAACAAGAAGTCTTGGACAGATGGACAGAGTACTGCTCTGACCTTTACAACCATACACCAAATGGAGACCCATCAGTTCTAGCATGTCCCGAGAGCAGAGAAGAAGAAGAAATCCTCCCAATTCTCCGGGAAGAAGTTGAGGCAGCAGTGCAATCGCTGAAGAAAGGGAAGTCAGCGGGAGTGGACAACATACCAGCGGAACTGCTACAAGCAGGAGGAGAAGCGATGACTGATGCTCTCACCATTATCTGTAACAAGATCTGGCAGAGTGGGGAATGGCCTACACCATGGACCCAGTCGCTTGTCATCACTCTTCCCAAAAAAGGTAACCTTCAGGAGTGTGAAAATTACCGCACCATCAGCCTCATCAGCCATCCCAGCAAGGTCCTCCTGAAAATAATACTCAACAGGTTGAAACCACAAGCTGAACAAATCATAGCTGAAGAACAAGCAGGATTCATGGCAGGGCGAAGTACCACTGAACAGATTTTCAACCTCAGAATAATCTGTGAGAAATACCTACAGCACCAACAACATCTATATCATGTGTTCATAGACTTCAAGAAGGCATTTGACCGAGTCTGGCATGCAGCTCTATGGGCAACCATGAAAGTTTACAACATCAGCCCTAAAATTATAGAAGTCATCAAAAGCCTGTATGACAAGGCTACCAGTGCAGTCCTCCATAACAGCGTCATCGGGAACTGGTTCAGAACAACAATCGGTGTGCGTCAAGGATGCCTACTCTCTCCAACACTCTTCAACATCTTCCTAGAGCGCATCATGTCAGATGCTCTTGCAGATCACGAAGGCACAGTCAGCATAGGGGGCAGAGCAATCTCCAATCTTCGTTTTGCGGATGATATTGATGGATTGGCTGGAGAGGAACAAGAACTTGAACAGCTTGTACAGAGGCTTGACACCACCTCCAGAGCTTATGGAATGGAAATAAGTGCAGAGAAGACCAAAATGATGACCAACAACACCAATGGCATCAACACGGACATCAAAGTACAAGGCCAATCCATCAACACAGTGCACAGCTTCAAATATTTAGGAGCCATTGTGTCAGACAATGGGTCTCGACAGGAAGTCCTCTCCAGGATCGCACAAACAACTGCTGCCCTGACAAGGTTGAAGCCCATTTGGAAAGACAGAACCATCAGTCTACATTCCAAAGTAAGACTGCTGCGCTCTCTGGTCATCTCCATCTTCCTATATGCTTGCGAATCATGGACCCTCACAACCAGATCTCCAACGAAGAATACAAAGCATGGAGATGAGGTGCTACAGAAGACTTCTGTGCATTTCCTATACCCAACACATCACCAACATTGAAGTCCGACAGACCATCACACAAGCCATTGGACAACACGATGACCTGCTCACAGTGGTGAAGAAACGGAAACTCCGATGGTATGGCCACGTCACCAGATCATCAGGCCTTGCAAAGACCATTCTGCAAGGCACAGTGCAAGGAGGTAGAAGAAGGGGGAGACCGAAAAAGAGGTGGGAGGACAACATTCGAGAATGGACTGGTTTGACACTGAGCGAAGCCATGAGGGCTGCTGAGGACAGAGAAAGATGGAGTATGCTGGTTAAGCGATCATCTGTGGTGCCCCTACGACCTTCGGGTTATGGGACAGGATAGGATAGGATAGGATGCCGTGGATGGGATGATAGCTGTCGCATTCTCAGCAGTACTTCGCCATTTGCAAACCCACCGTTGGTATTCTGCATCAAGGGTAGCGTTGTCTGGTAGGTCAGACTCCCACAACATTGCCAGTGTCTTCACCCCTTCTGGAACCTGCATGAAACCATCCTGGTTGTCTATTAAAGTGCTTGGCACCAGACAGAGACCATCAACTGCTAGCCCAGCATTTTTTAACCTCGAGTCCAATTCGGTTGACAGGTGTTCCAAGAAAAGAATGGCAGTGATAATCTTGAAATATTTTTCTGGAGTGGCCGCAGGTTGGTTGTCACGGAGAGTCTGTCGGTATGCTTGACGAGGAACAATAACACCAGTTGTCAAAGCATTTGCCATTTTGCTGACTTCACCAAACCAGGCAACGAACGCTGTGTCGACATCTCTTCTAATAGAAGACATGCAGTTACTGACCTCTTTGATTTCCCTGTAGGCATCGACATCTTTTGTCCTTTTCTGCAGCTTCACTGTCAAGGGTTTCCATTTCAACGATGTTTTTGGACGATTCAGCGATGGTCGTTTCAATGGGTGTTCGTTACAACGAATTGTCATAATTATCAACTTAGCATCTTAATTAATATATTTCTAAAAAGTAGTTTTTGGTGGACTATGGCAGTATCAAGGTGAAGGTGCTGGAAGAGGCTTGCGGCCAGAACAAGAAAATATGGCTGCATTTACTAATTTAGGCTTAGGGGTTGGGTTACTTGGTCGTTTCAACGGGAAAACGCTTTGGACGTTTTAACGGATCCCTTGAAATGGATTTCCATTGAATTGACTATAAATAACTCTTTGTGCTTTGGACCAAAAGTGACTAAAAACTGCAATGTTTTAAAAACATTTTTTTTTTAAAATTAAAACTCTTTGCATTAAAAAAATTCAATTTTTTTAAAATTTGGAGGGGGGGTGTTCCGGAACCCAGTTAACACCCCCCCCCTCCCCCACTGGGTCCGGCCCTGGACATTTACTCCAAATAATTTGAACAATTTTCATAGACACTATGTGAGAGAGAAAAAAGATATATCATATATTTCTACAACTGTGCATATAAGAGAGAGAGAAGGGGGGGAGGTAGAGAGAAAGGGAGAGAAACTGACCTGACAATGTTGATCCATCACAGTAACAAAAACAGCAGTCTGTTACGTTAAAACGCGAATGGTAGTATGTCTGAAACGCGCACGATAGATCTAATCGTTTCGTTTTGCAAAGTATTCAATAATGGAGTTTATTTACCTTTGATTTGAGTTTGCATTGTTGTTAGAAGAAGCTTTGTATAACGTTGATAATTTTGTTGGTCGATATTGTTGGAGAATTCTCTAGATCTGCTTATTTACTGTCGATGGAAATTTCCCGATAAATGTAGAAAGCTGAGAACGTTCCCGGAAGGAGAAGAAATATGTATGACGTAAGACAGTGATGACGAAGTTTAAAGGATTGGTAAATTGCGTCAAACGAGATCGTTCCACCTTGTTCTGGAATAGAGAAAAAAATTATATATTCGATGCTCTGTGTGTTGTTGTGGATAGTTGTTGATAGTGAGTTGGAAAGTAAAAAGTTGAGAGTGAAAAGGCGATTGTATGCAGTTGTTGATGTGTGCTGAATAAAAGTGGAAAACTTCATACGTCGACTCCGTGTCTTGTTGTTGAGTGAGCAGGCTGCGTGGATAAACGAATCTGAGTTACACACCTATCAGGGATCCAAGCATCGGGGCTGAATCAAATACTGATAGAAAACACCAACATCGAATGAGTGTAACACAGTCATGCATGTCATTTGGCATGGGAAATTACACCGTTAATTTTCCAAAGTATGCCTGACGGCGTTCATTTCTATTGATAAATTCGTAAGCAGTTTGCGCTAGGTCTAGTTGATCTACTTTGTCTTTGAACACATGCATTATAAGACAATTATTTAGACGCTCCTGCGTCATCGTTGCCCGAAGGTATGTTTTTACCCGCTTTAGGGCTGAAAAACTGCGTTCAGCAGTTGCAGTTATGGTTGGGATGGTGAAGTACAGTCTGAGAAGTTTATCCACTTCACTCAGCATCCGTCGCACAGTGTCAGAAGCTTTCAGTTCATCCGGCATTGCTTGGAAGATGGTGATCCTAGAGTTAGCCGCCTTCCTGGTGTCACCCAGTGCATGTGGGAGGAGTTCTAGCTGAGTTTTGAGTCTGTCCAAGTCGATGTCAGCGGAATATGAATCTTTGATATCTTGAGGAATTTCTGGTCTCTTCCCTGCTGCTCCATCACTTAGAAGAACTTAAATTTTCCTTGGTAAGTCGAGAGCTATTTGATCAAACCGGCTCTTTAAATGTTCTTTGACGTTGTCAATGGCCTCACAGTATTGCTGTCTGTAGTAAGCAGATGGACAAGAGTAGCTGTGACCCTGTGAGCCATCGTCCAGTCTTCGTGGAGGCTGCTTCTGTCAAACAAATTTGCAGCTTTCGTTGTGATGTCAGCAAAAAATGTCTCATAACAATCTTCATGCCGCATGCTTTCCAGTGTTCTCAGACAAATGTCAGCAGCGTTTACTGCGTCATCACAAGTCGTTTGTTTTCTTTAAGAACTGTCGCCAGCCCTTCAGTCACAGCAAGGATCTCATCTTTGAATCTTTTTGCAACTCCTGACACATGACCCTGATAATTACTCGCCCCGTCGTAGGCCTGGCCCCTACAGTTTTGCACTGGCAAGTCAAGTCTGATCAAGCAGTCCTTCAGTGCTGTGAAAATGGTCTCAGCACAGGTATTGTTAACTTGCATCAGTCCAGAGAAAGGGGGAAAATATTGGTTTGAATCCCCAAATAATGTTTTTTGAGGGGCTGAATATTGGGGGGCAAATGTATAGGTTTGCCCCCCCCAATATTTTTCTAGGGGGGGGGGGGGGGCAGTGTCCCACTTGCCCCCCCGCTTCCGCCGCCTGTGCACTGGGGTTTCTATGAAGAAAAAAAACTCCCCCCATCAACCCTTCCAGCTCCCCCAACCTCCTGGGCGCACAGCTTTTCGTTGCACAGACGGTTAAAATAGTGTGTCTTGAAATACAAGGACAAAGTTACAGAGTAAAAACCCTAAAGGGCACAATAATGTATTCTTCAATCTGTTGAAGTTGACTGCTTACATCAAAGACAACGATGGCGATGAAGACGACGACGAAGAAGAAGAAAAAGAAGAAGAAGAAGAAGAAGAAGAAGGAGAAGGAGGGGGGTTCGGGAAAGATATAGAGCTACATTCGCCCAATTTCATTCATGTATTTTATTCAAGGTCTGTACACATGTTGATCTTAGACCAACAACACCAACAACAACAAGGAGATTTGTTGTTGTTGTTGTTGTTGTTACCATTAACAGTGTAACAATTTGCTCAAACTCCTACTTAACAGTTACACAATTCTGGAACATCAAACATTTTCTCACTTACATTGATTCTTTGTTCCTGGTTTGTGTCAGGATTTGACGGAGCACCCAAACACTTATGAATAACACGCCTGGCAGTGGCATGAGTATTGTATATATATATATATTATAGCTATCAAAATAAGCGGTCTAAAGATTTGTAATCCAATTCAATTTCTTGTCACGATATTACATAATTAGAAAATTTAAAGATTCAGTATTGAAAAGTTAGCCCGTTCTTCTTATTATTAAAGCAGGAGGCGAGCTTTAATGTATCTTCCTCTTCAATGGAATACGTTAACCGAGTTAATAGTTCCTGTTATGTCTTTGCGAACTGTCTAGAATTTGACCTCGCCGCATAGGATGTCTAGACGTTGTGATTAGGATGTCACGACCTGTTGCGGGTGAGCGAGGTACACAAGTCAGGAAATATTATGCTTTTCCCCTATTATCACGAAAGGGTGGAGGTGGGGGGACGCTGGGGCAATAGGACATGTCAATAGCCCATGCATGTAGGTTTATAGTAACTGTACACAAAAGGCACCCCATCAAATAGAGCACAGCGCATAATGAGTCCATCAACAACATTGTTACAGTCACTTTTTTCCTATAACTGTTCTTGTATAGCGCTTTTCCAGGTCAAGAACTGCTCAAGGCTCTGGCCGATACAGGATCTAACTCAGATCGCGCAAAACTCCAAATTGCTGCGTTATGCGCATCTGCTAAAGCTGATGCCAGACTTATTCAAGGAATCACGATTTTACTCGAATCATGATTCAGCCATTCAGCTAGAAACCTGTTTGAGAGTGAATCAGAATTACGCTGTTTCACAATCAGCCTTGCCACACTTACACAGACTCACAGAAATCGTAAGTCAGAAAAAGTGTGCAAGAATTGCCATTCCTGGCGCGTATTTTTTTCAAGATGGATTCTAGCAGTGACGAAGAAGCAATATTAGTTTGTGCTGCAGCGTCTGTTCTACTTCAAGAGAAAAAAAAAACGAAAACGAAAATGGTGGGTAAAACCGTGGATCAAAAGAAGAAATATTTATGGGGCATACCATGGACTTTTGAATGAATTGGAGGAGTAAGAGCTCCAGTTGCCTTCGTTGCCGCCATATTGGTGCGCGTGTGGTTCCCCTCCTCTCCCCCTACTAATTACCTGATCTAGCTCTTGCTTCCCATTGGCTGACTGAATGACGAATCATGATTCCAGACTTTAGAGCACGTTTTAAATCTGTGAATCAGTACGAATCGCTGCTGAAGCTGATTCTTGTGACTCGTGTTTCGCGGTATGACACACTTGATGCAGGGAGAATCATCGTGATTTTTTATTTGAATTGCAGCGAATCAGTGATTCTGTTTCTAGTCTGGCGTAGCCTTAACGCCCCAGACAACTGAGTTCTGTGTTCCTTTTATATAATAACATTGCTGACTGACATTGGTTCGTTCGTTGTATATCCCCGGAGTGAATTGACAGCTTCACTTGGTTCTAATTAATGTACCGTAATCTCACCTCTTCCTGCAATTCTGACAAATCATCTTCAAATAGGCCTACTTACTCTAAACACCAAACCGCTACTATACAGTACACAGTCCTACCTTTCCTTCTTAGTGTAGTTTTAATTACGATGCCCTTGTATCATTCTCTCTCTCTCTCTCTCTCTCTCTCTCTCTCTCTCTCTCTCTCTCTCTCTCTCTCTCTCTCTCTCTCCATCTCTCACAAAATTATTATTTCAGTGAAACTCGTGGTAGAATGTAGACGTTTGTTTATGACCTTTTCCCAAATGTGTTGCTTTATAATGGAAAACCTTATAATTTTTCAGGCACAAGGTGCTTTATTGAAATCTTCCTGATGATTAGTTATGATTGTTTTGCAACAATGCAACACAATTTGCTGTATCAGTTCTCCAACGTGGGTGATGAAGATTTATTATTACTTGACTTGGTTTGATTTGACTATGTAATTATCTCGTTTCAATCTTTTATTTTTTTTTAGTAACATCGGAGAGAACAATCCACCGCACTGAACATGCCAATATAATATGACAGGATAAGACAGATTAAACAGAACGCGTTATTGCTCAGCTGAACACACACAAGGAATACGCAGTCATTAGTACGAATATCAGAATATCGATTTTGTTGTTGTTGTTCTTGATAACGTAGGCTAGTAAGGCGGTGTCTGACTGGAGTGAAAGGATTTCACTGGAGGAGCACCTGCTAACTAGCATGCCAGTATAGCAGAACAACACTGGCAACAGAATACCTTCATTACTGACAAGTGACAAAACACACTAGGGATATACAAGCTTGTATGCACGTGGGCCTTGCAATTAGCAGATTGAATTTCTGGTAATTTCTTCTACCGCTGAAGTTAAATATTAATATGCAGCCACATTCTTAAATTGAGCAGAGGAGGTATACAGTTTCTTCTGTAATTGCTTTGCGTTTTTCATTGCAGGACCACTCACATCCAGAAGCGGATCCGGGATCCACCAACCAAGCAAGATTGGTCTACCCACCCCGACGGATGTTTTGTCCCGCCACCGTGAAGGTGCCCTTGACGTAAGGACGCCTGGCAATTCAGCCCAAAACGACTGTGCAAGCTCAGACTACCTCCACCCCATTCTATCGGCCGAAGAAAAGGCTGCCGACACAACGAGAAATATGTCCTCACACTGCTGCCCCAAAACGCCGCCAAAACACAAAGACTTGACTGACTGTCTGCATTCCGTGTGCTCGGGACCGCTGCAGAAAATCAGCATGGAGGAATTAAGCTCTCGTGACATCTTCTCTGCTCTAAATAGAGCTGGCTGCGATCCGTTATTCAAAGAAAAAGATGCTAGGCGAAACATACCAAATCAAGTCGGAAGAACGCACTACAATCGCAGTATATGCGCCGAACAGAGAACTAAGCCCCCCAGTCTTGTTTCCTCATCCAAAGCAGTAGTAGGCCTAACCCCAAGGGACAGGGAGGATGAAGAAAACTCCACTTCAGAGCAAACCCTGAAAACTCTTCAACTAAGCTTAGGCGTAAACACATTAAGCCTATATGTTAATGAGTTCCGGTCTCCTACGACGATACCTGCCGAGGACGAGAATGGTTACCTTCTGCCCACGAGTGCGAAATAACTCGCAAAGAACGAGAATGATAAAGGTCAAAATACACCCGATATCCAAAAGAAAACTGCAGGTGAATCATCATCATCATCATCATCATCATCATCATCATCATCATCATCATCATCATCATCATCATCATCATCATCGTCATTGTCATCATCATCATCATCATCATCATCATCATTCTAAGTACACACATTATTATGTAACTCAGCTGCAACACTGTACAAAATGCAAAGGAGAAAAAACCCGTCAAACAAAACGATAAACAAACAAGCTCCGAAAATATGCTACGTTTTATGGAGGTCACAAAAACACGCACACCAAGACACAAACACTTTGTGCGCGCGAACACCCCCCACCCCCCTCTTCCCTCGCTTATATAGGCCTACCTACCACGCGCACACACTTTGCATGACATGTTGAGAGGCACCCTTCCCTATCCCTGCTCAAATGACACTTGTTAGTAATCCCCCAACAATAAAACAGATAAACCGTCAATGCCTTCACCTCCCTCCACCTACACCCCCACACCCTTCACACAACATCTTTCACCCGATTTCGCGACGTTGTGGGAAAAAAAATAGGATTAAAATGTACGCGTGTGGCCTGCATCCGTGGACGAAAGGTCGTTTTGATTTGTTAGAAGCTGTTTTGTAGCTGCATAAACAGTACAATCATGTCATTGAGTTTGCTACTTTGATGTATACCAAACTGTTCTATTGAGGTGAGTGTACAACAATGCATGACATCTTGCAATCGACGTGCTTGCTAATAAGTTCCAAATGAACCTTTGCCGCGCAAATTGATGGCACAGATTGATGGCAACGCAGTTTGCTTTCTATGACCAAAATTAATTTGTTTATAGATCTTGAAAGCTCTGTATTTTCTTTGGGCTGAATTATTATTTTATTTTTGGCAAGCTTTTCAATAAAACTATGAGTATAAACTTGCACTGAAACATGTTTGTGACTGAATTAAATTTAAGACTAGCAAATTACGCTTGTGTGTGTGTGTGTGTGTGTGTGTGTATGTGTGTGTGTGTGTTTTGTTTAGCTGTGTGCATACTCTTCATGTATTTGAATGGGTGAGTCTGTATATATGTTAGTACTACTGTATATTTTTTTTTATTCTATGTTACCTTCTCTGCCAAGCAATGCAGCAAGTTATGCGCGCGCGCGCGTGTGTGTGTGTGTGTATGATAAAGATATTTTCTCTCTCATTCTCTCTCCTTCCCCCTCTCTCTGTCTTTCTCTCTCTCTGTCTCTTGTTTGTTATAAATTATGATGTACATTTTGTTTGTTTCACACATCCCTTCCTGATGGGGTGTGCCCTATGGGAATAAATCACGCATCACGTATCACTCTCTCTCTCTCTCTCTCTCTCTCTCTCTCTCTCTCTCTCTCTCTCTCTCCCTCTCTCCCTCTCTGACTCTCTCTCTGTCCTGTTCTGCTCCAACACACGGTGTATTCATGCGCGCTCGCGCACACACACACACATGCATATACATGCAGTGATGTCCCGAGGCCTCGGACATCGGTCATGGTCCGATTCGTTTGGAAAATGACCGAATGCAAACACCTGTGTCCCGTCAAATGTCCGATTCTATTGCGAAATTAGCGGTCATTGTCCGATAGTATTATGACTAAAGCGGTCACTGCAAGAAACATCTGTACAAACTGGAGTGTCAAAGCCGTTAAAACGAGTTTGAATAGTGGACAATGCTAGACTATTATCACTCTTTAGTACATTCCGTCGAACAACAAAAGGGCCGCAACTCTCGACACTTTTGAAATGGAAATAACCGACATCATACTTCCTCTGCAACGAGTGTGTAAAAATAATCTGGCCAAACATTGCATTTAAAAAAATAATACATTTTTTAAACTGTTTACACAACAGAGTTTTTGTTTTACTTTATTCATATTTATTCTCATTCACTGTCTTCTAAAGAAGCACCATTAATCGGTTCGCTTCACAATCTGAATGTCCTATTGCTTTTATGTAGTCAGGACATGATGTCCGATTAGTTTTATGATTTAGGACATTTTGTCCTATTGCCCTCTAATCCTAGGAACACCACTGTACATGTATACATACATGCATACACACGCACGCTGGTCGTCTAAGAACATCAATAGCCAAAACGGAGCTAAAACCAGGACTTTCAGTAAAAGCTTAGTATTGCATAAAATAATCGCAGGTAGTCAACATTGGGAAGTTGTGTACAATAAACGCAATACAGATTTAAAAATTCAGTCAGCGAACTCACATACACTAGGACTCTCACATTTCAAAAGATGTGCGGTTGATAAGGCAAACACCCACGAATCCACAAAGTTATGAATTCAATTCAATATTTTAATTTAAAATAAACTAAAAATGTATAGTAATTTTATTATTAATATTAATTTTACATTGAGAAGTTACTCAATTATATTTATACATATATAACCGTGCCGGTATATTAATACCTCAAATTAAATCTGTCGCGGTTGTTTTTCATGAATAAGATGTATTTAGTGACATTAGACTACGGAATTTTATAGTATTTTACTGGTGATCACTAAGAATTTATTATAGGAGGACAGTGGCGTAGCTAGAGGAGGGGAAGAGGGGGAGGGGGTCCAAATTACAAAGTCCCCCAGGCCCCACTTGAGGGGGGGGGGGGGGGTTGGCCAAAGGAGTGTCCGAAAACGTTTTTTTACATTAAATATTACGCCACCGCCATGTAATCTTTCTATTCACGTTGTTATATATAAGTTAGTGACACTGTTGCATGTATTCCGCACAGATTAAGGATTTCAAAATTACGCGTTTAAAAACTGGTAAAAAGTTTACTAAAAACAGTCAATACATAAAACACGTTATCTTGATGGCATTTTACCGGCATCGTCTATTTTATGTCCATGCTATAATCCATCTGTCTTAAACATAAATAGAAAGGTATTAGTCATTGATGCACGAGCACGTTTCATCAACAAACCAGTTCTACAATCACCAATTGACATATCGAGGAAGCTGGCTTCATGGTAATGATGTGTGCTCAAA